>CAWUFW010003038.1:1200000-1800000 GCA_963921515.1 Calotriton arnoldi
GTGTGTGTATGGGTGTGTTGGTGAGTGAATGGATGTCTCAGTGGTACATGTTGACTAACTACATATGTGAAAGGCAGTATATGTGAGTGTTGGAGTATATAAATGACTATATGTGAGAGTGAGTGATTGTGAGAGTGGCTGTATGGATGAGTGTGTGCTTGTATCAGTGATTGTATAAGATAGTAAGTATGTGTTAGTATCTGTATGAATAAGTGAGGTAGTGTGTGTGTATAACTGTATAGGTGAGTACATGGGAGTGTGATTAATTCTTTGCATGACTGACTAGGTGTGTGAGTAACTCTGGAAGAGTGGTAGTGTGTGAGTGTTTGTATAGGTGCATATGAGTGCATGGGATAGTGTTGTATTGCTGAGTGACTGCATGTATGAGTGACTGTATGGGTGAATGAGTGGATGTGTGTGTAGACCTAGGAATCAGTGAGTGGGTATGAAGTAACTGGTATTGGTGTGTCTATGGTTGCGAAAATGGTAGTCTGTATTTTAGAGTGGGTGTTTTAAAGGTTATATTTAACTCTGGGCATAGTCCGCGTAGTAGCGCTACGCGTAGCTACGCGAAGTGCACTTCGCACTACGCGAGCTACGCGTAGCACTACGCGAACTGCGTAGTGCGGTAGGAAATGCTGTTCGCAATGATTGCACAGTGCTGTATGCTTGTCCGCACTGTGCAATCATTGCAAACGGCATCTTGCACAGTGCAAGCGGTCGTTTTCTGCCGCTCAGGTAGATTTGTGCTCAAGCGGCAGTTTTCTCAACGCGGACTGGTAGTTTGTCATCGTGAGTGGTCGCGAGCATACACAACCACTCGCAATGAGAAACATGACCTCCCCGCGTTGAGAATCTCGCCGGGAGGTTTATTTTCCACTCTCGCGATCGGCAACTTGATGTTGCTGATCGCGAACGAGGAAAAAGTCTCGCCGGGATGTCATTTTGCTCGCTCGCAGTCGCCAACTTGACGTTGAGGACCGCGAGCAAGCAAAAAATGCCCGCTACGCGTTTTTGCACTGTGCAACGGGCAATTCGTGTAGCGCGCAGTTGTGCAAACTACGCAAATTACGCGAGCGTAGCGTAGTTTTCCGCCCAGGCCTAGTTATATTAGGGTGTGAGGTGGTGCATCAGATTATCACGTGGATGATGTCATCAGTGATGTCATCAGTGATGTCATTTGAGATGTCATCAGTGATGTCACTGACCATGTCATGAATGATGTAATATGTGATGTCATCAGCAGTTCATTGCGGGGGCGCAAGTTATAGTTAGCTCAACTAACTATACCGCCGAATTTCTCTGGTTATGTACGAGTGAAATGTCGAACTAACTGTAACGTCCCTGAAACCTGTGTTTTTTTCAGTGAATTTCAAAGGTTTTTTTAAATGCTAATTTCTAACTATAACGTCCATGAAACCTATGGTTTTTTCAGTAAATTTCAAAGTACTATTGTGCTATTCATCATTAAAACTCTTTTCAAAGTTTACCACTACGTACAATAAAATAACCCAAAAACTGTTATGTAATGTAATGTATTACACAAATTACACTGTTATTTTTTTAAGACTACAACATAATTTAAGATTAACTTAACATTTAATTTTCCCTTTTTTGCTGTTCTCAGATTCCACTTAACGAGTGAAATGTCCAACTACCTATAATGTCCCTGAAACCTGTGTTTTTTTCAGTGAATTTCAAAGGTTTTTTTAAATGCTAATTTCTAACTATAAATCCCTGAAACCTATGGTTTTTTCAGTGAATTTCAAAGGTTTTTTAAATGCTAATTTCTAACTATAACGTCACTGAAACCTATGGTTTTTTCAGTGAATTTTAAAGGTTTTTTAAATGCTAATTTCTAACTATAACGTCCCTGAAACCTATGGTTTTTTCAGTGAATTTCAAAGGTTTTTTAAATGCTAATTTCTAACTATAACGTCCCTGAAACCTATGGTTTTTTCAGTGAATTTCAAAGTACTATTGTGCTATTCATCATTAAAACTCTTTTCAAAGTTTACCACTACGTACAATAAAATAACCCAAAACTGTTATGTAATGTAATGTATTACACAAATTACACTGTTATTTTTTAAGACTACAACATAATTTAAGATTAACATAACATTTAATTTTCCCTTTTTGCTGTTCTCAGATTCCACTTAACTTCACTATACACAGTGATGTCGATGTAGTATCATCATGAAACAGCGGGGGAAAAAAACAATCAACTAGATTGTTGAAAAAAAAAACCCAAACAGCGTACAACATTATTTTCAATATCTGTACCTATATGTGTTCCTCCTCACAATTTTTTCATTACATTCTTCTACTACAGCATGTCTTTCATTTATCTCAAGAACATTTTCAAAATATACACATCTCCTACAATATACAGAACAAATATGTAAACTATTTGCATTTCAACGCAATTTTTCCAAATGCAATACCAATAAGCACAAATAATAGTCCCAACACTAGTTATAATTAGTAATTGTTTCCAGTGGTCTCTACTGTCTGTTCACATCTTCCCAATAGGCCGAATAATGTATTCATAACTTTGGCTTCAAAAGTATCAAATATGAATTTGGTAATTCGTAAGGCAATCTGGGTTTTATTTCCAAGTGTGCATCATTGCAATGTGTCCATCCTTTATTACACTTTAAATACACAGTATAGTGCTCAGATGTTGTAGTAGGTCCAGCATGGAAAATAATAGCCACTGTTGTAAAAGTTCTTCCAGAAATAGATATTTGACTGGCAACACAATTTGAAATTGTGGTTTCCAATTTTCTTCCATTTGCTCTACAACGTTGTAGCAATAAAATCAGATATTTTCCATATCTTTCTATGTGTAATGTAGATAACATCTCTGATTCACAATGAGAACATTTCATATCATGATTTGCCGCTTTTACTAATTTGTTAAAAGCTACAGATTTGCAGTCTGGAATTGTTAAGTATATGATTCGTTCTGTGTCGACTTCAGTGCTTGAAGTTAATGAACACTGTTCACATTTATGATCCCATTTGTAACTTACCCCAAATAAGTTTTCAATCTGTATTCCTTCATCTTCTAATACTCCAAGCATAACCATTAGAAATTCCTGTGCATCTTGTTGTATATTAAGACTAAAGGTCAAAGAGCCATTACTTATAACCAAGAGTTGGCGAATACCACAAGCAGTATGGATTTTACTTCTGTCAGTTGTCAATTGTTGAAATACATAATGTAGTGCAGAACATAATATTTTTTCATGATTTCCTATGATTTCATGATGAAGATCTTTAGATAAAATACAACATTCAGAATTACATTAGCGTAACAGTTGATACCTGAACTATTTTCCAATTGGTATCCGACAACGTCATCAACACTTTCCATTTTCTGTTTCTTTACACCTTTTCCATTCTCTTCAATTTTTTTATTTTTTTCAACCACACTTGATTCTTTAACATATTTTCATTTTGAACACACAACACGTTTCTCATAAATGGGATATTCACCTAAATTTGGTGTATAAAGTCTTCTTAAATGATTATATTCTCTTACACAATTTACATCAGCACTAATCTTGTTGTCATCGAAATCAATCAAATACAAACAATGTTCTTACTCGAGATAATTCAACATATGCCATTCCCTCTTTGAACACAGTACTTCCAATATTTACCAAAGCACTGTCTATACTTAAACCTTGAGATTTATGAATAGTTACTGCATATGCTAAAGACAAAGGAAACTGTTTTCTGCGAACATACAAGTCTTTTATGAGCAAAAAACCTACAGCACAACGCCCAATCTGTTTTACCTCTGTAATCTGATCAAATTTTAATTTCAAGAATTCTATTCCATCTCTGTTCTGATACTTTACAAAATCAACAACTTTCCCCATTGCTCCATTTACTAAACCTTCTTCTACATTAAAATTACATCGCAAAATTACCCGACAGTTTATACATACATCTAAAGTTTTTTCTAAGCCAGCAGCTTTAGATACAGAGGGGGATATTCTCAAGAATGTGCGATAATCATCGCCAAAATAGGTTAACGCAGTTTTTCATATCGCCGTCTATCACGGGAAAAGAACACCGTGTTAACGTCTTATTCTCAACATGGCAGTAACATGTGATAGTTTCCAGATAACGCGTCAAATGTCCACGATAAAATTACCGGGACAACGATAAAAATCTAAAGCCGAACGTGAAAAAAGTGGCGATGGGCCGAACTGCGATAAAAAAATCAGCGATAAGCTGCGCCAGGCCTGCAATTCACACACGTCAGGTGGGAAAAATCACTATAAAAGCAGAAAAAAACCCACAAACAAAACCAAAACAACTGCGAAGCACAATGGAGGTAGCCGGAGCATGTACAGAGGACAACGAGAAGCCCACAAGCCCCACGGAGGACCAGCCTGGGACCTTGGGGTCAGGGAAGGGCAAGGAGAAGAAGAAGAGGAAGACGCGGTTCAGTCCACAGGAAAACAGGATCCTGATAACGGAGGTGATAGAACACCATCAACAACTGTTCGTCACCTCCACTGTGTCATTGGCAACAAAAATGGAATATGGCAGTCCATCGTGGACAAGGTGAATGCAGTCGGAGTGCTGAGGAGGACAATGGAAGAGCTCAAGAGGCGCTGGAATGATGTGAAGCGCAAAACCAAGCAGAAACTTGGCAACAACCAGAAGGCAGCAATGTAGACTGGAGGTGGGAGTCCAGCGCCACAGGAGGAGCTGGATGAGATGGAGGAAATGGTGTCCACAGTCATCAGTGGGGAGACGGTGGCAGGAGTTGGGGGACCGGACACTGCTCAACAAGACCTGACACAACAGCAACAGGGTGAGTAACGACCAGGGACTGGGGGGACGGGGGGAGATGGGCACAATGTCACACATGCACAATTAAGTATAGCACCGTGCACACCCACAATGACTCTGGATCATGTCCCTGATCCCCTTGGCACACTGCAGCACACCTAGAAACAGCAAGTAGGACCCCGTCAACTATGTGCCCAGAGGGGGCCCTTCCCACACATCACCAATCTCACAACCAACCCATGCACATATGCCAAACCCAGCAAAGCGGCGTGTCAGTGAGCCACACTGACAATGCAAGTGACACTGCATGAAGAATAGCATGGCTGCAGTCAATATATCATGACATGTTGCACACCACAACACTGAGGTGGCTGAGTGTGGACCACATCCGTAAAGGAGCAGGTCACACTCTGACACATCCACGTGCACAAACAACCCCTGACGTCAACAACACATCTGCGGACAAACCATGCCCCAGAGTCCCAACTCCCACCAAGAGCGAATTTACCCAAGTATGCAACATCTCAGCACTGTATAAGCACAGAAGTCAAAGGCACACCGCCTGAAAGGGATAAGGGGCAGCAAAATCAGAGCTGCAGGGGCGACTCTCCCAAAATGCAGCACACACACATAACATTCAGAGCACATCAACATTGACAACAATGTGGTACAAACTGCAACACGTTCACAACAGAACACAACTGGTGCCGCTTGTGTGTAGAAACTGGCCAATCACATTTGGCATAGCAGGGAAATGTGAGATGATAATGTACAAGTACAAACACACATCTGTGATGTTGTCGAAATGTCCACTGTCCCGCATCAAATAGGCAGCTCCTCCCAAACAGTCACAATGTACATTGTCATGCAGTCTGTATGTAAACTTGTACAATGCGTCAACATACATGTGAACACAATGTTAAACTGCATCTCCCCTTCACATTGCAGAGGGAGAATCAACACCTCCTGCAGAGCAGACCGAACATCTCTTCACTGATGACGAGAGGACCTCCACACCTTCAACACCGACGCCCTCCAAGAGCTCATGGACAGCTTCGGCACCTCACCTCCAGGAGCAGGGCAGCCCAGCTGCATCGAGGAGACCTCACCCTCTGCACAGACCACACAGCAGGAAGCACCCACCACCATGGCTGTCTCCCAGGACCCCCACGAACAACACATGGCCTTCCAACGCCGTGTGTTAGGGTGCCAGGAGAAAATGGCTGATCAGGTGCGGGTGGGGTTCGACCTCATGGCAGCCAAAGTAGATGCCATACGTGGTTGTCTAAGTCCCATCAGGGACCACTTACAGTCCCTAACGGACACCCACAGTCCGCTCCATGCTCTCCAACGATCCATGGCTGACATCGCTGGAGTCCTGACTCTGAGACAAGGACAACTGTCTAGTCAGAGTGGCTCCAGCGAGATCAGCCGGAAGTTGGGACACATGCGGAGGATCATGGAGAACATGGAGCGGATGCAGGCGGAAAGAATGGCTGCTACGGCTGCACACCAGCGAGATGTAGCTGGGTTCTTCCATGCCCTGCAGACCCTCATCATGGCATTGCCGCCACAAGGCCTGGCGCCGATGAATGCTGCTGCTGCTTCTACATCCACATCTCCGCCCCCTGATGTGTCAGTGACACACAGTGCTGCAGACAATCCACCTCCGGCCACTGATGTGTCACTGCCACACAGTGATGCAGACAAAACAACACCACCCACATGTGAGGCACATGAAACATCAGAGGACGAAGATGCGGATGATTCTGCCTTAGTGGTAAGAAGGAAGCAGTAGCATTCATCTCCGCCATATGGCCTGTTTCTGCTTGGTTCTGCCCTCTGCATCATCACCTTCCACTGTTCCCTAATACGCTCTGCAACACTCACCTTGGACCTCGACATGGACTGCCATATTCTGTTTGGTTACCAATGACACAGCAATCAGACTGCGGACTGAACTCTTCCTCTTCCGATGAACTTGTCATTCCCTAAAGGACTCTGGCTGGCCCTCCACTGGGCAACAATGTAAAGTGGGGTTTGCATGGCCCTGTACTGCTCCAGCTTCAATACTCCACTGAATGTGGATGAAACATTCAAATTCACACAGATGTGTCATGTCTATGATCATTCAAGTATGAAAGTATGGATGAATGTAAGGTCAGTGATTCCCCCTTACGTCCACGTTGCTCATGTTGTGGGATTTGAGTCACAGGGTGCAACATTGCCAATTGCGGTCCAGGTGGTGCCGACACTACAACAGAGACACACGCATTCGTTACTTTCTTGTCCAGCCCAGAACTGAACAACACCCAGAGCCCCGGGCTCATTGTTCACACCCCTATGCTGGACTGGCATACGCCAGCCCAGCCCACTCCACTTACGCTTACATGGGGGGACAACAAAGCTACATGTCCAAGGTCTTCCACACTGCCTGAGGTAATCTGTTTGCGTCCACTGTCCACAACACTACAAACACCAGCAGTATATGTCCACATGGACATGTCTGTGCTCTGCATACTGAAGTCTGTCCAGCACATCACCGCCACACTTGGCATTGTGTACATTCTTATTGATGGGTCACTTGCCTCCTTCGCACATACTTGGTTCCCACCTCTTCCCACATTCTGCAATTGTGTGGCAGAGGTGCCATGCTGTGGATGGTTTGTCTACATGGCTGGCCACGGTTACCACAGTTACTTGTGTTGTCGTGTCTGGTAGTTGGGCATATTGATTGGCATATTGTATGTGATTTTGTAACGTGTGCATTCCCACAGTTGTGAGTTGTATGATTGTGGAGTTGAGGTGTGTGGTGTGTTCAGTTGGTACTTACCGATGAGCAGTGCATTTCCATAGGTGCCATCCTCAAAGCGCTGGTTGGTGATGGACTTGCGGAAGATGTAGGAATCATGCACACTGCCTGGGAAGTTTGCAACGACATTCGTGACCAGGCCCCGGTGGTCCACTTTTGCCTGCACATTGATGGAATGCGTGTGGTTTCTGTTGCGGTTATTGTGTGCAGTGTCGGCAGCGGGCACAAGTAGTACATGTGTGCAGTCAATTGCCCCCCAACACATGCGGGAAGCCAGCTATGTCGTAGTTCCCTTGCTTGGTCTCCAGCTGTTCCTGCACAGTGTGGGGGAAGTGAAGGTGTAGGGGTATCAAGCTGTTACAAACCGTGATGCTTACAGGTATGATAAATCCTGCATAATAAGACCGTAACAGAAGTTCGTGTGGTCGTAACCTTCCTTTTCTTTCCTACGAAGGGTACGACCACACGAACTTCTGTTACGGTCTTTTTATGCAGGATTTATCATACCTGTTAGCATTCCGGTTTGTTCAAGTGCAATACACTGTACCAGATTACGTTTGTGACTATACGGACGCTTGACCATTGTCACCATTTATCCAACAGGTTTCTGAATACTGACTTTCGGAATATGGAATTGTATTGGGGAGTTCCCGCAGCATATGCAGTTAATTGAATCCACACGTTGCCCTGATGAAGTTCCCCGTTGGGAATGGAACGCGTTGGCTGAGCTTTTCGTATTGTTGATTTATGTATTTGTAATGAAGAACTGTTTTTACACTACTGTTGACTACTGGACTTCATGACCTGGCGCACCCCCATTTCAGTAACTACAATCTTGGATCTGGAGCACAGAGGCGTGAAGCTACGGCTGGCGTTGGGGTTGGTTGTGCATGAACACTACGAATTGGAACTGGCATGTGGTGCGGATACAGGGGCCCGCCGTTGCTTTTGTGGACATGCATCCAAGACATGTGTGAGAAAGTTTGATAGAGCTGGCTGTGAGACGGGCAGTTGTTGGTTGGAAGGTACCAGAGGCCAACAGGTGCAGCACAGCCAGCAGCTTTGTCTGCGGAGGGATGTTGGTTCTCCGCTGTGTTGGTACCGTCAGCCTGTGGGCAATGTGGGTCAGGATGCGGAGGATGGCTGTCCTTTTGAGCCTGAAGTGGGCAATGGCATCCTCTGGCGTTGAGTGTCTGAGGCTGGTGCATTTTAGGAACGTCTGCTGTCTTCTTTTGCGCTGCCTAGGTGGTAGTCCGGGAGGGGTGGTCCGGGGGGGGTCCTGGGGTAGTGGCAGTGGGTTTTGTGGCCCTCTTGGGTCTCCAAGCTGCATGATCATTGGCTCCATGGCATCTGTTGGTCTTCAGATGTGGCTCTGGGCTGGGCTCCCTTTCTACTGCAGGTTGTCGTCCTGCTTTACACCAGTAATAGGCAGGTGTTAAATCCCTGCTGCTAACGCGCCTTATCGCCTGTTTTTGGATCGCTTCGCCAATCTGGCTGGTCGTTGAGAATATCGCGAAGTGGTGTTTTCGTGTGTTTTTGCACGGGAACACCTACTTTGCAAATCATTAGCGTTAGTTGTCGCTCTCATCCGTGGCTATGTTTTTTGCGGCAGCTATCGCTGGAAAACTGGCGATATCTGCAGTTTGCACCAGCTTGAGAATAGGGTGATAAATCTATCGCCACTTTTGCGGCGCTTAAGTGCCGATAAATTGGCGATAAGTCCTTGAGAATATGCCCCAGACTTTTCCAAAGAGTGCAATTTAGTCTGTAGTTTCTCTGAAAGAAGAATGGTTACTCCCTGGTGCTCTATTTTATCAATAGCTTCAATGTGAACTATTTCTTGTTTTTCCAATTTCAGAAGCTCTTGATTAAATGTACAACACTCTTGCAGTGTAGGCATTAAGCCAACTATAGACTTCTTTTCTCCAATCTTCTTGTACTTTACTTCAGCTGCTGTGTTTTCAGTTGTAAACAAGTTCCTTAGTAGCCGACTTTCTAAAGCTTGTTTACCATGTTTCGTTAGGACACAAATTCTTATATCTTTGAGAATATTTCCATAATCTTCATCACTTGCTTGTCGCATATTCTTTATAAGTTCTTTATATTCAAAATTTAACCACATGTTCACATTTCCAATATATCCCAAACATTTCCTAGTGTCTTCATGCACAAGTGTTTTAAAAACTGGTTGTCCTTTCACAGGAGTTAGTTGTAGTAGATCTCCAAATACAATTAAATGTTTTCCTCCGAACAGAACATCGTATTCTGTTTTTAAAACCTGTTGCATTCTCAAGTGTACAAAGGCAAGCATTAAGTTTGAGACCATGCTCACCTCATCAATGATTAAAAGTTTCATTTTCTTCAGCACTCTTGACACTTCATCACAAGCATCTCCAGAGAGCTTCTGATATTCCAATTTATTATCATGTTCAACTGGTATCATAAGTAATCTATGTAATTCCTTTAATATTGTGCGCTGCTAATCCAGTCGGAGCTGTTACAACACAAGATAAATGTGAATCTGTAGTTTTTTGTAGATAACTGGTCAAAACTTTAATTAAAAAACTTTTACCTGTTCCAGCTTGACCACTGATGTACATAAGAATAGGTTTGAATGATGAACATAGACATTCTTTTTTTTCATGCAACAAACCATGTTGTATCTGTTCTGTCACTTGTAGATATATTTCTTTCTGTTCAATATTTAGTTGTTCTTCTAAGTTTTCCAACGCAGTATTCTCCTGTTGTGCTTGTTGCATTGTAATTTCTACTTCATTCATGGCTATTGCTGCTTCATTTTCAATTATTGGTTGTCCCAGTGGATTTTGACTAGGTGGACCAAAACGTTGACTATCTTGAGAACTGTTGTTAGCTATTTCAGCTGCAATAGTCTTTTCTTGTTCAATTTCATCATTTAACATTTGTAGATATGTAGGGAAAATTGTACATGCAATACTATCTTTACATGCATTAAAAGAAACTTCATAGCAGTCAAAAAGTCCAAGTAATTCAGTTTCGCTACGCCATGGCTTGAACAGTGGCAGAAGTGCTAAATAGAAAAATTCTCTCTTATCTGGAGTTTCGCAACTGAGTTTTTTGTGGTTAATAAGATTTCCTTAGGCATGTTTTACTAAACAACCGTCACATCCAATTACTGCATATTTTCCTTGTTTTATATTTGGTGTAACATTTTTTTTAAAGCTGTAATGTTGAAGTATTTCATACAGACATAGCTCTTCCAGGTGTGGACTCCTTTTGGGATAGTATGTATCCAACATATTAGTTTTTTCTGTACTTTCTGGTTCATTTACTGCTAAGTATTCAATTTCTTCTAATGTTTTCAACACTCTATTTTGGGTGCAGGCAAGACCTAAACTTACCCAAATGATTCCTTGTGACTTTGAATATAAACTGGAAGAGCACAAGCGATCCGAACATTCATAGGATCCATTTTCTCTGTGGGAAAGCATTTTCAAGCTAAAGCTGTACAATTTTTTGCTAAGGCTCTACTCTTGTGAAATTTCTTCCCACATTTCTTTCATCTCTGTCTTTTCTGATTTCGTTATATATGATGTAACATAGCGTGCAACATCAATTGAGTTATCTGCAACATATTGAATGTCCATGTTTGCATTCCACATTTTCAAAATAACTGGATTGTAGTCATTAATATACTTTGACTGTTCTGTTCTTTTTAAGTTGTACGTATTCTTCGGAGATTTCCGAGTTATTGTATGCCTTACAGCAAACAAAAAAGAATTTACTCTTCCTTTAGAAATTACTGGACGTGGGAATCCAAACCAACACTTGGTATAAAATTTTCCTTTAGACTTGTATTTTCGTCAACAGTACTTTCCACAGCGGTGACTTTGGAAACGTAAAACTTGTTGTCTCAAGCTTATTTCTTCTCCTTCTCTTGGAATCTCACAGATAACATACTGTTCGATGAAAGACAATACTGTTTCATCAGTATCCGTTCCAAATTCTGGAGCATTCCTTATCCATAATAGCATGTGTATATGTGGAGCACCTCTCGCTTGATACTCTTTTCGCCAAAAAAAATCAATAACTTCTCCAAGAGGACAATTATTTTTATTGCAGATAAAAGACATCATAGTTTGAAACCTATGATTAAAATACCTGCACAAATTTACAGGATCCAATGAACACAGTTCTCCAGGTGTCTTCATTTCAATATTTTTTATATTGGAATTTGCTTCTCGTAGAAATTCAAGTAAATCTTCCCATGCATACTCAGCACAGCTAAGTGTTACAAACCATGTTGGTGTACCTAAGTTTCTTAACATACACTTAAGTTCACCATGACGACGAAACCAATACTCATTGGTTCCACATTGACATGCCATCAAATTAATTAACTGTGCTTCTAAATTTTCATCTGTTTGTTGTACTTTGTCCATGAATTCTTTGGCTGAAACAAGTGATTGATGAACTCCCGTTTTAAGTATGTGGTTCACTGCATACGAAAGAGAAGACAAATCACTTTCAAACAAAAGGTGAAATATATATGGAATGCACTGTCGAAATCTAGGATCTTCAGAGTATAATCTTGTTGAGCGATATTCTGAAGCTGGAATCCGTACAGGTCGATCATCAAATCGTCCACCTTGTCCAGTGGGGAACAGCTGTGGAAAACAACGAGCATCTATGCTTTTCTCCCATACACTCACTGGAGTTCCCTTTGTTTATTCATTTGAAATAATTCAATGCTGTTTCCTATTACTTCTTTTGAATGTAGAGGACATATTGTGTAATGTTCATAAATCTCTTCACTCCTCGACTTGTCCACTTCCTCTATTTGACCACTTGAAATTTCTGATTCTTCTTCTAAACATATTACCTGTTCATCAACATTTACAGTTTTATAATAAATATTGTTCTCTACAAGATATAACGTAGCCTTTTGAAGTTTATTAACATCTACAAACTCTTGCCATATTTTCCAACTCTTTGTTGGTACACCATTTACTAGCATAACTACTGGCTCATTTTCCTCTCTGTCTCCACCAACAGTTTCAATATTTTTCTTAAAATCTAAAGGTAAGTACACAACTCTTCCTTTCAGACCTCTTTGTAAATCTGTTGGTGGCAGTTTATATGTTTTTGGCTCCATACGAATTATAGCTTGAAATTGGTGAACATATTGAATAAGAACTGACTCATATGTATTCAAATCTGCCAGTTCCTCTGGAATAGCTACTAATTCTAAGTTGTTTTGAACTCCTCTAGCTGGCATTTCGTTCTCTTCTAATTTGTTGTAACAATATTTACAAATACGTTGATCAGTACCCAACTCAAATCGACCTTCCACCTACAAGTAAGCTCCAAATTGCTGCCACCTATCATTGTTCTCCTTTTCACTTTTTAAATATAAATTAACTTTCCTAGTTTGACTTTTATAATGAGTATGTCGACAACAAATACAAACATAGTTTGGTTTTTCAGAACACACTGTCTTAAACTTTATAATTTCTTCTACAATCTGATCAGTGCTAATCTCTTTCCCATATTCTTCAACATCTGCACTTGTCAAGCTCTCACTTTCTACACACTGCTGTTATGAACCAAAAAAACGAAACTCAATTTCATCACACATTTTTTCTACATCTGATAAACAACCGTGTAAAAGAGCTCTGTTCAATTCACTTAAACATAATGCAGGAGTTTTTACATAGTCCACTTTCCTTACAAACTTCCGCATTCCTGAGTGGTGTACTCTAACATTCTTAAGTGATGAAAAGTACTTTTACACACTTTTCTTGAAAGACAAGCCAGAGAATGTCCGTGCAACTTAGTATATTGTCTTACCTTACATGGATCTAGTCCTTGTAACAACCTAATCTTCTGTTTAACACTTTTGTTTGCATATTGTCGTAAAACATTTCGCATTATGTCAATAGATTCCTGTCGAATACTGCAAATACTGCTACAATCCCACTTATATACAGGAGCTTGTGTACGATTCCCTTGCACTTCTTCAGCTATTAATTCTTCTGCACTCCTAAAAACTATTTCTTCTTTTGGAATGGGACAACCATTCCAAAATTCGTAACAGCGACCTCGAGTATCAACTGCAAACGCTAATGTAGTCTGTTGAAAGTAGCTTTCTTCATTAAATAGAGGCTCACTAGTAGAAGTGTGTTTCCATTCACCACTGAAACGTATACAAAAGTTACACCTATTAACAAGTCTTTTCTTTTGCTTTTGTCTTCCAGAAACTTCATTGTTTTATCTAATGATTTCATTCTCTTCAATATTAAAATAAATAATTTTCGTTTCAAATTAAAAGCAGTATATACTACAGTTTCAATCTGCTATTTTTGTTTATAGGCTAGTAATCTCCTTTTATACTTCTTACATTCTTTCAATAAATTCTGAATTACTCTACATCGAAAGAGTCGTTGTTGAATCTGTTGAAATTGTTTTTGTCTTCGTGTAACATGTGTTGTTTTCCCAAAAACTATTTTTTTTTTACCATTTGAAGTGTCATTCTCCTTCTCCTTAGTTGAAAAACTCTTCTTTTTCCTTTCATTCCTATTCTGTTCATGTAATTTCTCCACAACCCTTTTAAGAAAGTGTTTAGTGCTCTTACCTAAACAAACTTTATCCTTAGTAACATTCTCATTTGTTTGTAACACACATTTCATCTTTTCTTGGCATCTCGAATTTGTGATCCAAAGAAACCTTTTTCTGAAAAACAAAGAACAGTTTCAATAGTTTCTTACATCTATTCAATATTTTAAAATCATTACATATGATTACTGATATAAAATACCAAGACATTATTTACATTACTATTTTCTTGATTTCAAATATCAAAACACTACTCATTCAACTTAAATTTATAGTGCGTACTTCAGCAATTCCTTCGTAAACACTCATACAAATTACCATACTCACTAATTCCTTTGCCACCATGTCTTTAACCTCATTCGCCTGTTGCATCTTCACTACTCAGCAACTACTAACAATGTTGGGCCTACCCAAATGCAAACCAGAAACCCTTTACATGTTACAGTTGAAAGTCTCACCATATTACTGAAAGGATGCATGCATCTCCCTCTGCCTTTTCCTAGTGGCATCATACTTAAAACAAACATACAAATAGATCTATACCTTTGTTTTATAGGTATCGGATCTTCCGATACATAACTCGTCTGAAAATACATGTTGAAGCATAGTCATACCTCAGCAAAGCCCAGTGAGGGTCAACGCAAATGGGCCTCCTTCCTACCTTCCTTTTACAAATGAGGGGAGAGGAACCGTTAGAGAGCGGGAGGAAGGAGGGGGAGGTCAAGGGACGTGTCATTCCCAGTCTCTCAATCTGCCGCCCCTGTAATATAGGCAGCTTCAGCACGAGCAGGAAGCCTGACAAATACCTTAACTTATATTGACGTGTGCTTCACCAGTGGGAGCAAACCCGTGCACTAAGTGTGCAGGCAACAATTCATTTTTGCCTTTTCCTAGTGGCATCATACTTAAAACAAACATACAAATAGATCTATACCTGGGTTTTATAGGTATCGGATCTTCCGATACATAACTCGTCTGAAAATACATGTTGAAGCATAGACATACCTCAGCAAAGTTAAACTGTTAAGACGAATCAACGAGTAATGTAAATTGGGGCGATATGTAAGTTGCAATTGTGTGCAGTTTTTTTGCATAGCATAGAAGTTTATTACGACTTCCTCTGTGCTCGTCAGATGCCCCCAGCAGCCCAGTGAGGCTCAACGCAGATGGGCCTCTGTTACCTTCCTTTTACAAACGAGGGGAGAGGAACCGTTAGAGAGCGGGAGGAAGGAGGGGGAGGTCAAGGGATGTGTCATTCCCATTCTCTTGATCTGCCGCCCCTGTAATGTAGGCAGCTTCAGCACAAGCAGGAAGCCTGACAAATACATTAACTTATATTCACGTGTGCTTCACCAGTGTGAGCAAGCCCGTGCACTAAGTGTGCAGGTCACATTTCAGTTTTTTCATCTCCCTGAAGTTAATAAAGCATGTGCCTGTTAAAGCCCTTCCCCAGTATTTTCTCACAAGGTTCAAGCTCCAGAAGGCCATTTTTTTTTACATTTCCTGAGCCGACTTTGAACCCTAATTCATCCCTGTACATTAGTCACAAGACCATGTATTTCTTGCAACATGACACACTGCACTCGTGTAGCATTGAAACCGATTGCGACTTTCTCTGTACTGTACAGATGCCACCAACAGGCCAGTGAAGGTCTAAGTGCTACTTTTCACGGTAGATGGGCCTCTGTTACCTTCCTTTTACAAACGACGGGAAAGAAACCGTTAGAGAGCGGGAGGAAGGAGGGGGGGTCAAGGGACGTGTCATTCCCAGTCTCTTGATCTGCCGCCCCTGTGATGTACGCAGCTTCAGCACGAGCAGGAAGCCTGACAATTACCTTAACTTATATTCACGTATGCTTCATGAGTGTGCGCAAACCCATGCACCAAGTGTGCAGGCAACATTTCATTTTTTTCATCTTCCTGAAGTTAATAAAGCATGTCCCTGTTAAAGGCCCCACAGTATTTTCCCACAAGGTTCAATCTGCAGAAGGCCATTCCTTTTACATTTCCCTGGCTGACTTTGGACCCCAATTCATCCCTGTACCTTAGTCACAACACCATGTAGTCCTTCCAACATGACACACTGCACTCGTGTAGCATTGAAACCGATTACGACTTTCTCTGTGCACTACAGATGCCACCAACAGGCCAGTGAAGGTCTAAATACTATTTTTCACGGTAGATTGGCCTCTGTTACTTTCTTTTTAGAATGAGGAGAGGGAGAAACCGTTGGGGGGGAGAAAATGGGGGGAGGAGTCAAGGAACGTGTCATTCTCAGACTCTTGATCTGCCGGCCCTCTAATACACGCACATTCAGCATAGGGAGAGAGCCTGACAATTACCTTCACTTATATTCACATGTACTTCACCAGTGTGAAGAAATCCATACACAAAATGTGCATGGAACATTTCCATTTCTTTTTTATCTCCCAGACATTCATAAAACATATCTCTTGTAAAGAAGCCCCCCAACCCCTCTATTTTCCGACAAGGCACAAACGTGGCCATTTATCTTACGTTGACCAGGCCGATTTTGGATCTTAAATCAACCCTGTACCTCACTCACAACACCATGCAGTCCTTTCAACATCAGAAACTGCATTCCTCATTTCGCGAACACACTTAAATAATACAGCCCACTTCAACTATACCTTCCCAAAAACTCATACTAACTACCATAATCACTAATCCCTTTCCCAGCATGTCTTTGACCTCCTTTCTCTTTTGCACCTTCACTACTCAGCAACTACTAACAGTGTTGTGCCTACCCAAATACAAAGCAGAAACTCTTTCCACATTACAGTTGAAAGTCTCACCTTATTACTGAAAGCATGCGTACATCTGGCTGTGCCTTTTCCGAGTAGCATCATACTTAAAAGAAAGATACAAATAGATGTATACTTGTGTTTTATACGTATCGGATCTTCCGATGCATAACACGTGTGAAAATACATGTAGAAGCATAGACATACCTCAGCAAAGTCAAAATGTTAAAACAAACACTAGAGCAATATACAATAGGCCACTATGTAACTTGCAACAGTGTGGGGCTTTTATGTATACCATTGAAAGCGATTGCGACTTTTCAATGCTGGTCAGATGCCACCAGGAGCCTAGTGAGGGTCTAAGTGGTATCTTTCAACGCAGATGGACCTCTGTTACCTTCCTTTTACAAAAGGGAAGACAAAAAGCGTTAGGAAGGGGCAGGAGGGTGGGGTTTGGGTGAGGTCAAGGGACGTATCATTCCCAGTCTCTCGAACTGACGGCCCTGTAACATACGCTAATTCACCACGAGCAGGAAGCCTGACAACTACCTTCACTTATATTCACGTGTGCTTCACAAGTGTGAGCAAACCCATGCACCAAGTGTCCTGGCAACATTACATTTTTTTCTATCTCCCTGAAATTAATAAAACATGTGTCTTCTAAAACTCCCCCCCCCCAAGTATTTTCCAACAAGTAACAATCTGCAAACTTGGGCTATTTCCTTTACGTTCCCTGAACCGATTTTGGACCCCAATTCATCCCAGTACCTCAGACAAAAGACCATATAGTTCTTTCAACATGACACACTACACTCATGTATCATTGAAACTTGTATTTGTTGAAATTTACAAATTAAAAACAAATTTAAGAAAAAAATATTCAACCTATTTTTTTACTATTATTTGATACATCCAACTGTCCATATTTGCTTTTAAAAATATGAAAGGCAGATGAGGCGCTATTCAGGAATATAGGAAGTTTTTTCGCATGCGTTTACAACGCATGCCATAACAACGTGGTCGTTACAACGACCGCGTTGTTATTTCGCATACCGTTACAACGCAAGTCGGAACAACGACTTGCTTTTAGGGGGCGCCGGATGTTGGACTAGTATAATTTACTATTCCAACTCCAGTCCGTGCGGACACTAGGGAAGGTGTTGGAATTTAAATCCAACACCTTCTGCCCCCTAACGCAAGTCGTTGTTCCGACTTGCGTTGTAACGGTATGCGAAATAACAACGCGGTCGTTGTAACAACCGCGTTGTTATGGCATGCGTTGTTTAGCATGCGAACTAAACGCTGTTTACCGTTATTCAGGAATATATGTCGATACTTCGCAAACTAAAACAACACATACTTTTACAACGTTGTTTTTAGTTCGCAAGTACCATTACAACGCATTTTTTTATAACGCATACCATTACTTCGCAAGTGCTTTGAAATGCATATAAAATGTCTTTTCAATGGATCCCAATTCCCCGCATACTTTTACAACGCATTTTTATTTAAATAACCCCCAACACTACGCTAATTTCTACATCCATTAACACTACCCTACATAACACATACTCCACAACACTACCCTAACTCCTCAAACACTTCCCCCAGCACGACCCTCCCCCTTCCCCCAATCCGGTCCCTACATGCAAACACTACCCTGCACGACCCCCCAACACTACCCTAAAACACTACCCTACACTACACAACAAACACAACACTACCCTAAACACTAAAACACTACCCCCTGCACGACCCTCCCCCGACCACCAGTCCTGTCCCTACACCCAAACACTACCCTGCACGACCCCTGACACTACCCTTAACCCAAAAACACTACTCCTTAAACACTTCAACACTACCCTTAATCCTAAAAGACTACCCCCTGCACAACCCACCCCCTACCCTAAACCCTTAAAAACGACACAGCCCCTCTTACCTCTCTCTCCTCGTGGTTCCTCTCTTCTCCTTCTAGCGTCGTCAGAGGGGCGGTGATCGGTGCACGTCGTTGTGAGGAAACGGAAGAGCCTCAGTTTCCTCACAACGATGTGGATCGCATTACAACGCTTGCGTTGTAACAGCTCATGCGATGTAATAACATGCGTAGTAAAGGCTACGCGTTGTTACAGCGCATGAGTTGTTAAGCTTGCGTTGTAATGGTATGCGGTGTAATAGCCGCGTACTAACGGCTGTTCACCATTATTCAGTGATTGCATAAGCTCTTTTCTACTACTGTAAGGCATTCTCTGGCTATAACTAAACTGTGTTGCAGATTACATACATACATGCATATTCCTGTAGTGAAAAAATGACTGTAACAGTACTGCCTCACAGTTTCTATGAGTCGCAGTGTATTGCCAGAATAATTGGAGAAATGCTTCCATTGTACATCACTGAATGGATATGTTCATAGATAGTACTTCAAGAAATTAATCTCTGCATACATAGTGCCTCAGTGAATGCTTGAGTGCAAAAGTACTCCCTCGCTCATTGCATAACTGCATAAGTAATCCATGATTGATTTAATTTGTGTGGTAGTAGTGCCTACTTGATTCTATGAGTCCATGGCTACTGCCTAAGTGACTATATCAGTAAAAAGATAATACCTACCTCTTTACAACACTGCATGGAAACTGCGTGAGTAAAAAGATGACTTTGAGAGTAATTTCGGGGTCATTGTGGGAGTGCATGGGTAGTACCTGAGGGAATCGATGACTGCTTTGATACTGCCTGAGTCATTAATTAAGTGCAAGAATAGAAATGGGGGGTTTGCATAATTGTGTTGGTATTGTCTGATTGATTGATGTCTGCATAGCACAGCCTCCATGATTGCATAAAACATTACCCTGTTCATACATTTAACTACCTTGAAACTACTTTTATTCATGAATTGGATTCCTTGGTTTTGCATTTTGCTGTCAGAATGAAGATAAGTAAGTTTTCCTAACAGAGAACCACACTGTTTGTTCCGTTCAATATTCTTTAGTTTGTACACAAGTTAAATTAAAGGGAAATTGTAACTTTCCGCCCCTAATTTAAACTGTTTTTTTAAACAAACTCCAGTAGCTCCGTCTGCTTTTCAAAAGCAGTTATCTTATTCCAAATAACCGCAAGTGCTATTGCCTGCAAGCAGGCGTCCCGTACATACCAACTCTTTCACAATGTGTAACATGTTGCACCAATGTCTTCTGTCCTCCCCCACATGCGTTTGGAGATAGTTTGGTGTGGCCTTCCATTCCTACTTTGAAAACAGATTTTAATAGCGAACACTAACTCAAAGCGCTACTGTTTCAACAACAAGTGGCTCCCATATCAGCTCTTGAGACCTTCAAATAGTAGGTGGCTAAACCACCAAGTGACATTGACTCACTGCTCTATACCAATATCCCACTACATTTTGCACAATTTATAGGCCAAATATTTAATCACTATGAAACCGAAGGCCTACCACATTTTTTTAAACTAGTTGACTCCCGCCTTGTTATCTCTTTTCAGACTATTTTTATAGTAGAACCGGATTTCATTCATTCTAATTTTGCAAGCGCATTTGGCGGGTTCCCTTGCTGCTCTTGCTGGTTTGCGCAGTGCTCGTTCTTCAGCTCCTACTACGAAATGGCTGCCCATCCTGTGCTTCAACCCCATCCACGTCAATTGCAGCGGTACCGTGAACGGATGCTACAACTTTTTGAATGCTTGCCATTGGCGATATTTGGCATCAGACATAGGCTCAATTTCCGCTACATGTACTTCACCTGCGTGCAACCTGTGTTCTACTGTCTCCGGTGCCCCTCTGAATGCGACCTGCATGTCTGCCTCTCTACTACTTCACGCGATCCCCTGGATTATGAACTGTTGCTGCGACCATTTCTGGCTCATGACCAGGACTGTTCCGGAGACACACGCTTGATGGATGCGTTTAATAATGCAATAAGGGGAGATGGAGATGCAAGTTGCCCTGACATGCTCCTGCTTGCAGAAGATTACGATGACCATGTCTGTTCTTTCGACTTGCTGAATTGGATGGCGACCATCTTTGCTTGGAGAGGTGCAGATGACCTTTTGGAGCTGATTGCATATCACAGTGCTTCTGAGTTCTTGAACTTTGATGGATCTCCATAAGTGCGCGTGGTAACCCGATTTGACGGCTTCTTATTTCTACACTTCAAGAATACTGGTTTTTTTCCGTTTTCTCATTTCGCTTTTCCTTCCTTCTTGGATTTTCAGATATTGACTTTCTTTACGAATTCTATCATACAGTTTTATTTTTGTTGTGGCACATATACTGCACATTACGCCATGTAATTTAAAATACATTTTTTAAAATGTTTCATGTCTGTGTCATATGTTACAAATACAATACTGACAGTTAATTCCTTTCCCACCATGTCTTTAACCTCATTTGCCTGTTGCATCTTCACTACTCAGCAACTACTAACATTGTTGGGCCTACCCAAATACAAACGAGAAACCCTTTCCTTGTCACAGTTGAAAGTCTCACCATATTACTGAAAGAATGCATGCATCTCCTTCTGCCTTTTCCTAGTGGCATCATACTTAAAACAAACATACAAATAGATCTATACCTATGTTTTATAGGTATAGCATCTTCCGATACGTAACTCGTGTGAAAATACATGTTGAAGCATAGACATACCTCAGCAAAGTTAAACTGTTAAGACGAATCGTCGAGCAATGTAAATTGGGGCGATATGTAAGTTGCAACTGTGTGCGGCTTTTTTGTATAGCATAGAAGTCGATTACGACTTTCTCTGTGCTCGTCAGATGCCACCAGCAGCCCAGTGAGGGTCAACGCAGATGGCCTCTGTTACCTTCCTTTTACAAATGAGGGGAGAGGAACCGTTAGAGAGCGGGAGGAAGGAGGGGGAGGTCAAGGGACGCGTCATTCCTAGTCTCTCAATCTGCCGCCCCTGTGATGTAGGCAGCTTCAGCACGAGCAGGAAGCCTGACAATTACCTTAACTTATATTCACGTGTGCTTCACCACTGTGAGCAAACCCGTGCACTAAGTGTGCAGGCAACATTTCAGTTTTTTCATCTCCCTGAAGTTAATAAAGCATGTCCCTGTTAAAGCCCCCCCAGTATTTTCCCACAAGGTTCAATCTCCAGAAGCCCATTTTTTTTTACATATCCCGAGCCGACTTTGGAGCCCAATTCATCCCTGTGCCTTAGTAACAAGACCATGTAGTCCTTGCAACATGACACACTGCACTCGTGTAGCATTCAAACAGATTGCGACTTTCTCTTTGCTGTACAGATGCCACCAACAGGCCAGTGAAGGTCTAAGTGCTATTTTTCTCAGTAGATGGGCGTCTGTTACCTTCCTTTTACAAACGACAGGAGAGGAACCGTTAGAGAGCGGGAGGAAGGAGGGGGGGGGTCGAGGGACGTGTCATTCCCAGTCTCTCGATCTGCCGCCCCTGTGATGTACGCAGCTTCAGCACGAGCAGGAAGCCTGACAATTACCTTAACTTATTCACGTATGCTTCACAAGTGTGCGCAAACCCGTGCACCAAGTGTGCCGGCAACATTTAATTTTTTTCATCTCCCTGAAGTTAATAAAGCATGTCCCTGTTAAAGCCCCTCCCCAGTATTTTCCCACAAGGTTCAATCTGCAGAAGGCCATTCCTTTTACATTTCCCTGGCCGATTTTGGACCCAAATTCATCCCTGTACCTTAGTCCAAAGACCATGTAGTCCTTGCAACATGACACACTGCAATTGTGTAGCATTCAAACCGATTGTGACTTTCTCTGTGCTCTACAGATCCCACCAATAGACCAGTGAAGGTCTAAGTGCTATTTTCCACGGTAGATGGGCCTCTGTTACTTTCTTTTTAGAAAGAGGAGAGGGAGGAACCGTTGGGGGTGAGAAATGGGGGGGAGGGGGCAGTAGAGGGACATGTCATTCCCAAACTCTTGATCTGCCGGCCCTCTAATATACGCAGATTCAGCACAGGGAGAGAGCCTGACAATTATCTTCACTTATATTCACATGTACTTCACCAGTGTGAACAAATCCGTACACAAAATATGCAGGGAACATTGCCATTTCTTTTTTATCTCCCAGACATTCATAAAACATATGTCTTCTAAAGAAATGCCCCCCCCCCTGTATTTTCCGACAAGGCACAATCTACAAAAATCCCTATTTCTCTTACATGTACCGGGCCGATTTTCGATATTAATTCAACCCTGTACCTTAGTCAGAACACCATGCACTCCTTTCAACATAAGAGACTGCATTCCTTATTTCACGAAGACACTTAAATATATACGCGCACTTCAACAATACCTCCCAAAAGATTCATACGAAGTACCATAATCACTAATCCCTTTACCAGCATGTCTTTGACCTCATCTCTCTTTTGCATCTACTCAGCAACTACTAACAGTGTTGACTCTACCCAAAGGCAAAGCAGAAACCCTTTCCATATCACAGTTGAAAGTCTCACCTTATTACTGAAAGCATGCGTACATCTGGCTGTGCCTTTTCCTAGTAGCACATACTTAAAAGAAACATACAAATATATATATACCAGTGTTTTATAGGTATCGGATCTTCCGATGCATAACATGTGTAAAAATACATGTAGAAAGGGACGTGTCATTCTTAGTCTCTTGATCTGCCGGCCTTGTAATGTCTGCACATTCTGCACGGCCAGGGAGTGTGACGGTTGCCTTCACTTATATTCAAATATAGCTCACCAGTGTCAAAAGTCCGAGCACAACGTCTGCACGCAACATTTCCATTTTATTTTCATCTCCCTCAAGTTAATAAAACATGCCTCTTCTAACCCCCCCCCCCACCAGTATTTTTCGACATGGCACAATCTGCAAACGTGCGACATTTCCTTTATGATGCGCGGTCGATTATGGAACCCAAATTAACCCTGTACCTCACTTTCAAAACCATACACTCCTTTGAACATGACAAACTACACTTCTTCTTTCTCGAAGATACCTAAATATATATGGGGTACTTGTTCAGCAACTACTTACACTCTATGCACATTTTGTAACAAATGTGAAACAGCACACTTCGGTAACACTATGTTATTTTTTTAAAATATATATTTTCAGACTTAAAAATATCGCCTCAAAGACTTAACCACTACTACACAATATATAACACACCTTAATTTGTAACTCACCTCTGTAGTTGGTATGCAGATTTCAAATTTCACAAACGCATGCAATATTTTTTTTCTCACACAATAAATGTAATTCAAGACTCTCATCAAGAATAGAACCAGTTATGGCAAAAATTCCCTCTCTTTCCGCACAAAAATAGATGTAAATGGCAAATCAAAATCCTTCCTTCATTATTTCAAATTGCAAAACACATTTATATTGGTTACTCATATTAACCCTCTCTAACTCTCTTCTAAAACGCCCCAAACTGGTTCTCTTAATTTGTGGATTGGAGACTCCCCCACACTGCTGCATCGCCATACAGCCCCAAACCCTTACGACAATTCAAAAGCCTATTTCTAATAATATTACTGCAAATTTTGAACAACACACTTCTTCTAGACATACTACTCATTTTGAAAAACTAACTTTAATAGCTTATCAGTTGTAATTAATTTTGCATTTCATATTTTAATACCACAGTTATCTCTACTCCTCCCCCAATCACCTTATTGCCAGTTTCCATACCAACAGTTTCTGTAACATTCATCAGCAGGTGCAGGTCACAAGTTCACCATATTTCATCCCAACAGTTTCTGCAACATTGAACAGCAGGTGCAGGTCACAAGTTCACCATTTTTTAAAGTTCAGAACAGTACCTTCCAAATGCAAGTAGCAGGTGTGGTTGAGTTCTGCACGTCTGATCGTATCCTATGTAGTGTACGTTTCAAACATTTTTTATTAACCAATCAGAAACATACTTTTTCACGAAACTAAGATGCACCCTAGTTTTCACTGCACAATGTTCTTCATCAGCCAATCAGTTATCGTTTTCTCAAAAAAAAAGCTTCTCCTCCACCTTTCAACATATCTCTCATTCTACCAACGGACTACATGAGCTACAGACATCTTTTGATTCCTTCCAGCCATACCTTCAAAATGCTAGTATGGATCGTAGGACACAGCTATGTTTTCTTGTGCAAAAGGTGTGCTGAACACAGACGTATTGACAAAGACCTAGGTTTACAAAATGTGGACATTAAATGGTTTGCACAGAGAGGATTAAAGTGGCACCAATTGTTGCCTTTGGTTAAAACCTCTTTGCATCTCCAACACCCTGACCTCATGATTGTGCACTGTGGTGGCTATGACCTAGGCACACTGACTGGGGTATGTCTGAAAATGCCCATGAAGGATACCTTTGCACAATTGATGTTGCGTTTGCCTCAAACTGTCTTTGTATACTCCAATATATGCCAAAGACAGAAGTGGAAATGGTCAAATCAATTCTGTCCTCAGATTGAGAAAGCGAGGAAGAATGTCAATAAAGCTGTATCTGCATACTTCAGAGATCATAGAATGGGGTCCATCTACAACAACAATCTACGTTTTGATATGGATGACATATACAGAAGTGATGGAGTTCATTTCACAGATCAAGGAAACAGAGTTTTTCTCAACAACCTGAAGCTGTGCATCCGTACTTACATGTAGCTCCAACAAACTCATAATGAAAACAAGGGCTCTTTTTAGAGCCACCCTATAACTCAAAACTCAGCCGGGTCATTTTAGGCCCAGGGAACCGCATCCTCTGGAGCCTGGCCACAATGTTTGGGAACCGTGCAAGGAGCCCCAATACCCCGCACTCCCTGCCACCTCCCCGCCTCCTGTGGCAGCCGGCATTCCTTTTGAACAAAGCCAGCTGCTCCATGCAAGCTTCCTTTGCCCAAAAGCAAATCTGCTTCCTTCATAAAAGCGAGAGCAAATTTCCTCCTCTCGCTTCCATGAAGCGAAGCAGAAGTTTGCTATGATAGAGCTGCAACTCTGCATAGATCCCGCCCTGCCATACCAAACTACAATGTCCCTGGGGTAGCCACCATGGGTCATTGTTGAAACCGGCCCTCGGAGATAACGATACCCAGGGCCATGGAAAGCTCCTCAAGAGAAATTGGATGATACGCCTCCATCCAATTTAAAGGCTTGCGAACATCGTACTCCCCGGGGCCAGCAGTCCACAATAGACCCCCGCATTTTAATTCATGAATGCCCGGGAAAGTAGTGCCCCCCGGGACAGTGAAACTTAAATTTTACGTATACCGCCAAAGACGTGCTGCTCTTCGGAGTGGAGGTGGAGGGAAGACGCGTACCCCCCCATATCATTATA
Organism: Calotriton arnoldi; assembly: GCA_963921515.1. Taxonomy (NCBI): domain Eukaryota; kingdom Metazoa; phylum Chordata; class Amphibia; order Caudata; family Salamandridae; genus Calotriton; species Calotriton arnoldi. Next base: position 1,226,303 of record CAWUFW010003038.1, read on the forward strand.
TTTGCTCCGAGGAAGTGGCGGTCTCCGTGACAGAAGTAAATCCCGCATCATAACTAAACATTGCTCAAGGGAACTGGTCCACCCGGGGGCTTAATTAAATGAAGCGTGCGACACCGTGGTTCGTTTTTCTTTTTCCCGCCGTGATTTCCAGGCCCTACGCGAATCCAGCTGAAAACATATAAAAAATGGGGTTTTTTACCTTCGGACTCCCTGTGTCACCCCCTGAGCACCCTATGGAGGTCACAGTGTTCCTACCCTGTCCTCTTCTACTTTTTTCACCCTTTTCCCACCTACTCGTTTCAACCGAGTCACAAGATGGCTGCCAACGCTTCCTAGTTTGAAGTGTTGGCAATCTCGTGCTCGGAACTACTCAGCCAATCAGATCTCACAATTCTCAAATATCGATATCTGTAAATCTTTAAATATCTGAAAAACTACTGAATGGATTTACACCATTTAAAAAAAAAAAGGTCGCTTTCTGAACCAAGAGCTACCTTTTTGCCAAATTTGAAACATTCAAGACAGGAGCTGATCTGAGTGAACAATTAGTTTTGAAAATTTCGCAGAGATTTGTCAAACGACGCCAAAGATATTGCCAAAAGAAAAAACACTTTTCCTATGGAAACTAGGTCCTAACTATAATATATATATATATATATATATATAGATATATATATATATATATACATATATACATATATATATATATATATTATCTACTGGCGGTCGCCAGTAGATAGTTATAGTTAGGACCTATTATCCATAGGAAATCCGCGACATTCTATTTGAAATAACGTTGGCGCCGGTTGACGAATCTTCGCGAAAGTTTCCAACTTGTTGGGGCGCTCCGCTCCTACTCCTGAAAGTCTTGGGCTGATTCGTCAAGCGGGGGCCGAGAAAAAGGGGGTCCCAAAACGCGTTTTCCCCATTCATTTTTCCATAGGAACCTTTAGTCGCAGCTACAGCCCGAACTGCTGAACGGAATTACACCAAATTTGGCAAAGAGGTAGCCCTTGGTTCAGACCAGTGCCTTTTGCTTAAATGGTGTAAATCCGTTCAGTAGTTCCTGAGAAATTCACAAGTAAAGTCACATATATATCTATGGCCGAGTAGGGTCCGCGTACCCTCCCGATCACGAGCTGCATGCTAATTGGCTGTCAACATTCCGATTCAGGAAGTGTTGGCAGCCATTTTGTCCCTCGGTAGAACCGAGGGACAGAAACAAGTGCGCAAAGCGCACAAAGGGGGCAGGGTAGAAACACCCTAACCCCCTGGGCAAAAAAAAGCATTTTTTTTTTTTTTAAATGGGCAGGATGCGCTCAGGGTGCGCGGATCCTGCCGAAAAAAATCGAAGCACGGTCTCCCGCGCTCGATGTTAATTTGCCCCCGGGTGGGCCAAGTCCCGGGGGCATGGTGGGGGGTTAAATTTATGTATGGGGGGCCTCTAAGGGCCCCCCAACCCTGGGGACCGCCACCCCCTGGGGCTTTAACAAAAAATGGTGCGGGAGGGCTCTTTGCCCTCCCGCTGCCCCGGGACCGCCACCTCCCCGGGGCTTCTGTTTTATTTTTTTAACCTGTGTGGGGGCTCCAGCCCCCCACATGCCCCGGGACCGCCACCTCCCGGGGCACTACAAATTAAAAATGGGGGTCCGTTTTGGACCCTCGAAGCCCGGGGACCACCTCCTCCCCGGGGCTTTGAAAATGTGGGGAGGGGGCCGCGTGGCCCCCTCCTGGAGCCAGTGATGGCCCTGGGGACCGCCACCCCCCAGGGCCGGCTCCTGCAGTGTCCCGGGGTGCCTACCCCCGGGACACTGCTGTTTGCAATGACAGGACGGGAGCCTCGCGGCTCCCGTCCTGTCATTGCAAACTTGCTTTGGATATTGGAAGAGAGAGCAGGAAACCTGCTCTCGCTTCCAATATCCAAAGCTGATTGCTTTCCACATGGGGAGCAGCATGTTAGCTGCTCCCCATGTGGAAAAGCAATGCCGGCTCGCGCAGGAGGCGGGGAGCCGGCTGGGACTGTGGGGGATTGGGGACCCCCACAGTCCCCAACCAGAGGCCAGGCCCCGGGGGATGGGGTCCCCGGGGCCATAAGTGGCCAGGGAGGGGGCCACGCAGCCCCCTCCCCAAATTTAAAAAAAAGAAAAAAAAGTGCAAGGCCGGCCCCGGGGGATGGGGTCCCCGGGGCCTTAAATGGCCTGAGGAGGGGGGCCACGCAGCCCCCCTCCAAATAAAAAAATAAAAAAATCGAGGCCATGCCCCGGGGGATGGGGTCCCCGGGGCCAATACAGGCCCAGGGAAGGGGGGCCACGCGGCCCCCTTCCCGTTTTTTTTTTTTTTTTAATTTAAAAAAAATGCTCAGGCCCCGGGGGATGGGGTCCCCGGGGCCAAAAGTGGGCAAGGGAAGGGGGGCCACGCAGCCCCCCTCCCATTTAAAAAAAAATAGAAAAAAAAAAACGACTGGCATCGTGCCGGAGGCCCCGCCCCCCTCCCTGCAGTACTCTGCAAACGCGCCCCCTGGCGCGTTTGCAGAGGGGGAACAAATTCCCCTTGAATACTGGGGGTCCCTGGGGGCCAACTAGCCCACCAGGAACCTCCAGTATGCACCAGGGGGCTGCGTTGCAGAGACGTGTACAGAGGCCACGCCTATTTTTACACCTCTCTGCAACGCAGCTCTGTGGCGCTTTTTGGAGGTATATGGTGGGCTAGTTGGACTCCAGGGACCCTCAGGATTCAAGGGGACTTAATCCCCCAACTTAAAACACGCCACGGGCGCGTTTGCACAGTGGTGAAGGGAGGGGCGGGGCTTCAGGTGACATGTGTGCAAACAGGCCCCGTGGCGCGTTTTAAGATGGGGAATAAATTCCTTTTCAATCCTGAGGGTCCCTAGGGGCCAACTAGCCCACCAGGTACCTCCAGTAAGTGCCACGGAGCTGCGTTGCAGAGTGTTGTAAAAAGGGGCGTGGCCTCTGAACACCTCTCTGCAACGCAGCCCCCTGGCGCATACTGGAGGTACCTGGTGGGCTAGTTGGCCCCTAGGGACCCTCGGGACTGAGGAGGAATTAATTGTCCAACTTAAAACGCGCCACAGGGCGTGTTTGCAGACATGTCACCTTAGGCCCCACCCCCTTCCTTCACCATTGTGCAAATATTCCTCTAAAATCAGCCGAACTACGAATTCCGATTTACTCACCTGTTATCAGGAGAGACCTCAGTGCTGCATCTTTCAGCCCAGTACTGATCCTGAAAAGTAATTCTAACCGTACTTACCAGTAACTTGAATTTCCTTCCATAGGATATCATTGCCTGCTTTTTGCTGAAAAAGTTTCTGTCGATTTTTGAAACATACAAATATTCCTCTAAAATCAGCCGAAATACGAATTTCGATTTACTCACCTGTTATCAGGAGAGACCTCATTGCTGCATCTTTCAGCCCAGTACTGGTCCTGGAAAGTAATTTTAACCGTACTTACCAGTAACTTGAATTTCCTTCCATAGGCTAACATTGACTGGTTTCACTTGGAAATTCTTCTAAGTGTGGAGTTTTGGAACTTTATAATATTCCTCTAAAATCAGCCGAAATACGAATTCCGATTTACTCACCTGTTATCAGGAGAGACCTCAGTGCTGCATCTTTCAGCCCAGTACTGATCCTGAAAAGTAATTTTAACCGTACTTACCAGTAACTTGAATTTCCTTCCATAGGATATCATTGCCTGCTTTTTGCTGAAAAAGTTTCTGTCGATTTTTGAAACATACAAATATTCCTCTAAAATCAGACGAAATACGAATTCCGATTTACTCACCTGTTATCAGGAGAGAACCCAGTGCTGCATCTTTTAGCCCAGCACTGACCCTGAAAAGTAATTCTAACCGTACTTAACAGTAACTTGAATTTCCTTCCATAGGCTAACATTGACTGGTTTCACTTGGAAATTCTTCTAAGTGTGGAGTTTTGGAACTTTATAATATTTCTCTAGAATCAGCCAAACTATGAATTCCGATTTACTCACCTGTTATCAGGAGAGAACCCAGTGCTGCATCTTTTAGCCCAGCACTGACCCTGAAAAGTAATTCTAACCGTACTTACCAGTAACTTGAATTTCCTTCCATAGGAATCCATTGTCTGGTTTTCAGCAGAAAAGTTTCAAAGTGTCGATTTTCACAAACTACAAATATTCCTTAAAAATCGCATGTGTGACTTAAACGCATTCTTTCAACTGTTTACAGGAGATGCACCAGTGCTGGTTCCAGGATCCACCACTGGGTAAGAAAAAGTAACGATAACACTACTTACCTGCTAAGTGAATTTCCTCCCATAGGATAACATTGGTGATTCTATATGAAAAGGTTTCTAAGTGTCAACTTTTAAAATACAATAATATTCCTTAAAAGTCACTACTGTAACAAAAACGCTTTTACTCACCTGTTTACAGGAGATGTCCCAGGACTGAATCTAGGATCCAGTCCTGTGGTTAGAAAAGTAATCCATAAAGTAACTAATTGCATTTAACTAGAAATTCACATTGAGCTCAATGTTGCTTTGTTTTTGAAATTGTGTTGCCCATTGCAACAACTGTAACTACTGTACTTAAAAGTCTATTGCCTATTTGCAAAGTATTTAAACTAAAGTAATTCATTCTGAGAAAGTATATTTTGTAATGTAATGTATAATGTAATTACAATGTAATTTAAAAAATAAAATATCTAAAAATAAATAGTTTAAAAAAATGTTGTAAATCAGTATCAAAAAAATAAATATAACAATTAATACATTTAAAAATTGTCATTTACAAAACCTTTGAAATTCACTGAAAAAACCATAGGTTTCAAACACGTTATAGTTAGGAATTAGCATTTAAAAAACCTTTGAAATTCACTGAAAAAACCATAGGTTTCAGACACGTTATAGTTAGGAATTAGCATTTAAAAACCTTTGAAATTCACTGAAAAAACCATAGGTTTCAGGCACGTTATAGTTAGAAATTAGCATTTAAAAAACCTTAGAAATTCACTGAAAAAACCATAAGGTTTTAGGGACAGTTATAGTTAGTTGGACATTGCACTCGTACAAAACCCGTGAAATTCCCCTGTTATAGTTAGTTCAGGTAACTATAACTCGCGCCCCGCAATGCACTGCTGATGACGTCACATATTACATCACTCATGACATGGTCAGTGACATCACTGATGACATCACTGATGACATCTCAAATGACATCACTGATGACATCATCCATGTGAGAATTTAATGCACCTCCTCACACCCTAATATAACCTTTGATACACCCACTCTAAATTACAGACTGCCATTCTCAAAACCATAGACACTCCAACACCAATAACTACATACCCACTCACTGATTCTTAGGTCTACACACACACATCCACTCACTCACCCGTACAGTCACTCATACTTATGGTCACTCAGTACAGGACTATCATATGCACTCATACTCCTATATAGACACTCAAACACCGCCACTCATCCATAGAGGTACTCACACACCTAGTCAGTCATGCAAATAATTAAACACACTGCCATTTACTCACCTATACAGTTATACACACACCAGCTCACTTACTCATACAAATACTAGCACATTCTTACGCTCTTATACAATCACTGATACAAGCACACACTGATCCATACAGTCACTCTCACAATCACACACTCTCGCTTATAGCTATTTATATACACACATATATACTGCCTTTCACATATGTAGTTACTCACACATGTACCACTGGGACATACATTCACTCACTAACACACTCTTACACACACTTACCCACCCATACAGTCTATCACAGATGCACTCTTGAAACCATCCACCCAGTGAATCACCCACTCACACATCTATGCACAGAGTCGCACACACCCCACCCACACAAACACTCAGGCACCCATACAGATACTCAGACAACCAATCAATAACTCATATAGACACTCATGTAGCTATTCACAAACCCATGCACCACTTACACAGCAACAGACAGACGGATACAGACATTCACCCAGTTTAGTCACTAACCCATGCATTCAGTAAGATACGTTTAATCACTCACTTATCGAGTTAGTCACGCATCTACTAAATCATCCATACAGACACTTATACACCCACTCATTCTTCAATACGCCTTTCCCTATATATATTAAAAATATTTAAACTTTACAGAAACACACAGTCACTGGATGATGTCATCAGTGATGTCATTTGAGATGTCATCAGTGATGTCATCAGTGATGTCACTGACCATGTCATGAGTGATGTAATATGTGACGTCATCAGCAGTGCATTGCGGGGGCGTGAGTTATAGTTACCTGAACTAACTATAACGGGGGAATTTCACGGGTTTTGTACGAGTGCAATGTCCAACTAACTATAACTGTCCCTAAAACCTTATGGTTTTTTCAGTGAATATATATATATATATATATATCCAAACACAAGGTGTCCCCTCGAAGAAGCCACACACAGGAGGGTAAAGTTCAGCGCTTTATTGTTGAAAGCGACAGCCAGGAAATCAGCACATTCCACCTACAGTAAAGCCCGACGCGTTTCGTGCAACACATGCACTTCTTCATGGGCTGAATTCTGAAGCACTCACACGACGAGCAGAGCACCTGATGTAGTCTATGGACCCGCCCCAGTGGGCGTGGACAGCACTGCTGCCTCCCGGTCCTCGTAGTGCTCAAGATTCTTCCTCCAGTGAGTTGTTAGTGCGGTGCACAAATTGAAACAAAGTTCATCCCAAGTGGGTCGATAGAATGTCCTGTTAGACCCAAGCTGCCCTGTAGACCTTTCACAACGCCCCTCCTGTCCGTACACATACCGTACGCCACCTGGCGTCAGTATCGGTCCGCTACGATGCGGCGGGGCTTCCTTCACGGCAGGACTGGCCGTAATAAATCCAAACACAAGGTGTCCCCTCGAAGAAGCCACACACAGGAGGGTAAAGTTCAGCGCTTTATTGTTGAAAGCGACAGCCAGGAAATCAGCACATTCCACCTACAGTAAAGTCCAACGCGTTTCGTGCAACACATGCACTTCTTCATGGGCTGAATTCTGAAGCACTCACACGACGAGCAGAGCACCTTATGTAGTCTATGGACCCGCCCCAGTGGGCGTGGACAGCACTGCTGCCTCCCTGTCCTCGTAGTGCTCAAGATTCTTCCTCCAGTAAGTTGTCAGTGCGGTGCACAAATTGAAACAAAGTTCATCCCAAGTGGGTCAATAGAATGTCCAGTTAGAACCAAGCTGCGCTGTAGACCTTTCACAACACCCCTCCTGTCTGTACACATACCGTAAGCCACCTGGCGTCAGTATCGGTCTGCTACGATGCGGCGGGGCTTCCTTCGCGGCAGGACTGGCCGTAATAAATGCAAACACAAGGTGTCCCCTCGAAGAAGCCACACACAGGAGGGTAAAGTTCAGCGCTATATTGTTGAAAGCGACAGCCAGAAAATCAGCACATTCCTCCTACAGTAAAGCCCGACGCGTTTCATGCAACACATGCACTTCTTCATGGGCTGAATTCTGAAGCACTCACACGACAGAGCAGAGCACCTGATATAGTCTATGGACCCTCCCCAGTGGGCGTGGACAGCACTGCTGCCTCCTGGTCCTCGTAGTGCTCAAGATTCTTCCTCCAGTGAGTTGTCAGTGCGGTGCACAAATTGAAACAAAGTTCATCCCAAGTGGGTCGATAGAATGTCCTGTTAGACCCAAGCTGCCCTGTAGACCTTTCACAGCGCCCCTCCTGTCCGTACACATACCGTATGCCACCTGGCATCAGTATCGGTCCGCTACGATGCGGCGGGGCTTCCTTCACGGCAGGACTGGCCGTAATAAATCCAAACACAAGGTGTTTGGATGTATATGGAGAAGTGTGGCTCAATGGTTAGAGCGGCAGACCCTGATGCAGAGATCTGGCCCGGGTAAGGGTTCAATTCCCGCCTCGGCGGGTCTTGGGCTCAATTTCCTCGGACCTGATAATTCTCGCCTCGGTGCCTATTCTAATCATGGGTCCCACTCTGCAACTCTGGGCAATAGCTTGCTTAATCTCCACAACGGCCCCAACAGCGCTGGGATGCCTGGCTTCACCCTGGGGGTGCCCAGGAGTGGACATTTCACAGGGAAAAGCCAGGAAGGGTTCCACAGCGGTATGCGTACAGCGCCTGGACACCCCTTTGGGGGTATGGGTGCGCTTTACAAGTACAAATTTCAAGGTGTCCCCTCAAAGAAGCCACACACAGGAGGGTAAAGTTCAGCGCTTTATTGTTGAAAGCGACAGCCAGGAAATCAGCACATTCCACCTACAGTAAAGCCCGACGCGTTTCGTGCAACACATGCACTTCTTCATGGGCTGAATTCTGAAGCACTCACACGACGAGCAGAGCACCTGATGTAGTCTATGGACCCGCCCCAGTGGGCATGGACAGCACTGCTGCCTCCCGGTCCTCGTAGTGCTTAAGATTCTTCCTCCAGTGAGTTGTCAGTGCGGTGCACAAATTGAAACAAAGTTCATCCCAAGTGGGTCGATAGAATGTCCTGTTAGACCCAAGCTGCCCTGTAGACCTTTCACAGCACCCCTCCTGTCCGTACACATACCGTATGCCACCTGGCGTCAGTATCGGTCCGCTACGATGCGGCGGGGCTTCCTTCATGGCAGGACTGGCCGTAATAAATCCAAACACAAGGTGTGCCCTCGAAGAAGCCACACACAGGAGGGTAAAGTTCAGCGCTTTTTTGTTGAAAGCGACAGCCAGGAAATCAGTACATTCCACCTACAGTAAAGCCCGACGCGTTTTGTGCAACACATGCACTTCTTCATGGGCTGAATTCTGATGCACTCACACGACGAGCAGAGCACCTGATGTAGTCTATGGACCCGCCCCAGTAGGTAATATATATATATATATACATATATATATATATAGATAGATATATATTACAAATCGGGACAGCACATACCCAGTAGCTCGACATTTCATTTTTTAGCCGCACACATCAATGAAGATAGACTCATGCAATATTTTGTGATTGATATGGTACCACGTTTGGTAAGGGGAGTAGATCGAGTAAAACTTGAATGCAGATATATACTGAGATTCAATAGTAAGACCTCAATAAGTTTGAACATGGACAAGGAAATGCATGCGCATATTTAAATAAAGGAATTGAGAATTCCCTCCAAGCTGACATTGAGGATTTTATACTTCTTTTTAATTTCTAGAATCATGAAAACTAGTATATTTCTCTTTCTCTCACTTGATTTTGCTTTCTTTTTCTGGGTAGCCATTGAGACATATTGAATTGTCCTTTTTCATCGTCATGAATAGAAATTCAATAGGGGTATTTCTTTTAGGATGGTAGAAAAAATTATGTAGGTGAATTCTTACAAGCATGCAATAGCCCACATGGGCATTATGATGAATTCTTTCAGTGTAATGATCCCTTTTGGTGAACATTTGAATGTTGACTGAGATACTGTTCTTGAAAAAGTCTTTTTGTAATGTATAAGTCCACTTGGGCACAATTCTGTGAAATGATGGAAGAGAAACCATAGTACCCACGGGTTACAACAATTCAATGACACAGTTTCAAATAAGGGACTAAGACAAGTTCTCCACAGGGATATGGATTAATAATATGCTTGAAAAAAGAGTTTTATATATGATAATTCCATGCTAGAGAAAGACACTTACTGGTTTGCAATCATGTACTACTATCCACTTTTAAATGCCTAATTTCTCAATTTGTGAATTATTATTTTCTGAACTGCTATTGAGATTTACTTTTGCAAATCAATGTGCAAATTATAAAAAGAAAAATGAAACACATGGTGAATACTTTGAAAAAGGGAGAAAAGTAGTAACATAGTATGTTTTCACTTTCAATGGCACTATGAAATCACATGATGTTGAATGACTTTAAATGTACTTTGAAAATGGCAACTCTCGTTATGTGATCAAGGCTTCTTGAAAGCCAAAACGGGTCATGGCGGCGTAATAAAATTCAGCTGCAGCAAGAACCTGTGCTTGGATGTCTAACTGATAATCTAGTTGGGATGCTTTTTAAGGATATATATATATATATGTATGTATGTATGTATGCATGTATGTATACATACATACATACATACATACATACATATATATATATATATATATATATATATATATATATATATATATATATATAACCTACTGGCGGTCACAGGTAGGTAGTTATAGTTAGGACTTAGTTTCCATAGGAAGAAATGTTTTTGTTTTGCTAATAACTTTAGCGCCGCTTGACAAATCTTCACAACATTTTCAAACCGTATACTTTAGTGGGATTAGCTGCAGTTTTGAAAGTTTTGGGGTGATCCATCAAGCAGGAGCCTAGAAAAATGGGGGGTTGCAAAGCACGTTTTCCCAATGTTAATTCCCATAGGGATTTTGAACACAACTACAGCCCGAACCACTGAACAGAATTACACCAAATTGGGGAGAAAGCTAGTTCTTGGTAGAGAAAGCACACTTTCTGTGATTTGGGATAAATCCGTTCAGTAGTTTTAGAGATATAAAAGAGCAAAAAATATAGATATCTAGGGACGTGGATCCTTCCGCCGGAATCTGCGGATCAGCGCACCAAAGCAAAGACCTCATTGGCTGGCCGCACCTTCACAAAAAAGTTGTGGCTGCCTTTTTCTTTTATCGAAAAATGGACTCCTGGGCTCAGATTTGGGCTGTAATGGCCTCGCCCCCTTTCTCCACCACTCTGAAAACGCTCCTCCTGGTGGACTACCTGTCGGGGGATGAAGCCCTTTTGGATGCTGAGGGTCCTTTGGGGCCAAGAACCCCTCCTGTTACCTCCAGTAAGACCGACACAGCGGGATTGCTGAGAGCTCGTTGGAGGCCTCACCCCCTTTCTCCACCACTCTGCAAAAACACTGGCAAGTCCTTTATGATAGTCCCATAATGTACATACCAATTACATACATTTTGTCCCATCCACACGACATAACGGTCCTACACAGGTGACCTTTTACCTAATAGCTTGCTTCTGTCTCTCCGACATCAGGCTCTTGGTACTCTATCTTAATCCCTGTACCTGACGTACATAAACATGTCTGCAGGCACTGCAGATTTATTGTGTATAAGGGTCACCACTTTTTTCATCCATGGCCAACAGCCAGCTGTGCAGGATCATGTTTGTTTAGGAAAGGATTAGCAGAGGATTAGCAAATGTTTAAAAAAAATATCTATTCTAGAAGAAACCCTGGAGTGACCACTTTAGTATAAAAGACACTCACTCCCCCTCACAAGTCAGAGGAGAATTACTTCCAGGCTGGACCGAGACTCTGCAGGCTGATCCTTCGACAGGCAGAGACCTGACATCCTTTGTGGGGTAATACACACACACTCACCTCAGACTAGGCTGAGGATGGGAACTAGAGGCACGGGGCCAAGGGGCTAGCCAGCCTCCAATCTAATATGTAAACACAAGATAGGCTGCCCCTAACGTGGGTTCCTACAGTTTCCTACAGAGTTATGCTGAGATGCAACACCAATGGGGGCATCTCATAAAAAGTTTCGGACTGGCCTCACACGCCGCCCGGTGTCATGCTTCATCATAGGCTGTCCTCGCCCTCTAAAAACTTCGTTTGATAGAGGGCGGGCATACACCTGGAGACAGGGATGCACTTCTACAACTAAGTGATGCCCGTGTGAAAGTGAAAGGTGATCTAAAAACCATCACACCTGTCACTCAACTGTGTTTATTCAGGGAACAGATGTATGGTATTAAAATAAGTGTACGGTGATCTGGGACATTATTTTCCCTTCACCGTATTGAGAGCGGTCAACATGTTTCTGCGTTAGTGTCCCCGTAGAGTACGTCGCATTCGTCAGGACCAAAGGGTTTTGCCTCTTTGCATCTAATGCAAAGAGGTGCTGCTAAACTGGGGACGGGGGCTAAAAGGGGGAGTTAAACTACCCGTCTGGTGTAGTACCACTGTGAGTGAATCTGTAGGAAAAAAGAGAAACAAAGAAAACATACAGACCAAACGTGTAAGTATGTTTAGCAAATTTTGTCATCCAAACCAAGTCACACCTATAGCGCGCGTGGTGTGGTCTATATGAGACACGTGGCACACGTATGTGTCAGTCATATGACCAAAAACATAATCCATTTCTTACCCTAAAATACTATCCTCTATACTCCATGGGAGGGCGAGGTAGGAGAGCCTACTTGTGACTTTCTGTAAAGAAGATATACAGATTTAGGTGATGGTAATAGTCTAATCGTGTATCCGCAGGATATAAACACAAAAACAACTAACATGCATTAAAATATAATGAACAAATTGGTTGTCCGGTTCCAGTCATTGACACCCAATCTCTCAGAGAAAGCTGGAATCAAGCTTTCATTCTCACCACCATACATGACACTCATTCTCTTACTGTCTGAATTCAGCGCTCCCAGCGGTTCTCTCTACAGGCGTCCTCTCGGTCTCCCCGTCGGTGGAGACTGATACTTCCTTGGTGGTTTTAAGTCCTTTAGATAATTGGTTAATTGTTTAATTGTTTGACACAGACGTCCTAATAGAAAACGCATGGAGCGCTTCCTGTGTCCCCATACGGGCGGGTCTGGACGCCTGGTACGGGGCGTGTATGATTGTGCGCACTCCTATTGGGTAAAAGAGGGGTTGCCTCTGTTCAATAGCTAGCGTATCCTATGCGCGCACGCGCTGTTGACTGAGAGACGCTTTAAACTCATTCGACAATAGCCACGTGATTGAGAACGTGAACTGCGCATGCACAGGGGTTAAGTGTTCCTGTTATCCGTCTGCGCCTTTTGTCTCTATGTGGCAACACCATACCCTATCGGCAGACACTCGTCATAACAGTAAAGGGCTCTGGGCAATATCCTGGCTGTATTAAAAGATACTTGGATAGTAAACCATGCCCCATAATAATACAAGCGCGCATATACGTGCGCAAGAGTACAGAATTCCTACTCTTTGTATGTGTGTTTTAGCCTTAATAGGTTGGTGATATATCCTGTAGGCAAGATACTAGTGCGGTCTTAACGCTCTAGGTGATATAAAGTCACTCTGACTATTAAGGCTAAAACACACATACAAAGAGTAGGAATTCTGTACTCTCGCGCACGTATATGTGCGCTTGTATTATTATGGGGCATGGTTTACTATCCAAGTATCTTTTACCATCACCTAACTCTGTATATCTTCTTTACACAAGTAGGCTCTCCTACCCTCGCCCTCCCATGGAGTATAGAGGATAGTATTTTAGGGTAAGAAATGGATTATGTTTTTGGTCATATGACGACACGTACGTGTGCCACGTGTCTCATATAGACCACACCACGCGCGCTAATGGTGTGACTTGGTTTGGATGACAAAATTTGCTAAACATACTTACACGTTTGGTCTGTATGTTTTCTTTGTTTCTCTTTTTTCCTACAGATTCACTCACAGTGGTACTACACCAGACGGGTAGTTTAACTCCCCCCTTTTTAGCCCCCGTCCCCAGTTTGGCAGCACCTCTTTGCATTAGATGCAAAGAGGCAAAACCCTTTGGTCCTGACGAATGCGACGTACCCTACGGGGACACTAACGCAGAAACATGTTGACCGCACTCAATACGGTGAAGGGAAAATAATGTCCCAGCTCACCGTACACTTATTTTAATACCATACATCTGTTCCCTGAATAAACACAGTTGAGTGACAGGTGTGATGGTTTTTAGATCACCTTTCACTTTCACACGGCCATCACTTAGTTGTAGAAGTGCATCCCTGTCTCCAGGTGTATGCCCGCCCTCTATCAAATGAAGTTTTTAGAGGGCGAGGACAGCCTATGATGAAGCATGACACCGGGCGGTGTGTGAGGCCAGTCCGAAACTTTTTATGAGATGCCCCCATTGGTGTTGCATCTCAGCATAACTCTGTAGGAAACTGTAGGAACCCACGTTAGGGGCAGCCTATCTTGTGTTTACATCCTTTGTGGGGTGCCATCCTTGACGCAGAGATGGGGACCTTCATTCAGACCCATCAGATGAGGGGTTAACACTTACCCGGGGGTTTCTTGGCTCCATTAGGATCTATCCTGACATTCGCGTACACATGCTTCACCTACATATCTAGGCTAGGTGCATTTAGATAGGCTACGCATCGTAGGAGTACGCCAATGCTATTGTTTTCTATAATCTGCTTTTATTCATCTTATTAGCACTATGGTAGAAATGTATCTGCTATTTACGATATTGGTGCTAGCGATCAGATTTGTCTGCTCCTGTCTTTTGATTGTCGCAGCTAATATGTTTCACACTAGACTGACTCTTGGCCAATAAATGATTATTGAAACCGTTCCAATCGTCATTCTATGAGTACTCTGAGAAAAGCAAGCACGAGTGACTGAGCGAAAGATACCGTATTGTTTTCCACGATACCTGAGGTTCAGGGTTGTCATGCTCAGTGGTTGCTAGAAACTACATACATCACTGTAGAATACAGGGGGGTTGTAGTGGCACCGTAGAGCTAGCTGGTCTAATGGCTGACTCATCCTGTGGGGGTGTCCAGAGTCTGTCTGCACAACAAGCCCTCAGTTCAGGTAATCCAAAACGTGCAGGTGCTGGGGGTCCTAGGAACTACACAACAACACCTCCTGGTGCACTACTGGTTGGGGGTGAAGTCCCCTTGGATGCTGAGGATAGTTGGGGACAAAGAACCCCTCCTGTTACCAACAGTGAGTCCTACACAGCAGGATTGCTGAGATCAGGTCGGAGGCCCTGCCCCCTTTCTCCACCACTCTGCAAACTCGCCTCCTGGCGCACTACTGGATGGGGGATGAAGTCCCCTTGGATGCTGAGGATCATTGGTGCCAAGAACTCCTTCTGTTACCATTATTAAGTCCCACACAGCGGTATTGTTGAGGGCTCATCGGAGTCCCTGCCACTTTATCCACCCACTGTACAGACCCATAGAGCCACTAACATACCTACTCACAGACCCATAAAGCCTTTCACAAACCCACTCACACACCCACTCACACACCCACTGACAGACCCATATAGCCACTCATACACCGACTTGCAAACCCATATAGCCCTTCACAAACCCACTCACACATCCACACAGACACCACATAAACACTTACACACCCAGTCACAGACCCATACAGCCACTCACACACACCCTCTCATCCGAGCTATACAGCCTCTCACAGACCCACCTACTCTGAAAGGTTAGAGGTTACAGTTCGCAAATAAAATTTAAAAAAACCTTCTAAATTCACTAAAAAAACAAAGGTTCCAGGGACGTTATAGTTAGGAAATAGAATTTAAAAGACCTTAGAAGTTCACTGAAAAAATCCAAAGGTTACAGGGACGTTATAGTTAGGCTCAGATTTCACTAGGACAAAACCATTGAAATTCAGCAGTTAAAGTTCCCTGAGCTAACTATAACTTACGTCCCCGCAATGCACTGCTTATGAGCGCACATATAATATCACTCATGACATGGTCAGTGACATCACTCATGACACCATTGATGACATCTCAAATGACATCACTATACATACAATATACATATTTTGTATGGGTAGGGTGTAAGCCAATAGTACCACGTTTTAGTGTGAGAGCACAAGCACTTTAGCACTGGTTAAAAGTGGTAAAGTGCACAGAGTCCTGAAGCCAATAAAAACAAATCCAGCAAAACAGGAGGGGTGAAGGCAAAAGGTTTGGTGGTGACCCTGCATAGAGGGCCAGGTCCAACAAATTCTTTCAGCACAAACAGGGCATTTTGTTTCCTCTTTTGACAAATTGTGGCACATATTGTATTTAACTCCTAGAGGACAGATGTACGAAGAATCGATTCGCAAAAAGTGGTTGCAAATTGCGCACCTTCTTTTAGTGACCCCATTCAGATTTTGTGAACCGACCTTATACATTAAGAGGTTGGCTTGCAAAATAAGGAATCATAGTCGGTGGCAATCCAACCTACCTCCTGTACGCAGATGACGCGGTCCTGATGTCCCGCACGCAAGTAGGCCTTCAGCGCGTTTTGGATAGTTTCTCCCTTTTTATGAAAGACTTAGGTCTACGGGTAAACTCCTCCAAAACTTTTATTATGCGCTGTGGCTCGGGAATAAAGAAACATAAAGATATGTATGTGGCAGGACAAAAGATTGGGGTTACAAAGACTTTTTCTTATCTGGGTATTCTTTTTTCCCATAATGATAGTTGGGTGCAGGCAGCTGCAGCAAAAAAACTGGCACTTTTACGTACTACCTCTGCTCTTACTGCCTTTGCGAAAAAATTAGGTAAAAAACCCCCAGAGGAGCTTATTAAAATCTATAAAGCCAAGTGTGTTTCAGCTGCAGTGTATGGGAGCGGGGTTTGGGGGCATGTTGACCCGCTACCAATCCAGAGAGTAGAGAACTCCTTCCTAAGATACATCTTATCGGTCCCGAGTAGTGCCTCAGCTTTTATTTGTCACGCCGAGCTCGGTCTACCTTTTATTTCAGATCTAATTAGGCTTGAGCCTGTCCTGTTATGGCACAGACTCTGGACCAAAATTGAGGCCAAATTGAACAGGGACATCCTTATTGACATTTTGAAACTGGAAGGTGCAATGAGGATTCCATGGTTAAACTATGTTCAACATTTTTTGAAGGATCTTGGCCATCTAGACTACTTTACTAATCCTACTACAATCGGGGCAATAACAAGGAAGGAATTAAAGCGTGAGGGTATTCTCCATCTGGACTCCATTAGAATGTCAGCTGAGATACTAAAACCCACAGTCCTGCGCAATCAGATGGTTTTAACTACTTTTAATATTCAACCCCACCTAACTTTTGTACCTAGTGCCTATGATAGATTTCTTTTAACTCGTTTTAGGCTGGGAGTTTTTCACAGACTGGCTACTTTCCCTACAAGGAACGACTGGTCTCAAATCCTCCAACCATGCCCTTGTGATAATACTTCCCTACAATCCACGATACATGTTACTTTTTTTTGTAGGTTTTACTCTCCACCTAGGAGCTCATTTCTTGTTTCTATTTTGAAACACTGCGGGCTACGTCAATGCTGTCCTGCTTTTTTGGCTCTTCAACAGTTGGAGAATGAGCACACTGTTTATAGATTAACAACTTTTCTGAAAATTGTTTTGAGTCTAAGGAAACAACAGTGTACCTGATTGCTTTTAATGAGTTATGGATTTTTATAAAAAACCTACTGTCTGATGGCTTTGTAAATTTAATATCTTTTTAATTTTTATGAATGTAATTAATAATGAAATGATGTCTGTATGAATTGGAAGATTGTTTTTAACTTTGAGCTTTTATGATTGTTTGTTTATTCAATCGAATAAAGCCTTCTTTGATTTGATTTGATAAGTTCAGCCACGAATTGCAACTCATTATGATTGGCCACAATCACAGGGATGGTGGCCATCAAGGGTCAGCATACGACCATGTCTGTGATTTTGTTTAAATAACTTAAGTGTGGCACTCACTATTCACCCAACACTGCACATCCAGACTCTCCACCAATCCCAACCAGAAAACTTGTTTTTTACCAAATTCCTCATTGATTTTCTATTTTTAGTGCACACAAACAGTAAAATCACATACGAAAAATCGCAAAGTACTTGGAGATGATACATAACAACGATGTAAGGCTAAGCCGAATATTTCCTGTATTATTAGATTACATTAGTATGTAATTCAGACCCCATTTCTCCATCATATAGCACCTTTTCTACTCAAACCACTTTTACCATGGTGTTTTTTATTTTGTATTTTGTCCTCTTTCTGTTGATGTGTGTACCTATCACATCTGCCATTATCTTTAAGAACCGTAAAACACTGTGATATTAAAGTTAAAAATTGTTTTATTGAGAATTATAAAAAGTCTGCAATACACAGTGAAAAATGTATATCCCTAAAACAATAAAATGCAGGAAACTGAGGAAGTACTCCTTAAAGATTTTTCCTTTATTTGCTGCATCAATTAAAAATAAGTACAAACACACACGCAGGAGTCTCCAGCACAAGATGAAAAGTATGCTGATGTTCATGTCCTCCAGATCTGGGAGGCAACATGACTCACATGCTCTCCTGATAATAGATGGTCAAGGGTATCTTAGAGAAGGTACTCCTATGTTAACTATAAATACAAAGAGGAGGAATAACTATGGTTGTAGAGGGTTTCATCCCAAAACCGCAATATATTCCGTAATAAAAGAAAGGTCTTTTGGCTCTAGAACTGATGGCATGTACACTGTTTTCACATTTTCAGGTTTAGCTCATATGGATTAGGAACCTGTAGCAGATTCTATCAGCAGCAGCAGAGAGGGACTATAGGTTTCTTTTGTATGCATGCAGTTAATGAAATACCTTCTGATCACAAAACATAGAAGTTGTGATGGAAATAGGTACCTGCACCAGACTTTGTACTCTGATTTCTTTGCAAATCCCAGAGTAACCCCAGCAATGTCCTCGTTACATGGAGGATTCTGCACAGAAAACATGTCCAAAGTGGGGATAACGTGCATGTTCACTTGTCACCATTTAACCTCCATTCCATCACGCATGGGAAATAGTGCAACAAGGATTTCTCCTTTGTGGTTTTACTGACCACAATTCCTGGTCACCTCAGAATGACCAGTTACATATTTGGCTTACAGATTATTTGAGAACCCAGCAACATAAACCAGCAAGATTTGCATCAACAACACACAGCAAAATAACTATTATGACAACGATGAAATCACTGGTAAGTTAATCCGGGAGCAGCTGCAAGCTTAGGGACTCTTTGGAAAGCATACCTGCTCACAGCCAACACACATGTCCTCTAGCGAGAGCAGCATTAGTGTTCCTGAGCTCTTCTGGAGATCGTCAAGAAAAAAAGCAGAAAATGGATCCTTTGTATGCAAAAGAATTATTGATTTTCTCATTCATAGTGAATGTGATTGGAATACTTGCTAGTGGGATCAATGTGACTATTAATGTAATTCCCTGGACTAGGGGCATCAGCCTGAACAGCTGTGATCTCATCTTAGTGGCTCTGGGGATCTCCAGTGCTTGCTTTCAGTGTACCTTCCTAGCGTACACTTATATTTCTTTCAAAATGCTGGATGTTGAAACCATAGAATACCCTTTTGTAGTCACACGTCAGCTCCTGATCTGGTCTGGCACTTGCAGTCTCTGGTTCACCTCCTGCCTCTGTGTCTTCTATTGTGTGAAGATCGTGGACTTCAACCACCCCCTCTTCTTCTACTTAAAACCCAGGATCCCTAAGATTGTGCCCTGGCTGCTCCTGGCATCTGTTGTGAGCTCGTTGGTCCTCAGTATTCCCTCATCCTGGGAAGTATACAAGAAATCCCCTCTAAATATAAATGATACATTCAATAATTCTACTCTTATTCGTGAGAAAGCCGTTTTTTATACTTTGTATGCCATTTTACTGAACAGTCTTGGCTACTGCCTGCCTCTTCTGCTTGATATTTCTTCCATCACACTCATCCTCATATCCCTCGGCAGACATGTCCGTCGTATGAAAGAGAATGCCAGAGGATTCAGTCAGCCCCGGCTGGAGGCTCACTTTGGAGCAGCCAAAATAGTTGGATGCCTTCTTCTGGACCATATTTTATTTTTTCAGGCAAAGTTTGCCTTAATGTTCGCAATTTCGCCTTTGTTTTGGTTAGTTTGCCAGATAATCATTGCCTCCTATATGCCAGCACAATGCATTATTCTGATTCTGAAACATACCAAACTGAAGCAAGTGCTCTGCAAGTTACTCCGACCCTGGAAGTGAGGCATTCATCCATCATGGGAAGGCATCACTGAGGTACCCGATGACATCCTTCTACTTCCAGCATCACCTGCAACAAGACAAACATTGCATTCTCTTTGATTCTCTTGTGTATTTTTTTTTTAATATCATCTTTTAATGAGCTGTACCGGAAATGTGTGCCTTATCTTCTCACACTTATTAAGAATTGTGGATATTTTTGTCAATTTGATAGTATTTTTTAATTCTTTTATTCGTTTATACAATATTAATTAATTTGTCATATTTTATAATAGAAAATGAACCAAGACAGTGGAAAATTGATTTTGTA
Organism: Calotriton arnoldi; assembly: GCA_963921515.1. Lineage (NCBI taxonomy): Eukaryota > Metazoa > Chordata > Amphibia > Caudata > Salamandridae > Calotriton > Calotriton arnoldi. The sequence continues at coordinate 1,246,444 of CAWUFW010003038.1, forward strand.
GAATAACATAATAAATGATGACATTTTATAATTTGTAAGCACTTCTATATCATCCAAAATATAAAATTGGAAAAAAATACTTATAGCATTTTGCAAATGCATCTTCATTCTTGCCTGTTTTTTACTTTCAAAATTGACATTTGGTAATGTTGCTTTTAGATTCAGATAAATTGCATATGTAATTTTGCGCTCTAGCTTCTGTCGTCCCACTGAATGATGAGTACATTGAAAATAAAGTTATGGTTGAATAAGCAATTGTGAATGATCTAAAAAGTTCTCGGGGTTAAGGTTTTCATAACATATCAGGATTGGACTGCAATACCTCCAAAAATGGTATTCCCATTTCTGTCTCTAATGGGATTGGGGCCAACTTCACCCAGCACTCGTACCATGCGCCAGCTACACTCGGACTGAGAGGGCCTGGGGAGTCCATTGCTGCTGACCCTATTTTAGCAAGGCTTTCCGCAGCTCTGATTTGGAAGAGCCAAGGGCGTAGCTTCAGGAGGGGGGTGCTTGGGGTGTGCCACCACCCCAAATAAATTAATTCTTGGCTTGGTAGTTGGGTTGGGAGGCGGCAGAGTCTGGTCTCCTATGTCTTTGGCGGTTTTTCTCATCGTGCACCAAGAATGAAGACAAAACAGTGACATTTGACGTAAAAAAAAAAAGAGAGAAAGACCAAGATATACATCTGGTGGCTGAATTTGAAAATGTGAAACCAGATAACCTGGAATCAATGCGGGCTTCTCTGCTTGTCCAAACTGTGTGATTCTAGGCAAACATTTTATTTCACAGAGCTTCCTTTTTCTTTATCATCACATATGAGAGAACTTTTAAGTACTGGAGGTTTGCCAAATGGAAGAATAACCATTTTTAAATTGCATCAAAAGGCCTAAATTTGTATTTGTTATTGGGAGAACATTAGGATTAGGTAAAACAATTTTTATTGATAAGCAATATTTTAATTGACACTCTGTCTGGAAAAAGGGTAGAGGTTGCGGCCTAACAGCTAGGGTCGTCTACCTCTGAGCTGCAGTCGACCTTGAAGCTGGGGAACCGGGTTCAAGTCTCGGCAGGGACGCTCAACATCCTGTGATTCTGGGCAAATCACTTAATCTCCCTGTGCCTAAAAAATTGAAGGTGTCTGTCTGTAACGCAACTGGTGCTCATGTAAAGCGCTCTGATACCTTCGGGTCGAGTTTGCGCTATATAAAACTCCCCCCCAAAAAATATCTATTTTTGATATACACAAAGAACAGAACAACTCTTCTCTTTCTACAAAGCCAGTTGCTGATTTTTGATGATAATTGCATCCATCTCCTACCTTCTTTGTTCTGTTGGTAAGCCGCTGTGATCTGTCTTGCGCCTACTCCCTCCAATGAGAATTTAACTTTTAATTTGACTTTGAGCTTATCTACCGCACAGGTACAAGAATTAGCTGATGAAAAATTGCACTTTGGTGTTTCAGTGCTGCGTATGCTCTGGGCCACTGGAACTCGCACTTTGATGTTTCTGTGCTCATTATACCACATGCCACTGGAATTTGAGAGTTCTTCCTCGATATCACACATAATCTTGGATTTGCCACACTTGGTACATAATTCACATTGATTTTAACAAAAAAAGGTGTCACACTTGAGTAGGTGAAAACTTACAGTTCCCCAATGGGATTAGTTCCTGCACAGTGGCAAACGCTGTGCAAGGTTGACAAGTCATGAGTTGCTGATTGCTCTATCCAGATGTTGAACTGGCACTAATGAAGTCAAACCTTTACCAAAGCCGTACTACATAGGACTGTGTGGAATTTGCATAATTTGCTTTCGAGTAATTACGAGAAATTCCTACATATTTAACACATTTATACACAATAATGTAAAATGTGAATCTGTCATTTAGTACTACACTTTAACTTGAAACACGTCCTCTGATCAGTTTGATATGGAGTAAGTGCTTCTTTGTTTGGTGGACATTTCCTCATATTCCTCTGCATAGAGAATGTGTCACCAAAATCGGCAGGAAACGCTCTTGGGTGGCCTTTTGGTAAGCTGTCCATTCAACATAGGAAGAGGCAGGAATACCTTTGCCTACCACTAAGGTGGTAGGTGTAGAGCCAAACGGTTGGAGCTTGCAAGTGATTTTTTACATTTGCAGACTCGTAGTAATTTAAAGGGAGAAGAACCATGCACTCTGCTCTCACCAGGAGATGACAAGAAAGAGCCCACTCATCACAGACACTACTATTTGTGCTCCGATAGATCAACGATGCATTCACCTCAATCAAACATTTCAGTTCGTTTTCAATGTGGAATTGCTGAGAAACACACTTGTTTGCCTTTGTCAAGCCAAAGAAGTTAGGTTAATTTGTCCTTTTCAGAAGTGATGCATCAAATGGGGCACCTGCTATGTTTATATGTGTAAGTGTTTCCTGTTGAGGTTTAATTTCTGTGAAATGAGCATCAGGGCCAGAACTGAACCTCGCATGCCCGTTTATCCATCAGAAGTCCACAGTTTTGAACAATATGTCTACCCAATTGCAGTACTTTCTGCTGGTTAATTAGTAAGTGGGGAGGTGTAAGGATATGGCGCTGCCGCAGGTTGATGTGATTAAGTAAATCTGGGGCAGGGTCAAAATTCTTGAGCGCTGAGTGGAAAAACACGACACAACGCCAATTGGAAAGCTTCTTTAATGCAGAGTAAGGCAAGTCAGCCCTGCTTTGTCTTATTTTATGTCTATGAGGCCATGCAAAGCCACGCAGAGTGGCTTTGGGTAATCTCATAGATATGATTGAGAGCCTCCTGCTGATGGAGCGTTAAAAAAACAAATTGACACTCCGGCGGCGCAAGCCTCTCATAAATAAGCCCCATTAGTGCCTAATGTTTATGTTTTCTGAAAAATAAAAATATTAAAAATGTAGGTTCCCAAGGTCAATCCTATTTATTGGCTTAACCAAATGCCTGTTTTAGTTTCATCTCAGATGATGGATGGACAGTCAAAGAAACCACGAGAAGTAACAGAGAGATGGATCCCAAACATTTGTGATCAGTCTCCAGCTTCCTTGATGCCTTTCCTGGGTTTGTAAAACAAAAGTCTCTCAGTGCTCTTCCATTTGCATTGCCCTCTTGCCAAAGTATTTTAAGGCCTACACGAGCCAGGCATTTGTTTTAAAAAAGTGACATCCCAAAGATTAAACGAGGGTCACAGTAGTTTGGTCACTGAAGTCATCGCACACAGCTGTATGCAAACTACACATCTCAGGTTCAGATCCAGCAGAGGGTACGGAAAGAACAAAATGCGAACTGAAACACGGGCCATGCCTACTGTTTGTGCGTTATTAGAACATGTGATATTTACAGGTGGGCTGTAAGTGCACGTGATATTAGAGCATGGGCTGCATTGCTTAGTTTGTGCACATAGTTTCAGGTGACTAGGATTTAATTTCCATTATCAGATATTGCCCCAGAGAAAGAGGGAGAAAGGAAAAAAGGGAGAGAGAATGAGAAGAGCAACATATGAAAACCGTGACAAAAGGCAAAAGCAGGGATGAAAAAGGCCTTCTAGAATGAGATGAAGAGACAGGAAGGTTAGGATGATGGAAGAAAATTTCATGAAGGGGATCAAAAATTAGTAGTCCCTGGAATTTGGCAACCCTGGCGTTTGCCAACTCCTAAAAATCTTCTAGCCATATACACAGACACACTTACATATTTTTGATACATGCTCTAAAAAGTACGGAAATGCACACTATGCACCGGTCCTCACACAGATAGTGTTCAGTCAGTGTTCAACCACGCAACGCACATGCAAACACACACACACACACACACACACGTGTTACCATCCTTGTGGGGACTATATGTGGATACCTGCCTTGTGGGGACTAACCTTTCCCAATGTTTTTAAAATACACTAATAACAGAAAAATGTTAAGAAAAAATTCATGATACAGGATCCTGCTTCAAATTTGCAAATCTATTGTTATATAATCGCGCGCACAGAACCATCAATGTGGGGACTTGAACACGTGCTACCATCCTTGTGGGGACCTAGTTCGTAACACTAATTGTCATTAAGTACAGTCGAAGGCACATGGCTAAATGTTTATTTTATCAACAATATACACAAACATTATAATCTATTCATATATGAATTGCTGCATATATATTAGGGGTATACATTAAAGACAGGTTATGTTAATGTGTCAGAAAATATCATATCATGCTTAAAGAAAGACACTTAAAGATGTATTTAACCTATTATTAGTGCTTCAAATCTTAGGAGATAAGGGAACACATAAAGGAATTAACATATGGAACCAAGGAATATGGTCAAGTGGAACCCAGAGCTTGATTAGCTGCTTACATTTTTGCCGAAATAGATGTTGAAGTCCCCACAGAGATAGTGTGTGAAGATAATTGTGTTTAAGTCTCCATTGAAAAAGTGTGTACATTCAAAGCTTAAATCCCATTATATAGAGTGTGAAGCTAATGATGTTCATAGTCCACACGGAGGTCGTTTGTAATTATAGGGATGCTCAATTCCCCACAGAGATGGTGTGTTATTATAGTGATTTTCAAGTCCCCACAAAGATAGTGTGTTATTATAGCGATGTTTAAGTCCCCACAGAGATAGTGGATGAAGATGATTGTGTTTACGTCCTCATTAAAATAGGGCCCGATTCACAAAGGTAAACTTAGACAAGAAGTCTAACTTTACTACTTTTTAGTATTCACAAAGGTAAACTTAGACCAAAAGTCTAACTTTACTATTTTTCAGTATTCACAAAGCCCCATACAGAGAATGTGAAGCTGATGATGTTCAAGTCCAAACAATGCGTGTGTGTAATTACAAGAATGCTCAAGTCCCTACAGATATGGTATGTTATTATAGTGATGCTCAAGTCCCCACAAAGATAGTGTGTTATTATAGCGATGTTTAAGTCCCCACAGAGATAGTGCATGAAGATGATTGTGTTTAAGTCTTCATTAAAATAGGGCCCGCTTCACAAAGGTAAACTTAGACAAAAAGTCTAACTTTACTACTTTTCGGTATTCACAAAGGTAAACTTAGACCAAAAGTCTAACTTTACTACTTTTCAGTATTCACAAAGCCCCATACAGAGAATGTGAAGCTGATGTTGAAGTATAAACAGAGCTTGTATGTAATTACAGGAATTCTCAAGTCCCCACAGAGAGGGTATGATATTATAGTGATGTTTAAGTCCCCACAGAGATAGTGTGTCATTATAGTGATGTTCAAGTCCCCACAGAGATAGTGTGTTATTATAGTGATGCTCATGTCCCCACAGAGACATTATTGTATCATAATGATGTTCATGTCCCCACAGAGATATTGTGGTATCATAGTGATGTTCAAGTCCCCACAGAGACAGTGTGGAAATATGATTGTATTCAAGTTTCCACTGAAATATTTGTGTAAAGACAAAGCTTAAATACCCATACTGTAAGTGTGAAGCTAATGATGTTCAAGTCCAAACAGAGGTTGTGTGTAGTTACAGGAATGCTCAAGTCCCCACAGAGATAGTACATGAAGATGATTGTGTTTAAGTCCTCATTAAAATAGGGCCCGATTCACAAAGGTAAACTTAGACAAGAAGTCTAACTTTACTTCTTTTCAGTATTCACAAAGCCCCATACAGAGAATGTGAAGCTGATGATGTTCAAGTCCAAACAGAGCTTGTGTGTAATTACAAGAATGATCAAGTCCCCACAGAGATGGTATGTTATTATAGTGATGTTCAAGTCCCCACAAAGATAGTGTGCTAGTCTAGTGTTGTTCAAGTCCCCACAAATATAGTGTGTTATTATAGCGCTGTGTAAGTCCCCACAGAGATAGTGCAGGAAGATGATTGTGTTTAAGTCTTCATTAAAAGAGGGCCATAGTCACAAAGATAAACTTAGACAAAAAGTCTAACTTTACTTCTTTTCGGTATTCACAAAGGTAAACTTAGACCAAAAGTCTAACTTTACTACTTTTCAGTATTCACAAAGCCCCATACAGAGAATGTGAAGCTGATGTTCAAGTCCAAACAATGCGTGTGTGTAATTACAAGAATGCTCAAGTCCCTATAGATAAGGTATGTTATTATAGTGATGCTCAAGTCCCCACAAAGATATTGTGTTATTATAGCGATGTTTAAGTCCCCACAGAGATAGTGCATGAAGAGGATTGTGTTTAAGTCTTCATTAAAATTGGGCCCAATTCACAAAGGTAAACTTAGACAAAAAGTCTAACTTTACTACTTTTCAATATTCACAAAGCCCCATACAGAGAATGTGAAGCTGATGATGTTGAAGTATAAACAGAGCTTGTATGTAATTACAGGAATTCTCAAGTCCCCACAGAGATGGTATGTTACTATAGTGATGTTTAAGTCCCCATAGAGATAGTGTGTTATTATAGTGATGCTCATGTCCCCACAGATATATTGTGGTATCATAATGATGTTCATGACCCCACAGAGATATTGTGGTATCATAGTGATGTTCAAGCCCCCACAGAGACAGTGTGGAAATATGATTGTATTTCCAATGAAATATTTGGGTAAAGATAAAGCTTAAATACCCATACTGTAAGTGTGAAGCTAATGATGTTCAAGTCCAAACAGAGGTTGTGTGTAGTTACAGGAATGCTCAAGTGCACACAGAGATGGTATTTTATAGTAGTGATTTTCAAGTACCCACAAAGATAGTGTATTTTTATAGTGATGTTCATGTCCCCACAGAGATGGTTTATGAAGGTGATTGTGTTTAAGTCCCCACTGAAATAGGGACCGATTCACAGAACTAACTTAAGACAAAATCCTAAACTTACTACCATTTTGGTAGTCACAGAAGGCACTTACTCATTTTGGTATTCAGAGAAGGCACTTACTCATTTTGGTATTCACAGAAGGCACTTACTCATTTTGGTTTCACAGAAGGCACTTACTCATTTTGGTATTCACAGAAGGCACTTACTCATTGATGAGTAAGTGCCTTCTGTGAATACCAAAATGAGTAAGTGCCTTCTGTGAATACCAAAATGAGTAAGTGCATTCTGTGAATACCAAAATGGTAGTAAGTTTAGGATTTTGTCTTAAGTTAGTTCTGTGAATCGGGCCCATAGTGTGTAAAGTCAAAGCCTAAATCTCTTTACAGAAAGTATGAAACTAATGATGTTCAAGTCCACAAACTCTGTGCATGGTAATAGGGATAAAGATAAAAGAAGGAAAAAGTATCAGCACAAGAGGTACCTATCGAGTGGCTTTTCAAGCGAGCAGTATTCTTATTTAGTTACTCACTGCGTCACGTTCGGCCACCTGTTGAGTTACCTACTCATACGTCTCTTCTGGGAACACGGCAAAGCTGTACCCCCTTTCCCGGGAGGTTTAAGAACTGAGTCATCCTGCCTACGTTGACGCGTGATGCGCGTTGACGCTGGGATGCAGCATTTTTGATTGGTTAGGGCGGGCGGGCCCCTCTGGTGAGTTAACCCTCTCCTCTCACAGAGAGTGAGAAGGCACGGATCATATGGAGGCATTTAATGCATATTTGGGTCATTAGAACTGAAGTGGTTTGGGACGTAAATGCAGATTTTAAGATTAAAATAAAGAGGTGCACTGGGCATTAAGTATTCAGTTGTTGATGATTAAAAAGGGATACCAAATTAGCATACACATCTATGCTGCAGTACTCGCTCCATAACTAGGGAAAGGCTTATTCTCTTTCTATATGGAGTGTACCTTCTCGGTACGAAAGATCTAGGTTTTTAAAAGGTCTAGCAAGCCTATTTGCTTCTGAGACTCTTCTGTGTGACTACGAGAAAGGCGTGAATGTGAAAGAATGGCATACAATCCTCTTTCCTAAGCATTAGGGAATTCCAGGGTATGTCATCGTTTAAGCCCTGTCTATGAGTGGAAAGGCGGTAAATCCATCTTTGTTCCTTTTCCAGGAGGGAACTCTGACGGTCACCTTGATGTGTACCTAGTTGTTCTATTATCACCCATTTCACATTGTTTGTCGTGTGACAGGCTCTTAGGAAATGGTCCGTCATTTTGGTAGTATTACTTTTACATCTGACATTAATCTGATGTTCACAAATTGTTGTCTTGCCCTTCCTACTTGCCATTCCTATGTAACGTAACATGCAGGGACATGTTATCATATAGATGACGTTGCTGGAATTACAATTAGTGTGTTTTTTGAGGTGCCATGTTTTATTTGGTTCCAAGTCCAGATTACCAATCAATTGGTTACACTTTGGCTGAAACACGTAGACCACTTCACTTGGATTATTATTTCTTCACATACTTTTAGAGACGTGCAAGATCAACTCTCTCATTCATGTCCAAATAACCTGTTTTTAACCCTACCCCAGGGACCACATAACAAAGAATTAGGGTACCCTTGAGGTAGTTTTAACTCTTAAATTTTTCACTCTCACAGTATTCACCACTCTCATAAAATGCAAAACAACAAAAAACAGCTCTACTGTAATCAGTGTCGAAGCACACCTAGGAGGCACTCTGCCCCCTGGGTGGGAACCCTATGATGAAGCATACCACCACCTAGGTTGGTGGATGAGGGTTCTTCTGTAAACCAAATGGGTTCCCTGCAAGGGAGACTTTCTCTGATGACTCTGATGTCTGGGTTAACTAAAGCTTAGCTTTGAGTTCGTTCTCTTTGTAATTTTAGGAATGTTCAAGTTCCTTCAGGGATGGTATGTTATTATAGTGATATGCATGTCCCCACAGAGATAGTGTGTTATTATAGTGATGTTCATGCCCCCACAAACATAGTGTTATTATAATGATGTTCAAGTCCCTAAAGAGATAGTGTGTTATCATTGCGATGTTCAGGTCCCTACAGAGATAGAGTGGGAAGATGATTGTATTCAAGTCTTCACTGAAATAGTGTGTAAAGACAAAGATTAAATCCCCAGGGAGTGTTAAACTAATGTTGATCAAGTCCAAAGAGAGGTTGTGTGTAATTATAGGAAGGATAAGCACCCACAGATTATAATGATTATTATAATGATGTTCAAGTCTCCACAGAGATAGTGTGTGAAGATGATTGTGTTCAGGTCCCCACTAAAATAGTGTGTAAAAGCAATGCTTAAAGTGTGAAGATAATGGTGCTCAGGTCCAAACACGTTTGTGTGTAATGATAGGAATGTTCACGTTCCCTCAAAACAGTGTGTGAAGGAAATCATGATCAAATATCCACACGGATAATGTGTTGATAAAGTGAAGTTAAAGTCCCCTGAAAGATTGCATGTGATTACAGTGATGCTCATTCCATGGGGCGTGGCATGAGCGGCCAACATGGAGAACACCTGAAGCAAGTCTCCCTGCTTTTCTTTTAAACAGGCTATTATCTGTCCATGCAATGGTAATTTCACCCCCAGGTCTGTGGCCCAGTGCTGGAGGGCCTGGGGGGGCACACCACCTGTTTCTGGGTCCTGCTTTGTCTGGATCTGGCCGCTGGGCCTCATGGGCCGGGGGCAAAAGCGGGAACGCCTCGGCCTGGCACTGCCACTATTGATTGGATGAAGTGACCTGCGGAGTGCTTCCTGAAGGAAATCAATTTGTCCCGGGGGTCTGGTGCTCTGTGGTCCCCTACTGCTGATCACAGTAGGGAGTCAGAGGACCAACACAGCGAGTCAGCAGAGCTGCAGTCCAGAAAGACAGGCCACTGGCCTGGCGGCCAAATGCAAAAAGAACAATTGATGGACAGAATGCAGAACAATGTCATACATTCACCCCAGTACAGAGATCTGGGCCTAAATCCATCATTTTTTTTACTCCCCATGCCATTCCAGTTTGAACCCAGCTATATGCAAATCAGTTTTGACCCTGCGCCCAATGGGAACAGTCCAGCCCGAATTGCCAGGCCAGGTCTTCCCTGGAATGGAAATAAGCATCCTAGGACCGGTTTCGGGGTTTCACCCCTCATCAGCCAGGACAGCTTGACTCCAGTGGCATGGAGAGCACGGAACACTGGTCTAGAGGTGCGATTGCGGCGTGGAACTCTGGTGGCTGGGCCTAGTTTTATTTGTACCGAGCAGGTGGGTGCTGAGAGACTTAACAGGGGGCACTCTCCAGGCCTTGAACCTGGGGGTTCAGCCACGACCTCCACAGTGTGGCTGCCCCTACATAACACAGCTATGTAACAGGGAAGCCCTGTGACTGGTCCGCTGTGGGGCTCCCATGCTGGTGGCTGCAAGTGGGTCCACTCACCCCCCCAATCTCCCCTCCTTTCCTGTCTCCACCACCTGCCTAAATTATGTGATGCACCAAAGCAGCAAAGACTGGGGCCAGTCACTGCCTAGACAGACCCCCCCCCACCAGCCTGGCAGCCACCGAATCAGACAAACTAGACACTATACTAAACTCCATAGATATTTCCAGCATCTCCCTGGAAGTAAAGGTTGATTCTGTGGCAACCGGTGTGAAACTCCTGTGGAAAAATCACAGATGCCTTGCAGAACACATCACCCACTCAGAGAGAACATTGGCTGAGCTACAGCCACCTACATTTAACCTTCATACTCAGTTACAGGGCTTAGGACATGGTCCGTACTCTGGAACACAGAGCAGAAGTTTCAGAGGACCGCTCTTGCCTCAACAATGTTCGGATAGCTGCAATATGAGTGACTACCTGGTAAAAGACCTGGTCCCCACCACAGCTTAACATCCTACTTTTCCATCAAGAGGGCCACCTGGGTGCTGGCCTGCCGCCTCAGTGGGAGGCCCTCCATGCTCCATAGTGGCCCAAATACTACATTATAAGGACTGGAATGCAATACTAGATAGGACACCGAGTCCTGACCCCATACAGGTCGACAATCACTGCTTTCTGCATTCTATACACTGACAGTCCAGAGACAGAGGGCCTCTTTTTTGGGAGTCAAGAGTAAATTTCATGCCTTGGGGGTCAAGTAGGTCCACAGCGGCAGGCAGTCAACCCAGACGCCAGCAGCTACATTCCACAAATGTTCCGGGGACCACAGAGTTCCTCCTCTGAGACCTTGGAAAATGGAGATACTTCCTCTGGTGTGCTACAAGAGATGGGGGTCACCTCCCAGGGTTACCACCCAAATAGCACATGACCTCCTCTAACAGAGGCCGTGGCAGTACTCCCTCGGTGCTTATCCTTCATCACCCCAGGGGTGTCTCGGGCTCCTGCCCATAGGGCCACTACTTCAGAAGCTCGATATACCCTTCAGGTCACACTCACACATTTACACTTCTGTTTCTCCATCAAGAGCATGGGCTACTCTCCCATCTATGACGCCTTTTCTCACGATCCATGCCCCAATTAGGACTTACCTTACCTTGTTTTGTTCTGACTTGGTCAGGAGTGCAGTCTGTGTGTGGGCGGTGGGAGCGGGTGTGTGGAGGCAGGTGAAGTGGCAATGTCAGCAGGCAAAGGGGCCCACTGTGGACTGAGGTGCAGCTCGGCAGCAGCATTCATAGCAGCGTCCAGGGTTGAACAGGTGGAGTTAGTCAGCTATGTACCTGCAGGAGGTGTTTTGATCAGGGTTCCTGGCATTGGGCGCAGCTATACAGATGAGTGGCATAGAGTGGAGTGTTGTAGAATGAAAAACCATAAAGTGGAGTGTTGTAGAGTGGAGTGAGGTAAAGTGCATTGGGATAGACTGTAGTGGCATATAGTGGTATAGCGCACTGTGGAGTGGAGTGTTGTACAGTAGAATAGCTTAGAGTGCAGTGGCATAGAGAATAGTGGCATAGAGTGGAGTGGCATACAATGGAGTAGTGTACAATGGAGTAGTGTAGAGTGGAATATCGTACAGTTTACTGGCATACAGGGTAGTGACAGAGTTGAGTGGCATATAGTGGAGAAGCATAGAGTAGAGTGGAGTGTGGTACAGAGGAATAGCATAGAGTGTGGTAGCATAGAGTGTAGTGACATAAAGTGGAGATTAGAGTGAAGTAGAATGGAGTAGTGTACAATGTACACTGTACAGTATACAATGTAATAGTGTACAGTGGATTGTCGTGTCGTGGCGTACACTGCAATAGTGTATAGTACAGTGGTGTACAGTGCAGTGGAATACAGTGATGTGACATTGAGTAAAATAGTGTCGACTGTAGTGTTGTAGAGTGGCGTTGAGTACACTGGAATAAAATACAATGGAGTAGTGTAGAGTGGAGGGGCCTACAGTGGAGTTGTGTAGACTGGAGTGTGATAGAATGGAGTAGCATAGAGCGTAATAGTGTACAGTGAAGTGGTGTAGAGTGTAGTGGCATAGAGTGGATTAGCTTAGAGTGGAGTGGCATAGAGTGGAGTGGCGTAGAGTGGAGTGGCGTAGAGTGGAGTGGCGTAGAGTGGAGTGGCGTAGAGTGGAGTGGCATAGATTGGAGTGGCGTAGATTGGAGTGGCGTAGATTGGAGTGGCGTAGATTGGAGTGGCGTAGATTGGAGTGGCGTAGAGTGGAGTGGGGTAGATTGGAGTGGGGTAGAGTGGAGTGGCGTAGAGTGGAGTGGCGTAGAGTGGAGTGGCGTAGAGTGGAGTGGCGTAGAGTGGAGTGGCGTAGAGTGGAGTGGCGTAGAGTGGAGTGGCATGACGTAGAGTGGAGTGGCATGACGTAGAGTGGAGTGACGTAGAGTGGAATGGCATAGAGTGGAGTGCAGCAATTGAAACAGACAGTGTGAAAGTGTGAAAACTGATATAGATGTAATGTGACTGGAATACACTTTGTGAGGTGTATATGGTAATTTTTGGGAGTATGTATGAATATTGTATGTAGTATTGAAGTTATAAGTTTTATGAAAAATGTGTTATATATTTACTGCGGTACACCGTGGTAAGTTTGTGGTATTCCACTGTAAGTTAGCAGCATACCACAGTACATTCAGATGAGAAGTTAGTAGGTGATTGGCTAATGCCTGTGTTAACCAAAGGTATTACCACAGTTCTGCGTAGACTTTTTGCGATTATTTAAATATTTTAAAAATAGAAAATACACTGTAGTACATTATATCTGTAAAATATGGTGTATTTTATGTTTCTTAAGATATATTTTCTTATTTATTTTAAGTACTGTGGCACTCCTGGGGCAGTACTGCGGTACCCCGTACATTTTTTTTTAATATATAGAATCTTAGAAATATTTTTCTCTACCTATTACCACTTTCATAAAGTGGTAATAGGTAGAGGAAAATATCAAACCTAATACTTACCTATATCTGAAAGCGTAACACAGAACACAGCCAAAGTGTACCTAAAAACATCACAGCTGCCTTTAACTTTTGTAAAGGCAATCATTAGCCAATCACATAATGAATTGATATCACTATGTACTGCGATACTTCTACAAAATATCACAACATTTTGCACAAATGCCACAACTACAGATATCACTACTTTAAAATGGCTTACAACTTAAAAAATACTTACCCTACATACCTGTAGTACCCAAAAGGATCATCTGTGCACAATAATGTGTAATCCGGCCAAATTTAATACAAATCTGTCCAGCCGTCTTCGCGATACGCATGAGTACAAAGTCTATGGAAAATGCATTGGTGCCCAAGTATGTTGTAGGACCCTCCTTTTTTCTTTCCAACCAATTGATGAATCGCTGCAAAACTTTGCATACTCTGCTAATGTAGAAAGAGAAATAGGTCTGCAAATTTTCGTGGAGAATTATCAAATGGGTGTAAAGTTATTATTGTGAAAGAATCAGAGGAATTCTTTTTTCTAGTAACCCTAACTATAACTACAGAGTGGATACTGTAATCTACCAGTTATAGTTATCTCAAGTAACTGCAACTCGTGCCCTAAAGTAACTATAACTCATGACACCGTTATGCACTTCTTCTCCTCTCGCATATTGCAACACTGATTACATTTTCAGTGACTGCATCCCTAATGACATCTGAAATTACATCATTGATAACAAAACTGTGCAGGACGAGGGTGCAAGATATAGTTACTTTAGGGCATGAGTTATACTAACTTGAGATAACTCGGATTCAAAGAACAATTATGTTACTAATTTTAAGCATGCAATTTATGGAGAAACATTAAATACTTCTATTTTGAAGTATACTTTAGTCTTTGCTAGTGACAGGTTCCACAAAAATAAGGCTCGCATCCCAACCTTCTTGGGTGACCACTCAGGGAGTAATACTGATTATATTGTGATATCGGCAAAGCTTTCCCATCTACTATTAGATTTTATAGTGGCTAGTTATTGTGTAAGTGATCATAATCCCCTATTATCACACTGAATTATTACTTTGCACCCAATAGTTTAAAAAAAAGGATGGGATAGCCTATTCCAAAAGTAAAAGATTGAGGTTAAAATGGGATAAAATTGACCCTATTGTATTCAATCAAAATATTGTGGTCAGAAAAATGGCCTCTATTTTAACCTGTCTGAAGGAGGATACAGGGCCTGACATCATACAAGATGGGTTTAAGAACATTTGCAGGTCCATATTGGATAATTTAAATTCCACCAGATCCCCCAGAGAGTCTCCCCCACTGATGGGTCAATGCGGCTTGTTCAGCTGCCCATAAACAGTTGATGGCAGCTCTTAAATCTTGTCTCTGTTTAATACAGGAAGTTAAGGATGCAAGAAGGTTATATAAATCAACTTTAAAGGGAAGTAAAATTGAAATAAAAAAATAAAGCATGGTAAGACCTCGTAGTGGTGGGGAGGACTAGGGATGATATGAAGTTTTGGGATGTGGTAAACCAGCCTTTTTCAGAGCTAGAGGCCCCAAAAGTGGCACGCCAAATTCCTGGTGATTTCTGGGTCTCCAATTTTTACAAACTTTTTAATCAGGAAATAAGTCCACCAATATAGGATGAACTATTGCTTGATTCCCCAAAACCCACAAAGTCTCCCAATTCGCATTAACACCCAGGAAGTGATTCTAGCCAATGGGAAATGTGTTCCCGGAAAGGAACCAGGCCCAGACGGCGTCCCTGCGGATATTTTTAAATCAAATATAGACCTGTGGGACACTTGCAAACTAATGTTTTTGAATCTGCTGTCTCAGGTGCTACTCTAGACTCCTGAAGTACAGCCATAGTTGTCCCTATTTTTAATAATGGAGATAGATCTCTGCCATCCTGCTATAGGCCAATTTCCATATTGGACTCCAGCATTACGGTTCTGGGCCGCGTCCTTTTGATCCATATGGAGAGATGGGCTGTTGAAAATATTATCTTAAAAGAAATCCAAAATATAGGTTTAGGCCAGGTAGTGGCACTGTTGATCAGTGCTTAAACCTTTACCTTATAGCAGGTAAATGTGTTAGTGCCGGGGAGGGACACTACATCTGGCCTTTATTGACTTTTCAAGTGCATTCGATTTAGTGAACTGCTTGAAGGTATGGCATCAAATAGAAAGGATAGGCAATGAAAAAGAACTCCTTGTCCTCATAAGGCGCTTACATCAGGACCTTACGGTTAAGGTCGGTTTTGGCCCCTCTGGGGCATGCTCCCCTCATATTAGTTCCACCAGGGGCATTAGACAGTTTGGCATATTAATTATGAAGATTCTATTATCTGTTGCTGGTGTTATTCTGATTGTTTTTTATACTTTGTCCTTCTCCTCGTACTGTGTATTTATGTACTTGCTTTTATGGCTTTTGCCGAATAAAGACTCTATTGATTGACTTTATTATTAAAATAATAAATATTTTATTTATGAGGGAACACCCCAAAACCCCCTTTCTTGTAACCTTACCATCCTATTCCCTTACCCACCCCAAACCCTAAAAACACCCTTACAACCCTTTACCCCTACTCCCACCTAAACCCTAAAAAACACCTATATATATATATATATATATATATATATATATATATATATATATATATATATATATATATATATATTTAGGACCTAGTTTCCATAGGATTTTTTTTTTTTTTTGCTGATAACTTTGGCACCGTTTAATGAATCCTCACGAAATTTTCAAAACTAAGTTGCCAGTCACTTCAGCTGGTGTCTTGAAAGATTTGGGGTGATCCATCAAGTGGGGGCTGAGAAAAAGGGGGGTTCCAAAACACATTTTTCCCATGTTAATTCCCATAGGGACTTTAGGCAGAACTACAGCCTGAACTGCTGAACGGAATTACATCAAGTTTGGATGGAAGATAGATCTTGGTCCAGGGCATTGCCTTTTGCTAGTTTGGTGTAAAGCCGTTTAGTAATTTTAGAGATATTAACCAAAATCCAAATTTGTATATCTGGGGGGAGGGGAGTATCCTCTGTGGATCCACCCACAGAGGATCTGGATTTGCTGGCATTTTATGTATCGAGAAATGGTCCCCGGGGCTGCAACACTCTGTGCAAAATGAATAAAGGAGTCAGGGTAGAGGTACCCTGACCCCATGAGTGTGTTAGAGGGGTCCCAGAGAGACCCATAAAGGCCAATAAATTGCCATATAATTTTTTTTTCTCAACGCATAGGAATCCGCGGATCCCCCTTGGTGCTCAGCACGACCCCCATCCCCTGCGGAACTCTGAATTCTGACGCAGCTCATCAGAGGCCCATGGCGTTTTCTGGATATTTATGGATTTGTCCCATTTATCACATAATCCATCATCGGCTGCAAAATCTGCAGATTTTACCAAAACAATGTTTCAAGTAACCCTGGGCGTAGTACTACGCTACGCTCGCAGAGCGTGCGTAGTTTGCGCTACTACGCACTACGCGAATTGCACCTAGCACAGTGCAAAAACGCGTAGCGTAGCGGGCATTTTTTGCTTGCTCGCCGGTCCTTAACGTCAAGTTGTCGACATCGAGTGAGCAAAACATCCCGGCGAGACTTTTTCCTCGTTCGCGATCAGCAACATCAAGTTGTTGATCGCGAGCGTGAAAATAAACCTTCCGGCGAGATTCTCAACGCGGGGAGGTCAGGTTTCTCATTGCGAGTGGTCACGTATGCTCGCGACCGCTCGCGATGAGAAACTACCAGTCCGCGTTGAGAAAGCTGCCGCTCGAGTACAAATCTACTCGAGCGGCAGAAAACGACCGCTTGCACTGTGCAAGATGCCGTTTGCAATGATTGCACAGTGCGGACAAGCATCCAGCACTGTGCAATCAGTGCGAACAGCATTTCCCTACCGCATTACGCAGTTCGCGTAGCTACGCATAGCGTGCGAAGTGCACTTCGCGTAGCTATGCGTAGCACTACTACACGAACTACGCCCAGGGTTAGTTTCAAGTTTAAACAGATCAAAAATTACTAAAACCACAGTGACAAAGGCTGGCACGCAGTAGAAGGCCCTCTGCAAAAGGTGACTGGTAACCGTTTTTGCATATTGCTGTATTTGGGTGTCAAATTGGTACTAATGAAGGGAAACTTTTGTCCAGATAGTGTTAGTATGTAAAAATGACAAAACAATTAGGTGATACGATCACAAAATGTGCCCCATAATGCTGCAAAAAGTGATTTTTCTTGCCACACAATTTTGCCGAACCTGATGTATAATTTGGTCCTCCTCTATACTGTAATTCCAGAGGCCCTGAATATAGTATATTAGACTGGTTACTCCAAGCTCGCCAGGGAGAAATTCACAGATAAATTATGAGCCCATT
This sequence comes from Calotriton arnoldi, assembly GCA_963921515.1. Taxonomy (NCBI): domain Eukaryota; kingdom Metazoa; phylum Chordata; class Amphibia; order Caudata; family Salamandridae; genus Calotriton; species Calotriton arnoldi. Next base: position 1,264,030 of record CAWUFW010003038.1, read on the forward strand.
CTAGTGACAAAGGGCCAATTTCTTTAAATGAAGATCTGCATTTGCCATGCCTTCTCGGAGAGTGAATTAAATAGCTGAGTGACCATGTTAATTTCACAGATCAAGTTTATCTAATGTCTATAGGGTAAGCAGGCATCCTCTATCTGGAGGGCCTTTTATCATCTATCCCGAAAAATTTCAGGAAATTTAGGACCTATTCCAATTTCCAGAGAAGTTCAACTAAACACTAAAGTTTTCATGTCTTCTAGTGCAGAAGTAGTTAGCCAGGGGCAGCTCCTCCGCTAATGCGGAGGAGTGTCACCCCAATGCTTTAAGGCAGTGCAGAGGAAAAATAACAAAACGTGTTATTATCATTTCCTTTTTCAATTCCTAGGTGCAGGGGGGGCGGGGCTGGCCAGAGCAGGGGCGAGGGGAGGAGTGGTTTGCCCACTCAAAGTGCGCATGAATGTTTGACCAGCCATCTTGGGCCGGCCATACATTCATGCGCACTTTGCATGTTCCCCATGAGACTGTATTACACAGCCTGGTGGGGAACATGCACAGGCTCCCAGGACACCAAACCTCTGCGCTCAGACCAATCACAACACTGCAATGCAGCGTTGTGATTGGCTTAAGGGAACTTAGAAGAACCAATCATAATTCTGCATTGCAGCGTTGTCATTGGCTTAGGAAGCCAGGGAGCCCGGGTGCTTCCCCTGCAACGAGGAGAGGCTGCATAGAGGCGATGGATGGCGGCGCAAGCAGCAGGTAAGTTTTTAATTATTTTTTCTCTATTTTTTTTCTACAACCCCCCACCACCTTCCCTACCTCCACTGTATTTAGCTGCACATCATTGTATTGAATTTCGTGTGCCACATTGTCTGTGCTACCTTGATGAGCATTGCCATTTAAGTCATTCTGTTGCCTGGGTCAATGCAAAATCACAGCTCTATGCTTGTGTTCAAAGAGTGTTATGGTTTTTGTTTTTAAAACATGGTTACCATGAATATTGAACACTCCAACCAGTCTTTATTATTTTTTGCATTCTGTGGCTTATCGTTCTCATATATGCTGATGAAAATAATAAAGTTCCCAAATGCACAGGATAAAAGTAGAATTAGATGTACTACTCTTTGAGAGCTCACTGTTTATGTACTAATATTCCCAATTAATGACAAGGAGGCTTGCTAGAACTTACTGTCGAGAAGTCATGCAGCACAGAATGGAAAATGTGTAAACAAAGTCAGATATTTTACCTATAAAGTCAAATAAGTGAACGCGCACGAGCAAATACAAAACATTTCACAGTCTGTGCCTTCAAAAACACTTCCTCTGTAATGCAGGAATACATAAAACTATTTTCAGATTTAAAATGAGGCATTTTGCGTTTCTCGAGTCATGTACGCTTAACCCTTTACCTAAACTGTTTTTTAGTAGCTGGTTCGTTTTCAGATTGAATTTCCAGCCAGGGCATCAGAGAGCAGAAAACACAGGTACTCAGATCTCCTTTTCTTATTTGGATAACACGCATGGAATGCGTCTTTGACAAAGGCAGCAGATTCTTTTCATGTATCTTTGCAGATGTTATTCTTCTCCTTCCTCGGAGAAGAGCCCTTCCATTGCCGGGTACTCCTTGGCAGCCCTTCCCCCTAATGGGTGTGCAGGGTGGGGACCCTGCAAAGCTATTCAGCCTCTATTGTCATGCCCGTGGCCGAGGAAGAGGTGTGAAGAAGAGCTCACGTCAGTGCTGCATGACAAAGACCTTGAGTTTCCCAGCACCTGTCAGGCCTTTCTCAACCCTTGCCCCCGTGTCTGCATGGGGAGAGCCTTCCGTATCTTTCTGAGTCATTTAACTGCCATCTTTGCTGTATAATTCCTTTTTTGATACAATAAACTAGGGTTCTCATTTTGTGCTGTTCGGACTTCCCCCCAGTAGCCCCCTTTCCCTCGCATTGTCTCTTCTAAAAGTACAGTTTGCTCAGGTTGTTTGTATGAGGTCTTCGATCTTTGTCTCATATATAAACTTTACACTTGGAAAAGCATGGTTTTGTTAAATCCCTTATATTTTAAACTCAGTGCGTGGACAAAGCAGCTCCTCCCAGAAGCACATGGTACTAAAACTGATTAAATCATTCTTAATAATGCTTCCGTTTGTGAGATGGCACAGGCTTCGGGCCTCGCAAAAGCATTTCTAAATACATACACCAGAATTTTCTTTTCGTAAATACTTTATTTTCCCATGTGTTTCTCGTAAGTACCACTCTTTCATGATGTTGCTCTTGTTTGACATAGTTGATAATTGTCTCAGCAGATTTTACTGGTTTCAGAAAAAATACAACATAAGCTGCTCCAACAATTTTAAGTTAGATGTGACGGATGCGTGCAAAGTGCACTTGGACACTGCACAACTTGTTCGCCAATCTAGCATTTGTTAATTGATATTTTTGGCATTAGAAAAGGGGTGACATTTTCCCAGCATGGGTTAACAGTCCTGTTTTAGCTTCAGATGTCTGTGGAGCAGGGGCTTTATCATCAGCAGGAACAAACATGTACATGTTTAAGTCCATCTAAAATACAAAATACTCTATTTCGTTTTCAAAAAGTGCTTTGGAAAGCATTTTTGCATAGTTACAGTGCTGGGTTCAACCACATTAAGGGCAATACAATGCCAAATTTGCTAAATCATTCCTTCTCCTGCCCCAACCCCCTCCACTTTTGTCCGTGTGCTTGCTCCCAGCCCCACCCTCACATCCTTTTTTGTACAAGTTGCCCCCAGCTCGACCGCCCTCCCTCCTGTGTCACCTCCACACTCATTCTTGTCCGATATTATACAAAAAAAGTGCTATAATGTGGCTTGTGACTAGAAGGGGAGGGCCTTTTTTCCGTTTTGCCCTTCCTCCGTACTGCCCCCTGCCAGCCCCGCTATTATGCGGGCAAGCCTGGCCATGTCATGGCACTTTTATTTTACATACAGCCACATGTCACAGAACCCACACTGCTATACAGTATCACTAAACAATATTGACAATGCCAATTGCTCTCTTGTTGGCGGGACCTATGGGCTTTGCCAATGTTTTTTTTTTTTTAAACATACTTTATTGCTTGCCAATATATCATTGCAGTGTAATACAAGTAGTACTAATGGCATTTTCCCTTTTTGATGTTCTCCCCATCATTCACAATATAGAGTGGTATGCTGCACAGGTAATTCTCTTGCAGTTGCTCCTAGTTATATATCCACCACTGCATCTTTAAGGTGGCTTAGTGTATTCTGGAAATGCAATATTTCTCCTAGAGTAATTTTACATAGTATGCTTCAACATTCTTAACATAACATTTCTAACTTATATAACGTCCCCCCTCCCTCTACCCTCCCTCCTGGTCTGCCGTTACTTATATGTTTAGTAGCCTATTATAGTTATCTATATATCATTGGTTGCTCCTTACTGCTTAGGTACGATGGTGTCGTGACTAGGGCCTATAACGATCTCTGGTGTATGGTCCTAGAATAGTTAGGTCTGCTCTTGTGTGGGGTTGTTATGTGTGGGTATAAAGTCCAGCTGTTTAAAGTCTTCCATCATGCTCTCCCAGGCTTTGCCAATGTTTGATTAATTTGTTTCTTTCAAGAATCACTGCAGTTCCCAATAGAAAAGTTACTACATCTACGGCAGCTGCCAATGTGACTCTGCTGCAATGAGAGTACCTCCAGTGCAACTTCATTACAATTATTAAAGCTCTTGATGTGACGTCACTACTGCAAGGGCACCTCCCAAAATCATTGTAGCTAACTTAGGCAGGTTCAAGGTGACATCTCAGCAGGCACGGAAGTTCCCAGGATAACATCACATCCTCCAGGGTAGCTCCATTTATAACATCGCTGCAGTAATGGAATCTCTCAAGGTGACGCCATTGCAATGTGACAGGAGTACAGTGTGGGCACTTCCTGGCATGATGCCAAATTAAAAAGGCAGCTGCCAGTGTAACATCACCACACTGAGGACCCATTGTATTGCCTCCACGGTGTGTCACGTCACTGCAGTGAGGGCAGCTTTCAGTATATTATCTACTTAAGGAGTAGTTCCAAAAGTGATGTTACTATAGCAGTGCTTTAAATGGACCGGTACTGTCTGGTACTGAGTACCTGCACTACTTTAAATTGAAAGGAAGAGTACAAGTGAGTTGTCCCTCTGATGCCAAAGCAGTTTCAAGTATGATGTATCTACAGTAAGAGCAGTTCTCAGAGTGATGTCACTGTCAACTGTGCAGCTCCCAGGGTGAGGTCCCAGCAGGAAGGGCAGAACCAAGTGTGATGTCACTGCAGGAAATGAAGCACCCAGGGCAAGATCAAAGTGGAGGATGTGCAATAGGTGGAAGTTGGTAGGGGCAGCTTGCAGTATGCAGGCACTTTGAAGAGGGACGTTGACAGTGTGAGGAGAGAGAAGCTCGCAGTTGAAGGTCAATGGAGGTAGGGCAGCTCCCATTGTTATATTGCTGAAGGGAGGGCAGCTCCCAGTGTTACGTGATGGTAGGGAGGGCAGATCCCAGTGTTATATTGCTGAAGAGAGGGCGGATTCCATTTTTATATTGCTGAAGGGATGGCAGCTCCCAGTGTTATATTGCTGAAGGGAGGGCAGCTCCCAGTGTTACGTGATGGTAGGGAGGGCAGATCCCAGTGTTATATTGCTGAAGAGAGGGCGGATTCCATTTTTATATTGCTGAAGGGATGGCAGCTCCCAGTGTTATATTGCTGAAGGGAGGGCAGCTCCCAGTGTTACGTGATGGTAGGGAGGGCAGATCCCAGTGTTATATTGCTGAAGAGAGGGCGGATTCCATTTTTATATTGCTGAAGGGATGGCAGCTCCCAGTGTTATATTGCTGAAGGGATGGCAGCTCCCAGTGTTATATTGCTGAAGGGAGGGCAGCTCCCAGTGTTATATTGCTGAAGGGAGGGCAGCTCCCAGTGTTATATTGCTGAAGGGAGGGCAGCTCCCAGTGTTATATTGCTGAAGGGAGGGCAGCTCCCAGTGTTATATTGCTGAAGGGAGGGCAGCTCCCAGTGTTATATTGCTGAAGGGAGGGCAGCTCCCAGTGTTATATTGCTGAAGGGAGGCAGCTCCCAGTGTTATATTGCTGAAGGGAGGGCAGCTCCCAGTGTTATATTGCTGAAGGGAGGGCAGCTCCCAGTGTTATATTGCTGAAGGGAGGGCAGCTCCCATTGTTATATTGCTGCAGGGAGGGCAGCTCCTAGTGTCAGGTGATGGCAGAGAGAGAAGATCCTGCATGATGTCAGCGTTGTAAGTGCTGGCTCCATGGGGCATTGCTGTGGCGAGTGACAGTTTTAGTGTGAGTTTACAACAGTGAAGGCTGCATTCCGTGTATGGAATATCACGCTACTAAGGGCAGTTCTCAGTGTGTTTGTGATGTTGGTGCACCAAGGAAAGCTCTCTGTATGATGCATTACCAGTGTGATGCCACTGCAGTGGGAGTAGCTCCCATTGTTATCAATGTGATGTCACTCTGGTGAGGACAGCACTTACTGCATGTAAGTGTTGATATTGTTAATTAGTATGTGTACAGTGCTCAATTTGTCATTAATGCATCTGGCAAATTGGATCTATTGTCTCTATGCAATGTTCTGGCAAAAATAGATTTTAATAGGGGCACAGACGATGAAAGGGTAGTAATTACAAATGGTTAGTCTCTTAAAGACTTTAGACTTCTAAAGAGTGAGAACTTATTTCATTTAATCTTTCTTTCTAGGTCAACAAACATTGCTGCTTCTCATATCACTAACTCCCATTATTACCATTTGTCATCATTTTTAGACCAGGAAAAATTTAAATTACGCTGCATACGTCACACAATTTTTGGAATTTTGTTCTATGCTTGTTACACAAAATTCCCAAAATTGCACCACTTCGCATAAATAATATCAGGCTATTTGCAGCATACTTTTACCACAAGTGCATGGGAACAATGAGAATGGCTTGAACATGAGCGGCTGTTGCTTGTGCCACTTGTGTTTTTTCATGCTGTGCTTTTACCGCAAAACTCATTTTATGCAATGTAGCATTAAATAATTGGATTCTCATTTTACATATTTACAGGTGATTTAGCATAGTTTTCCTGAAATGTCGCATAATTACACAAAAGAAAATTATGAGAATACATCACACCCTATCATTTTACAATTTTTTAAGGATCTTTGCCTAGCAGACGTTGCCAAATGGATTACTAGGCCTTCTCTGATTATCCTCTTTTTAGTGCACATATCAAATAGGCACTGTGCCCCAAGGTAAGATAAGAGCCCCTTACTGGTCACTCATCTAAGAAATCAAAACACTTCCAATATAGGATGATAGTAAATGCAACACTGTGCCAGCCATTCATTCCCTTATAATGTAGTATCATACTAGTCCAAAAATGTGCTTCTGCACCACACATGAAGCACTGTAAAATACAATACAACAGCAGAGCCCCTATCTTTAATTGCAGGAGCAAGCTATATTGGTTCCTCCCCCGACCTGTTGGACCTGGCCCTTTCTGCAGGGTCATTTCCAGACTTGTTGCCTTCCTCCTACTTTTTGCTGAATTACTTTTGTTCCCCTTAGGACTTTGTGCACTTTACCACTGCTAATCAATGCTAAAGTGCTTGTGCTCTCTCCCTAAAACATGATCACAGTAGCTTATACCTTATTGGCATATTTAATTTACTTATAAGTCCCTAGTAAGGTGAGATTACATGTGCCAAGGGCCTGTAAATTAAATGCCACTAGTGGAACTGCAGCACTGATCCTGCCACACACTTGAGTAGCCCTTTAAACATGTCTCAGGCCTACCACAGCAGAGCCTGTGTGTGCAGTTTTAACCTGCTATCTTGACCTAGCAAAATAAACCTTTTGCCAGGTTGAAACCTTCTTTTGAATACATATTTGTCACCCTTAGCCAGGACCACAAATGATATCTTCTGAACAAAACATTGGGTTTGTAGCCACAGATGTCCCTCACACAATACTCTGGAGAGAAAGCCTTCAAGATATTTCTGTCCTGGACCACCCTCATGAGAATTGAGATGGCTCAAGATGTCGTTCTTGGTACTTAATCAAATGCTTCAAAGTGGAGCGGAGGGTGACCATGTGCAGCAGGTGGGGAAAAACTAGCTGGAAAGAGTCCGCCTTCTCCAAGCAGTCATCCACATAATATAAAGTATCTATTCCCAATCTGCAAAGATGTCCTGTGAACAACACCAGGACCTTAGTAAAAACTTGAGAACCCAAAGTGAGGCCAATAGGAAGGACTAAAAACTGGCGGCAGTTCTACCCTGCAAGAAATCTCAAGGACTGTAATATGAAACTCGGCATCCTGTGAGTCCTAGGACAACATTGTTTCCTGAAGGTCCTGGACTGGAAGAGCTTGGCTGATAAAGAGCATTTAGAATTTTTCTTTCCCCATGAAGGAGCGGAGGACACTCATATCGCAAATAAGACTCAGGCTCTACTCTTCCTTGGAGACCAAGAAGTAGCAGAAGCTTCACCCAGGCCCCCTCTGGGCCTTTCATACTTCCCAATGACACCACTGGTAAGAAGGTTTAGGATTCTCTATGACAAGATAAGGTCATGAATGGCTGGAGCAGAAGAACAGATTGAGGGGAGACTTTGGGTGGACATATCTTGAAGGGGAGAGCATATCCTTGGTTAATGATTTGGAGGACACACAGATCTGAAGTCATAGTCTTCTAGTGGTCCCTAAACTTAGACATCTGTCCACCAGTCTGGTGATTGTGTTCAGCAGAGACAAAAGTAAATGTTTTGAAATAGTAAGGGTGGGAAAGGAGGAGGAGTAAGACTGCTGTTGTTGTTGGCATCTTCTTTTGAGCCTGCTTTTAACCTCTATAGCCACATATAAAATTGGTGTTGGTCCTGAGGAAGATAAGATGGTTGAAGCACAAAAATCATGTACAACCTTGAAAAGCTGCAAATGGTCTAATAGTGCTGCTGTGTCTTTTGTGCTGGGTGAGCAAAATCTAATTTTGATGCTCTCATGAGGGGTAAATCAGGCCCTACTTGGCTTGCTAAGGGATCCATAAGGATGGTTAGCATTTATCACTTGAAATATGTTCTCACTGTCTCTCTCTGTCTGTATCATTCTATGTCTCTCTCTGCCTTTAATAGAGAGACTTCTCTCCCTCTCCTGCCATTTTTGCTTTCTATTCTGTTTCTAGTAGAAGGGATGGGGGGCTGATAAACAATTTGGAGGTGAACATAACAGAATAAGCTTAGGTAACCCTTTCATGGGAGTCTTTAAGGCAGCACAACATAAAAGCAATGAGGTGAGAACTTGAATACAATTTGCCCAAGCAATGCAAGAAATAGCCATTGACGTTCTGGCCATTCCTGTTCTTCCTGAACGCTCATGCTAAAATTTTAATATGAAGGAATTTCATATAAAATGTGTGAAATTAAATACCAGAAATTACGCTAAGTACACCAGCGTATTTACATTTTGCTTGGGCCTAGTGGGAATGAAAGCTGCAGATTCCAGTGCCACTTGTAGGTGAGGCAGACCAGAAGAAAGAATTAAGTATGCAGGCATTTTCTCAGAAGACAATGTGTTTGTTGCAATTGCAGAACTTATAAAGGACGAGGCCCCCAGGTCTAATGTGAATGATTGAAACAGCTACCCAGTTTGTGTGAGCCCATGTTTTCCCTGTTGTTCACAGAGATCTCAGTTGTGAAAGTATCACCCCCCCTCATGGATCATAACCCTTTAGTTGTAAAGGGGTGCTAATAGAGGTGACACAAAATCTTAGAGATCTACAATCCTCATTGATATAGATTGTTCGCTATACACAAAATTAATTCTGAAGGCAATCAAAGAATGGGTAGAGGAGCAGGAGAAACTGAATGCAACTCGAGGGGTATTAAGACAAGAACTAGCAACCAGTGATCATGTCTTTATCTTCCTTCACATTGTGAATAAATTCAACACGATATAACAGACGCCTTTATATGTAGCATTTTTGGATTTCACCTCAACCTTCAATATGGTCTAGAGGGCTAGAATGTGGTAAGAAATGGAGAACCTGGGAATAAATGCAGCATTACTATATGGTCAAAATACTCTACACAGAAGCTACTGCCCATGTAAGAGTGGTCCTAAAACAGTGCTTGAGCAGGCAATTTCCAACATCAGGTGGAGTGAAACAGGAGCCGTATCATGATGGTATTTTCTGTCTCTGTTTTTTTTTGTGCTTGCAGTGTGTAGAGGAAATTCATTTAACCCGTGTTGTAGATGCTCTGTGAGAAAGGTTCAACAACAAGCATGTTTAATTTTGGGACTGCAAACCCCAGCATCCTCAGCAGTGGCCAATTTGTTGACTCTGGTATTTAAGGTTGCCTGCCTGAGGTCTTCCCTTCATCAGCATGAATATTGAAAGAATGTAGATGAGTTTTTGGTAGAGCTCCTATAGTCTGGTTTTAGTGGCATTACCAAGGAGCTCTATCATCGAGGACCTGGGAACGTTGCTGAGATCCTCAACCTTTAATATGGAGAGGGTATGTATTGTATGGAAAGATGGACATATGGAAAATGCTCAGTTCTTTGTTTTGTGCATATTCCTCACCGTCCTGTTTTGGAACTTTAGATCTTTCTGTAACTGTCTGCTTTGATTTCCTAAAAATGCTACTGTGAGCAATGCAAAGAGAGGGGTACTTCCATGAGCTACCTTGCTGTGCTGTGCTGCGCTGCCTGAAAGGGCAGTAATGCACTCTATTTAACATCATACAATGCATTCCTGTCCTTTCCTTGCGCTGGCACACTGGCTGCCTAGCACCAATGCAGGTACCATTGCACCAAGATGCCCAATGCAGGCACCGTTGCACCAAGGTGCGAAGGTGCCTGCGTTGTAAGCAGGATTGTTTTTGTGCTGGAACTGGCACCCTCCTGCACAAACAATGGAAATAATAAGGAGAAAAAAAGAGAGTTCTGCTTGTTATACTTCCCCTGGGGAGGCATTGCATTTTGACGCATTCCCAGGTCAACCATTAATGGTAAATCTGGGAAAGCGCCAAAATCCAATGGTGGATGCATGGGAACACCCACGCTCCACCCATGGCATGCCTCCCTGGGGCAGAGTAATACAAAGCAGTGATTTGCTCTGCCTTGCGTTACTCCAGATTTATCAAGCTATGCAGGACCACGCAAGGTGTCATTGCATGGCTTATTGTTGCGTCACCCTTGCACCCCCTTGTGTGGTGAAGGGCAATGTAACAATATAATCAATATTGACCTAGGGATTTTGGGACGTTTAGTTTGTAGTCACATAGCTTCCAATGTGGGAGCATCAGGAAAATCCAAAAATATTTTGGAAAAGATGAAAGTATTTTATGTTGTGCTTGCCAAATAACACCAGATGTTGGCGACATATTTGCCTTCCTCTGTGGCCACAGATTATGATACGATTTCTGTAGGACCATAAAAGAGTGGAGTGGCAGTGGAAATACAAGAGTGTTGCCTGTAATACTGGTCTGTTTTTTTGTTGTTTTTTTTACATTTTCACCGGATCTGCGGATCCCGCAGGAAAAAAATGCTTTTTTGACCCTGGGGGGTCCCAGTGGCACACTCCCAAGAGGCCTAGGGGGTCAGGGTTCTTCTACCCTGCCCCCTTTCCATACTTTAAAAAAAATGTGTGACTCGGATCAACCAAGTCCCAAGATGGCTGCCAACAATTCCTGGTTGAAGTGTTGGCAGCCAATCAAATTTCAGTAGGGTTTCATTAGGCTCTTGGGCTCCCAGATATCTATATTTTTTTAACTTAAATGTCTCAAAAAATACTGAATGGATTTACACCAAATAAATAAAGCAGACTTTCTGGACCGACATCTAGCTTTCTGCCAAATTTGGTGTAATTTCGTTCAGAGGTTCAGGCTATAGTCATATTCAAATAATGAAAAATCCCCATAGACATGACATGGGGAAAACGCGTTTTGGGACCCCTTTTTTTCCTCGACCCCCATTTGACGGATCACCCCAAAACTTTCAAAACAGCTGAACCACAATGGGGACGTTTTGTGAAAATTTCATGAAGATTCGTCAAGCGGCGCCAAAGTAATTAGCTAAACAAAATACGCTTTTCCTATTGAAACTTTGGTCCTAGCTTTAACTACCTACTGTTTTATATACACATATATATATGTATATATATATATGTAAATAAATAAATATATTAAAAAACTCTGAAATTTGAGTCACACACACTCAGGAAAGTAAAGAGTGGAAAATAATTTAATCAAAGGTGCTCCAGCCCTGCAACGCATTTCGACCAATAGTCTTGCTCACACATAAGGGTAACTGATACCAACCAATACATATACAGAATTTCATACTGAAAACGTAAACATAGAAGAAGGGCAGAGAACATGTCCATTTTGGAGTGTAGTTCAAATGGTATACTCATAACAAAATTACAAGCAAGTAGGTGCTCAAACCAACGTAACAAGGCATCATATGTTTCAAAAGGTTTAAAAAAGTTAACAGTGTAAGATGAATGATGTAGACATAGACAATCACTAATGAATGCAGGTACATAAATCATGTGACAATGTATCAAGCCCAAGTGGGCTATCCAAGCATACAGGTAACAAAGCAACAGAGGGGGGTGGGTGGGAGGAGAGGGGTGGAGTTGGGGTGAGGCAGAGTTAAGGCAGCATTCAGGTAAGCCTGTTCAGCCCAAGTGGGTACATAATGTCAAATACCATCACTAAGTATATGTCCCAAATCCCATGTGTGACAATTAATCGGCATTGTCTCCCACCACCTGTTAGAACTGGGGGTCTCTAGTTGACAGAGGTATGCACCTTTGTCCAAGTAGGGACCCTTGCTTCTAGTCAGGATAAGGGGGATACACACTCTAGATAACCCCTGCTTACTCCCATGGTAGCTTGGCACGAGCAGACAGGTTTATCCCAAAGGAAATGTGTAAAGTATTTGTACTCAAAACACACACTAATACAGTGAAAACACCACAAATGGACACCACAACAGTTTAGAAAAATAAGGTATCTTTATCTAAACCAATCAAGACCAAAACGACAACAAATCCAACATGCTGGTAGTAAAATACGACTTTAGACCAATTATTTCAAAAATAGAACTTGTAGCAAACAAATAGCTGCACCTGGGGCTATGACTTTGTGACAGGCAATAATTGAAAGTACAGGGCAGACCGCGAGGTGCGTAGCATAGAGTCACAGGGACCCCCAAAAAACAGTACAATTGGAACAAAGTCTTTGGATGATGCACGGTGTCATGGAGATGAGACATCGGTTCTGAGGTCCAGGCAGGTTCACTGGCTACCACGGGGGAGGTGAGGGGTTGTGCCCGCAAGGAGGCAACGTGTCAAGTCCAGGAGAGGGAAAGTCAGTTGCATCAGCGGTGAGGCATCGGTACCAGTGAGGCGATGCGAAATCTGAGACTCGTGACCCCCAGTTCTAACACCATCCATAATACACATGTTTTGCCCAAAATAGAGCACCGACCCTCAAACAATAATAATAATAAATAAACAAAGTTCCTCAGTGGCAACATATTGAAAACACATGCACATTCCAAGTTTTGCTCGTAAATTAAATCAAACCACTAGCAACCAACTTCAATTTTACACCGAACAATAACAAAATACACAGTGGTCGATGCTCTGTTCTGGGAGTCGGTTTGGGCACCTACTTAGTTGTAAGTTTGTTAGGAGTACACCATTTGAAATACACTCCAAAATGCAGAAGCCTTGCTGTAATGTTATTCATGATCTCTGCCCTTCATGATGTCATAGAACATGTCATGAGTGATGTCATATGTGAGGTCATAGGCATTGCATGGCCGGGGCACAAGTTATAATTAGTGCTGCTAACTAGAAATGGTGAATTTCTGTGTCTTTTTTTACTTCAAAACTTTAATGTTGTTACTGAGAAATTCACCTGACTACGTTACTTTAAGCTTTGTTTTTTTTTATTGATATATATATATATATATGTATTCCAAATGCCCAAAAGCTTCGGAGGCGCGCTCGACTGCAAGCAGCAACCCACAGGTTTAATTTATGAAAGAACCAGCATTAGCATTCCGGTGTTGAATCTTTTATTCCTCCTAACACATTTCGAGCCTTACAAGCCTCTTACTCACAGGCTGCTTTCACGGATGTCACACAGAGAACTCCGATTGGTTTTCAATATAGCCCCCAGTGGGCTTTGCACGATGCGGTCTTGTAATGCATATTGGGACTTGTAGTCCTGAATCAGAGGAAAAGTCTTTGCCGTTTAGTAGGTTCTGTGTCTACATTCTTCTTTTCAGCATTGTTCTTCCCTCAGTGGGCCCCAGGATGAAAAAACCGGTTCATATTGTTAATACTTGCTGCGCTGAAAACAGGTTTGGCAAAGTTCCAACCATCAGCCCTCCTCTTTCTGGAATGGTGCAGCCTCCCACGGCAGGGCGCCGTGTAATTTTATGTATTCCAAATGCCCAAAAGCTTCGGAGGCGCACTCGACTGCAAGCAGTAAGCGTGTTTGGGCAATGGGGAGAGAGCAGCGGATTCACTGCTGAATGGGTCGGTGAGCAGCAGGGTAATCCGCCATTAATCCTGCGAGAGAGAGGAGCTGGCATTCCATGGACGACGGAGTCGGAGCATTATTACATGCTTGGGCAAGTTACTCAACAAGGCCTACAAATGTGGACTGTTGGTGGCTTTCTGTGGGCAGGATTGGCACATTGGGGTGTAACGGAGGAGAGAAAGAGGAAAGTACTTACTTGAGGAACTTTCCATGTCCTCTTTCTGTGATGACATCGTTGCTCCAATGAGAAGCCTCCGTGAAGTATTTTAAACAAACCCCGCGAATTTCCAGTTAATTGACAGTCGAGCACAGCACTGGCATGGAAGAAGGCATTCGCCGAAACGCGTCTGCCAGGTGCGAGATTGATGGTAATACGCTATATCTGTGTGCTTTGTGGTGGAAATTAAAACCTTGCTGCATCACGACCCTAGCTGTGTCAGACCCGTTTCTTTGGAGGAAGCGGGATTGGAGGTGAATGTTTTGCGGAGGTCGGCTCCGCATTTCTGGCACGCCTCTCATTCAGGAGCTCCGTGGTTGCCGACAATCTGTGGTAGAATGCAGGGATGCATAACGCGGCGCACCCCCTGGCCTGAATCGTGTTTGGGCAATGGGGAGAGAGCAGCAGTTCCACTGCTGAATGGGTCGGTGAGCAGCAGGGTAATCCGCCATTAATCCTGCGTGAGAGAGGAGCTGACATTCCATGGACGACGGAGTCGGAGCATTATTACATGCTTGGGCAAGCTACTCAACAAAGCCTACAAATGTGGACTGTTGGCGGCTTTCTGTGGGCAGTATTGGCACATTGGGGTGTAACGGAGGAGAGAAAGAGGAAAGTACTTACTTGAGGAACTTTCCATGTCCTCTTTCTGTGATGACATCGTTGCTCCAATGAGAAGCCTCCGTGAAGTATTTTAAACAAACCCCGCGAATTTCCAGTTAATTGACAGTCGATCACAGCATTGGCTTGGAAGAAGGCATTCGCCGAAACGCGTCTGCCAGGTGCGAGATTGATGGTAATACGCTATATCTGTGTGCTTTGTGGTGGAAATTAAAACCTTGCTGCATCACGACCCTAGCTGTGTCAGACCCGTTTCTTTGGAGGAAGCAGGATTGGAGGTGAATGTTTTGCGGAGGTCGGCTCCGCATTTCTGGCACGCCTCTCGTTCAGGAGCTCCCTGGTTGTTGACAATCGGTGGTAGAATGCAGGGATGCACACCGCGTCGCCCCCCCCGGCCTGAATCGTGTTTGGGCAATGGGGAGAGAGCAGCGGATTCACTGCTGAATGGGTCGGTGAGCAGCAGGGTAATCCGCCATTAATCCTGCGTGAGAGAGGAGCTGGCATTCCATGGACGACGTAGTCGGAGCATTATTACATGCTTGGGCAAGTTAGTCAACAAAGCCTACAAATGTGGACTGTTGGCGGCTTTCTGTGGGCAGGATTGGCACATTGGGGTGTAACGGAGGAGAGAAAGAGGAAAGTATTTACTTGAGGAACTTTCCATGTCCTCTTTCTGTGATGACATCGTTGCTCCAATGAGAAGCCTCCGTGAAGTATTTTAAACAAACCCCGCGAATTTCCCGTTAATTGACAGTCGAGCACAGCACTGGCATGGAAGAAGGCATTCGCCGAAATGCGTCTGCCAGGTGCGAGATTGATGGTAATACGCTATATCTGTGTGCTTTATGGTGGAAATTAAAACCTTGCTGCATCACGACCCTAGCTGTGTCAGACCCGTTTCTTTGGAGGAAGCGGGATTGGAGGTGAATGAATATGAATATATATATATATATCAAACACGAAAAACCTCTGCTCCACTTCAGGAAAAGAGCACGCACACGAGGGATATTTGGGTTAAGTCCTTTTATTTAGATAAGCCTCCTCCGACCCAGCATAGAGACGCGTTTCAGCTGACACAGCCAAAACAACAGTAAGGCTCATTTTGGGTTTATGGGTGGCTTGTGGTAAGTGTAAGTTTAGGGTTTATGGGTGGGTAGTGGTAAAGGGAAGTAAGGGTAATTTTAGGATTTATGGGTGGTCAGTGGTAACGGGTGGTAAGGGAAATGTTAGGATTTATTGGTGACTAGTGGTAATTGAAGGTTAGCAGTAAATTAAAATGTTGGGTTTACGACTGGGTAGTGGGAAAGGGCAGTAAGTGTTTTTAGGGTTTAGGGGTGAGTACTGGTAAAGGGTGCTATGTGTAATTTTATGGTTTAGTGGGAACAGTAATTTAAGGGTTTAGGGGTGGATACTGATAAAGGGTGATAAGGGTAATTTTAGGGTTTAGGGGTGGTAAGAGTAATATAAGGGTTATGGGGTGGATAGTGATAAAGGGTAACAAGGGTAATTTTAGGGTTTAAGGTTGGGTAGTGGTAAAGGGCGGTAAGGGTAATTTTAGGGTTCATTGTTGGCCAGTGGTATTGGAAGGTTAGCATATATGTATATATTTATGCTTACCATGCATGGTAAAGGCATGTGCGTGGTAAGACACCTGCGTGGTAAAGGCATGCGTGGTAGAGGCTGCGTGGTAAAGGCATGCATTGTAAAGTCATACAACCTGTAAACCAAATACTAATTTTCATATTCTCTGTTGTATGACCTTTAATTATTGGAGCCTAAAGATAAAACTGTTTCCGGTAAGCAAGAACCTAGCTATAACCTCAAGGAATAGGCATTAGGTTAGCATTTTGTTTGCATGTTCCTTTTCCTTCACTGCCTACAGGGCTCTGGCTTTTAATTGTAAACTGATTGTGAAATTAATTAATTAGTTCATATGTGCAATCTGTGACCGAAGGATCTGGACAAATTAGTCCATTTAACTGTGTCTCAGTTCACTAATTCACAAAAACTGTAAGGGTGTAGACACACTATTATGTGTAGAAAGGGCTGGATTAGAATTTTAAACATCCACATTTTTGGGTTACATCTTTAAGATTAATAAAAAACCTGACTGGGAACAGGAACAGTGGTTCGTTTTTAGCTATGAAAGTCTATTTCTGTATGCAATAGCACGTCTTACTTTTGGAACCAGCGATTTTTGTGCACAAACCAAATATAAAGTGCAGAACTGGGCTTGAAGGTCTTCTAAACCTTATATTCTAAAAATAATTGGCTTATCATTTAACAAAAGAAGCCCTTCATCCATTGCCCTCAAGTGGCCCTCATTTAGGGGTAAAAATACATTTTTTACTTAAAAAATGACTGCATCATCACCACACGTTCATCTCAGAGATGAATTTGTATACAATAGCCAGGCCCAGATTTACTAAGATATTATGTCGGGGTTGCAACCCTTATTTGACGCAGTCAAGATGCAAAATCCATTGTAGATTTAAAAAGCCATGAGAATCCTGATAAGCGGGGCCTTGCTAAAAAAAAAAAGTAAGGCAAGGCAGCACAAAGAACACTCCTCTGTAGATGGCAGATGAACATGACTAATGGAAACCTACATACATACTAAGAAACCCTGGACAAGCTATTTAGAATGCTTAACAATGCCAGGTCTGTCTCCTTCCAAAATCAGACAGGCACACACACTTAACGATCTTCTTGCTCCTCCTAGAACAGCTATGTCTGCATCTTTACTCTCCGCACCAGACTGTGCAACCAGTTTCTCATCAAAAATCACCATCAGATAAACCCTAGCCTCACTACTAACTTTTCCTCTTTCCACACTTGGTGACTTTGCCTGTACAAACCAATCAATCAATCAATCATGTCACTTATAAAGTGCACTACATACCCGCGAGGGTCTCAAGGCGCTGGGGGAAGAGGGGGTGGTGCTGCTACTGATCGAAGAGCCAGGTCTTGAGGAGTCTTCTGAAGGCCAGTAGGTCTTAGGTCTGCCGAAGGTTGGTGGGGAGGGTGTTCCAGGTCTTGGCGGCGAGGTGGGAGAAGGATCTGCCGCCGGCGGTCGTTTTCCGGATGCGGGGGACTGTGGCGAGGGCGAGGCTGGTGGAGCGGAGCTGGCGGGTGGGGGTGTAGAAGCTGAGTCGTCTGTTGAGGTAGGCTGGTCCGGAGTTGTGGAGTGCTTTGTGTGCGTGGGTGAGGAGCTTGAAGGTTATCCTCTTGTTGACAGGGAGCCAGTGCAGGTCTCTCAAGTGGGGTGTGATGTGGCTGCGTCGGGGGATGTCGAGGATAAGACGTGCAGAGGCGTTCTGGATGCGTTGCAGCCGTCTCAGGAGCTTAGCCGTCGTTCCTGCGTAGAGGGCGTTTCCGTAGTCCAGCCTGCTGGTGACGAGGGCCTGGGTGACTGTTTTTCTTGTTTCGGTGGGGATCCACTTGAAGATCCTGCGGAGCATTCGGAGGGTGTTGAAGCAGGATGAGGAAACGGCGTTGACCTGCTTAGTCATGTGAGAGGGTGGGGTCGAGGATGACCCCTAGGTTGCGTGCGTGGTCGGTGGGTGTCGGGGCTGTTCCCAGTGATGTCGGCCACCAGGAGTCGTCCCATGCTGAAGGGTTGGAACCAAGGATGAGGACCTCCGTCTTGTCCGAGTTCAGCTTCAGGCGGCTGGTACTCATCCATTCGGCGATGGCCTTCATTCCTTCGTGGAGGTGGGCTTTGGCGGTGTGAGGGTCTTTGGTGAGGGAGAGGATCAGCTGGGTGTCGTCGGCATAGGAGATGATGTTGAGGTTGTGCTGTCGGGCGACGTGGGCGAGGGGTGCCATGTAGATGTTGAACAGCGTTGGGCTGAGGGAGGAGCCTTGGGGTACGCCGCAGGTGATCTTGGTGGCTTTGGATCGGAAGGGGGCGAGGCGGACGCTTTGTGTTCTGCCGGAGAGGAAGGATGTGGTCCAGTCCAGGGCCTTCTCTTGGATCCCGGCGTCGTGAAGGCGTGTTCGTAGTGTGTGGTGGCAGACCGTGTCGAAGGCGGCTGATAGGTCCAGGAGGATGAGGGCTGCTGTTTCTCCGTTGTCTAGCAGGGTCCTGATGTCATCGGTGGCGGCGATGAGGGCGGTTTCGGTGCTGTGGTTGCTGCGGAAGCCGGACTGGGAAGGGTCCAGGATGTTGTTCTCCTCGAGGTAGCGGGTCAGTTGTTTGTTGACGATTTTCTCGGTGACCTTCGCGGGGAACGGGAGCAGAGAGATGGGTCGGAAGTTCTTGAGGTCCTTGGGGTCTGCCTTGGGTTTCTTGAGTAAGGCGGTGATCTCGGCGTGCTTCCAGCTTTCCGGGAAGGTTGCTGTCTGGAAGGAGATGTTGATTATTTTCCGGAGATGGGGCGCGATGGCTGTACTGGCTTTGTTGAAGACGTGGTGAGGGCACGGGTCTAGCGGTGAGCCGGAGTGGACGGTGTTCATGATCTCGCTGGTGTCCTCGTCGTTGATGTTGGTCCAGGAGAGCAGGCGGTTGGTGGTTGTGGGGGCAGTGTTCTCGGTGGTTGCCGGGGCGGTCGTGGTGTTGAAGCTGTCGTGGATGTCGGCGATTTTGCGGTGGAAGAAGGTGGCCAGTGAGTCGCACAGGTCTCGCGACGGCGGGATGTCGTTGGTGTTGGAGCTGGGGTTGGAGAGTTCCTTCACGATGTTGAAGAGCTCTTTGCTGTTGTGTCCGTTGTTGTCTAGGCGGTCTTTGAGTGAGGCCCTTTTGGCGGATCTGATGAGGTGATGGTGACTGCGGGTGGCGCTCTTGTGGGCGGCGTAGCTGTCCGCTGTCCGTTCGTGGAGCCAGATCTTCTCCAGTTTTCGGCATGTTCGTTTGGAGGCCTGGAGGTCTTCGGTGAACCAGGTGGCTTTCTTGCTGGTGTGGCTGTTGGGCGGATTCTTGAGCGGGGCGAGGGTGTTGGCGCAGTCGTCGATCCACTGTCTGAGGTTGCGGGCGGCGGTGTCGGGGTCGGAGGGTTCGGCGGGTGGGCTCAGGGCGAGGGTTGTGGTTAGCTGGTCTTCGGTGACTCTGCTCCAGCAGCGGCGAGGCATTTGTTCGGTGCGGTGGTGCGTGGTGGGCTTCCTGTAGGTGAAGTGGATGCAGTGGTGGTCAGTCCAGTGGGGTTCGGAGGTGTGGTTGAAGGAGACGTGTGGGCTTGCGGAAAAGATGGAGTCTAGCGTGTGGCCGGCGGCGTGGGTGGGTGTAGTCACGAGCTGTCTGAGTCCGAGGGTGGCGAGGTTGTCGATCAGGGTGGTGGAGTTGGTGTCCTTGTTGTTCTCGAGGTGGAAGTTCAGGTCCCCGAGGAGGATGTAGTCCGTGGAGGCGATGGCGTGTGTGCTGACGAAGTCAGCGATAGAATCGCTGAACTGTGGTCGGGGTCCGGGGGTCTGTAGATGAGGGTTCCTCTGAGGGTGGTGTTGGGATCGGTGTGGATCTGGAAGTGCATGTGTTCGGCGGTGCTGAGGGTGTCGTCGGTGTTGGTTGAGACTCTGAGGGTGTTCCTGTGGACGATGGCGATGCCTCCTCCGACTCCGTTGGTGCGGTCCCTGCGGGTGATCTTGTAGCCGTCCGGGATGGCAATGGCGATGTCGGGGGCTGAAGCGGGATTCAGCCAGGTCTCCGTCAGGAATGCGACGTCTGGGGAGGTTGAGTCGAGAAGGTCCCAGAGTTCGATGGCGTGTTTGCGGGCGGAGCGGGTGTTGAGGAGGATGCATCTGAGGTAGTTGGGTTCTTTCCTGGGCGGTGGTTTGGCGGGGCGGGTGCTGGCGAAGCTGCAGTTCCGGCAGGTGAAGGGCCCTTGGGTGCGCTTCGGGGTGGCCAGGTAGCAGGCGTGATCTTTTCCGGGGTTGAGTGCGTGGAGGGTGCTGGCGTCGTATCGGCATCTGTTGATGTGGCGGGCGCGGGGATGCCCGGACCAGGGGTACTGGCGCTGGGCGCGGTCCCGGCGCGGACGGGCGCAGACGGGCTTGCCTTAGGCGCGCCCGCTGCGCACGTCCGCTGCGCGCCGCACAGCGGCCGCCATAAATGGGGAGGTGGGAGGGAGGAGCAGGGAATGGGGCAGCGAATGGGCAGTGAGGGGGCGGGGCCGCAGGGCGCAGCGGCGGGAAACAGGCACAGAAAGGAAAAACTAGCACAATCAGGGCAGCAAGGGGGCACAGAAAGGAAAAACGAGCACAATCAGGGCAGCAAGGGGGCACAGAAAGGAAAAAAACGAGCACAATCAGGGCAGCAAGGGGGCACAGAAAGGAAAAAACAAGCACAATCAGGGCAGCAAGGGGGCACAGAAAGGAAAAAAACCACTGGACCTTTCTCCGATACTCAAATCTAGTAACACTTTGTGAGCTTTTTACCCTTGTAATCCTGTAAACAAACATAAAACGTCCTTCTTGAACCTCTAGAGTACGACTGTCTGACATCCTGACATCCATATTCCTCACTCTCTCCTATTTGGCATCTACCCCTCATACTTTAAAACTATGTTGGAGATCCCTTACCAAAAAACATCAAACCCTGCCTCCCCATCCAATTTCTCTACTGCCCTCCTTTTCCAAAAAATCTAATGCCTGATCTTCAACCACCTTCAATTCTTACAACCTGCTCTATATGTTCCAGATGGGATTCTGAGCCCTCCACTCCACTGAAATTTCCCTCATTCACATAGCTAACTTCATAAAACCAGCCTACTGCAACGTCCTCTGAGCCATCATAGTCCTGGACTATCTGCCACATTTGACACCATTAACCACCTACCTTACTTGACATCCTAAGGCCCCTAAGCATCATAGGCTCGACCTTGAACTGGTTCTCCTACCTATTTTGCTGGTCTGTCTCTGTGGACTGGCAATCCATCAAATCATCTCACTCCCCCCCCCAACTACCAGCTGGTGTCCACCAAGGTTCTGACTTTGGTCATCTCCTTTTCTTGCTTTACACCACATCCCTTAGCGATGTGATCTACTTGTTTGTGTTTGCTAAGAAATTTATGCAGACAAAACCTTTTTTTCCCCTTTTCTTTCACCCCTT
This sequence comes from Calotriton arnoldi, assembly GCA_963921515.1. Taxonomy (NCBI): domain Eukaryota; kingdom Metazoa; phylum Chordata; class Amphibia; order Caudata; family Salamandridae; genus Calotriton; species Calotriton arnoldi. The sequence continues at coordinate 1,285,490 of CAWUFW010003038.1, forward strand.
ATGAAGCCTCAGATATTAGACTGCCTTGCAGCAAGACATTTTCTGCATAAACCAGTCTTATGTAGGCAAAACTATGAGAAATTGTGTACTGTGAAAAATGTGTGCAGTACAACATACAGAATTTCGTCATTTTTGCTAGTGTCATTACATTTATATCTATGCTTACTGCTGAAAGTGAAGGGCAGGAAAGCCTAGTATAGATGGATAGAGGCACATAAATTGTGAAAGCAACCCAAGAAACGACTGCTCCGGGCACAAGGATAAGCAGAACATTATCAGGTGCTTTGCAAGATTCCAACTTGCTACTCAGTTGAGACCCTCTACAGGTCATTGTCCCAAGAGCATAGCAGCAGATTAGAGATGCATGCTGAGAGAGAAATCGGTCTCTCATATTTTCTTTCTGAAATGAATGTCACTAAATGTTATTTCCTTATTTTACAAAACTGTACACCTTGTATCAAGAAGGAATTCAATGAACAGAACATATTCAGAATATATCTATTCCTCTAGAAACAGAAATATCACATTTTCAAGTTTACATGGATGTGTTTTTACTATCAAGTATGTAAATATTTTAGGTTGTAACATAGAAAGATTTTTCCTCATTTCATGTTTCATCTGAAAGAAGTGAAGCATATACTTTAAGGGGCATCCAAGAACTGTGTTCAAAGCAGGTTATGGCATTCACCCATTGCAGTACATATGCCATGGCTGAAATCCCATTTTGATGTGAGGGATAATTTGAAAGATAGCCAGCCTGTGCCAGAATTAGATTTTTTAAGTTTGTAAATCTGAAATATTGCTGTTTTCCATGAAAGACAACACTTACTATATGTCAGAAGAGGGAATCGCTCTGTGTTATGTCTGAGCCAGTAATTTGTACTCATTAATAGCTGAGCCTGTATGATCATTTGTCTCCTGAGATCGGGTTTAGACAAGAGCCAGTTGATTTTTGTAACCTGTGGATTACTATGGCTTTGTAAGGCTTCTGAAAGGTGCATATGTGGGGCAGTGGTTTAGGATGAGATTAGTATGTGACTGGGGGCACTCACAGAGTACCTTCTAGTGTGTGGGTGCCCGAAGGGCTTATGTCACTGGAATAGATGTGGCGTGGTCACTCATATCAGTGAAGGGTAGATGTTTTCAAACTTTCATTTGCCTTGTTAAATGCAATATACAATCAGCACAAGTTTCAAAAATATTCCTCGTCTGCATCAACCATTTAACATATCGCCTATTGATCTTTTTCTGCTAATACAACAAAATGAATAATCTAATGGTGAGATGAATTAGTGTTACAGCCAAAACTGCTGACTTTGGAACTGGGGAATCCGGTTTGAGTCTCGGCAGCAGCTCAACATCCTTTGATTCTGGGAAATCACTTAGGGGCACATGCATCAAACTCTTCATTTGCGATTACCAAATAGCGATTTTTAAGGAAACGCTATTTGGTAATCGCAAATGCCTATGCATGTAGGAATCGCAATAAAATGTGCAATTCCTTATTCATTAGCTAATAGCGATTAAGAAATTGTGAATCGCTATTAGCTAATGTGACTCCATTAATTCCTATGGGCCTACAGGCCCATAGGAATGAATGGTAATGCATTCCCAAATTGCGATTACCAAATTGGTAATCGCAAATTGCGAATGGAAATCCAAGGGTGCCCGGAGGCCTAAGGGCCCCCTGATGCACCCCCCAACGAAAGGTAAGTGTGCACATGTTAAGCACACACATGCCCTAAGGGCATGTGTGCGCTAGATGGCACTTAGAAAAATGCATTTTTCTGCATTTTTCAAAGCATGCAGAAATTACCATCAACTTGAAGTTGATGGTAATTAGCGTTTCCTAAATGCACAGTTCGCATTTAGGAAAGGCTACATGCATCAGCAAATAGGGATTCACAAATTGTGATTCCCTAAATACATTCGCAATTTAGGTAATCGCAAAAATTGCGATTCCCTAAATTGCGAATGACAAAAGCTACATGCATCTGAAAAGGCCTTTTTCCATTCGCAAACGGAAAAAGGCTTAATGCATGTGCCCCCAAATCTCCCAGTGCCTATGAAACAAATGTGTCCTTGTGTAATGTAACTGGTGCTCATGTTAAGCACTCTAGTACCTTCGGGTCAAATTTGCGCTCCATAAACCTGAAAAATAAATAAAAATTAATGCGCTAAATTAGTATGCAACTACCTTTATCTTACTGACTCCCCTAAGAGAACATGTGTGCAGATAACTTCCCAATAGCTTAATGCTAACATGTGAAAACTGTGAAATAACCAATGGGTTGATTATTTATTCGGTTCAGAAGCAGAACACAGCTGAAGAGCTTAAGGGAGTTAAGGAGTTGGCCGTCTCCATACAGTCAAAGGTGATGGTGTTCCCTTTAACCTGAGGCCGTGGGAGGAGGGGATGGCAGGCTATTCATTTTGAACGGAGCAATTACGGCACCTTGAGCGAGCTGGTCCTGAGCTTTCACATGCAAATTGACCTTGGCCTCGCATGGTGTTTTTAACTTCCCTGACTGGTTTCACTTCATTCCTGAGAATGGACCAGGAGGGTTTGACGATTTTAACTGCAGGTGCAGGAACGCAATTGGAATTAATTCTTGGATACTTTAATGAGATTAGAAAGACCGTCTTCCTGTGTGTTCCTGAAATTGCACTTTTGCAAGCTGTATAAACTACACTATGACAAGACAAAAGAAAAACGCTTTCAGCTTTGTAATTCTTTTCCAGCTGCAAATGAAAATATGCTTTCATCACGTTTAAGACTGCTTCTCATTTCTCGTGGGCTGAGCATTCAGACACAGAATGAAATAAACGGCAGCATAGATTGAGGAACATTTTGCGCAGCAAATGCATGGTTAATGTAACCATCCGAATCTCCTCATACTTACAATTGTTATAATTAGGAAATAATGCAATATGACCCACATGCTTCTATTTGTGTGGTTTATAAAATTTGGAAAAAAGGTTACGTACTATTAAAAAGGTCATTGTATTCAAGTTTTATGTTTTCTGATGGGTTTGTTTCTTTAAAATCACTATCCTCTCTGTTGCTAGATGAGCTCCAAATCCTGCAGTGTGTTTAATATGCTAAGTGTGTTTGAGGCTACAGTACCACCTCCTGTCTACGGGGGCAGAGCTCAGCAAAAAAATAAACACACTTGGTGAAACACAGGTCCCCACAAGGCAATTGTTTTAAAAGTTGTAAAATTGGCACATATGTTTTTGAAGTCATTTCCAGTCATTTAGGAGACTTTACCTTGTGGGGACTTGGGTTCAGGTCCCCACAGTGCAATCAAGTCCCCACAGCGTGAGTGTGTTATCATACTCAAGTCCCCACAAAGATAGTAACACAAACCCACACACACACATACACACACACTCACTCTTAGGGGATTTTAATAATTTAAAAACTAAAAAAGCTCTGCAATTCACCACATATAGTTTACTGAGCTAACTATAACTTGCGCCCACACCATGCACTACTTATAACCTTACATATTACATCACTTACATCACTCATAACATGCTGAATGACGTAATTTATGAGATCACTAATGAGTTCTCGACTGACATATTTGATTTTATATATATATATATATATATATATATATATATATATATATATATATATCTTACTGGCGGTCGCCAGTAGATAGTTATAGTTAGGACCTATTTTCCATAGGAAATCCGCAACATTCTATTTGAAATAACTCTTGCGTCGGTTGACGAATCTTCGTGAAATTTCCAAACTTTGTGGCCCGCTCCGGTCCGCTCCTATCCTGAAAGTCTTGGGGTGATTCGTCAGCGGGGGCCGAGAAAAAGGGGGTCCCAAAATGTGTTTTCCCCATTCATTTTCCCATAGGAAACTTTAGCCACGGCTACAGCCCGAACTGCTGAACGGAATTACACCAAATTTGGCAAAGAGGTAGTTCTTGGTTCAGAAAGAACCCTTTTTGTCAAATGGTGTAAATTCGTTCAGTAGTTGCTGAGAAAATCAAAAGTAAAAACACATATAAATCTATGGCCGCGGAGGGTCCGCGCACCCTCCCGATGACCAGCTGTATGCTAATTGGCTGTCAACACTCCAAACCAGGAAGTGTTGGCAGCCATCTTGTGACTCGGTAGAACCGAGTCACAAGAAAACAGTAAAAACAATTTTTTTTTTTAAATCGGCAAAAAACGCGCTGGGTGCGCGGATCCTGCCGATAAAAAAAAAAATGAAGCGCGGGCTCCCGCGCTTCGTTGTTAATTGGCCCCCGGGTGGGCCAAGTCCCGGGGGCATGCGTGGTTTTCAATTTTATGATTGGGGGGCCTCTAAGGCCCCCCCAAGCCCCGGGGACCGCCACTCCCCGGGGCTTCTTTTTTTTAATAAAAAAATACCTGTGTGGGGGGCTCCAGCCCCCCCACATGTCCCGGGGACCGCCACCTCCCCGGGGCACTAATTAAAGAAATGTGGGGGTCCGTTTCGGACCCCCAAAGCCCCAGGGACCACCACCTCCCCAGGGCTTTGTAGATGATGGGAGGGGGGCCGTGCGGCCCCCCTCCTGGAGCCTGTGGTGGCCCTGGGGACGCCACCCCCCAGGGCCGGCTCCTGCAGTGTCCCGGGGTGCCTACCCCCGGGACACTTCTGTTTGCAATGGCAGGACGGGAGCCTCGCGGCTCCCGTCCTGTGATTGCAAACTTGCTTGCTTCATTGAAGCGAGAGCAGGAAACCTGCTCTCGCTTCAATGAAGCAAAGCAGAATTGCTTTTCCATAAGGGGAGCTGCATGTCAGCAGCTCCCTTATGGAAAGCAATGCCGGCTCCCGCAGGACGCGGGGAGCCGGCGGGACCGTGCGGGGATTGGGGACCCCCCACGGTCCCCAACGAGTGGCCAGGCCCCAGGGGATGGGGTCCCGGGGCCATTAGTGCCCGGGAGGGGGCCACGCAGCCCCCTCCCCAAAATGTAATTTAAAAAAAATTAAAAATACAAAGGCCGGCCCCGGGGGATGGGGTCCCCGGGGACATAAGTGGCCTGAGGAGGGGGGCAACGCAGCCCCCCTCCATAAGTTTTATTTTTTTAAAAAAGAAGGCCATGCCCCGGGGGATGGGGTCCCCGGGGCCGATTAAGGCCTCGGGAGGGGGGCCACACGGCCCCCTTCCAAAATTTTAAAAAATAAATAAATAATTAGGGGGCAGGCCCTGGGGGATGGGGTCCCCAGGGCCAATAGATTAGAAAAAGAAGGGGGGCCACACAGCCCCCCTTCTTAAAAAAAAAAAAAAAAAAGACCGGCATCGCGCCGGAGGCCACACCCACCTGCTTGCAGCACTCTGCAAACGTGCCCCCTAGCGCGTTTGCAGAGGGGGAACGAATTCCCCTTGAATACTGGGGGTCCCTGGGGGCCAACTAGCCCACCAGGAACCTCCAGTATGCGCCAGGGGGCTGTGTTGCAGAGAGGTGTACAGAGGCCACGCCCCTTTTTACACCTCTCTGCAACGCAGCTCTGTGGCGCTTTTTGGACGTACATGGTGGGCTAGTTGGACTCCAGGGACCCTCAGGATTCAAGGGGACTTAATCCCCCAACTTAAAACGCGCCAAAGGGCGCGTTTGCACAGTGTTGAACGGAGGGGGCGGGGCTTCAGGTGACATGTGTGCAAACAGGCCCCGTAGCGCGTTTTAAGATGGGGAATTAAATCCCCTTCAATCCTGAGGGTCCCTGGGGGCCAACCAGCCCACCAGGTACGTCCAGAAAGCGCCACAGAGCTGCGTTGCAGAGAGGTGCAAAAAGGGGCGTGGCCTCTGAACACCTTCCTGCAACGCAGCTCTCTGGCGCATACTGGAGGTATCTGGTGGGCTAGTTGGCCCCTAGGGACCCTCGGGATTGAGGAGGAATTAATTCTCCAACTTAAAACGCGCCACAGGGCGTGTTTGCAGACATGTCACCTCAGGCCCCACCCCCTTCCTTCACCATTGTGCAAATATTCCTCTAAAATCAGCCGAACTACGAATTCCGATTTACTCACCTGTTATCAGGAGAGACATCAGTGCTGCATCTTTGAGCCCAGTACAGATCCTGAAAAGTAATTCTAACCGTACTTACCAGTAACTTGAATTTCCTTCCATAGGCTAACATTGACTGGTTTCACTTGGAAATTCTTCTAAGTGTGGAGTTTTGGAACTTTATAATATTCCTCTAAAATCAGCCGAACTACGAATTCCGATTTACTCACCTGTTATCAGGAGACAACCCAGTGCTGCATCTTTTAGCCCAGCACTGACCCTGAAAAGTAATTCTAACCATGCTTACCAGTAACTTGTATTTCCTTCCATAGGAATCCATTGTCTGGTTTTCAGCAGAAAAGTTTCAGTGTCGATTTTCACAAACTACAAATATTCCTTAAAAATCGCCTGTATGACTTAACGCATTCTTTCAACTGTTTACAGGAGATGCACCAGTGCTGGATTCAGGATCCACCACTGAGTAAGAAAAAGTAACGATAACACTACTTACCTGCTAAGTGAATTTCCTCCCTTAGGATAACATTGGTGATTCTATGTGAAAAAGTTTCTTAGTGTCAACTTTTAAAATACAATAATATTCCTTAAAAATCACTACTGTAACCAAAACGTTTTTACTCAACTGTTTACAGGAAATGTCCCAGGACTGAATCTAGGATCCAGTCCTGTGGTTAGTAAAGTAATCCATAAAGTAACTAATTGCATTTAACTAGAAATTCACATTGATCTCAATGTTGCATTGTGTTTGAAATTGTGTTGCCCATTGCAACAACTGTAACTACTGTACTTAAAAGTCTATTGCCTATTTGCAAAGTATTTAAACTAAAGTAATTCATTCTGAGAAAGTATATTTTGTAATGTAATGTATAATGTAATTATAATGTAATTTAAAAAATAAAATATCTAAAAATAAATAGTTTAAAAAAATGTAGTAAATCAGTATCAAAAAATAAATATAACAATTAATACATTTAAAAATTGTCATTTACAAAACCGTTGAAATTCACTGAAAAAAACCATAGGTTTCAGACATGTTATAGTTAGGAATTAGCATTTAAAAAACCTTTGAAATTCACTGAAAAAACCATAGGTTTCAGGCACGTTATAGTTAGAAATTAGCATTTAAAAAACCTTACAAATTCACTGAAAAAACCATAGGTTTTAGGGACAGTTATAGTTAGTTGGACATTGCACTCGTACAAAACCCGTGAAATTCCCCCGTTATAGTTAGTTCAGCTAACTATAACTCGCGCCCCGCAATGCACTGCTGATGACGTCACATATTACATCACTCATGACATGGTCAGTGACATCACTGATGACATCACTGATGACATCTCAAATGACATCACTGATGACATCACTGATGACATCATCCACGTGATAATCTGATGCACCTCCTCACACCCTAATATAACCTTTGATACACCCACTCTAAATTACAGACTGCCATTCGCAAAACCATAGACACTCCAACACCAATAACTACATACCTACTCACTGATTCTTAGGTCTACACACACATCCACTCACTCACCCGTACAGTCACTCATACTTACGGCCACTCAGTACAGGACTATCATATGCACTCATACTCCTATATAGACACTCAAACACCGCCACTCATCCATAGAGGTACTCACACACCTAGTCAGTCATGCAAATAATTAAACACACTGCCATTTACTCACCTAGACAGTTATACACACACCAGCTCACTTACTCATACAAATACTAGCACATTCTTACGCTCTCATACAATCACTGATACAAGCACACACTCATCCATACAGTCACTCTCACAATCACACACTCTCGCTTATAGCTATTTATATATTCCAACACTTATATATACTGCCTTTCACATATGTAGTTACTCACACATGTACCACTGGGTCGTACATTCACTCACTAACACACTCTTACACACACTTACCCACCCATACAGTCTATCACAGATGCACTCTTGAAACCATCCACCCAGTGAATCACCCACTCTCACACATCTATGCACAGAGTCGCACACACCCCACCCACACAAACACTCAGGCACCCATACAGATACTCAGACAACCAATCAATAACTCATATAGACACTCATGTAGCTATTCACAAACCCATGCAGCCACTTACACAGCAACAGACAGACGGATACAGACATTCACCCAGTTTAGTCACTAACCCATGCATTCAGTAAGATACGTTTAATCACTCACTTATAGAGTTAGTCACGCACCTACTAAATCATCCATACAGACACTTATACACCCACTCATTCTTCAATACGCCTTTCCCTATATATATTAAAAATATTTAAACTTTACAGAAACACAGTCACTGGATGGTGTCATCAGTGATGTCATTTGAGATGTCATCAGTGATGTCACTGACCATGTCATGAGTGATGTAATATGTGACGTCATCAGCAGTGCATTGCGGGGGGCGAGTTATAGTTAGCTGAACTAACTATAACGGGGAATTTCACGGGTTTTGTACGAGTGCAATGTCCAACTAACTATAACTGTCCCTAAAACCTATGGTTTTTTCAGTGAATATATATATATATATATATATATATATACACACACACACCAACATAATAGAAATATATGTGTGTGTGTGTGTCTATTTTTGCGCAAAGTTTAGAGTGACATTATAGTTAGGGGTAAATGTCTGTTAGATTGTAACATTTTGAATTAAAAAGCACAGAAATTCACCAGTTATAGTTAAATCAAGAAACTATAACTTGAGCACATGCCAAGCACAGTGTTGTCATCAATGATGATGGGAAAGCATCTGCTGCAAACAGCCTTTACCCACTGCAAACCCCTCCACGGAGAGCCCACTACCGCCCTAATATGTACAACCTTCACCCTTCGCCCAACACTTTGTGGATAGCCAACTTATTATGGACGATCAAGCACACGTGGGTGGGCTAGTACCTGGTATGTAAAGTCTTCACTCCTATGTCCAAGTTTTCAAGAACAATACGCTCCCTACAGATACTCAATCCCCCTTAGAAGAGTAAGCACTAACTACATTCTACCTTCACATTCACCCCTCAGCAAAGCTTTTTCAGAAAGCTGACCTTGTCGGCAATCAACAAGACATGGGTGAGCAAGTCTCTGCTGAACACTGCCTTCGCCCTGTGCGCTTCCATTCACAGAGAGCTCACTCTCTTCAGACACCAGGACAATTAGGGGGCCAAGCATGTTGCTAAAGCTTATACCCATTAGCAGTAAAGAGGCTATAGAAAATTAGGAGCTGATATACCTCACTGAAGACTTTCCAGTATGATAGGTGTATACCAATCTGTCACATTCATTAGATTATGTCGTAAGTGATGCCATGAATTATCTAACATGTGTCGTCATATGGAGTGCACGGAGTGGCGGAAGTTATAGTTAGCTATAACTAGTGTTTTTTTCTTTATTTAAAACAGTACCTTAAAACAGTACTATAGTGTCACCTTAACCATTATATATATATATATATATATATATATATATTATCTACTGGCGGTCGCCAGTAGATAGTTATAGTTACAACCTATTATCCATAGGAAATCCGCGACATTCTATTTGCAATAACGTTGGCGCCGGTTGACGAATCTTCGCGAAAGCTTCCAACTTGTTGGGGCGCTCCGGTCCGCTCCTACCCTGAAAGTCTCGGGGTGATACGTCAAGCGGGGGCCGAGAAAAAGGGGGTCCCAAAACGCGTTTTCCCCATTCATTTTTCCATAGGAACCTTTAGTCGCAGTTACAGCCCGAACTGCTGAACGGAATTACCCCAAATTTGGCAAAGAGGTAGCCCTTGGTTCAGACTGGTGCCTTTTGCTAAAATGGTGTAAATCCGTTCAGTAGTTCCTGAGAAATTCACAATTAAAATCACATATATATCTTTGGGCGCGTCGGATCCGCGTACCCTCCCGATCACGAGCTGCATGCTAATTGGCTGTCAACACTCCAAATCAAGAAGTGTTGGCAGCCATTTTGTCCCTCGGTAGAACCGAGGGACAGAAACAAGTGCGCAAAGCGCAAAGGGGGCAGGGTAGAAACACCCTGACCCCTAGGTCTGCTCAGGGGTCCCACAAGGACCCCTGGGCAGAAAAGATTTTTTTTTAAATCGGCGGGATGCGCTTAGGGTGCGCGTATCCCGCCGAGAAAAAAAGAAACAAGTGCGCAAACGCACAAAGGGGGCAGGGTAGAAACACCCTAACCCCCTAGGCCTGCTCAGGGGTCCCACAAGGACCCCCTGGGCAAAAAAAGCATTTTTAAAAAAAAAATCGGCAGGATGCGCTCAGGGTGCGCGAATCCTGCCGGAAAAAATAGAAGCGCGGTCTCCCGCGCTTCGATGCTAATTGGCCCCCGGGTGGCCCAAGTCCCGGGGGCATGGTGGGGGGGATAATTTAATGTGTGGGGGCCTCAAAGGGTCTCCCAAGCCCCGGGGACCGCCACCCCCGGGGCTTTTTAAAATGGTGCGGGAGGGCTCTGAGCCCTCCGCAGCCCCGGGGACCACCACCTCCCGGGGCTTTTTTAAATTAAAAATAAAACCAGTGTGGGGGCTCCAGCCCCCACACGCCCCGGGACCGCCACCTCCCGGGGCACTAAACATTTTAATATGGGGGTCCGTTACGGACCCCCAGAGCCCCGGGGACCACCACCTCCCCGGGGCTGTGTACTGAATGGGAGGGGGCCGTGCGGCCCCTCCTGGAGCCCTTGATGGCCCTGGGGATCACCACCCCCAGGGTCGGCTCCTGCAGTGTCCCGGGGTGCCTACCCCGGGACACTGTAGTTTGCTATGGCAGGACGGAGCCTCGCGGCTCCCGTCCTGCCATAGCAAACTGCTTTGGATATTGGAAGAGAGAGCAGGGAAACCTGCTCTCTCTTCCAATATCCAAAGCGATTGCTTTTCCACATGGGGAGCAGCATGTCAGCTGCTCCCCATGTGGAACAGCAATGCCGGCTCCCAAGGGACGTGGGAGCCGGCGGGACTGTGGGGGATTGGGGACCCCCACAGTCCCCAACGGAGAGGGCCAGCCCCGGGGGATGGGGTCCCGGGGCAAGTAGTGGCTCGGGAGGGGGCCACGCGGCCCCCTCTCCAAAAAAAGAAAAAAAATGTAAAAAAAAATGGAAAGGCCGGCCCCGGGGATGGGGTCCCGGGGCCTTAAAATGGCCAGAGGAGGGGGCCACGCTGCCCCCTCAAAATAATAAATATAGAGGCCATGCCCCGGGGATGGGGTCCCCGGGGCCAATACAGGCCCAGGGAAGAAGGGCCACGCGGCCCCCTTCGCGTTGTTTTTTTTTTTGTAATTTAAAAAGGGGTAAGGCCCTGGGGGATGGGGTCCCCAGGGCCCAAAAAGAGAAAAAGGAAGGGGGCCACACAGCCCCCCTTCAGGGGACAAAAAAAACGATCGGGCCCGCAGGCCCCGCCCCTTCCTTCACCACTCTGCAAACGCGCCCTGGCGCGTTTGCAGAGGGGGAACGACTCCCTTGAATACTGGGGGTCCCTGGGGCCAACTAGCCCACCAGGAACCTCCAATATGCGCCAGGGGCTGCGTTGCAGAGACGTGTAGAGAGGCCACACCCCTTTTACACCTCTCTGCAACGCAGCTCTGTGGCGCTTTTGGAGGTATATGGTGGGCTAGTTGGACTCCGGGACCCTCAGGATTCAAGGGGACTTAATCCCCCAACTTAAAACGCGCCACGGGCGCGTTTGCACAGTGGTGAAGGGAGGGGCGGGGCTTCAGTGACATGTGTGCAAACAGGCCCGTGGCGCGTTTTAAGATGGGGAATTAAATCCCTTCAATCCTGAGGGTCCCTGGGGCCAACTAGCCCAACAGGTACATCCAGAAAGCGCCACAGAGCTGCGTTGCAGAGAGGTGTAAAAGGGGTGTGGCCTCTCTACACGTCTCTGCAACGCAGCCCCTGGCGCATATTGGAGGTTCCTGGTGGGCTAGTTGGCCCCTAGGGACCCTCAGGATTCAAGGGGACTTAATCCCCCAACTTAAAACGCGCCACGGGGCGCGTTTGCACAGATGTCACCTCAGGCCCCGCCCCTCCCTTCACCATTGTGCAAATATTCCTCTAAAATCAGCCGAAATACGAATTCCGATTTACTCACCTGTTATCAGGAGAGACCTCAGTGCTGTATCTTTCAGCCCAGTACTGGTCCTGAAAAGTAATTTTAACCGTACTTACCAGTAACTTGAATTTCCTTCCATAGGCTAACATTGACTGGTTTCACTTGGAAATTCTTCTAAGTGTGGAGTTTTGGAACTTTAAAATATTCCTCTAAAATCAGCCGGAATACGAATTCCGATTTACTCACCTGTTATCAGGAGAGACCTCAGTGCTGCATCTTTCAGCCCAGTACTGGTCCTGAAAAGTAATTTTAACCGTACTTACCGGTAACTTGAATTTCCTTCATAGGCTAACATTGACTGGTTTCACTTGGAAATTCTTCTAAGTGTGGAGTTTTGGAACTTTAAAATATTCCTCTAAAATCAGCCGAAATACGAATTCCGATTTACTCACCTGTTATCAGGAGAGACCTCAGTGCTGCATCTTTCAGCCCAGTACTGATCCTCAAAAGTAATTTTAACCGTACTTACCAGTAACTTGAATTTCCTTCCATAGGATATCATTGCCTGCTTTTTGCTGAAAAAGTTTCTAAGTGTTGATTTTTGAAACATACAAATATTCCTCTAAAATCAGCCGAAATCCGAATTCTGATTTACTCACCTGTTATCAGGAGAGACCTCAGTGCTGCATCTTTCAGCCCAGTACTGGTCCTGAAAAGTAATTTTAACCGTACTTACCAGTAACTTGAATTTCCTTACACAGGCTAACATTGACTGGTTTCACTTGGAAATTCTTCTAAGTGTGGAGCTTTGGAACTTTAAAATATTCCTCTAAAATCAGCCGAAATACGAATTCCAATTTACTCACCTGTTATCAGGAGAGACCTCAGTGCTGCATCTTTCAGCCCAGTACTGATCCTCAAAAGTAATTTTAACCGTACTTACCGGTAACTTGAATTTCCTTCATAGGCTAACATTGACTGGTTTCACTTGGAAATTCTTCTAAGTGTGGAGTTTTGGAACTTTAAAATATTCCTCTAAAATCAGCCGAAATACGAATTCCGATTTACTCACCTGTTATCAGGAGAGACCTCAGTGCTGCATCTTTCAGCCCAGTACTGGTCCTGAAAAGTAATTTTAACCGTACTTACCGGTAACTTGAATTTCCTTCATAGGCTAACATTGACTGGTTTCACTTGGAAATTCTTCTAAGTGTGGAGTTTTGGAACTTTAAAATATTCCTCTAAAATCAGCCGAAATACGAATTCCGATTTACTCACCTGTTATCAGGAGAGACCTCAGTGCTGCATCTTTCAGCCCAGTACTGGTCCTGAAAAGTAATTTTAACCGTACTTACCGGTAACTTGAATTTCCTTCATAGGCTAACATTGACTGGTTTCACTTGGAAATTCTTCTAAGTGTGGAGTTTTGGAACTTTAAAATATTCCTCTAAAATCAGCCGAAATACGAATTCCGATTTACTCACCTGTTATCAGGAGAGACCTCAGTGCTGCATCTTTCAGCCCAGTACTGATCCTGAAAAGTAATTTTAACCGTACTTACCGGTAACTTGAATTTCCTTCATAGGCTAACATTGACTGGTTTCACTTGGAAATTCTTCTAAGTGTGGAGTTTTGGAACTTTAAAATATTCCTCTAAAATCAGCCGAAATACGAATTCCGATTTACTCACCTGTTATCAGGAGAGACCTCAGTGCTGCATCTTTCAGCCCAGTACTGATCCTGAAAAGTAATTTTAACCGTACTTACCGGTAACTTGAATTTCCTTCATAGGCTAACATTGACTGGTTTCACTTGGAAATTCTTCTAAGTGTGGAGTTTTGGAACTTTAAAATATTCCTCTAAAATCAGCCGAAATACGAATTCCGATTTACTCACCTGTTATCAGGAGAGACCTCAGTGCTGCATCTTTCAGCCCAGTACTGATCCTGAAAAGTAATTTTAACCGTACTTACCGGTAACTTGAATTTCCTTCATAGGCTAACATTGACTGGTTTCACTTGGAAATTCTTCTAAGTGTGGAGTTTTGGAACTTTAAAATATTCCTCTAAAATCAGCCGAAATACGAATTCCGATTTACTCACCTGTTATCAGGAGAGACCTCAGTGCTGCATCTTTCAGCCCAGTACTGGTCCTGAAAAGTAATTTTAACCGTACTTACCGGTAACTTGAATTTCCTTCATAGGCTAACATTGACTGTTTTCACTTGGAAATTCTTCTAAGTGTGGAGTTTTGGAACTTTAAAATATTCCTCTAAAATCAGCCGAAATACGAATTCCGATTTACTCACCTGTTATCAGGAGAGACCTCAGTGCTGCATCTTTCAGCCCAGTACTGATCCTGAAAAGTAATTTTAACCGTACTTACCGGTAACTTGAATTTCCTTCATAGGCTAACATTGACTGGTTTCACTTGGAAATTGTGGAGTTTTGGAACTTTAAAATATTCCTCTAAAATCAGCCGAAATACGAATTCCGATTTACTCACCTGTTATCAGGAGAGACCTCAGTGCTGCATCTTTCAGCCCAGTACTGGTCCTGAAAAGTAATTTTAACCGTACTTACCGGTAACTTGAATTTCCTTCATAGGCTAACATTGACTGTTTTCACTTGGAAATTCTTCTAAGTGTGGAGTTTTGGAACTTTAAAATATTCCTCTAAAATCAGCCGAAATACGAATTCCGATTTACTCACCTGTTATCAGGAGAGACCTCAGTGCTGCATCTTTCAGCCCAGTACTGGTCCTGAAAAGTAATTTTAACCGTACTTACCAGTAACTTGAATTTCCTTCCATAGGCTAACATTGACTGGTTTCACTTGGAAATTCTTCTAAGTGTGGAGTTTTGGAACTTTAAAATATTCCTCTAAAATCAGCCGAAATACGAATTCCGATTTACTCACCTGTTATCAGGAGAGACCTCAGTGCTGCATCTTTTAGCCCAGTACTGATCCTCAAAAGTAATTTTAACCGTACTTACCGGTAACTTGAATTTCCTTCATAGGCTAAGATTGACTGGTTTTCAGCAAAAAGTTTCAAAGTGTTGATTTTCACAAACTACAAATATTCCTTAAAAATCGCCTGTATGACTTAAACGCATTCTTTCAACTGTTTACAGGAGATGCACCAGTGCTGGATCCAGGATCCAACACTGAGTAAGAAAAAGTAACGATAACATTTTTTACCTGCTAAGTGAATTTCCTTCCATAGGATAACATTGGTGATTCTATGAGAAAAAGTTTCTAAGTGTCAACTTTTAAAATACAATAATATTCCTTAAAAATCACGACTGTAACCAAAACGCTTTTACTCAACTGTTTACAGGAGATGTACCAGGACTGAATCTAGGATCCAGTCCTGTGGTTACAAAAGTAATCCATAAAGTAACTAATTGCATTTAACTAGAAATTCACATTGAGCTGAATGTTGCATTGTGTTTGAAAATGTGTTGCCCATTGCAACAACTGTAACTACTGTACTTAAAAGTCTATTGCCTATCTGCAAAGTATTTAAACTAAAGTAATTCATTCTGAGAAAGTATTTTTTGTAATGTAATGTATAATGTAATTACAATGTAATTTAAAAAATAAAATATGTAAAAAAAATTGTTTCTAAAAATGTAGTAAATCAGTATGAAAAAAATTAATATAACAATTAATACATTTAAAAATTGTCATTTACAAAACCTTTGAAATTCACTGAAAAACGTAGGTTTCAGGCACGTTATAGTTAGAAATTAGCATTTAAAAAACCTTTGAAATTCACTGAAAAAACCATAGGTTTCAGACACGTTATAGTTACAAATTAGCATTTAAAAAACCTTTGAAATTCACTGAAAAAACCATAGGTTTTAGGGACAGTTATAGTTACTTGGACATTGCACTCGTACAAAACCCGTGAAATTCCCCCGTTATAGTTAGTTCAGCTAACTATAACTCGCACCCCGCAATGCACTGCTGATGACGTCACATATTACATCACTCATGACATGGTCAGTGACATCACTGATGACATCACTGATGACATCTCAAATGACATCACTGATGACATCATCCACGTGATAATCTGATGCACCTCCTCACACCCTAATATAACCTTTGATACACCCACTCTAAATTACAGACTGCCATTCGCAAAACCATAGACACTCCAACACCAATAACTACATACCCACTCACTGATTCTTAGGTCTACACACACACATCCACTCACTCACCCGTACAGTCACTCATACTTATGGTCACTCAGTACAGGACTATCATATGCACTCTTACTCCTATATAGACACTCAAACAACGCCACTCATCCATAGAGATACTCACACACCTAGTCAGTCATGCAAATAATTAAACACACTGCCATTTACTCACCTATACAGTTATACACACACCAGCTCACTTACTCATACAAATAGTAGCACATTGTTACGCTCTTATACAATCACTGATACAAGCACACAATCATCCATACAGCCACTATCACAATCACTCACTCTTGCTTATAGCTATTTATATACTCCAACACACATATATACTGCCTTTCACATATGTAGTTACTCACACATGTACCACTGGGACATACATTCACTCACTAACACACTCTTACACACACTTACCCACCCATACAGTCTATCACAGATGCACTCTTGAAACCATCCACCCAGTGAATCACCCACTCACACATCTATGCACAGAGTTGCACACACCCCTCCCACACAAACACTCAGGCACCCATACAGATACTCAGACAAGCATTCAATAACTCATATAGACACTCATGTAGCTATTCACAAACACATGCAGCCACTTACACATCAACAGACAGACGGATACAGACATTCATCCAGTTTAGTCACTAACCCATGCATTCAGTAAGATACGTTAAATCACTCACTTATAGAGTCAGTCACGCACCTACTAAATCATCCATACAGACACTTACACACCCACTCATTCTTCAATACGTCTTTTCCTATATATATTAAAAATATTTAAACTTTACAGAAACACACAGTCACTGGATGATGTCATCAGTGATGTCATCAGTGATGTCATTTGAGATGTCATCAGTGATGTCACTGACCATGTCATGAGTGATGTAATATGTGACGTCATCAGCAGTGCATTGCGGGGCGCGAGTTATAGTTAGCTGAACTAACTATAACGGGGGAATTTCACGGGTTTTGTACGAGTGCAATGTCCAAATAACTATAACTGTCCCTAAAACCTATGGTTTTTCAGTGAATTTCAAAGGTTTTTTAAATGCTAATTTGTAACTATAACGTGTCTGAAACCTATGGTTTTTTCAGTGAATTTCAAAGGTTTTTTAAATGCTAATTTGTAACTATAACGTGTCTGAAACCTATGGTTTTTTCAGTGAATATATATATATATATATATATATATTACTGGCGGTCGCCAGTAGGTAGTTATAGTTAGAACCTATTTTCCATAGGAAAAGCGTTTTTAGGTCTCGCCTACGCAGCGCGCAAGCGCTGCTTAGGAGGGGACCTTTTGGAATCGCTCAGGACTTTGGTTCAAACTCGTGCATGTTTTGCACTGTTCTCTAGTGGCACTCGTGCACGTTTGGCGTTTCCCTTGTGGGAGCGAGCAGCGGCGCCATCTGTTTTTAATTATCTTGTTCGCGCTTTTGAAACAGATGGCGCCGCTGCTCGCTCCCGCAAGGGAACCGCTGTGTGTGTCTCGTCCCCTTTTGAACACGTGCGCCGCTCGATTCACGGCCGCCATACTTCCTGTTCTTTGATGATACTGCTCACTCTCCTCCCCCTGCTCTCGCCGGCAGGGGGTTAATGAGCACTCGGATTAGTTATTCAGATTTTCTTGCACTGCTTCAATCCATCCTAGGGAGGAGGTGGCCTGGGATTTCAACGCAAAACATTTCCACAAACACATCTGCTTTTATAGTGGCCGTGGGTAGGGGGAACGGAGGCAGCTGTAAGCGTGATGGTGTGTGCCCAGTAGCCTGTACATGCGTGAGTCAATTTATGTGTATGTTTGTGTATGTGTGTAGTTGCATTTTTTGTTCCTGGATTGGGAGAAAAGAAAACTTAACCGTGGAAAATGTGTTGATACCATCGCATAGTGACTCGAGTAACCAAATACACTAGCCAGACTGGCCCTTTTCCCACGTGATCTGGTCATCACTCTTTACCCCACAAATCTCTGGGACATTTGCCAAATGTTTGCAGTTCAGCCATATGTTTTAACAGCAGCTCTAAGCGAAAGAGAAGCTTAAGGCGTATTGCAGTGCTTTAAAATCTGTAACAAAACACAATAGATGCAAATAACGAGTGTGCCATTAAGAAAGCTATACGCTGATTCATCGGGGCGGCTTTAAATGGGCTGAGGACGCTTCGGGGGAGCGGACTGGGGGTAGAAGATAGACAACTGTGTGCGCGCCTGTGTGTGGGAGCTTCGCATGGGAGTTCTTTGCCCATCACTGTCAATTTCCATTTAACTTTCTTTCTTCTTTTTTTTTTTTTAACAACTTAGCACCCTGCTAAGAGTAGAGCACTGGCCATAGAGTGTAGCTGAGGTCAAACAAACCTCTTTCTAATATTACAGAAGTCACGTGACGTTCCTCTCCATGCGACATCTCACCATGCAGCAGCCAGAGACTGTGGTGACAGACAGACTCTTTCACCTGTGCGCTAGTTCGCACATTGGTATTTGTGTCCACACCCAGCTGGTCCAGACTGTCACATATGTCTATCACCTTCTCCGTTTCTTAACATTTTACAAGTATAGCGTTGTGCGAAATGGCAGGCGATATATTCCTGGGGCAGGTGGAACAAATCGTTCCATTGACAAGTAACACCTTTTATGGCATACAGTTGACGTCAGCGCTGCGCCTACAGATGCGCGCACCTGATTGGGTGCAAATACCTGAACGAGACTATCACAATAATTAGGAGACTCGTCGACAATCGAGGTTCCTTTTTAAGTAATGAATGCCAAATGTAGAAAAAAGGCTAATAAAGCAGGTTTACTTCCATCGATTTAAACCTAAATTTGGAGCAAATTTATATATTTTGGATTACCCATAAATTTCAGAAGTATCCCTTCGGAAGCTGCAACAGTCATAGCTTCTCAAACATATTCACAGTCGAATCACTTGACTGCACTATTTAAACATGTGGAAATGCTTTCCAAAAATGCATCGATCTACAGGATTCTATATTCCCAGCCTACACCATCAGTTTCCTGACTAAGCCTCCACTCCACTGTTTTTCTTTTCACGTTTCAGATTCATTCAACTGATGAAATTTGTGACTTCAGCGCCAGTAAATGCTGGTCACCATTGCTTTACTGACTCCATTCCCCATAATAATGATGCTAGACAAAGGAGGTTGGGGTCTTCGGAGTAATTGGCTGCCAAAGGGCCTAATTAGACCCTTCACGGTCAATGAGTGTGATGCAGACCCCGTCCAAAGCCGCCCCTTGAGGGAATTACCATGAACCACTGCTGGACGTTCAGCCGCAGCTCAGCATAGGGCTACAATGGTGCTCAGCTGTGGTAGGCTTGTCGGCAGCAGAACAGTACTTGTCCTACAGTGATAAACACGACAGACCCACACGCTGCCCTGCTGGATCATGCAAGAGCATAACACCAGTGAAAGCAGTAATGCCTTCCTTGTATGAATCATATCCTACAAGGTCATAGGTGAACTCCCCATTTTAATGACGCAAAGTGGGCTGCCATTGATATTAGGCACGGGCCGGCAGTCACGTGGCAGCACGAACCATGAAAGACATACAGTCAATGCAGATGTAACAGGCATCTGAAATGCCACCTTTCCATAATGTGAACATTCTTCATGTACCGAGCATGACTTTTGGTGCATTGTGAGTATGTCATCCATTGAGTTCACTGCTGCGGAGCTGCCGTGCATGTTTGACTGCCCTTAGCTACTGGCATGTTGCAATGTCCCCTAGTCCACGTAGTATAACAGTTAGAAGTTTACGTTTTTGCTATGATCTTCACTTGTAATTGTGTGCCCATGACATCTGTGCATACTGCAATGTTTATGTGTAGTGTACTGCACAGTTATGTTCGTCACAAGAAGTCTGGTGTAAGACTAACTCACTAACTCTCTCACTCTCTCTCACTAACTCACTCTCTCTCTCACTAACTAACTTACTCTCTCACTAACTAACTAACTATCTCACTCCCTCTCACTAACTCTCTCACTATCTAACTCACTTTAAAAACACTAATTCTAACTATCTCTCTCTCACGGACTCTCTCTCTCCAAACTAACTCTCTAACTCTCTCTCTCTCTCTCATGGACTCTCTCTCTCAATAACTAACTCTAACTATCTCTCTCTCTCACTAAGTAACTCTCTGACTCTCTCTCTCACTGAATAACTTTCTCTCACTAACTCACTCTCTCACTCACTCACTCACTAACTTACTAACTCTCTCACTGTCTCACTAACTAACTAACTAACTAACTAACTAACTAACCAACTCTATCATTAACAAACTAACTAACTCGCTAACTATCTCACTAACTGTTACACAGGTGCTATTTCCCAAGCTTCAGCCTCCTGTTATTTATGCCCCCCATAACAAAAAAACCCATAACAAGCAAGCATTGGCACACGCAGAAACAAGTTGCCAGCATTTAAAGAACAAAATTAGATCAAGACATTATTTATAGGTAATACTTTTTTAATATAGTCTTTCACTTGGACGTAATGCTTTCTTGGTCATATATAAGGTAACAAAAATGCTTTAAACATTTCTTTATTATAACTTTGCAGCATTCTACAAACTAATGTACAGCACAGCTTAAAAACATAGGCAAAGTCAATATCTCTGGCTAAACACTTATAAGGTCCCAAAGGCGAGACCTATTGGCTATGCCAATGCTTGTTTGATTTGCCAATATCTTTGGCGCCGTTTGACGAATCTTCGCGAAATTTTCAAAACTAATGGGGCGCTCCGGTCAGCTCCTGTCTTGAAAGTTTCGGGCTGATTCGTCAAGCGGGAGCCAAGAAAAAAGGGGGGTCCCAAAACCCGTTTTCCCCATGTTAATTCCATAGGAAACTTTAGACAAAGCTACAGCCCGAACTGCTGAACGGAATTACACCAAATTTGGCAAAAAGGTAGCTCTTGGTTCAGAAAGCGCCCTTTTTTTTTAATGGTGTAAATCCGTTCTGTAGTTCCTGAGAAATTAAAAAAAGAAAACTTTCGATAACTGAGCACCGAGGAGGGTTCTCGAACCCTCCAGGTCACGAGCTTCATTCTGATTGGCTGCCAACACTTCAAACCAGGAAGTGTTGGCAGCCATCTTGTGACTCGGTAACCGAGGCACAAGAAAACAGAAAAAAAAGATGAAAAACAAGAAAAGGGGGCAGGGTAGAAACACCCTGACCCCCTAGGCCTGCTCAGGGGGCCCCACAAGGACCCCCAGGCCCAAAAAAAGCATTTTTCTTTATAATTTCGGCCTAATTCGCACTGGGTTCGTGAATCCCGCCGAAAATATTTTTAAAAAGCGAAGCTCGGGCTCCCGCGCTTTGTTATCTGTAAGCCCCCGGGTGGGCCAGGTCCCGGGGGCAATGTTTATACTGTATGCGGGGGCCAGCGGGGGGCCCCCACAGCCCCGGGGACCGCCACCTCCCCGGGGCTTTGAAATAATTATTACTCAATACCCCTGCTCTAAACAGTGCTCCAGCACCACTGCAGTAGGGTACGGTGGGCTTCCACACTTGGGAGACCTGTCATGACCCAGCTAAGGCCCATTCTAGTGGGGCTGGTTTGCGCATAATGTTTTCCAGGGCCGTAGTAGTCTCACTTCTGACCCTTTCTGCAGTCGGTTCCCCGACCACCTGCTCTCACCCAGCTCTCCCCTCTATAACTAATGTCCAAGAGTCTATTTTTTTAGGCGTGTCGATGACAGGCCTGTCTAAAACTTTTTACTTACCATCACTAAGGTTATGGAAGACTTTTTTTTTCTTTTGCTTTGATGAGACTCCTAAAACAGCTCACAGACCCAATGCAATAGAAAAAAAACCAAAATGTCGTCTGGAGAGACGCAGTAATTGTCAAACATGTCACGGAGGTAGCTAGCAGTGCATGGTTTTGTTTTTGGACACGGGAGATGTGCGGTTTTCTTGAAAGTGGCCTGAGGTGGGACAGGGTGGCACTTTTCTGTGTGCCATGGCTCTCTGCGGGCTCTTGGGACGCGACATCGGCTGTCCGTGTCAGGAGTGTTCACCTCAGGTGTTGCCTCCAGATGCCCCTTGGTAGGTACACGTGCCACCGCCAGGCTGGCTGAAGTGAACATCTCTTGACCCCTTGCTAAAGAGGCAGTTTTACGATGGTACCCCACCTGCTTCAATACTGCTAATGCCCAATCTGGCCTACAAAAGGCCAGGCAGATGTCCCCTGGGGTCACGTGCGCTTATTGTGAGCTGCCAGGGGCGGCGGCTGCACCAGTTGTCACTGGCCTGGAGGAGGCGGCCCACCCTCCTGCGCAGAAGTGGAGCACAATGGGTCTTGTGAGGGTGAGGACCGGGCCTCCTGTTAATGCTGGTGCGGGGGAAATGGCCAAACAAATGCCCACTCCAGCGAATTACCGATAAAAGCAGTGCCCGGGCACACTTGGTTACTTGTTCGCGAACTGATTGAAATATTTGAATGTTGGCTGGAGAATTTTGTCGGATGGTCGAATTTTAGTAAAGTGGTGGAAAACAAACTGTAACGGGTTTTGGTCATTTTAGCTGATGTTTTCAAGCAAATCCGCAAAACTCAAATTTAACAACACCTTTGCCAAAAGTTGCTGAACTCCCATTAAAAAGGATAAGATGCTTTGGGGTGGAACTATGTCATATCCGAGCCTAGCAAATAATAGCTAGCGAGTTGTGTGATAGCAACACATGTTGCTCGCTGAGCTACCTAAACCACCTTACTGCTGACTCAGGCATCAGGTCACCTATTACTATAGGCTTCTGTACATGTCTCAGTGGAACTGCTCGTTCGGTGCCAACCCCACCCTCGTTTCCTTCATTTACATATCCCCGTTATAGGCAGTTTTAACACACAGCAGAGACCAGAGCTCAGGCCCCTCTAGGAAGTTTGCTCTTCATTGTAAATTTGTACTTTTTCTGTACATTCCTCACCCTTGCGTGCTGTGTTGGATTTTTGTTTGTGAACCCTTCATTTTAAGTCTCCTGTTTAATTCACGCCCTCTTTACTCCCCAAGGAAGTTCTTCCACTATAGGAAATTCTGTACTCCATGCCTATTGAAGTGCCTTCCCAGTGTGTTCTGAGTGACTGACACTTATTGCAGTATTATACCTCTATTTGTATTTTGTATTGTATGTATCATGCACACCTGTCACTTTTTCCTCTTGTAATGTATACCTCTTTTTGTATCTTGTTTGTTTTTGTTATTTGCACAATTGTCACTTTTTCCTCATGTAATGTAACGATTGCTTTTGTATTATACTCACTTGTAACCTTCTCCTCATGTAATGTTACTGTTCCTAATGTGAAGCGCTCTGACACCTTCGGGTAAAGTCCGCGCTATATAAAAACGCATAAATAAATAAATAAATATGAACACAAGCAATGCATGAATGAATGAACGCGCCCGGGCGGCCAGACCTACCCTGCAGGAACTGGTACATGCTCCAGTAGATGCGCAGGCAGTTCTTCTCCTTCTTCATGCCGCGCCGGCAGCGGCAGCTGGATAGCGCCTTCTGCTTCAGCGCCTCGGTGGCGTTGCGGCACTCGTCCTTGGCATCCACCATGCTGAAGTTGCCCTCCTTGCCGGCCACGCACTGGCGCAGCGTGCGGTACAGCTCGCCTCGTTCAGGCACTGCTCGCTGGCCCTCACGCAGTCCAGGCGCTCGCCGGTGGCAGGAAGGGCCCTCACCTCCGAGTTGGACAGCAGTACGTCTGTGGGAGAGAGGGAAAGCGCTTACAGAGGGTACAACGACGGCAAGGCGCTCAGCGGCTAAAAGTATAATCGACACAGAGTTCAAAACAAACACAAAGACACACATGGCTCGGGGAAGCAAGCAGTAAAAGTAATCTCAGACCCCCACACTTCAATTTCCGGCACGTGTATCGCACTGATGCGAGGGTTAAGCTGGGGGCCGAATAGGGCCCGATGTTTCGAAAAAAGCTGGCAAATGATGTGCAGGTTTGAAGGCCCTGGCAGTCCCTATCTTGTGTGTGATTTCCCGTTGTGGTGGGCAATGTGTGCACTGAAGGGTGGGGAGGTGGATGGGGGAGAGTCATTCCGACTCCTGCAGGGAGAGGAATAGTGCACGTGCAAAGGAAGGGCCGCCTCAGAGGCTGGCAGCCGGCTGGAGACTTGTCACAGGTTACCCGCGAGGACAGTGCAATGGCCCGTGCTTTTATAGCTAACAGAGGCCGATGGGCAGCTTTACCAGGACGAGGCGGACACGGTGAAAACATCGCTGGAAACCCTTATGTGTAAGTAGCCCCCACGCTTCACGGACTGTGTGGGCAGGTGGCTAAACTATCCACTGCAATAAGATGCGGACAGAGTTCTAACCTCGGCTTATAAAGTAACCACACTGTCTGATTTTGGACACTTTGCTTGCGGTACTCGTAAGCTATCCCCCCTCCCAACAAAAAACTGGAGCTCTTAGAAACAAGCTACCACCCACCCCCATTATTAAGCGCTTTTTAAAAGAACACATTGGACACTGTGGGGCAGATTTACGTTGAACTAACGCAGCGGGGTACAGCAAGTCATTTTGCTGCGAAGCGCTGCGTTAGTTTTGAAGCACAGGGATGCGACATATTTACAAGAATATGTTGCATCCTTGTGCTTCCCCTGCGCTGGCGCACAAACTGCAGCCATGTGCCGGCGCAGGCACCCTTGCACCATGGTGCAAGGATGCCATGCGTCGTGGGAGATTGTTTTTGTGCAGGAAAGGGCACCTTCCTGCACAAAAACAATCACTACAACCATTTTCCTCTTTCAATGCGTGCTGCAGAATGCAGCACGCATTGAATGAGGAAAAACGAGGAGAAATGAAAACATTTCTCCTCGGTGCGCTCGCTACGCCACCTCTAGGGTGGCGTAGCTCAGACGCATCTCCAGAGTTACGATTTCTCGTAATTCTGGAGATGTGTCTTGTTCCATGAGTGTTGCGTGGGAACACCCACAGCAACACCCATGGAACGCCCCTTCACCGCAAAGTGCTGCGTGTGAAGGGGCCGTATTTACAAGGAGAGGAAAAGTCACGCAGGGTGGCTTTCCTCTCCTTGTAAATATGGAGCAGCCCCCTGCGCCACCAGTACGTCACGAAAAGTGACGTACTGGTGGCGCAGGGGGCTCGTAAATCTGCCCCTGAGTGTATACTATAGTGCGCTATTAAACAGGCCTATTGCAAAGGGATGTTCTAAGCAACCCTGTGCAGGGTGTGGTGCATGCCAGTTCTCTGCACACCTGTGTGAGTGAGGTATGCACCACAAGT
This sequence comes from Calotriton arnoldi, assembly GCA_963921515.1. Taxonomy (NCBI): domain Eukaryota; kingdom Metazoa; phylum Chordata; class Amphibia; order Caudata; family Salamandridae; genus Calotriton; species Calotriton arnoldi. Next base: position 1,311,085 of record CAWUFW010003038.1, read on the forward strand.
GAGCGCCTTAGTCTGAAGGTAGCATTCATAGGCGCTGAAGCTCGATGCAAGGAGGGAGCGGTCATCAGAGTGTCGGGAAACTGCAGGTGCGTTTTTGGAGTTCATGCGTTTATTGTGCACAGGGCTCTCCTCCAAGGCTGATGTCGGACACCATAGGCTGCCCATGTAGAAAATGCGGGTGCTGGAGCCAGAGGTGCTAAGATTAGGTGTGTTACATTTTAAGGAGCTAGAGCGCTGAGGTTTTTTTTTGTATCATAGTTGTTGCTGCAGGGGCCCCTCCGAGCACCAGGCTGTCGACAAGAGAGGACATAAGAGCACACAGGGCTTTAAGTGGAATGAAAACAGTGTGGGTGGTCTCCAAAAGGGGCGTGGCCTGTGTAATTAGGGGTGTAGCTTAAACATCTAAACAACGTTTTTCTGATTCCAATTGTGTGCCACCCGACCAGTATTTTGGTTCCTCTGAGCTTTCTGTATTGCATCCGTATATATAATACAACTTACATACACTGAAAGTCAGCCAGGACTGTTGGCTTTGCCAATGGTTGTTAGCTGTTCAAGATAAGTTTTGTTGTAAAAGATATTAAAAATGTGTGTGACTATGAATTAAACATTATTGAGGCCTGCGGAATGGGTAGTGGTCTTCAGAATGTCCTAATCACTCCCCTTATGCTCACTCCATGTTACACATGTACGCCCTTTTTATCTCCATATCTCATCCAGCTGCATATTTTAGTCTTCCTTTCCTCTTCTGCACCCTCTTTTCAGTCTCTCCTGAATGCACTTTTGTGCATCGCATTCAATTCACCAGCCCCCAAATACACAACGCCCCTTCCCACCTGGGCATTTTTTTTTACTTTCGACTTGTCAATATTTTGAAAACTGTTTACCTCCTTCACACACATATGCACAGAATCACAATTGCAACTGGAATACGTGACCCGACCCCTGCCCTGGGCGCTAGTCAGAGAGGCCAAGGATTCTATGCCCATGTATTCTGCAGACCTGTCTGACCCACTGATGCACTGGCAGAAATGTTCACTGTCAGAAACTCGTGCTCACTTCCGCCCCAGCCAGAGCTCTCAGTCATGACCCGCTGTAAACACCTATAGAGGGCTCGGTTCAAAGTATACACTATACAAGAGTAATATGCTAGGAAAGAAATACAACGTCCTGGAAATAGCTGACACTCTTTCTGGGTGCATAAAACCTGTGAAAGCAAACAGGAACTAAATCACTGACATGGATTGCCTTAACATTTTTCACATTAATTATTCATAAATCGATCAGTGTTTTTGCCAGTAAAGTTAAGGACATGAATATAGCGCCAGATAGGGGCCCGTTACAATGTCTGTTTTAATTGCATTCAGGTCTGAGACTCACTCTACCCACTTAAAGCCCCAGATATGCAGTGCAACCTCTGGGCAGTGTCGTAGCCTGGGGGGTCCTGGGCCCTCGTGCAAGCAGTGAAACTAGGCCCCCAGTCAGTATGAAATAAACTGGTATATATGAGGTGCAGTATGCCCATTGCCCCCTGGACCACGGTGTCACTGCACCTGCTACCCTAATGTGATTTACAGGTCTCCCTGTTCCTCCTTCTACTCGTCTTTCCTTCTCGCCTCCCTATCTCCCCCGCCTCTCATATTCTCTATCCATTTCATGCTCTCCTCTCTCCCCCTTGCCCCTCTTCTGTCTCTCACTCATCCTCCTCTCCTTCCTAACTTCTCTCACTATTTCCTCTTCCTTTCTCTTCCCTGCCCACTTTGTCACAGTCGAACCTCTGGGTGGAGACGATCAGGGCATGGTCGACACATCTGCAGGGAGGGGCAGACACAGTGTAACCTCTTGGCGGAGGTGATGAGGGGCTGTTGAGCGCACTTGGGAGAGGCGGGCACAGTGTGACCTCTGGGAGGGTGGAGGTGATGAGGGGTGTGGTCGGCACACCTGGAGACCATGGGTTTGGTGTGAGCTGAACGGAAGGGGTAAGCCTGGAGGCAGACACTGGAGGGGGTGAGAGAACACCGGGGCATATCTTGGTGTGGTGGCGTGGGGGAGGCAGATCCGGGAGGGCGCGCGCCGCAGACACAGACGGGACCGGAACTTGGCGAGGTGATTCCAGGGGGTCCATAAATGTGAGGATATTGGAAGGGAAGAGGCGATGGGTGACAGCAGTGGCGCTGGAAGTAGGGGTGCGGAAAGTACTGCAGCACCCCATCAAACTTGAAAGAGTTTAGATAGAGGATAAACAATGAAGACACTACTCAAATGTTTTCCTTCGGCTCCCGCGCTTCGTTATCTGTAAGCCCCCGGGTTGGCCAGGTCCCGGGGGCAATGTTTATACTGTATGCAGGGGCCCGCGGGGGCCCCCGGGCTCCTGCCCCCCCACGCTGCCTTGGGGACCGCCACCTCCCCGGGGCATTGCTAATTATATGCGGGGGGCCTCGTGGGCCCCCCAAGCCCCGGGGACCGGCACCTCCCCGGGGCTTAAATCAAATAAATTGGTGTGGGGGGGCTCCTGCCCCCCCCCACACTGCCCCGGGGACCACCACCTCCCCGGGGCACTAATTATTTACATAAAGGGTCCGTTACGGACCCCCGGGCCCTGGGGACCACCACCTCCCTGGGGCTTTGAAAATGAAGGGAGGGGGGCCACGCGGCCCCCCTCCTGGAGTCCTTGATGGCCCTGGGGACCGCCACCCCCCAGGGCCGGCTCCTGCAATGTCCCGGGGTGCCCACCCCCGGGACATTGCTGCTTGCTATGGCAGGGTGGGAGCACGGCTCCCGCCCTGTCATAGCAAACTCTGCTTTGCTTTTGAGCAAGGGGAGCTGCATGTCAGCAGCTCCCATTGCTCAAAAGCAATGTTGGCTCCCGCAGGAGGAGGGGAGCTGGCGGGACCGTGGGGGCATTGGTGCTCCCCCCACGGTCCCCAACGCAAAGGGCCGGCCCCAGGGGATGGGGTCCCCGGGGCCAGAAGTGGCCCGGGAGGGGGGCCACTCGGCCCCCCACCAATTGAATTAAAAAAAAAAGATTTTTAAACGGCTGCCCGGCCCCGGGGGTTGGGGTCCCTGGGGCCAATAGTGGCCTTGGGAAGGAGGGCCACGCAGCCCCCCTTCCCAATAAATACATTAAAAAAAGGAGGCCATGCCCCGGGGGATGGGGTACCCGGGGCCGAAATTGGCCTCGGGAGGGGGACCGCGCGGCCCCCTTCCCGTTTTTTTCTTTTAAAAAAAACGGGTCAGGCCCTGGGGGATGGGGTCCCCAGGGCCCCAAAAATAGTAAAATAAGGGGGGCCACACAGCCCCCCTTCTAAAAATAAAATAAAATGAAAAAGCCGGCATCACGCCAGAGGCCCCGCCCCCTCCCTGCACCAATTTGCAAACGTGCCCCCTGGCACGTTGTAAGATGGGAGATTAAGTCCCCATGAATACTGAGGGTCCCTGGGGCCAACTTGCCCACCAGGTACCTCCAGTAAGCGCCACATAGCTGGTTTGCAGAGAGGTGGTCCGAGGCCACGCCCCTTTTTACACCACTCTGCAAACGCGCCTCTTGGTGCACTGCTGGTGGGGTGATGAGGTCCTCTTGTGTCCTGAGGACCTCAGGACACAAGTGGACTTCATCCCCCAAGCAGCAGTGCACCAGGAGCCGTGTTTGCAGAGTCGTGTAAAAAGGGGGCGTGGCCTCGGACCACTCTCAGCAATCCAGGTGTTTGGCACTTACTGGAGGTACCTGGTTGGCTAGTTGGCCCCCAGGGACCCTCAGGAATGAAGGGGACTTAAAACCCCAACTTAGAACGCGCCAGGAGGCGGGGAAAGGGGGCATGGCCATTGTCCACCTCTCAGCAATCCCACTGTGTGGGGCTTACTGGAGGTAAGACGTAGGCTAGTTGGCCCCTAAAGGACCCCCAGCAGTGAAGGGGACTTTAATCCCCATCCAAGAGCGCGCCAGGGAGCGCGTTTGCAGAGTTGTGGGCAAAGGAGGCATGGCCTGCTATGAGAACTTAGCAATCCTGCTGTGTGGGACTTACTGGAGGTAATAGGAGGGGTAGTTGGCCCCCAAGGTTATCCTTGGGGGCCAACTACCCCTCTTGTTACCTGCAGTGAGTCCCACACAGTGGGATTGCTAAGACGTCTAAGGAGGACATGCCCCCCTTTCTCCACCATTCTGCAAACGCGCCTCCTGGCAGACTACGGGATGGGGGATGAAGTCCAATTTACTCCTGAGGAATTTTGGGGGCCAAGAAGCCCTCTTGGTACCTCCTCTAAGTCCTATGCAGCAGAATTCCTGAGCGCTGGTCGGAGACCCAGCACCCTTTCTCCACCAACGTGACTACTACTTAAAGAAGCATCTTTCTGCACCTCTGACTTAGAGGTAGTTTTAATCCCCCTGCCCTATTATGTACTAGGGCCTTACAGAGGAGGTCATGCCAATCACAGGGGTACCCCAATGCATAGTGTTCCCTAGTGTATGTAGGTGTTTTCACTGTATTTTAAGTGTCTTTTAGCATAGCACTGGCTCTAGGCCTGGTTAGTCAAAGTCAGTTACCACCAGTACCCGTCAGCAAAAAGTTGGGGGCACAGGATGACTTTGCAACAAGGCCTCTTTCTGCTCCTCTGTTGGTCCCTTGTGCACATCTCTTGCTTTTTTCTGCACCTTTCTTCATCTTTCTGGACTTCTGTTGCCTCTTTCTGCATTTCTCTTGCTTCTTTCTGCGCCTTTCTTCCTCTTTCTGCACATGTCCTACCTCTGTAGGCATAGTTAGAAATTAGCATTTAAAAAGCTTTGAAATTCACTGAAAAAACCACAGGTTTCAGGGACGTTACAGTTAGAAATTTGCATTTGAAAAACCTTTGAAATTCACTGAAAAAACCAGACTACACACACATCCACTCATTCTCCCATACAGCCACTCATACATGCAGTCAACCATCAATACAGCACTATCATATGCACTCATATACCTATACAGACAAACACACCGCCACTCATCCATAGAGTTACTCACACACCTAGTCAGTCATGCAAAGAATCAATCACACTCCCATTTACTCACCTATACAGTTATACACACAACACCTCACTTTTTCAAACATATACTAACACATACTTACACTCTTATACAATAACTAATACAAGCACACACTCATCCATACAGCCACTCTCACATATAGTCATTTATATACTCCAACACTCACATATACTGCCTTTCACATATGTAGTTACTCACACATGTACCACTGAGACATCTAAACACTCAGCAACATACATACACTCACCCACCCATACAGCCCTTCACAGATGTACTCTTGAACCTATACACTCAGTGAATCACCCACTCACACATCTATGCACAAAGTCACACACCCCCCACCCACCCACACAGACACTCAGGCACCCATACAGATACTCAGACAACCAATGAATAACCCATATAGACACTCATTTAGCTACTCACCAACCTATGCAACTGCTTACACACCAACTGACAGACTGATACAGACATTTACACAGTTTAGTCACTAACCCATGCATTCAGTAAAACACGTTTAATCACTCACTTATACAGACAGTCACGCACCTACTAAATCATCCATTCAGACACTTATACACCCACTCATTCTTCAATACACCTTGGCATATATAAATATAAAACATATTTAAACTTTACAGAAACATACAGTCACTGGATGATGTCATCAGTGATGTCATCAGTGATGTCATTTGAGATGTCATCAGTGATGTCACTGACCATGTCATGAATGATGTAATATGTGACGTCATCAGCAGTGCATTGCGGGGGCGTGAGTTCTAGTTAGCTCAACCAACTATAACGGCCGAATTTCTCTGGTTTTGTACGAGTGAAATGTCCAACTAACTATAACGTCCCTGAAACCTGTGTTTTTTTCAGTGAATATATATATATATATGATCAAGGCCGCAGGTCAGCGGCCGAAACGCGTTATGTGGACCATTCTTGGCTTGAAATAAACTCCTGATTTCATCTGCTGCTGTGGTCTGTGCCTGTGTGTTCCTTGCTGGTGGTGATCAAGGCCGCAGGTCGGCGGCCGAAACGCGTTATGTGGACCATTCTTGGCTTGAAATAAACTCCTGATTTCATCTGCTGCTGTGGTCTGTGCCCGTGTGTTCCTTGCTGGTTGCAGTTACTACGGGACTATGTGCTGATATATATATATATATATATATATATATATATATATATATATATATATATATATATATATATATATTCACTGGAAAAACCATAGGTTTCAGACACGTTATAGTTAAAAATTAGCATTTAAAAACCTTTGAAATTCACTTAAAAACCATAGGGTTTAGGGACAGTTATAGTTAGTTGGACATTTCACTCGTACAAAACCATAGAAATTCCCCGTTATAGTTAGTTCACGTAACTATAACTCGTGCCCCCGCAATGCACTGCTGATGATGTCACATATTACATCACTCATGACATGGTCAGTGACATCACTGATGACATCACTGAAGAATGTGCTAGTATTTGTATGAGTAAGTGAGTTGGTGTGTGTATAACTGTATAGGTGAGTAAATGGGTGTGTGCTTAATTTTTGCATGACTGACTAGGTGTGTGAGTACCTCTATGGATGAGTGGCGGTGTGTGAGTGTTTATATAGGTGTATGAGTGCATATAATAGTCCTGTACTGAGTGACTATAAGTATGAGTGACTGTACGGGTCAGTGATTAGATGTGTCTGTTTTGACCTAAGAATCAGTGAGTGTGTATATAGTAATTGGTGTTGGAGTGTCTATGGTTTTGACAATGGCAGTCTGTAATTTACAGTGGGTGTATCCAAAGTTATATTAGGGTGTGAAAAGATGCATCAAATTATCACATGGATGATGTCATCATTGATGTCATTTGAGATGTCATCAGTGATGTCATCAGTGATGTCACTGACCATGTCATGAGTGATGTAATATGTGATGTCATCAGCAGTGCATTATGGGTCGCGAGTTATAGTTACGTGAACTAACTATAACGGGGGAATTTCTATGGTTTTGTATGAGTGAAATGTCCAACTAACTATAACTGTCCCTAAAACCTATGGTTTTTTTCGTGAATTTCAAAGGTTTTTTAAATGCTAATTTCTAACTATAACGTGTCTGAAACCTATGGTTTTTTCAGTGAATTTCAAAGGTTTTTTAAATGCTAATTTCTAACTATAACGTGCCTGAAACCTATGGTTTTTAAGTGAATTTCAAAGGTTTTTGAAATGCTAATTTCTAACAATAACATGCCCCGCCCCTCCCTTCACCACTGTGCAAACGCGCCCCGTGGCGCGTTTTAAGTTGGGGGATTAAGTTCCCTTGAATCATGAGGGTCCCTGTGGTCCAACTAGCCCACCCTGTACCTCCTGTATGCGCCAGGGAGCTGTGTTGCAGAGAGGTGTTCAGAGGCCAAGCCCCTTTTTACACCTCTCTGCAACGCAGCTCTGTGGCGCTTTCTGGACGTACCTGGTGGGCTAGTTGGCCCCGAGGGACCCTCAGGATTGAAGGGGATTTAAATCCCCATCTTAAAACGCGCCACAGGGCCTGTTTGCACACATGTCACCTGAAGCCCCGCCCCCTCCCTTCACCACTGTGCAAACGCGCCCCGTGGCACGTTTTAAGTTGAGGGATTAAGTCCCCTTGAATCCTGAGGGTCCCTGGGGACCAACTAGCCCACCATGTACCTCCAAAAAGCGCCACAGAGCTGCGTTGCAGAGAGGTGTAAAAAGGGGCGTGGCCTCTGAACACCTCTCTGCAACGCAGCTCCCTGGCGCATACTGGAGGTTCCTGGTGGGCTAGTTGGCCCCCAGGGACCCCAGTATTCAAGGGGAATTACTTCCCCTTCTTACAACGCGACAGGGGGCGCGTTTGCAGAGTGCTGCAGGGAGGGGCGGGACCTCCGGCACAATGCCGTTTTTTTTTTGCTTTCTTTTTTTAATGGGAGGGGGCTGCGTGGCCCCCTTCCCTCGTCCACTTTTGTCCCCGGGGACCCCATCCCCCAGGGCCTGAGGCTGTTCCTTTATTTTTTTATAAACGGGAAGGGGCCGCGTGGCCCCCTTCCCTGGGCCTGTATTTGCCCCGGGACCCCATCCCCCGGGCATGACCTCTTTTAAAAAAAAATTAACATTTGGAGGGGGCTGCGTGGCCCCCTCCTCAGGCCATAAAGGCCCCGGGGACCCCATCCCCCGGGGCCGGCCTTTGCGTCCTTTTTTTTTTTTTTTTTAATTCTTTTTTTGGGAGGGGGCTGCGTGGCCCCCTCCCGGGCCTCTAATGGCCCCGGGACCCCATCCCCCGGGGCCTGGCCACTCGTTGGGGACCGTGGGGTGTCCCCAATCCCCGCACGGTCCCGCCGGCTCCCCGCGTCCTGCGGGAGCCGGCATTGCTTTCCATAAGGGAGCTGCTGACATGCAGCTCCCCTTATGGAAAAGCAATTCTGCTTGCTTCATTGAAGCGAGAGCAGGTTTCCTGCTCTCGCTTCAATGAAGCAAGCAAGTTTGCAATGGCAGGACGGGAGCCGCGAGGCTCCCGTCCTGCTATTGCAAACAGCAGTGTCCTGGAAGTAGGCACCCGGGACACTGCAGGAGCCAGACCTGGGGGGTGGCGGTCCCCAGGGCCACCACAGGCTCCAGGAGGGGGGCCGCGTGGCCCCCCTCCCATGTTTTTAAAACCCCGGGGAGGTGGCGGTCGCCGGGGCGTGTGGGGAGGCTCGAGCCCCCCCACACAGGAAATGTTTTAAAAAAAAAAAAAGAAGCCCCGGGGAGGTGGTGGTCCCCGGGGCTGCGGGAGGGCCGAGTGCCCTCCCGCACCATTTTAAATTGAAAGCCCCGGGTAAATAAACCCTGCATGCCCCCGGGACTTGGGCCACCCGGGGGCAAAATAACATCGAAGCGCGGGAGACCGCGCTTCGATTTCTTTTTTTATCGGCGGGATCCGCACACCCTAAGCGCATCCAGCCGATTTAAAAAAAAAAAAAGATTTTTTCTGCCCAGGGGGTCCTTGTGGGACCCCCTGAGCAGACCTAGGGGGTCAGGGTGTTTCTACCCTGCCCCCTTTGTGCGTTTGCGCACTTGTTTCTGTCTCTCGGTTCTACCGAGGATAAAATGGCTGCCAACACTTCCTGATTTGGAGTGTTGACAGCCAATTAGCATGCAGCTCGTGATCGGGAGGGTGCGCGAATCCGACGCGGCCGTAGATATATATGTGATTTTCATTTTGATTTTCACAGGAACTACTGAATGGATTTACACCATTTAACAAAAAAGGTTCTTTCTGAACCAAGAACTACCTCTTTGCCAAATTTGGTGCAATACTGCTCAGCAGTTCGGGCTGTAGCCGTGGCTAAAGTTTCCTATGGGAAAATGAATGGGGAAAACACGCTTTGGGACCCCCTTTTTCTCGGCCCCGCTTGACGAATCACCCCGGAACTTTCAGGGTAGGAGCGGACCGGAGCGGGCCATAAAGTTTGAAAATTTCCCGAAGATTCGTCAACCGACGCAAGAGTTATTTCAAATAGAATGTCGTGGATTTCCTATGGAAAATAGGTCCTAACTATAACTATCTACTGGCGACCGCCAGTAGATATATATATATATATATATATATATATATATATATATATATATATATATATATATATATATATATATATATATATATATATATATATATATATATATTACCTACTGGGGTCGCCAGTAGGTAGTTATAGTTAGGACCTTGTTTCTATTCAAAAAACGTTTGGTCTGTGCATACAACTGCAACGCGGAGCCCCCCTGGTACTGTTTATCTCCACTCGGAAGTTACAGCTATATGAGGAGAGAGGAGGCAATACCGATTGCCTGATAAGGGGGAATGGAAATGGCTTTGACTCTTCCAAGCAACTGCAGCGGTGTGGGGTTCACCAGCCAACAAAGAGTGGGACATCACCTGATGTTTGAAAAGCCGCATCACTGAATGGGCTTTCACGGAGAACTCCAACTCCCAGTGGCTTGGCAGGAGGAGCACAAGGTGCCTTGCATCTTTGAGGCGGGGGAGGGGCAAGTGACCACCTGACTGGGAGTGGTCACAGTTAAAACATCGTACCAGCTGACCCCCAGGGATAATGAGAAGCCATTTGAAACGGGCACTGATGAAATCCATTGGAGGCTGAAACGCGTCTGCCAAGCGTTTCACGGACTTTTAATGCCGAGCGCAAGACAATCAATAAAGCCATTTTTAAGTTTACTCTGCAGCTGTGTCACATTCTGTCCTTACCTGGGCGAGAACTTGGTCTATATATATATATATGACCTGTGCACCGCCCGACATAATTGCAGCTCCACGTGAATAAATGGATTACAAAGCTTACTGCGTGGCTCTTCCATGGGGCAACTTTTGTTGGATATATATATGTATATGTATATATCTATATATTTATATATATATGAGGTAAACTCGCATTCACTTCTGCATTGCCACCAGAAATAACGAGTGTGGACCCAGCAATTAGTGCAAATTTCTTCTTACTTTATTCCACCATTTTGTCCGCCATGACGCGTTTCGGCTGAAAAACTGCCTTGATCACGTGATGAAGCCCTATGGCGATACGAAGATTTATAGTTCATAGCACCACGAGCTAGTATAGTAATTTATGCCACTTGTGTGACATTAAGCACTTTCTTATATTGTCTAATAATGTTACAATTGAGGGATGTGGTTCTTAGGCACTAGTCCGTATGCACTACAGCAATCAATGTACGTGATGAAGTGCTGTTACCAAGCCTTAGTACACAATTTCACTAGCCATCGTAGTACTTTACGCCAGTAGTGCGATATCAAAGCTTGATATTATATCATCTTAAATATATGTAAATTTGATGCACTTTAAGAATGAATTGCCATGCATTTAGTAAGGGTGGTGAATTTGTACGAATAATCTGCATGTTACAAAATGGCCGACACATTGGATTCGAAGTGAGAGTTGCACTTGTAGTCCTTTGTCCATTGTTATGTTAATTTATGCATGCTCGAGTTGCCACACTTTTCGTGTGATCAAGACATTCAGTTGTCGAAACGCGTAACGAGCAATAAAGAGCATCCTGCTGTGCACTTAAAACTTTGAGAGTGCGTTTATTTGTGGAACTGTTGGAGTATTACAGCCGGTTTTGGGCTTACCGGCATCACACACCACCTGACTACGGGCTCGTTCCTGAAATGACCCTTCTTCTTGGTTTTTGAATTGACTGAGGGATCGTGAGCCGGCCGCTGACTCCAGATTGGGAGCGCAGACACTAAAGGATTTCCAAGGATCCCTGCTATTCAGAGGTAAGCTTGGCCCCGGTTGTCGTTCCTCGGGGGGGAATGCTCGGGCACTTGTGCTCGGGCGGGCTCCCTCACGGGTGCGGTGGTTAGGGTTTAAGGACTTGCGTCTCTGATTTTCGGCAGCGGATCAGGGCGAGAAAGGGATCGAGCTAGGAATCCGGCAGTGACCGTTATACAGAGACTGCAATACAGCCTAAGAACTTCCGCGGAGGCATTTAACGGGATAGTACCGTCACCAAATTGCATCTCTAGTAAACACTCTCCCCATATCATTGTGACACGCATTTAGCACAGCGGCATCAGGAACTGCCAATTAAAGACGGGAAGTCAAGTGCAAGCACTGAAGCTCTAGTGGGGACAATAAATACGGAGGCTACAACGCCGAGTGGTCCCCAAGAAGACGTGCATCTTGTGCACAGGAAATATTACTCATTACATAGAAACCAGTAATAGCAACATGGAGGAAGAGAATGAAAGACGTATGGCAGTGCAATCACTCTTTGCACATGCACCTGGTAAAGGGCGATCAACAGCAATACCATCAGCTAAAGAAAAAGACAATGTATTGAACATTCAACTTAAAAAATATGAGAAACTCAAAAAACAAGAAACCTCAAAATGGTGGGAGGCCATCTCCCTCCAGGACTATGTGGATAAACAAATGATCCCACGAGGTCTTAGAATATATATAACTCCCTCACATGAATCTCCCAACCCGCGCATGTTAGACGAGTGGGCGGAAAATTCAGCCATGAGCTCAAAGAACATGCTGAGTATACTCATAAAATATGCATGGGAAGACAGGGATAAAATACTCAAAGAAATAATGGAGATCGAAGATGATCTAAAGAAAAACGATGATCAACAAAATATTAAAAAATTCAAAGATGAATTGAAAGGAAGATTGACAAAACATGAGGAGGAAATAAAACTTCGAAAACAGAGGAAGTTACATAGAGACTGTTTAGACTACGAGAATGGGCGCATTCTCACTTATATTCATAAATATGATCATTTGTATAATCAAACAACTACATATGAGGACTCAACTGGTACAAATGAAAATGCACCAATGCAAAAAGATGCCAGTGATTCTGATACTGATGCCTCAGTACATACAGCCAGCACATCATCTGAAGTTGAAGTAATAACTCGTCAGGCAACTTTTTTAGACGAGTTCCGAGTGATGAAGAAGAGTCGACAATCAGGAAAAATAACCCCTACACCAACTCCACCAACTCGGGGATGAGGAAGAGGCCGAGGGAGAGGGAGAGGAAGAGGCAGGGGCGCAGCAAACAAAGGCGACTCAAGCAAAAACACAGATCGAAAAAATACAGAGCCTATGGGAACCAGAAGAAGAGGCTCCAGGAAAACACAACAATGATGGATACAAAAATGGTAAACAAAACTATTGTAAACTAGGGGTGGGCGGAATTTGCGTAGTCGCGCTACGCAAAGCTCCGCGAAACGGCAAAAAATCTCCGCGAGCACGCAAAAGTTCCGCGAACTCGCGGAATTGCTTGTTCCGCCCGTTCGCGATGCTTTTTTCCTGTTCGCGAACGCTGTTTGCGTGCTCGGGGAGAAATATCTCACAAACACGCATTTTGAAAGTGCGAACAAGCAAAAAACTCCGCGAAGCCGCGGATCGTGGAATTTTTGGCAATTTCGCGTTCTCCGCGGAACGCGAAATTACCCAAATTCCGCAAATTCCGCGAGCGGAACGGAATTTACCGCCCAGGCCTATTGTAAACCTCTCATTACGCACATTGTCCCAATTTGAAAAAACAACCCTATGTCTGGGTTTAACATTTTGTCCCACAGAATTGTTTAACTATGCTAACACTCGCATAGACATTTTTAAATTTATAAGAAAAATTAAGTTGAAAAAGTGGCATATTTTAAAGAACAGCATACCACAGTCGGAGATTTCACCAACTTCTGACAATTCAACACAACCTTCTCTTACAGTGGGCGATGCTAGTATATTACAAACCTTACTAGACCTAGAACAGTCATCATGGGCAAATACTGAGGAACCATTGGTGCATGATTTGTCGGATATTGTTACAGACAAAGCAGCATGTACGACATTCAAACCACGGTCTGTATTTTATCCGAATTTGCCCCATGATTCCATTGATACCTTTCATGATGTCGTTACCAAGGAATTGATCAAACAGAAACATAGTTTGGGCAACAATAATGCTATAAGTTACAATCTGTCACGTAAACAACTGAATATTATTGTGTCACTGTCGAAAGATACGAGTATGGTAATACGTCCTTCCGATAAAGGTGGAAATATAGTTTTGTGGGACAAACAATTGTATATTAATGAGGCAAAAAAACAGCTTAATGATGAAAGGTTTTATTGTACATGTAATACAGCCACTTATAATGCAAGTATAATTACCACATGGGAAAAACTCTCTGGATGGCAGGAGTCGGGCATTATTACATGGCATGAATACTGTTTTTTGAAAAGGGACTATCCAAAGTTGCCAATACTATATCTTCTCCCGAAGATTCATAAACACCCCACCATCCCCCCAGGGAGGCCCATAGTATCCTCTCTAGGCAATGTATTTGAAAATATCTCAAAATATGTTGACCACTTCTTAAAAGAACATGTTATCGAATTACCATCTTATGTAAAAGATATGAAAGACTTCCTTAACAAAATTGAGGGTCTTGTGTGGGAAGAGAACTACTCCCTCATTACCCTGGACGTGAACTCATTGTATACCATCATTGATCACGTCCAGGGTATTGAAGCATGCATGCACTTTTTAAGTACAGAAAACATCATGTACTTGGAACATACATGCATGTTAGTTGACATGATGATGTTATGCCTCACTAATAATATTTTTATGTTTGATGGGGTGTTGTATAAGCAGGTGCGAGGCACGGCGATGGGTACGTGCTTCGCACCGAGCTTTGCGAACCTATTCCTGGGCAAATGGGAAGAAGAAATTCACTCTGATATCTCGCTTGCAAGTGATTTCAAGTCAGTAGCTGTGTGGCTCAGATACATTGATGATTTGTTTATAGTATGGAGAGGCAGTGAAACTGAAGCCATAGCCTTTATTGACAGATTGAATAACAACAAGTATAACATCGTTCTGACACACAATATTAGTAAGAACTGTGTAGAATTCTTAGATACCAAGATTGAAGTCATAGAAGGTAATCTTGTCACCAGCTTGTACCGAAAAGAAACTGCCGGTAACAGCCTCCTCCATGCCCTCAGTAGCCACCCAGAGGCCCTGTAATGGAGCATTCCATATAGGGAGCTACTGAGGGCAAAAAGGAACTGCAGTACTGAGGAAAAATACATGCAGGAACAAAATATCATGCTCGGGAGGTTCAGAGAACGGGGTTACCCCCAATGGGTCCTGAATAAAGCACTTGAAAAAATAAGTAATGTTAGCAGAGAAAAATCGCTTAAGCATACAGAGAGAAACAGCATAACTGAAACAAACACCAGAGTTATTACCACTTACAATAGTCAGTCCAAGAAAATATGGAAAATTCTTGCAGATAATTGGAATATTCTTCAAACGGACACTATTATAGGTCCCAATATAGGTGACAGACCTTTGATCACTTATAGAAAAGGCAGAAGCCTGAGAGATATCCTTGTTAAAGGGGATATCACGGAAATAAAGAAAAGCAATTTTCATAATCTCAAAGGTTTCTTCCCATGTGGACATTGTAGAGCGTGCAAATTCAGTCATTCAGTGAAGGAGTTCACTATTCCTGGACGTGATAAAAATGGAAAATAAACCAATTCCTTACCTGCAGTAGTAATTTTACCATCTACGTTCTAGAATGCCCCTGCAAACGGAGGTATGTAGGGAGTACCACCTTTATGGTGAAGAAAAGAATCATGGAACACCTTAGAGCCATCACAAACATTGATGTACACTACCCAATCGCCAGACATTTCCAGGAGTGCCATCAGTCTAACAGTTCGCTTCTCAGATTCTTTGCAATTGAACAGATAATTCTGGGCAATAGAGGGGGCAACAGGGAATTGGCTCTTAGGAAGAAAGAATCCAAATGGATATTAGAATTAGAAACTAAATTCCCTGGGGGCCATAATCTGGATGATGAGTTAGCCACACACCTTCATGTTGATTAATTTGAGAATTCGGTTTCTCACAGTACTGCTTTCTATGATACACGTTTCATTGAAAAGAAACTTTGGTTTTAATTGTATAATTTGTATGAAACTGTACTTATCATGTTTTCTATCTTTTTTCTCCTTCTTCACAGGAGGAGAGGAAAGGAAGGGACCCACCACATTGCATGGTCACTTCACGGGTTCCCTACTTTTTCTTCCCCGGGCTCGGGTGAACACTGAATCAAGATAAGAGACTTTTAAAATTTGATATTATTGCTACATTCCTTATTAGTTTTCCTTTGCACTTTTTCACTTGTGGTATATATTGGACAGAGACAATAATTTGTGGTCACTTGGCGAGTCAATATAACTCTTATTGAGTTTCCAGCTTAATCTACTATACTCAGTAGTTACAGCATAGTTCACTTACCCTAATAAGAACCTACCTTCATATGTCCCATAGACATTAATCTCAATACAAGATAGCGGCTTCCAAAGATGATGTCATGTAACATTGCCACTACGGCATTCAGATACCTCAACTCTGTTAAGCCACTTGTGCGAATTCAATTTGTACACGTGTATTATAATTAGAGAATGGAGGGATGTAATTTACAGGCACTAGTCCGTATACATGACAGTAATAAATATAAGCACGTGATGAAGCCCTATGGCGATACGAAGATTTATAGTTCATAGCACCACGAGCTAGTATAGTAATTTATGCCACTTGTGTGACATTAAGCACTTTCTTATATTGTCTAATAATGTTACAATTGAGGGATGTGGTTCTTAGGCACTAGTCCGTATGCACTACAGCAATCAATGTACGTGATGAAGTGCTGTTACCAAGCCTTAGTACACAATTTCACTAGCCATTGTAGTACTTTACGCCACTAGTGTGATATCAAAGCTTGATATTCTATCATCTTAAATATATGTAAATTTGATGCACTTTAAGAATGAATTGCCATGCATTTAGTAAGGGTGGTGAATTTGTACGAATAATCTGCATGTTACAAAATGGCCGACACATTGGATTCGAAGTGAGAGTTGCACTTGTAGTCCTTTGTCCATTGTTATGTTAATTTATGCACGCTCGAGTTGCCACACTTTTCGTGTGATCAAGACATTCAGTTGTCGAAACGCATAACGAGCAATAAAGAGCATCCTGCTTTGCACTTAAAACTTTGAGAGTGCGTTTATTTGTGGAACTGTTGGAGTATTACAGCCGGTTTTGGGCTTACCGACATCACGCACCACCTGACTACGGGCTCGTTCCCGAAATGACCCTTCTTCTTGGTTTTGAATATATATATATATATATATATATATATATATATATATATATATATATATATATATATATATATATTACCTACTGGCGGTCGCCAGTAGGTAGTTATAGTTAGGACCTTGTTTCTATTCAAAAAGTGTTTTTTCTTTTGCCAATATCTTTGGTGCCGTTTGACGAATCTTCGCAAAATTTTCAAAACTAATGACCAGCTCAAGTCAGCTCCTGTCTTGAAAGTTTGGAGGTGATTCGTCAAGCGGGGGCTGAGAAAAAAGGGGGGTCCCAAAATGCGTTTTTCCCATGTTAATTTCCATAGGAATTTTGGAACAGGCTACAGCCCGAACTGCTGAATGGAATTACACCAAATTTTGCAAAAGTGTAGGTCTTGGTTCAGGCAGCTGCCTTTTTAAATGGTGTAAATCTGTTCAGAAGTTCCTGAGAAATTCCAAAAATAAAAATATTGATATCTGAGCACCGAGTAGGATTCGCGAATCCTCCCGAGAACGAGCTTAATTCTGATTGGCTGCCAACACTCCAAACCAGAATGTGTTGGCAGCCATCTTGTGACTTGGTAACCGAGTCACAAGAAAACAGTAGGAAAAACATAAAAAAACAAGAAAAGGGGGCAGGATAGAAATACCCTGACCCCCTAGGCCTGCTCAGGGGGTCCCACAAATCCGGCAGAGAAAATAAAGAAAACCAAAGCGCGGGCTCCCACGCTTCATTTTCTATAAGCCCCTGGGTGGGCCAAGTCCCGGGGCAATATTTATAATGTATGCGGGGGCCGTGCGGTCCCCCGCAGCCCCGGGGACCGCCACCTCCTGGGGCTTGTTTGAAAAAAATGCGTGGGGTGGCTCCTGCCCCCCACGCTGCCCCGGGGACCACCACCTCCCGGGGCATTCTTGATTATGTTTGGAGGGCTTCGCAGCCCCCCCAAGCCCTGGGGACCGCCACCTCCCCGGGGCTTAAATAAAATTAAAAAAATGTGGGGGGGGCTCCTGCCCCTCCCCACACTGCCCCGGGGACCACCACCTCCCCGGGGCACACTTCATTCAAATGCGGGGGTCCGTTGCAGACCCCCTGGGACCACCACCTCCCCGGGGCTATTTTGAGGAAGGAAGGGGAGCTGCGGGGGCCCCCTCCTGGAGCCCTCGATGGCCCTGGGGACCGCCACCCCCCAGGGCCAGCTCCTGCAATGTCCTGGGGTACCCACTCCCAGGACATTGCCGTTTGCTATGGCAGGGCGGGAGCCGTGACGGATCCCGCCCTGCCATACCAAACACTGCTTTGCTTTTGGAAGCAAGAGCAGGAAACCTGCTCTCGCTTCCAAAAGCAAGCAGAATTAGCTGGGCAAGGGAGCTGCATGTTAGCAGCTCCCCTTGCCCAAAAGCAATGCCGGCTCCCGCAGGAGGCAGGGAGCCGGCTGGGACCATGGGGGCATTGGGGCTCCCCCCACAGTCCTCAACTCTGAGGGCGGGCCCCGGGGAATGGGGTCCCTGGGGCCAGAAGTGGCCCGGGAGGGGGGCCACTCAGCCCCCCTCCACATTAATTAAAATATATATTTTTTTAAACGGAAGGCCTGCCCCAGGGGATGGGGTCCCCAGGGCCATAATTGGCCTGAGGAGGGGGGCACGTGGCCCCCCTCCAAAAATAAGGCTGGCCAGGCCCCGGGGGATGGGGTCCCCGGGCCATAATTGGCCTCTGGAGGGGAGCCACATGGCCCCCTCCCCCAATTTTTTTTTAAAAACAACAAGGCTGGCCAGGCCCCGGGGGATGGGGTCCCTGGGGCCAAAAGTGGCCCAGGGAAAGGGGCCCCCCCCTCCCATAAAATAACAAAAATTAAAAAAAGAAAAAAGAAACCGGCAATTCGCCGGAAGCCCGCCCCCTCCCTGCATGACTCTGCAAACGCGCCTTCTGGCACGCTCTGCGTTGGGGGATTAAGTCCCCGTTGCTAGTGAGGGTCCCTGGGGGCCAACTAGGCCACCAGGAACTTCCAGTAAGCCCCACACAGTGGGATTGCTGAGAGGTGGTCCGAGGCCATGCCCCTTTTTACACCACTCTGCAAACGCGCCTCTTGGTGCACTGCTGGTGGGGCAATGAGGTCTTCTTGTGTCCTGAGGACCTCAGGACACAAGTGGACTTCATCCCCCGAGCAGCAATGTGCCATGAGGCACGTTTGCAGAGTGGTGTAAAAAGGGGGCTTGGACTCGGACCACTCTCAGCAATCCAGCTGTGTGGGGCTTACTGGAGGTACCTGATGGGCTAGTTGGCCCCTAGGGACCCTCAGGAGGCAAGGGGACTTCATCCCCCAACCAAGAGCGCGCCAGGAGGCGCGTTTGCAGAGTGGTGGACAAAGGGGGCGTGGCATGTGTCCACCTATCAGCAATCCCACTATCTGGGGCATACTGGAGGAATCAGGTAGGCTAGTTGTCCCCTAATGACTCCCAGCAACGAAGTGGACTTTAATCCACATCCAAGAGCGCGTCAGGGAGCGTGTTTGCAGAGTGGTGGGGAAAGGGGGAGTGGCCTGCTATGAGAACTTAGCAATGCTGCTGTGTGGGACTTACTGGAGGTAATAAGAGGGGTAGTTGGCCTCCAAGGTTGTCCTTGGGGGCCTACTACCTCTCCTGTTACCTCCACTAAGTCCCGCACAGTGGATTTGCTAAGAGGTCTTCGGAGGCCATGCCCCCCTTTCTCCACCACTCTGCAAACGCACCTCCTGGCACAGTACTGGTTGGGGGATGAAGTCCACTTTGCTTCTGAGGGACTTTGGGGGCCAAGAATCCCTCCTGGTACCTCCTGTAAGTCCTATGCAGCGGAATTCCTGAGCGCTGGTTGGAGGCCCAGCCCCCTTTCTCCACCACTCTGCAAACGCGACTACCAGTTAAAGAAGCATTTGTAATGTAATAGGTCTCGCATTTGCAAGAGTTAGAGCTATTGGCGTTGTAAATCTAAAAGTTTTTTACTAATGTGTTTTGGAGTGGAGTGGATGTACTTTGTGTGTAGTGGAATTATGTGGTATGTTGTGCAGTGAAATTATGTGGGTAGAAAGTATGTGGTATTTAGTGTATAGGAATTATGTAGAGTGGGATTATGTGTTATGGAGAGTAATTATGTGGTATGGTAGTCTGTGTTCTGGAGTGGTAACCTCAGGTTTAGTCTTCCTCGTTTCCATAGAAGCTAAATTATGAAGTCAATGAGACAAAAAAAAGAAGGAATCACTGAGGAGCACTTCTGGACCCAGTCAGAGGTATGAGCAGGGCCACTGGAAATATGCGACTGTTTGGCTGCACCGACTTTCGCACAATTATACATTTTCCGCATTAGCCACATAATCCATCATCTGCTGCCTAATCTGCAGATTTGAACAAAAAAAGCCTTGTTTCTAGCTCAAACGGCTCAAACGTTACCAAAAATGTAGCGACAAGTGTGACAGCGTGGTGGAAGGTCCTTTGCAAACCTGGGGGTATATTCACAAGAACGTGTGATAACTACAGCAAGAGTAGCGTTACGCAACTTCCAATAACGCAGCCTATCACGGGAAAATAACCCCGTGTCAACGTGGAATTCACAACAAGGCGGTACCATGCGATAGCCTGCCGAAACCGCGGACAAAGTCTGCAATACAACCACCACGATGGAGATAAAAACACAAACCACAACACCAAAAAACACACGATGGGCCAAAGCGCGATGAGGAAACCAGCGACAAGCAGCACCAGGCCTGCAACACACACCTGGCAGGCATCAGAAACCTCCATAAAAGCTGGAAAAAAACCCACACACAAACTGACCAACACACAAGCACCATGGAGGCAGCCGGAGCAGGCGCAGAGGACGAGCGCAACCCCACAAGCACCCCGGACGACCAGCCTGGGACCTCGGGAACAGAGAAGGGCAAGGACAAGAAGACCAAGTTCAGTCCGCAGGCAAACCGGATCATAGTCACGGAGGTGATGGAACACCATCAACAACTCTTCGTCACCTCCAACGTGTCATTGGGAACCAAAAATGGACTATGGTGGGACATCGCCGACAAGGTGAATGCCGTCGGAGAGCACAAGCGGACAATGGACGAGGTCAAGAGGCGATGGAATGACATCAAACGGAAGACCAAGGATAAACTCTCCGCCAACCTGAAGGCAGCAACGCAGACCGGAGGTGGGGGCCCAGCGCCACAGCTGGAGCTGGATGACATGGAGGAGCTGGTGTCGACAGTCATCAGTGTGGAGACTGTGGCCGGAGTCGGGGGACCGGACACTGCTCAACAGGACACAACACAACCGCAACAGGGTGAGTGACCACCAGGTACTGGGGGGATGGGGGGAGATAGCCACAATGGCACACATGCACAAGCAAGCAGGGCACAGTGCACAATCACTCTGGGTCCTCGCCCAGACCCACAGACTGTCACAATGTACAATGCCATGCTGTCTGAATATCAACCTGTACCATGCGTCTACATACATGTGGACACATTGTAATACACCATCTCCCCTTCACATTGCAGGGGCATCTTCAACACCTCCTGCAGAGCAGTCACAGCCACTCTTCACTGATGACGAGGAGGAGGACAACACCAGCATCGACATCCAAACCATCCAAGACCTCATTGACCACCTCTGCAACTCACCTCCAGGATCAGGGCAGCCCAGCTACATCCATGAGACCCCACCCACCACCCAAACCACCCAGCAGGAGGCACCCACAGCCCGGCACCCTCCAAAGACCCCCAGGAACAACAAATGGCCTTCCAACGCCGTGTGCTGGAGGGCCAGAGGGAGACGGCCGAGCAGGTGCAGGTGGGGTTCGAGCTCATGGCTAACAAACTGGACGCCATCCTTGGGTGTCTATGTCCACCCCATGGTCTCCAGCGAGCCCTGACTGACATCTGTGGAGTCGTGACGCGGAGGGAAGAATACCTGTCTGCTCACAGTGGCTCCAGCGATGCCAGCCTTGAGCTGGCACACATGCGGAGGCTCATGGGGGACATGGTGCGGATGGAGGCGAAAAGGATGGCAGCCGCCACTGCACATCAGCGAAATGTAGCTGGGATCTACTGTGCCCTGCATGTCCTCGTCATGGCATTGCTGCCACAAGGCATGGCGATGATGAATGCTGCTGCCCCCACACCATCCACATCTCCGCACCCTGGTGTGTCAGTGCCTCCCAGTGCGGCAGGCGTATCCACTCCGGCACCTGATGTGTCACTGCCACACAGTGCGGCCGACAATCCTCCTCCGGCCCCTGATGAGTCAGTGGCACACAGTGCCGCAGCCGGCACTGCAACACCCACAGGTGGGGCAGGGCACACACCCTGGGACGTGGATGGGACTGTGGTCAGGAGGACCAGGCACTAGCATCCATTACTGCCACCTTGCCTGTTTCTGCTTGGTGCCGCACATGGCCTCAAGACCTACCACTGACCCCCGATACACTCCGAGGCACTCACCTTGGACAGCGACATGGACTGCCACATGCTGTTTGATGACCAATGACATGGCAGACAGACTATGGACTGTACCCTTCCTCTTCCGCAGTACAGGTCATCCCGGGATGGACACTGGCTGGCCCTCCACGGGCCCATATTGTGTGGTGTGCTCGGCATTGCCCTGTACCGCTCCAGCTGCATGACTGCACTGGATGTGCAAATAAACATCCAGTGATGCACTGCTGTGTAATGTCTTACGTCATTCCTGTGTGGATGTGTGGATAAATGTGGGGACAGTGCCTTCCCTTGCGTCAATGATGTTCATCCTGTGGGATGCCAGTAAGGGGGTGCGACATTGCATCTTGTGTAGCGGGTTCTGTGAACACTGCAGCAGGGACACACGCATCAGTCACTTCCTTGTCTGGACATGGACTGGACCAAGCCCAGAGCCCACAAGTCATTGTTGAATGCCCTGCGCTGGTCCGGCAAACGGCAGGCCAGTCCACTCCGCTTACGCCCCGAGGGGGGCACTCATTGCTACCCGTTGCAGCCGTACTCGCTGGTGGTGTGCGGGTCACTGGTCTAGTCGTCAGCATGTCACTGCCACTCCCTGAGGGCAGGTTTTCACACACACCACACCCATCCGGCACAGGCGTCACAGGCCATGTGACTCCACCAACATAAGGGTCCGACGACATCACATTCCCCTCTTCCGGTGGTGACTGGATGATGGACGCCCCACGGTTCGCACTCATATAGGGCCCATGAGTTGCTGCGCACAGGGTTAGTGGCATCCGAGGCCTGGAGTACAGCACGGGCCTACCACCATGTGGCGCAGACTGGGGTTGCACAGGGTTAGTGGCATCCGAGGCCAGGAGTACGGCACGGGCCTACCACCACGTGGCATAGACTGGGGTTGCACAGGGTTAGTGGCATCCAAGGCCTGGAGTACGGCACGGGCCTACCACCACGTGGCGCAGACTTTGGGTGCACTGAGTCAGTGGCACCTTGAGCTGCTGAGCGGGTGTGCAGCCTGCGATGATGCCCCGTCCCGGTGGTCCGGACAGCTCAGGTTTTGTGTGCCCTGCTGGACCGCAGTGTAGGCCAGAGCCAGCGGGCAGCGCGTGCCTACCGCCCCGTGGCGTCGCTTCCGGGATGCCAGAGTTGGTGGCACCCATTGGGCTGAGCAGGTATGCAGCCTGCGATGGTGCCGGGTGCACTGGTATGTCCTCTGCCATGGAGTAATCAAGACCCAGCACCAAACTTGAGACATGGTGGCCTGCGGAGCGGGGCTGCATGATGTGGAGGGTGCCATGTCCGCGGGCCCCGGGCTTGTGGCTTGCAGCGGCACGTGGTGGGACCTCCTGTCTACGCGCCGGTGGCGGAAGGTGAGCATTGAGGCCTGGGTGTGCATGGGCGGGCATGCTCCGATGGGCGGCGGGAGAGGTTGGGGTGCCTCTGCCTGGGTGTGCATGGGCGCGCAGGCGATGTTGTCTTGTGCAAGTGTGTGTACTGTGCCAGTCATGTATCTGGGCTCTGTTTCAGCTGACGGCTCTGAATCAGATGTGTGACCTGGTGAACTGCCCTACATACCGGCACGTGGTTGGAGACACACCGGTGGCAGCAGGTGAGCAGTGTGGCCTGGGTGCGCAGGGGCGGCACTCTCTCTCTCTCTCCCTCTCTTCCTCTCTCTCTCCCTCTCTTCCTCTCTCTCTCCTTCGCTCTCTCTCTGTCCTCTGATATGCGCAGGACACACCTTCTCATCATGTTTTTTGTCTTACAGGCTGTGACCTACGTATTGTCAGGAGGGGAGCGGCCATGTGTCTTCATTTCATTTCGTTGTTCATTTTAATAAAGTTTCACTTGTTGCTTCGAAAGTGAATGTGTGCTGGTCATTTCTGTGACGACACATCCATGTCACCAGTTGTGATTGTGCGGCATCAGCCGGAATATTTTGTACATGTTTAGGTGTGGCTGATGTGGCATGTCTTTGGTCGGGGGGTGCCAGGGAGGGGTGGTCCTGGGGTGGTGGCGGTGGGTGTTGTGGCCCTCTTGGGTGTCCGGGCCGCATGATGTGTGGCTCCATGGCATCTCTTGCCCTTCGGATGTGGCCCTGGGCTGTGCTCCCTTTTGTGGTGCTGGCTGCCGTCCGAGTTTACACCAGGTCAGAGCAGGTGTAGATTTTCTGGTGCTAACGCGCCTTATCGCCTGTTTTGTGTTTTTATCACGGATGTGGCTGGTCGTTGTGATTGTTGAGGTGTGCTGTTGTCTCTGCTTTTGTCACGGGAACGCCCACTCTGCATCTCATTAGCGATAGTTGCGCGGGTCCTCTGTGGCGATGTTTTTTGTGGCTGCTATCGCGGGTAAACTGGTGCTGTGGGCTGTTAACACCGGCTTGTGAATGGGGGGGTAAATTTATCACGACTTTGGCTGCGATAAAGTGCCGTTAATTCGGCGATAGCTCCTTGTGAATATGACCCCTAGAACGGTCACCTGTTACTTATTGCTAAATGTGGGTGTTAAATTGGTTCTAATGGTGTGCAAGCCACTCTTTCTTCTTTCTGCGCCTCTCTTGCCTCTTTCTGCATTTCTGTTGCTTCTTTCTGCACCTTTCTTTCTTTTTCTGCATTTCTCTTGCCTCTTTCTGCACATCTCTTCTACTTTCTGCACCTCTTTTGTCTCTTTCTGCCCCTCTGTTGCCTCTTTCTGCATCTCACTTGCTTTTTTGTGCACCCCTCTTGCCTCTTTCTGCACCTCTCTTGCCTCTTTCTGCACCCATCTTCCTTCTTTCTGCACCCCTCCTGCCTCTTTCTGCACCTCTGTTCCTTCTTTCTGCACTTCTTTTGTTTCGTTTTGCACCTCTCTTGCTTCTTTCTGCACCCCTCTTGCCTCATTCTCTACCGCTCTTCCCCCTTTCTGCATGTCTGTTGATTCTTTCTGCACTTCTCTTGCCTCTTTCTCCTTCCCTCTTCCCTCTTTCTGCATCTCTGTTGCTTCTTTCTGCAGTTATCTTGTGTCTTTCTGTACTTCTCTTGCTTCTTTGTGCACCCCTTGTGCCTCTTTCTGCACTCCTCTTCTCTTTCTGCACTCCTCTTGCATCTATCTGTACCTCTGTTCCTTCTTTCTGCACATCGTTTGTTACTTTCTGCACCTCTCTTGCTTCTTTCTGCACCCCTCTTGCCTCTTTCTCCATCCCTGTTCCCCCTTTTTGCATCATTGTTGCTTCTTTCTGCACTTCTCTTGCCTCTTTTTCCACCCCTCTTCCCTCTTTCTGCACCTCTGTGGCTTCTTTCTGCACCTCTCTTGCTTCTTTCTGCACCCCTTGTGCCTCTTTCTACACCCCTTTTACCTCTTTTTTCACCCCTCTTGCCTCTTTCTGCATCTCTGTTGCATCTTTCTGCACTACACTTGCTTCTTTCTGCACCTCTCTTGCTCCTTTCTGCACCACTCATGCTTCTTTCTGCACCCCTCTTCCCTCTTTCTGCATCCCTCTTGCCTCTTTCTGCACACCTGTTCCTTCTTTCTGCTCTTCTTTTGTTTCTTTCTGCACCTCTCTTTCTTCTTTCTGCACCCCTCTCGCCACTTTCTCCACCCCTGTTCCCCCTTTCTGCACTTCTCTTGCTTCTTTCTGCACCTCTGTCCCTTCTTTCTGCAACCTTTGTGCCTCTTTCTGCACCCCTCTTTCTGCTACCCTCTTGCCTCTTTCTGCACCTCTGTTCCTTCTTTCTGCATTTCTTTTGTTTCTTTCTGCAACTCTCTTCCTTCTTTCTGTATCCCTCTTGTCTCTTTCTCCTCCCCACTTCCCCATTTCTGCATCACTGTTGCCTCTTTCTCCACCTCTCCTCCCCCTTTCTCCATCTCTGTTGCTTCTTTCTGTGCTTCTATTGCCTCTTTCTGCACCTCTGTCCCTTCTTTCTGCAACCCTTGTGCCTCTTTCTGCACTCCTCTTCTCTCTTTCTGCTCCCCTCTTGTCTCTTTCTGCACCTCTGTTGCTTCTTTCTGCACTTCTTTTGTTTCTTTCTACACCTTTCTTGCTTCTTTCTGCAACCCTTGTGCCTCTTTCTGCACCCTCCTTCCCTCTTTCTGCACCTCTCTTGCCTCTTTCTGCACCTCTCTTGCCTCTTTCTGCACCCCCAGCCTCTTTCCGCATCTCTTTTGCTTGTTTCTGCTCTTCTTTTGCCTCTTTCTGTATCCCTCTTGCCTCTTTCTGCACTTCTGTTGCTTCTTTCTGCACTGCTTTTTCCTCGTTCTGCACCCTTCCTCCCTTTTTCTGCACCTCTCTTGCCTGTTTCTGCAACTCTCTTGACTCTTTCTGCAGTTCTCTTGCCTCCTTCTGCACCTCTGTTGCTTCTTTCTGCACTTCTCTTGCCTCTTTCTGCACCCCTGTTGCTTCATTCTGCACTTCCCATGCTTCTTTCTGCACCTGTCTTGCTTCTTTCTGCACTCCTGTTGTCTCTTTCTGCACTTGTCTTCCCTCTTTCTGCACCTCTCTTGCCTATTTCTACATCTCACTTGCCTCTTTCTGCACTTTTCTTGCTTCTTTTTACACATCTGTTGCTTCTTTCAGCAATTCTCTTGCCTCTTTCTGCACTTCTCTTGCCTGTTTCTGCACCTCTCTTTCCTCTTTCTGCACCTCTCTTGCCTCTTTCTGCACCTCACTTGCTTCTTTCTGCACCCCTCTTGCCTCTTTATGCAACTCTCTTGCCCCTTTCTACACCTCTCTTCCCTCTTTCTGCGCCACTCTTGCCTCTTTCTGTTCCTTCTTTCTGCACTTCTCTTGCCTCTTTCTGTACCTTTCGTGCCTCTTTCACCACCTCTGTTGTTTCTTTCTGCACTTCTCTTGCTTCTTTCTGCACTTCTCTTGCTTCTTTCTGCACCCCTCTTGCCTCTTTCTGTACCCCTCTTACTTCTTTGTGCACCTCTCCTGCCTCTTTCTACACATCTCCTGCCTTTTTCTGCAGTTCACTTGCCTCTTTCTGCACCTCTTTTGCTTCTTTCTGCACTTTTCTCGCCTCTTTCTGTACCCCACTTGCCTCTTTCTGCAACCCTGTTGGTTCTTTCTGCACTGCTCTTTCTTCTTTTTGCACCTCTGTTGCAAATTTCTGCATCCCTCTTGCCTCTTTCTGTACCCCTCTTCCCTCTTTATGCACCTCTCTTGCCTCTGTCTGCACACCTGTTCTCTCTTTCTGCACCCCTTTTGCCTGTTTCTGCACTTCTCTCGCCTCTTTCTGCACCCCTCTTGACTCTTTCTGTACCTCTGTTGCTTCTTTCTGCACCCCTGCTGTCTCTTTCTGCACCGCTGTTGTCTCTTTCTGCACTTGTCTTTCCTCTTTCTGCACCTCTCTTGCTTCTTTCTGCACTTCTCTTGCTTCTTTCTTCACCTCTCTTGCTTCTTTATGCACCCTTCTTCCCTTTTTTGCATCACTCTTGCCTCTTTCTGCTGTTTTCTTGCCATTTTCTGCACCTCTCTTGCCTCTTTCTGCACCTCACTTGCCTCTTTCTGCACTTCTCTTGCTTTTTTCCACACCTCGGTTGCTTCTTTCAGCAATTCTCTTGCCTCTTTCTGCACTTCTTTTGCTTGTTTCTGCACCTCTCTTGCGTCTTTCTGCACGTCTGTTGCCTCTTTCTACACCTCACTTGCTTCTTTCTGCACCCCTCTTGCCTCTTTCTGCACCCCTCTTTTCACTTTCTGCACCTCTCTTGCCTCTTTCTGTACCTTTCCTACCTGTTTCTGCACCTCTCTTGCCTCTTTCTGTACCTCTGTTGGTTCTTTCTGCACTTCTCTTGCTCTTTCTGCACCCTTCGCGCCTCTGTTGCTTCTTTCTGTACTTCTGTTCCTTCTTTCTGCACCCCTTCTGCCTCTTTCTGTACCTCTCTTGCCTCTTTGTGCACCTCTCCTACCTCTTTCTGCACCCCTCTTGGTTCTTTTTGCACCTCTGTTGGTTTTTTCTGCACTGCTCTTGCTTCTTTCTGTACCTCACTTGCCTCTTTCTGCATTTCTCTTGCTTCTTTCTGCACCCCTCCTACCTCTTTCTGCACCTCTCTTGCCTCTTTTTGCACCTCTGTTGGTTCATTCTGCGCTGCTCTTGCTTCCTCCTGCACCCCTCCTGCACCCCTCTTGCCTCTTTCTGCACCCCTCTTTTCTCTTTCTGCACCTCTCTTTCCTCTTTCTGCACTTCTCTTGCTTCTTTCTACACCTCTGTTGCGTCTTTCAGCAATTCTCTTGCCTATTTCTGCACTTCTCTTCCTACTTTCTGCACACCTTCTGCCTCTTTATGTACCTCTCTTGCCTCTTTGTGCACCTCTCCTACCTTTTTCTGCACCCCTCTTGCTTCTTTTTGCACCTCTGTTGGTTTTTTCTGCACTGCTCTTGCTTCTTTCTGCACCTCACTTGCCTCTTTCTGCACTTCCCTTGCTTCTTTTTAAACCTCTGTTGCCTCTTTCAGCAATTCTCTTGCCTCTTTCTGCACTTCTCTTCCTTCTTTATGCACCCCTCCTGCCTCTTTCTGTACCTCTCGTGCCTCTTCGTGCACCTCTCCTACCTCTTTCTGCACTCCTCTTGCCTCTTTTTGCACTTCTCTTGCCTCTTTCTGCACTTCTCTTGCTTCTTTCTACACCTCTGTGGCTTCTTTCAGCAATTCTCTTGCTTCTTTCTGCACTTCTCTTCCTTCTTTCTGCACCCCTCCTGCCTCTTTCTGTACCTCTCTTGACTCTTTGTGAACCTCTCTTGCCTCTTTCTGTACTTCACTTGCTTCTTTCTGCACCTCTCTGGCCTCTTTCAGCACCTCTGTTGGTTCTTTCTGCACTTATCTTGCCTCTTTCTGCACCTCTGAGTTAGAGGTAGTTTTAATCCCCCTGCCCTATTATGTACTAGGGCCTTACAGGGGAGGTTATGCCAATCACAGGGGTACCCCAACCCATAGTGTACCCTAGTGTATGTAGGTGTTTTCACTGTATTCTAAGTGTCTTTCAGCATAGCACTGTCTCCGAGCCTGGTTAGTCAGAGTCAGTTACCACCAGTACCAGTCAGCAAAAAGTTGGGGGCACAGGATGACTTTGCAACAATGCCTCTTTCTGCACCTTTGTTGGTTCTTTCTGCATATCTCTTGCATCTTTCAGCACTTTTCTTCGTCTTTCTGGACTTCTGTTGCCTCTTTATGCATTTCTCTTGCTTCTTTCTGCGCCTTTCTTCCTCTTTCTGCACATGTCCTACCTCTGTAGGCATAGTTAGAAATTAGCATTTAAAAAACCTTTGAAATTCATTGAAAAAAACATAGGTTTCAAGGACGTTATAGTTAGAAATTAGCATTTAAAAAACCTTTGAAATTCACTGAAAAAACCATAGGTTTCAGGGACGTTATAGTTAGAAATTAGCATTTAAAAAACCTTATAAATTCAGTGAAAAAACCACAGGTTTCAGGGACTTTATAGTTAGTTGGACATTTCACTCGTACAAAACCAGAGAAATTCAGCCGTTATAGTTAGTTGAGCTAACTATAACTCGCGCCCCGCAATGCAGTGCTGATGATGTCACATATTACATCACTCATGACATGGTCAGTGACATCACTGATGACATCTCAAATGACATCATTGATGACATCACTGATGATATCATCCAGTGACTGTGTGTTTTTTAAAAGTTTAAGAATGTTATATATATACGCCAAGGTGTATTGAAGAATGAGTGGGTGTATGAGTGTCTGAGTGGATGATTTAGTGGGTGCGTGACTGACTGTATAAGTGAGTGATTAAACGTGATTTATTTGCCAATAACTTTGGCGTCGTTTGATGAATCTTCGTGAAATTTTCAAAACTAATGGGGCGCTCCGGTCAGCTCCTGTTTTGAAAGTTTTGGGGTGATTCATCAAGCGGGGGCTGAGAAAAAAGGGGTCCCAAAACACATTTTCTCCATGTTAATTTCCGTAGGAACTTTAGACAAAGCTACAGCCCGAACTGCTGAACGGAATTACACCAAATTTGGTAAAAAGGTAGGTCTTTGTCCAGAAAGTGACCTTTTTTTAAATGGTGTAAATCCGTTCAGTAGTTCCTGAGAAATTTAAAAAAGAAAAATCTCGATAATTGAGCACCGAGGAGGGTTCGTGAACCCTCCCGAGCATGAGCTGACTTCTGATTGGCTGCCAACACTCCAAACCAGGAAGTGTTGGCAGCCATCTTGTGACTCGGTAACCGAGTCATAACAAAACAGAAGATAAAAAGGTGAAAAACAAGAAAAGGGGGCAGGGTAGAAACACCCTGACCCCTAGGCCTGCTCAGGGGGTCCCACAAGGACCCCCAGGGCCAAAAAAGCATTTTTGTTTTTTTTTTAAAATGACCGAATTCGCGCTGGGTGCACGAATCCAGCCGAAAAAGATTTTAAAAAACGAAGCGAGGGCTCCCGCACTTCGTTGCTTAAAGCCCCTGGGTGGGCCAGGTCCTGGGGGCAATGCCAAATTAATTTGCTGGGGCCCGTGGGGACCCCCGCAGCCCCAGGGACCACCACCTCCCCGGGGCTTTCTTTAATTATATGTGGGTGGCACGTGGCCCCCCCACAGCCCCGGGGGCAGCCACCTCCCCGGGACTTTGCTTCTGCCCCGGGGACCACCACCTCCCCGGGGCACTGTTTAATTATATGCGGGGGCCTCACGGGCCCCCCATGCCCCGGGGACCGCCACCTCCACAGGGCTTAATTAAAAAAGTGAAAGTGTGAGGGGGGCTCCTACCACCCCACAGTGCCCCGGGGACCACCACCTCCTCGGGGCACTGTCCATTCAAATGCGGGGGTCTGTTATGGACCCCCGGGCCCCGTGGACCACCACCTCCCCGGGTCTTTGAAAATGATGAGAGGGGGGCCACGCGGCCCCCCTCCTGGAGCCCTTGATGGCCCTGGGGACCGCCACCCCCCAGGGCCGGCTCCTGCAATGTCCTGGGGTGCCAACCCCTGGGACATTGCTGTTTGCTATGGCAGGGCGGAAGCACTGCTCCCGCCCTGTCATAGCAAACCCTGCTTTGCTTTGTTGAAGCGAGAGCAGGAAACCTGCTCTCGCTTCATCGAAGCAAAGCAGATTGCTTTTGGACAAGGGGAGCTGCATGTTAGCAGCTCCCCTTGCTCAAAAGCAATGCTAGCTCCCGCAGGAGGCGGGGAGTCGGCAGGACCGTGGGGGCATTGGGGCTCCCCCCACGCTCACCAACGCAAAGCTACAGCCTGAACTGCTGAACAGAATTACACCAAATTTGGCAAAAAGGTAGGTCTTGGTTCAGAAAGAGCCCTTTTTTTAAATGGTGTAAGTCCGTTCAGTAGTTGCTGAGCAATTTAAAAAATAAAATTTTCGATATCTGAGCACCGAGGAGGAGTCGCGACTCCTCCCGGGCACGAGCTTCACTCTGATTGGCTGCCAACACTCTAAACCAGAATGTGTAGGCAGCCATCTTGTGACTCGGTAACCGAGTCACAAGAAAAGAGTAAAAAAGAAAGGTGAAAAACAAGAAAAGGGGCAGGGTAGAAACACCATGACCCCCTAGGCCTGCTCAGATGTCCCACAAGGACCCCCAGGGCCAAAATAAGCATTTAAAAAAAAAACAAAAAAAAAAACGGCAGAATGCACGCTGGGTGCGTGAATCCTGCCGAAAATAAAAAAAAGATGAAGCGCGGGTTCCCGCGCTTCATTTTAATGAGGCCCCCGGGTGGGCCAGGTCCCAGGGGCAATGCCAAAATGAAATATTTTAATCCAATGGCCCAAAAGCATTGAGAGGGCACTCGACGGTGCTCCCGACCATCTGGTCTGTATGCCTCGCTGCAGCTCGCCTTGTGTTGCCAGCATTTGTTCCATGACGACGCGTTTTGAGGCTGACACGCCTCTTCTTCATGGGCTGTTGAGTCAAGATTTGCATTGAATGCTCACTTCCTTTAATAATTTCCAAATTGGTGAAACACGCCCCCAGTGGGCTTGGCTTGGTGCAGAGTCTTTGCGGCATCATGGGATTTGTAGTCCCTAGGAGGTAAGCACACATTGTTTCCTTAGTAGGTTCAATGCAAAAAATGATTTTTATAAAAACATTATTAACATCCTTAGTAGGAAGGCAACAGAAAGCGGGCTTAGTGTGCATTCGGATCGCCGTGCTGAACGAAGCGGAATTGTTTCCCTTCACAGCCTTTCTTGATTTGCGAAATGGTGCTCCTCTCCACGGCAGGGCAGCCGTGTAATGTATTTTAATCCAATGGCCCAAAAGCATTGAGAGGGCACTCGACGGTGCTCCCGACCATCTGGTCTGTACGCCTCGCTGCAGCTCGCCTTGTGTTGCCAGCATTTGTTCCATGCCGACGCGTTTTGAGGCTGACACGCCTCTTCTTCATGGGCTGTTGAGTCAAGATTTGCATTGAATGCTCACTTCAATTAATCATTTCCAAATTGGTGAAACACGCCCCCATTCCCAGGGACCGCCACCTCCCCGGGGCTATGCTAATTATGTGCGGGGCACGCGGCCCCCCCGCAGCCCCGGGGACCGCCACCTCCCCGGGGCTTCTTTCATAATGAATGCATGGGGGGTCCCAACCCCCCATGCTGCCCCAGGGACCGCCACCTCCCGGGGCTTTTTTAATTGTATGTGGGGGGCACGCGGCCCCCCCGCAGCCCCAGGGACCGCAACCTCCCCTGGGCACTCTTTATTCAAATTCAGGGGTCCGTTATGGACCCCCAGCCCCAAGAACCACCACCTTCCCGGGGCTTTGAAAATGAAGGGAGGGGGGCCGCGCGGCCCCCCTCCAGGAGCCCTTGATGGCCCTGGGGACCGCCACCCCCCAGGGCCGGCTCCTGCAATGTCCTGGGGTGCCCACCCCTGGGACATTGCTGGTTGCTATGACAGGGCGGGAGCACGGCTCCCGAAAACCAAAGCAGGATTGCTTTTGGGCAAGGGAAGCTGCATGTTAGCAGCTCCCCTTGCTCAAAAGCAATGCCGGCTCCCGCAGGAGGCGAGGAGATGGCTGGGACCGTGGGGGCATTGGGGCTCCCCGCACAGTCCCCAACGATGAGGGCCCTCTTCCTAAAAAAAAATTAATAAAAGAAAGCTGGCCAGGCCCCGGGTGATGGGGTCCCCGGGACCATAATTGGCCCAGGGAAGGGGGGCCACGCAGCCCCCCTCCCATAAAATATGAAACATTTTTTTTTTTAAACGGTAACTCGCCGGAGGCTCCGCCCCCTCCCTGCAGCACTCTGCAAACGCGCCCCCTGGCGTGTTCTAAGTTGGGGAATTTAGTCCCCTTGAATACTGAGGGTCCCTGGGGGCCAACTAGCCCACCAGGTACCTCCAATAAGCGCCACACAGCTGGACTGCAGAGAGGTGGTCCGAGGACACACCCCTTTTTACACCACTCTGCAAACGCATCTCTTGGCGCACTGGTGGTGGGGCGATGAGGTCCTCTTGTGTCCTGAGGACCTCAGGACACAAGTGGAGTTCATCCCCCGAGCAGCAGTGCACCAAGAGGCGCGTTTGCACAGTGTTGTAAAAAGGGGGCGTGGCCTCAGACCATCTCTCTGCAATCCAGCTGTGTGGCACTTACTGGAGGTACCTGGTGGGCTAGTTGGCCCCCAGGGACCCTCAGTATTGAAGGGGAATTAATCCCCCAACTTAGAACGTGCCAGGGGGCACGTTTGCAGAGTGGTGGAGAAAGATGGCGTGGCCTGTGTCCACCTCTCTGCAATCGAGCTCTGTGGCGCTTACTGAAGGTACCTGGTGGGCAAGTTGGCCCCAGGGACCCTCAGTATTCAAGGGGAATTAATCCCCCAACTTAGAACAAGCCAGGGGGCACATTTGCAGCGTGGTGGAGAAAGGGGGCGTGGCCTGTGTCCACCTCTCTGCAATCCAGCTCTGTGGCGCTTACTGGAGGTACCTGGCAGGCAAGTTGGCCCCCAGGGACCCTCAGTATTCAAGGGGAATTATTCCCCCAACTTAGAATGCGGCAGGGGGCGCGTTTGCAGAGTGGTGGAGAAAGGGGGCGTGGCCTAGTATGAGAAGTTAGCAATCCTGCTGTGTGGGACTTACTGGAGGTAATAGGAGGGGTAGTTGGCCCCCAAGGTTGACGTTGGGACTAACTACCCCTCCTGTTACCTCCAGTAAATCTCACACAGTGGAATTGCTAAGAGGTGTTCGGAGGCCACGCTCACCTTTCTCCACCACTCTGCAAACGCGACTGCTATGTTATAGTTAGAAATTAGCATTTAAAAAACCTTTGAAATTCACTGAAAAAACCATAGGTTTCAGGGACGTTATAGTTAGAAATTAGCATTTAAAAAAACCATAGAAATTCAGTGAAAAAAACCATAGCTTTCAGGAACGTTATAGTTAGTTGGACATTTCACTCGTACAAAACCAGAGAAATTCAGCCGTTATAGTTAGTTGAGCTAATTATAACTCGCGCCACCGCAATGCACTGCTGATGACGTCACATATTACATCACTCATGACATGGTCAGTGACATCACTGATGACATCACTGATGACATCTCAAATGACATCACTGATGACATCACTGATGACATCATCCAGTGACTGTGTGTTTCTGTAAAGTTTAAATATGTTTTATATATATATAGGCCAAGGTGTATTAAAGAATGAGTGGGTGTATGACTGTCTGAATGAATGATTTAGTAGGTGCGTGACTGACTGTATTAAGAGAGTGATTAAACGTGTCTTACTGAATGCATGGGTTAGTGACTAAACTGCGTGAATGTCTGTATCAGTCTGTCTGTTGGTGTGTAAGTGGCTGCATGGGTTGGTGAGTAGCTACATGAGTGTCTATATGGGTTATTGATTGGTTGTCTGAGTATCTGTATGGGTGCCTGAGTGTCTGTGTGGGTGGGAGGGGGTGCGTGACTCTGCATAGATGTGTGAGTGGGTGATTCACTGGATGTATGGGTTCAAGAGTGCATCTGTGAAGGGCTGTATGGGTGGGTGAGTGTGTGTATGGTTGTGTTGATGAGTGAATTGATGTCTCAGTGGTACATGTGTGAGTAACTACACATGTGAAAGGCTGTGTATGTGAGTGTTGGAGTATATAAGTGACTGTATGTGAGAGCGAGTGATTGTGAGAGTGGCTGTATGCATGAGTGTGTCCTTGTGTCAGTGATTGTTCAAGAGAGTAAGTATGTGTTAGTCTCTGTATAAATAAGTGAGGTGGTATGTGTATAACTGTATAGGTGAGTAAATTGAAGTGTAATTGATTCTTTGCATGACTGACTAGGTGTGTGAGTAAGTCTATGAGTGAGTGGCGGTGTGTGAGTGTCTGTATAGTTGTATGACTGCATATGCTAGTGGATGTATTGATGAGTGACTGCATGTATGAGTGACTGTATGGGTGAGTGAGTAGATGTATGTGTAGATCTAGGAATTACTGAGTGGGTATGTACTAACTGGTATTGGTGTGTCTATGGTTTCGAGATTAGCATTCTGTATTTTAGAGTTGGTGTATCAATGTTTTATTAGGGTGTGAGGAGGTGCATCAGATGATCACGTGGATGATGTCATCAGTGATGTCATCAGTGATGTCATTTGAGATGTCATCAGTGGTGTCATCAGTGATGTCACTGACCATGTCATGAGTGATGTAATATGTGACGTCATCAGCAGTGCATTGCGGGTGCACGAGTTATAGTTAGCTCAACTAACTATAACGGCCGAATTTCTCTGGTTTTGTACGAGTGAAATGTCCAACTAACTATAACGTCTCTGAAACCTATGGTTTTTTTCACTGAATTTCTATGGGTTTTTTAAATGCTAATTTCTAACTATAATGTCCATGAAACCTATGGTTTTTTCAGCCGATAATAATTCTCGCCAATTAAATAAATTGATCAGATGCCAATTTTGAGTATTTAGTGTCGCAAGACAAGGAGACATAAGGAAACTGAAAAAACACCTTCAACGGAAGAAAGAGAGAGATAAGCAAGCTCAAAGAGATAGAATCTGGACTGATATACAAATTGTAGTAAAATATAGAAACAATAATACCTTCTGGAAGATCATATCGGAACAAATGGGGATACAAAAATCAACTCAAGCTACTCCAGTATCTTCATCAGACTGGGAAAAGTATATTTATAAGCTTTATAAATCTAATCCTCAAAATCAGATTATTCTTAACCAGTATCCTGCGCAGAAGCGCCAACGTGGGCAGGAACCGATGAAAACTTCAGCTATAAAAATCTCAGTTTTTATAACCTCTGCAAGGTCATCAACAGCGATGGGTCCGGATCAAATCCCAATTAAAGTTTTACAAAAAAAAAACGACGACTGGAGCAAATTTTTAGCCCCACTCTTCCAATACTGTTCGAAGAGTGGAGAAATACCAGAATCTTGGCGGGGGAGTATAGTGGTCCCTCTCCTTAAAAAAGGCCAAAGAACGAATCCAGCTAATTACAGACAAATAGCACTACTTGACGCCACTGGTAAACTTTTTGCAGCTTGCGTCCTGGAGCACTTAAAAGACTGGGCATTTGCGAATAAAGTGATCCCCGATATACAGGCCGGATTTCGCTCTAAGCACTCGACATTGGATAATATAGCTGTACTTCAGACAGTTCTCGATAAATACGTTACGTTAAATGCTCAAATCTTATATTGTGCTTTTATTGATTTTTCGACTGCGTTCGACAGTATAGATAGACCGACATTGTGGCGAAAATTGGAGAATCTGGGAATTCCTTCTGATCTTCTTACAATAATAATCTCCCTACATACAGCAACTTGGTGTAGAGTCCAGATGGGGAGAAAAGGGTCTAACTAAACCATTTCCTACGAAGAATGGGCTGAAGCAGGGCTGCTTATTAGCCCCCTTATTATTCTCTATTTATATCAGTGATCTACCGAGGCGCTTCTCCCAAATTAAGAATTTCCCTCCATAGCTAGCACAAGTCGATATACACTGCTTAATGTATGCAGATGACATCGTCATACTCGATTGTACTCCAATCGGCCTGCAAAGAAATCTAAACGAATTAAGTCAATATGCAATTGAAAATTTTCTGGTCCCAAATATATCTAAAACTAAAGCTCTCCCTTTTAATGGCAGAAGGAAACCTTTATCTTTCACTTGGTCATTGGGAGGTAAGCAAATTGAGACAGTAAAAGAATATGTATATTTGGGCTGTATTTTTAAGCATAATCTACAAGATACAGCCCACCTTCAACATTTAGGGCGGAAGGCAGAATCGCATGTTGGGGCTTTACTGAGATTTTATCGCTCTACGGGAAATAGACACTTCAAATCTTTGTTGAAGGTCTATGGCATGAAAATCCCACCGATATTATCCTATGCCATGGAATATACACAAATCAAAACATGGCAGCAGATAAAAATAAAGGAAGGAAGTATACTTCGAAAACTGGTAAAAGTTTCCCAATCTGTCCCAGTTCAAGCTCTTCGCCTTGAGCTATCTATAACGGGAATACTTGTCCGAGTAATCTCTAATATCATAAGGTGGGCATATAATCTCTTACATGCAGTGCCAGACACATTAAGATATTTGATAAAACTGGAGACTTTTAGAGAGGGGGCATCCCGGTATACTTTTATTAGGAATTTGCTAAAAACCCTTGAGGTCTCACAATGCACTTTAGCACTTTTACAGGATTGGTCTCCCGCTCATCTGAAGCTCTTTTTAAAACATATGGCCCCAAGAATTAGCTATGAAAGGGAAAAAGAATACTGTATCCAACTAAAGCATTATAAAATCTTTGCTGAGAAAATAGTATTTAAAACACCTCCGCCTTATTTACAGTTCCAATTAGAGCATGGGGCAAGGCGTTGTATCCTCCTCTTACGATTGGGTATTCTCCCTTTAGCAATTCTTACAGCTAAGTGGGAAGGCACAAATAACTCTAAAGGCATATGTGATCTATGCAAAGGCGGCCAACAAGATCTGTATCATGTTTTATTAATTTGCCCCAACCCGAGATTGGTAGAGGCTAGACGGCGGTTTATATCGCCTATTCAGTTAAGATACAATGCCATGTTAGCTCAAGATCTAATTATGCTGTGTAACTCTCCCGCTAATGAATTTGCCTGCTATCACTTGTTCAAATAAAAAAAAAAAATTTGATGTTATTTTAAAAACGCATAATTTTAGTATTTCTAATAACTGTATGTTGTATATGTAGACTAAAACAGTACTAATTAATCATTTCAAATAGAAATTCAATAGTTTTATTCATGTCCCAAGAATAATAGTCTTAAATATCTGTATTTGTTGATCTCTGGTGAGGTCTGAATCAAATAAAAAATTTCGGAATTTTCAGTGAATTTCAAAGGTCTTTTAAATGCTAATCCCTAACTATAACGTCCCTGAAACCTATGGTTTTTTCAGTTAATATATATATATATATAAATATATATATATATATATATATATACATTTCTAGTCTAGTCTGCCCATGTCTTAGTATTTCTTCAATAGCCTATGCTTTTCAACCTCTTTTCCACTCTATATTATAGCACCTCTACCCGTACCTATTTCTGGGTATCTTTCATTACCCTATTACATCTATACAGTATTATCTTTACCCTATCCATACAATACCACCTCATTCTAGTACTTCTACTCTTGCCTATACACCAGCACCTACAGCACTGTATTTTTCTTGTACCTCTGTCCTGCCCTATACTATACCAAGATACCTGTACTCCTGGCCCACTAGCATTGCCTACTCCCCAATACTGTTACTTCTCCCTACTCCTTGGTACCTCTACTCTTTACCCAAGTCTTACTTCCCTCTCCCCTCCACTCTATTACTCCTTTACCTTTCTCTCTTTCTCTCTTTTTGTGTCATTTTTGATCTATTTCCCTGCCCGCATTAGTGCAGGGAGGCAAACAGATCAAAAGCCTGCTCCCAGCGGGTAAGAAAGCAAAAGACACACAATTGATGGACGGAATGCAGAACAAATCAAAACATTCACCCCCAGTCAAGAGATCTGGGTTAAAGCCATCATTCTTTTGCTCACCTTGCCACCCCAGTTTAGACCTGGCCATATGCAAATTAGTCTTGACCCTGTGCCTCATGGGAACAGTCCAGCAGGGTGGGCACATTTTTAAAGCTCCCACTGCCTGGGAGCAGACTTTGTGTTTGCTCCCTCTTGGCAGGAGATTCAAAATGCTCCCACCAAGCAAGAGCAAACACAGGTTTCCGTGCCCATGATGGTGCAGACAGTGAACCTGCTATGTCCTCTGGGTGAGCTCCTCAGGACATAGCATGTGAGCCTGCCTAGGGTGACGGGGTCCCCCCATGGGGTCCAGGGGGTCAGAGTAACCCTACCCTGCACCCTTTATTTTTGTTAAACATCTTCAGGAGACTAAGTCCACGCGTCCTGTAATGGCTGCCAGCAATATTTTTCTCACAATGTAATTTCGTGAAGATTCGTCAAACAGCGGCAAAGATATAGGCGAGTCAAAAAATGCTTTTCCTATGGAAACATGGTCCTAACTATAACTAC
This sequence comes from Calotriton arnoldi, assembly GCA_963921515.1. Lineage (NCBI taxonomy): Eukaryota > Metazoa > Chordata > Amphibia > Caudata > Salamandridae > Calotriton > Calotriton arnoldi. The sequence goes on from CAWUFW010003038.1 coordinate 1,350,744, forward strand.
CTACTGGACACTAATTGAAGACAGTCCTTTGTTGCTGTTCATAGTTGTATTCTCCAATGAAAATGCTTAAACAACGCAATTTAAATGAAAGCGAATTGCGGTGCAACTTAGCTGAGCATTGAAGAAGGCAACACGCCGAAATGCATTTGCTCATTAACAGTGTCCCGTGAGTGCTCCGTGCCTGAGCCTTCATTTTTACCGTGATTTCCCCCTTCACGTTCACGGAAACAGAAGCACCTGTCCAGAGTTCGGCAGATAGGGTGACAACTGAGCCTTTATTGAATTACTGCCAGAACCGCTGGAGTTTGAATAGAAGCATTACCCTGTCAACCATAAAGGTTGTGAATGAACACATTGATGGGGCAGTCATACAGACTTTAACCTGCAGTGTTTTGCAAAAATGAAAACAGCAGCAGCGGCGAGGGACGGAAAGACTGTTAAACTTGCACCTTTCTTGGAGTAATTCAAACAGTTATTTTACAAGGGACTGCATGGATTGCCAGCGTGTAAGTGGAAACAAATGCTTACGTTTTTTGTCTATCTGAGACATCATGCAGAAAATGTTAATTTGGAAACTGATGAACTTTAAACAAATAAAAAAACGATTTGTGAAGTGCACGCTAAGATGGCAGCCAGTTATTTTGTGAATTGGACACTGATTGAAGACAGTCCTTTGTTGCTGTTCATAGTTGTATTCTCCATTGAAAATGCTTAAACAACGCAATTTAAATGAAAGGGAATTGCGGTGCAACTTAGCTGAGCACTGAAGAAGGCAACACGCCGAAATGCATTTGCTCATTAACAGTGTCCTGTGAGTGCTCCGTGCCTGAGCCTTCATTTTTACTGTGATTTCACCATTCAGGTTCACGGAAACAGAAGCACCAGTCCAGAGTTCGGCTGATAGGGTGACACCTGAGCCTATATATATATATATATTACCTACTGGCGGTCGCAGGTAGGTAGTTATAGTTAGGACTTAGTTTCCATAGGAAGACATTTTTTTGTTTTGCCAATAACTTTAGCGCCGCTTGACAAATCTTCGCAACATTTTCAAACCTTATATCTTAAATCCGTTCAGTAGTTTTAGAGATATAAAAGAGCAAAAAATATAGATATCTAGGGACGTGGATCCTTCTGCAGGAATCTGCGGATCAGCGCACCAAATTAAAGGCCTCATTGACTGGCCGCACCTTCACAAAAAAGTTGCGGCTGCCTTTTTCTTTTATCGAAAAATGGACCCCTGGGCTCAGATTTGGGCTGTAATGGCCTCGGCCCCTTTCTCCACCACTCTGAAAACGCTCCTCCTGGTGGACTACTTGTTGGGGGATGAAGTCCTTTTGGATGCTGAGGGTCCTTGGAGGCCAAGAACCCCTCCTGTTATCGCCAGTAAGTCCCACACAGCAGGATTGCCGAGAGCTCGTTGGAGGCCTCACCCCCTTTCTCCACCACTCTGAAAAAACACTGTCAAGTCCTTTATGATAGTCCCATCATGTACATACCAATTACATACATTTTGTCCCATCTACACGACATAACGGTCCTACACAGGTGACCTTTTACCTAGTAGCTTACTTCTGTCTCTCCGACATCAGGCTCTTGGTACCCTATCTTAATCCCTGTACCTGACGTACATAAACATGTCCCCAGGCAGATTTATTCTGTATAAGGGTCACCACTTTTTTCATCCACGGCCAACAGCCAGCTGTGCATGCTCATGTTTGTTTAGGAAAGGATTAGCAGAGGATTAGCGAATGTTTTCAAAACATATCAATTCTAGAAGAAACCCTGGAGTGACCACTTTAGTATAAAAGACCCTCACTCCCCCTTACAAGACAGAGGAGAATTCCTTTCAGGCTGGACGAGACTCTGCAGGCTGATCCTTCAACAGGCAGAGACCAGACATCCCTTGCGGAGTGCCATCCTCGACACAGAGAAGGGGTCCTTCATTCAGCACCATCAGGTGAGGGGTTAACAAATCCCCGGGGGTTTCTTGGCTCCATTAGGATCCATCCTGACATTTGCATACACATGCTTCACATACAAATCTAGGCTAGGTACATTTAGGTAGGCTACACATCGTAGGAGTACGCCAATGCTATTGTTTTATATAATCTGCTTTTATTCATCTTATTAGCACTATGGTAGAAATGTATCTGCTATTTACGATATTGGTGCTAGCGATCACATTTGTCTGCCCCTGTCTTTTGATTGTCGCAGCTAATATGTGTCAGACTAGACTGACGCTTGACCAATAAATGATTATTGAAACCGTTCCAATCCTCATTCTATGTGTACTCTGAGAAAAGCAAGCACGAGTGACTAAGCGAAAGATAACGTATTATTTTCCACAATACCTAAGGAATCAGGGTCATGTTCAGTGGTTGTCAGAAATACATACACCACTGTAGAATACAGGGGGGTGGTAGTGGCACCGTAGAGCTAGCTGGTCTAACGGCTGACTCATCCTGTGAGGGTGTCCATAGTCTGTCTGCACACCAAGCCCTCAGTTTAGGTCATCCAAAACGCGCAGGTCCGGGGGGTCCTAGGAACTACACAACATGGCATCGCCAACGTTGGTTTGGTTCTTATATTAAAGTCAAAAAACAATCCCTTTGGGAGCAGATATTTTAACCACAAACACCACTCTTACATACACTACTCACTCAAATAGGGTGGATCATGCTCAGAGGAGTAGAGAACATGAACTAGGAAAGTCAAATCAGTGCAAAAAAATCGTACTTAACTCAAAATTTATTAAAATAATGTATATACATACAATATCAAATTTAAAACGTTTAAAAATAATTCATTAAAAAACAAATTAATATACAAATATATCATTCAACGAATCACAAAAAAAATCATCAATACAGGTTAAAAAACCACAACAAGTGGGACAAACAAAACTGCAAGGAAAATATGTTCTTGTCAGGAAAACATCACAATAGTCAAACAACCAATCAATAAAGTTTCAATGCACACAACTGAGACAAAAAGCTCCAGTCGAATATTAATCATGTAGTGTAACATAAATCATTGATCCGTGATGTGTTTCAAAAACAGAGCGTCCGACGCGTTTCGGTGGGTCCAATCTTATATCTCCCCACCTTCTTCAGGAAAGTAATAATTCTTCCCACCTCGTTTAGATAATTCTCCTAGTTTGCGTACTCCCAAACTCGGATATACTGGAGAGGCGCAGAAAAAATCCTCACCATCCACTTATCAAGAAATAGGCAGGTGTATTGGCTGAAGGTTTAGACAAGCTTGTAAGGATTAAAGGTTCCCATATTGTGCTAAACCCTACCTCCTAAACCTTTACTTTCTTCTCCTTTCAAAATGACTGAAACTGTGAGTAGCAGTGGAAGCATGGAAGGAGACAAATTTTCTAACGCTCTAAACATCACAGAGAACTGCAGACAGGCAGTGACTCTGAGATTGTTAGAACATGGCGTACCTGCGACAGATGGCCATGTTACTTTCGTGATTGAAGCACACGAAGTGTTCAGATCAGAGGTATTCTATTTCTGGGTGAAATTCCCACCTGCAGATCCACAGACACATTTATTCCATGAATACATTGAAGTGGATCCACCGGAAGAATACATCCCATACGAGGACATTGAAGTCCCATTAACTTACAAGCAACATAAAAACTGGTTCAAAAGGCGCCCTCAAACGCACAACTTCAGTCGTAAGACTTGGTCCGCTCAGCATAAGAGGAGCGACATGGGCGGTCTTAGTGACTTACACTCCACATCCTTAGATAGACACACTCCAAATAGGGGAAGTGCGTACACTTTACAAAGAAGTCGTAAGGCTATACAGACATATTGTCCAGTTCGTCATGAGAACACTCACAGTACAACCTGCGAGAGCTGCTCCACATGGTACAGTTCAGACTCAACACACACCAATAATTAGCCCACAGACACTAAAAGCAATAATGGGTATGTTCCCATCAAAAAAAGATCAAGTACCATTCTGATTGCTCAAAAAATAGCACAGTTGGAAGCAGTATTTCCCCATACGGGTCCGCAGGAAAAACACAGAATGTTAACAATTTGCTTGCCAATGGGAATGATTCCCTCACTTGAGGATTGTAGCACATGGGGAACAATCTTTGGTGCAGTATACATTAGAATACACGGTACCCCGACCATATTAGTTATTCACGAAGTATTGAAACAGATACATAATGAGTACGGGGCAGGACCTGCCCTGGACTTGGGGATGAAACTGATGGGTAACTTTGATCAAGTCTTAGCAATTATGCTGAGCAACATCAAGGGGGAAGCAGCAGCGGTGGCTATACGCCAACGCTTAAGGTAAACAGCTCCTGCAAATGAGGAGCGTGCATTACCAAAAATTATCGAGGAAACCTATGCTTCACTAGGTAGAGATAGTTTGGGAGCCATACCAGGGAATCCAAAAGTGGTGAGTACTTCTGACAAGGATAACTCAAAGCAAGCACCAATTTCCTTTCAAAAGAAATGGGATAATAACAATTAATCCAAAAATAATAATAATAAAGGAAACACTTCACGATCAAGGAGTGGGTCTCCCCAACGGGAGTCCTCTGAAAAGAGGTACAACCTTAGGAATCGTGATAATATTAGGAAACCTGACAGGTATCAGGATACTGATACACGTTACTTTTGTTCCTTTCAGGGTTCATCAAAAAGCTCGGAGAGGCAGGGACGGTCAGAACAAAAGACTGAAGACCGACCAAAGGGAAAAAGGGAAACACATCGGACTTCAGATTTCATTATCAAACAGGAAAGCAACATAAAGCAAAGACTCAATCCAAAAAGAAGCAAGTAGCCAGCTCAAAAATTAGAAATGCCCAGGTTACTGAGGACTCAGCTTCTGAACGGGGAATGGGCTCTGACGATACTAGACAGTGCGGCAGAAGTAACAATAGCTCACCAGAACCTGAAGGAATTCTGGTGACAGCAGTGTTGAATGAATACATCATGGTGGAAACACCTGATACAAGAGTGTGTGTCCCACACCGTCTACACGAAATTAATCTCCAAATAGAGGGGGACATCTCAAGAAAAATTAAAGGTCTCTTTTGGAAAAATTTGACATTTGGATACGGCATCCTGTTAGCAGAAAAAGATTGGCCTCCTGAATTTATAATGGATTGCCCAAAAGGTGAAGGCGTCATTTTGCCTGCTTTTTTACGACCTTGTTCCTGTTTCCTTAAAACACTCATACGCGCGGGAGTGGGCGTAAGCGCTAGCTCCGGCATTATACTGCAACCATGTAGGGTGGGACGTGGGGTCCAAACACTACGACATCCCATTAAAAACTACTCCAACTCCACATAGACAGTACACTATTAAAAATGAGGTGAAGAAACAGGTCAAAGAAATCCTAGACCAACTTGAATACCAAAGTGTGATTGAAACTTGCACCTCGCCAATGAACAACCCTTTGTTACCCGTAGTGAATCCTGACAACACATATCGTTTGGTTTTAGATTACAGCCATTTGAACACATGCACAAAATCATTTGCAGTTCAGAACGCACATAGTGCCGCATTAATGAATAATGTTGTGCGGAAGAAATACAAAACAACACTAGATATTTCAAATGGATTCGTCTGCCAAAATATAGCTCCTGAAAGCAGATATTTGACACGATTTTCTGCACTCGGCACTCAGCGTCAATTTTGTCTTCTGCCCCAAGGCTATAAGAACAGACCCAGGCTATTCTCGGCAAGAGTGTCAGAGCTATTACAAACGTGCAATGAAGAGGCAGTGTCCTACGTAGATGATATTTATCTGACGGACGATGAACTACTTGAACACTTGTGCAGGGTGAACAACATAATTGTTGGTTTTGCCAATTTGGGCTACAAATTTAACTTCAAAAAATCAAAAATTGCCCACCTCAGCGTCCTATTTTTGGGATATGAGCTGTCAAGTGAAGGCAAAAGCATGGCCGCTAACTTTTTAGAAAAGTGCGCGCTAATCCAGCCTCCAAAGACCCTGAAGGGTTTACAATCCATTTTAGGATTTCTACATTTCGGCACAACATACATTCAATACTATGCAGAAAGAGTAAAACCTAATCAGACCAGATTTCACAGCAAACAAGTGGACTCAAAAACATACAGATACTCTATGTTCAGTTCAAGCTGACATGATAGCTTCAAAACACTTGCAGACACGAGTAAACGTCCGCAACCTGGTAATACGGGTTATCAGGGTATTTACGTTCACGTTCAATGAAGGTGAGACAGTTCCATTCGCATACAAATCTCATTTGTACACGAATGCTGAAAATCAATTTGCACAACAGAAAATATACTGACGGCAGTACAGACTGCTGTAGGGAGAGAAAGAGCACTAGCACAGGGGAAACATATTATCGTTGTAACCCCGATACAGACTTTAGAAGCGGGAACAAAAGCCAGCATTCCAAATGCAAAGGCATTGCATCCACGTTGGATACAATGGGCTAATTCTCTCACTGCAACAGATGTAGAATACAGACACGATCCTTCACTGAGAACTCAAACATTTCTGCAGTATGAACAAGAATACCCTCTCCCGAATGAAATCTTGCCTCTAGATCAGTATGAATGCATCATTTACACTGACAGTTCTGCCCAACCGGCTATTGGAAGTAAACAACAATATAGCGCCGCATGTGCTATAGTGAAAGGTCGTATGCAGGATGGCAAGTTTCACCCAGCAATACGACTACACAATCTCTAGGAGTTTGTACAGTGCAGATGGCAGAACTGAAAGACCTGATACTAGCATTACAGTATACGGATCTGGAATTCCCCACACTGATTGTGTGCGATTCATTTTACTGTGTGCAATCTTACGATGAATATCTTCATTACCGGGGCCCGAATGGGTTTAAAGACGCCAAGGGTGGCACGATAAAACATAAGTTGTTATGGGAACAAGTGGTAAAGCTGAAAGCATGCCTGCCACGGGCTCAAGGTATACACACCTTGAGTCATCACTGTGTTGGTATACACGTTGAAGGGAATTCACTGGCTGATGAAGCCGCCAAGGCGACAGTGGGAACTGCTGCCGTTGCCGCAATCACTCGTTCACACACGAGAATAGACAGAGATATACTAGTAGCTATCAATGCCACAAAGAACGGCTCTGCCGTCCTGTCAAAAGGCTTTCCTCTCAAGTACTCCTACAAGTTAGAAGCGCACAACACACCGTATGCTCAAATTCCAGGATTGGGGATAAAGTAATACCGAACAAAGATCGCAGATTAGGTTTAATACTAGCTGCACACGAGGGTCTGGACTCAGCACACGCAGTAGTCACTACAACAATTTCATTATTGAAGCAGCATTAATGGTGGTTGGGGCTGACAAAACAAACAAAGGACTATGTCCTGAAGTGCGATATTTGCCAGCAGATGAAGGGTTTCACCATTCACAGGCCACCACAAACACCATTACTGATTTCAGACAGACCTCTCGCATGTGTCTATTTGGACCACTGCGGCCCCCTAAATTCAGACGGGGCTACAAGTATATCTTGGTGGCAGTGGATTCATGCTCTAGATTCCTATGGGTTTGGCCCTAGCGCTCGGCTGACGCTCGAACTGTTATAAAGGATTTGCGAGTCTTCATCAGGGACGTTCGCAATTGGCACGTTACATTCCAACCGTGGCCTTGCGTTTAGCTCTAGCACTTACAAGGAAGCCATGGAAAGTATGGGCATGGCCTTGTGGTACTCCTCCCCCTACCATCCCGAGGGAAATTCGGTGGTGGAGAGGAAAAACCGGGACCTAAAGCAATCCTTAACAGCAAGGGTATTAGACGCGGGTGGTAGTTGGGTCAATCACCTATATGGGGTCTAGAGTAACCCTGGGCAAAGCACTACGCTACGCTCGCGTAGTTTGCGAAGTTTGCGCTACTTCGCACAATGCGAATTGCACGTAGCACAGTGCAAACACGCGTAGCGTAGTGCAGCGGTCATTTTTTGCTTGCTCGCGGTCCTCAACGTCAAGTTGGCGACCGCGAGCAAGCAAAATGACATCCCGGCGAGACTTTTTCCTCGTTCGCGATCAGCAACATCAAGTTGCCGATCGCGAGTGTGGAAAATAAACCTCCCGGCGAGATTCTCAACGCGGGGAGGTCAGGTTTCTCATTGCGAGTGGTCGCGTATGCTCGCGACCGCTCGCGATGAGAAACTACCAGTCCGCGTTGAGAAAGCTGCCGCTCGAGTAAAAATCTACTCGAGCGGCAGTAAAAGACAGCTCGCACTGTGCAAGATGCCGTTTTCAATGATTGCACAGTGCGGACAAGCATCCGGCACTGTGCAATCATTGCGAACAGTGCCGCGTAGCTCGCGTAGTGCGAACTGCACTTTGCGTAGCTTCGCGTAGCGCTACTTCGCGAACTACGCCCAGGCTTAGTCTAGAGGGCACTCAATAATATACCAAGAAAAACCTTGGGAGGCCGTACCCCTTATGAAATCCTGTTTGGGACAAGAATGTGGCTACCTGATCTCGATTGTGCCAGCATAGTGGCGGATGCCAAACCATTTGAACTGAATGACCATTTGGCTGTTTTACAGGAACTCAATGAATTCCGGGCGTTACAAAGCAACGTGCAAGTCAAACGCATCGCCACTGGGGAAGTGAAACCAGTTCCGGCAAGACCTGCCTGGGTCCCAAAGATTGGGGACCTGGTCAGGGAAAAGATTGTGGACAGAAGAGACTTTGGGCCATCTTACAGAACACCTGTACCGGTTCTGGCGGTAGTGGGAACAAGAATAGTACTTCGTCCGCCTCTTGCCGGCAAAAAAGAAAAAAGATTCATCTCCATTGATCTGATCAAACCGCATCCTGTGGCTGATTCTCAACAGTAGGCCGTGTGAGGTCCTGAGTAGCCGCAGATCTCCTCTTGCTACTATACAGGAAGTTCAGATGGAAAGACTGATAACCTTTCAAGACTCCACTACATAAAGTGAAAGAGTACCAAATAATGGAGTACAAATCGTTCCAGTTGAAATTGAAAAACATCAAGAAGAAACAACAATGCAAGTTGCAATTCGGCCCAACAATGATGTCTACATTAATGTGCCTTCAAACGACACATGGGCCAGTTCTACAAAACCTGCGGAGCTACCAAAGATAGATCAAACTGCGTCTTGCTACTTCATCAATTTTGATATTTCCTCAGATCCAAGTGAACTTGATCAAACGCCACCCATTTCAAAGAAAGAGAAAATTCTACAATTCTATCTTTTGCTCAAAAAGACTTACTTAGTGTCACCTTGGTTGCATATTTGGTTTGCAATAGGGGTAGTATACCTGCTAATTTGGATTGGCACAGTGACTGTCTTTTTTCTGATTCTGAATGGACATTATCTCCCAGAACGCTCTGCAGTACAATCTGTGAACTTGGTCCTGAAACTACATAAATCAGCACACCATGAACAAAGAGACTTGTCCCTGGTGAACATTACAGCAATTCCAGTACCTGATGGTATAGTCTGGGATAAAAGTTTCATATGATATATTTGGTCATACTGAAAATTTAAAAATTCCACATTTGTTTAAAATTTCTTTAAATTATTTCATTACCCCCAGTACACTCTCTGATGATTGGGACATTGAAACTGTAAATACTATGCTCACAGATTTGGAACAGTCTGCTGAATTTTCTTACAGGGAATTGTATGAAGATACAACTGACTACGATACCATGTTTTGTTACCAGCATTATGGTCATCATTTTTTGCATAGAGCAAGTGTACCACGCACTTCTAACGCATACCCTCAACGGGAACATTGCCCGACACCACCAAAGGGTAGCTCTGTCACATTCTCACAGAAATTTGCATACTTTTCAGGGTTCAATACATCAGACCCAGAATCGTTTTACTACAAACTTGTACAGACTAATGCAACAATGAAGAAAATTATGCTAACAAACACAAAGCTGATATATTCATGACCTTTTATCTCCCAACTGTCTATACAGGGTTTAGACTACTGGAGAGACACGATAGATACCAAATCCATCTGGAGACAAGAGAGAGGCAGGTTCAGGGAACTGAGGCATTATTCAGAGCTTGCCTCATACCATTACAGATGATTTTCCTGCACAGAAGGGTGCAACAGACTACCTGTTAAAGGTTTGCAAAAATTAAAGACCTGAAAACACCAAGCATCCCTTCACCCACACCTATTAAGGGTATCGCAAATAACACACTGACAAATGAAGGGACACATAGTACAAATATGTACAATTCCTCATCTCCCAATTGGAAGGTTTGGTTGGTTTGGCCTGTAGACATGAATATGTGTAACTCAAGATTCAAGAGTACCACCGAAGGGTTTTGTATCCATAGGCCTGACTCACGCTATGTACACACAGAAGACCCAGGGGTAGTGACTTCCTATAGTGTCAGGAAGTTGTGCCTAGAATGATTAAATACCTCAACACTATCACAGGTGAAACAACACTTGTCCCTTCTGTCAGACAACATAGATCTTAGGGATTTCTTGTTAGGTCCCAAGAAACCACATAGTAATCACTTTTTGTATGCCATCTATAATGATGTATGGAACGTCTCCCAACAGGAAGCTGCTGAGAGACTTTGTGAAATCATTAGAATTAACCTAGAAAAAGCCTTAGCTGTGGTAGACAATGGCATGACCACACTCTCGTCTCGTATTTATTCACTGGGCAACATTGTGTCCTCAGCTATCGACATAATGGAACAAGATTTGTCTATTCTACAACATGGGCAATCTCAGCTACGCGCTATTATGCTTTTAAGCTGGACGCTTCAATCATTGCGTTCTGGCCATGTTCCATGGCGATACATTAAAGACACAAATCTGTTTTCAGCTTACAATCTGACAGAAAGACAAGTGACCATGGCATGCAGAGATGTGAAGTACACCATGCTGCTCATTGAAAAACTAGAGAAGTTACCTTTTACTGTAGCAGAATCACAGTCTATGGAATGGTTAATCCATGGCTATATCACACTGCCAATAACGACATTCCAATTTCAATACTGCCTGAAATATTACCCAGCAGGCAGGTATGAAGCGTAGGGCGAAGGGTACATACGAGAAACCTGGGAGTTGCCATACACATATAGGTGCAGGAATAAGGACAAGGAAGTTTTCTTGAGTGGTTCGAACTGCGAAAAGGCCTTGAGTGTGTAAAGAAGTGTCGCTTCACGGGGCGTGTAATGTTTCAATAGCGAACTTGTCCTGCTACCTAAAGGGTTCCCCAGCTGCTGTAATCCATCCAGTTTTTGAGTTACTTTCCAATGGGAGTTACTTGATGCTGAATGACCAAGGCTGCTGTGGTATGATGCCTGGCATTGCTTATCTAGTGACCGTCAACTCCAGGGTTATTTGTTGTAACTAAGTATTGTTTCCCCCAGCTCGCACAGTTAGGGAGGCACCACTGTGGCCTTCACTGAATGTTTCCAACATAGGGTTTGATTCTCTGAGCAGACTGAAAGACATGCTGTTTCAGCAAAATGGGGCCTTAACATCAGCTCGAGAGATCTTTGATCTCCAAGTTGCAAGGTCCTCGGCAGAGATACAGGCTCTGGTCCGTAAGAACTTCCCACTCCATTTTGGAGAAATGGTCCATCGTATCTTTAACATGTCTGATACAAGGGGGATAGTACACTTATTAAGAGCATTGGATCAGGTCTGTTAACCATCTTTCAAACCATTTTCGGAGTGATTCCATCATTCATACACTCCGTACTTGGAAGCGTTTTTGGAGAGCTTCCTTTGGTCCTGCTTACAGTGGCGGGCATCCTGATTTTACTCCTATTGCTTCGCAATGGATGTCAACATCACTCGAGACATGGAGAGAACACTGCTGGAGCGACGTTGTCGTGAGCGATTGGTGTTCTTCGTGGGTATACCTTGGCTTCGAGAGCTGAGTGAGCATTGGTTCCTGTCTTTCAGACCAGCCTGGTTTGACTGCATTCTGCCAGTATTCCTCTGCCTCTTTTGTGGATTCTGATGCGCGTTTGACCTCTGTCTGACACTTCCATCGGTTGCGCCGCCGGATATAGACTAGGCCTGGGCGGTAAAATCCGCTCCGCTCGTGGAATTTGCGGAATTTTGGCAATTCCGCGTTCCGCGGAGAACGAGGAATTGCCAAAAATTCCGCGATCCGCGGCGTAGCGGAATTTTTTCCTTGTTCGCGCTTTCAAAATGCGTGTTCGCGCATGCGGTAGCGACTTACCGGGATCCTTGCGTTCGCCGACGAGTTTTCCTATCCGGCCGCGCGATCCCGCGAGAGTGTGTGATCGCAAACACGTCATTTGGACGCGCCATCGGACATCCGCTTTCGCGAACAGGAAACACGCATCGCGAACGGGCGGGACAAGTGAAACAAGATGGCCGCGCCAATTGGCGACCGCATGGGCAAGTTCGTGAGATATTTCCCCCTGAGCACGCAAACAGCGTCCCCGAACAGGAAAAACGCATCGCGAACGGGTGGAACAAGCAATTCCGCGTGCTCGCGGAATTCTGCGTAGCTCGCGGAGATTTTTTACATCTTTGCGGAACTTTGCGTAACGCGACTACGCAAATTCCGCCCACCCCTAATATAGACATGCTCCTGGCGCCTTTACATGCCCATGTGCACAGTTGTCCACAGCGTATTCCCATGTTGATGATGGAGTTCCTAGAGCCTCCACGTGATGCCTCAGCTCCTGTTGGAACGGAACTCTGCTCCACTACGGATGTGCAGGCATCAGTCTCAGGCACACAGGCATCTAATTTTTCCCCGACGGCTGCCGTGGGAACCAGTAATGACCACCTCTGCTCACTTGATATCATACTGGAGGTGCTAGAAGGACTGCCTCCTGCTGATGACATGTTCAGTGATGTTGAAGCTTCAGCACAGGATTCTTAAACAATCTGCCCTTTCCTGTGCTGGGAACCGTTTGGATAATTTTTAAACACGTACCAAATTGAAGGTCGAACTAACTTTGTTTTTCTTCTCTGCTCTATCTGAACATAGTGGCCTTCAAGGTGGTAAAAAAAACAATGCAAACATATAGAGGACCTTTTATGAACGCTTTTTCTAGGGAAGAATGCTTTTGATATAGACCTTGCTTTTATGAAAATCTTTAAGTCTTTTTTAAGTGCTTTTTTAGTATGCTTTAATATACATGATTTTATGCCTTTTTTTAGCATTTTATATCATTACCTAGCTGACCCTGTTGACCTTTTGATGAGGAGTGGGTGTCATGTCCTTTAGGATAGTCCATCATGTACATACAATTACATACATTTTGTCCCATCCACACGACATAACGGTCCTACACAGGTGACCTTTTACCTAGTAGCTTACTTCTGTCTCTCCGACATCAGGCTCTTGGTACCCTATCTTAATCCCTGTACCTGACGTACATAAACATGCCCCCAGGCACTGCAGATTTATTGTGTATAAGGGTCACCACTTTTTTCATCCATGGCCAACAGCCAGCTGTGCATGATCTTGTTTGTTTAGGAAAGGATTAGCAGAGGATTAGCGAATGTTTTCAAAATATATCAATTCTAGAAGAAACCCTGGAGTGACCACTTTAGTATAAAAGACACTAACTCCCCCTAACAAGACAGAGGAGAATTCCTTCCAGGCTGGACCGAGACTCTGCAGGCTGATGCTTTGACAGGCAGATACCTGACATCCCTTGTGGGGTGCCATCCTCGACGCAGAGATGGGGGCCTTCATTCAGAACCATCAGGTGAGGGGATAACACTTCCTTGGGGGTTTCTTGGCTCCATTAGGATCTATCCTGACATTTGCATACACATGCTTCACCTACATATCTAGGCTAGGTACATTTAGGTAGGCTACGCATCGTAGGGGCACGCCAATGCTATTGTGTTATATAATCTGCTTTTATTCATCTTATTAGCACTATTGTAGAAATGTATCTGCTATTTACGATATTGGTGCTAGCGATCACATTTGTCTGCTCCTGTCTTTTGATTGTCGCAGCTAATATGTTTCACACTAGACTGACTCTTGACCAATAAAGGATTCTTGAAACCGTTCCAATTGTCATTCTATGTGTACTCTGAGAAAAGCAAGCACGAGTGACTGAGCGAAAGATACCGTATTATTTTCCACGATACCTGAGGATTCAGGGTTGTCATGTTCAGTGGTTGCCAGAAACTACATACATCACTGTAGAGTACAGGGGGGTTGAAGTGGCACTGTAGAGCTAGCTGGTCTAACGGCTGACTCATCCTGTGGGGGTGTCCAGAGTCTGTCTGCACACCAAGCCCTCAGTTTTGGTCATCCAATACGCGCAGGTCCTGGGGGGTCCTAGGAACTACACAACAACACCTCCTGGTGCACTACTGGTTGAGGGGTAAAGTCCCCTTGGATGCTGAGGATCGTTGGGGACAAAGAACCCCTCCTGTTACCACCAGTGAGTCCTACACAGCAGAATTGCTGAGATCAGGTAGGAGGCCCTGCCCCGTTTCTCCACCACTCTGCAAATTCGCCTCCTGGCGCACTACTGGATGGGGGATGAAGTCCCCTTGGATGCTGAGGATCATTGGTGCCAAGAACTCCTTCCATTACCATTAACAAGTCCCACACAGCGGTATTGTTGAGGGTTCATCGGAGGCCCTGCCACTTTGTCCACCCACTGTACAGACCCATACAGCCACTCACATACCTACTCACAGACCCATAAAGCCTTTCACACACCCACTCACACAGCTACTCACATACCCACTGACAGACCCATATAGCCACTCATACACTCTCTTGCAAACCCATATAGCCCCTCACAAACCCTCTCACACAACCACACAGACACCCACATAAACACTTACACACCTAGTCACAGACCCATACAGCCACTCACACACCCACTCATCCGACCTATACAGCCTCTCACAGACCCACCCACTCTAAAAGGTTAGAGGTTACAGTTAGAAAATAAAATTTTGAAAAATCTTCTAAATTCAATAAAAAAACACAGGTTACAGGGACGTTATAGTTAGGAAATAGAATTTAAAAGACCTTAGAAGTTCACTGAAAAAATCCAAAGGTTACAGGGACGTTATAGTTAGGCTCAGATTTGACTAGTACAAAACCATTGAAATTCAGCAGTTAAAGTCTCCTGAGCTAACTATAACTTACGACCCCGCAATGCACTGCTTATGAGCGCACATATTACATCACTCATGACATGGTCAGTGACATCACTCATAACATCATTGATGACATCTCAAATGACATCACTATATATACAATATACATATTTTATTTACATTACCATATACTTACTTTGTGCTGCAAAGGCATAACTGGAAAAGGTATATGCGTGGTAAAACCATTTCATTGTAAGGGTAGTGCATGGTAAATGATGTGTGATAAAGGCAAGCATTGCTCCGTTGTACATCTGTTTAAAAAGGTTACTTAAATGGATGGCACAGTAAGTGCTGTAGGCCCACTAGTAGCATTCAATTTAGAGACCCTAGGTAGAAGTAGTTCAACTTTACTGGGGACTTATAAAGAAATTAAATGTGCCAGTAGGGTGTAAGCCAATAGTACCATGTTTTAGGGTGAGAGCACAAGCACTTTAGCACTGGTTAAAAGTGGTAAAGTTCACAGAGTCCTAAAGCCAACAAAAACAAATCCAGCAAAACAGGAGGGGTGAAGGCAAATGGTTTGGTGGTGACCCTGCATAGGGGGCCAGGTCCAACAAATTCTTGTTTTGCTTTCAGCACAAACAGGGTATTTTGTTTCCTCTTTTGACAAATTGTGGCACATATTGTATTGAGCTCCTAGAGGACAGATGTACGTCAAATCGATTCGCAAAAAGTGGTTGCAAATTGCGCACCTTCTTTTAGTGAGCCCATTCAGATTTTGCGAACCGACCTTATACACTAAGAGGTTGGTTTGCAAAATAAGGAATCATAGTCGGTGGCAATCCAACCTACCTCAATAATATTGATAAGGTCAGTCAAGAATTGCAACTCATTATGATTGGCCACAATCACAGGGATGGTGGCCCTCAAGGGTCAGCATACGACCATGTCTGTGATTTTGTTTAAATAACATAAGTGTGGCACTCACTATTCACCCAACACTGCGCATCCCGACTCTCCACCATTCGCAACCAGAATATTTGTTTTTTACCAAATTCCTCATTGATTTTTTATTTTTAGTGCTCACAAACAGTAAAATCACATACAAAAAAATCACAAAGTACTTGGAGATGATACATAACAACGCTGTAAGGCTAAGCCTAATATTTCCAGTATTATTAGATTACATTAGTATGTAATTCAGACCCCATTTCTCCATCATATAGCACCTTTTCTACTCAAACCACATTTCCATGGTGTTTTATATTTTGTATTTTGTCCTCTTTCTATTGATGTGTGTACCTATCACATCTGCCAGTATCTTTAAGAACCGTAAAACACTGTGATATTAAAGTCAACAATTGTTTTATTGAGAATTATAAAAAGTCTGCAATACACAGTGAAAAATGTATATCCCTAAAACAATAAGATGCAGGAAACTGAGGAAGTACTCCTTAAAGATTTTTCCTTTATTTGCTACATCAATTAAAAATAAGTACAAACACACATGCAGGAGTCTCCAGCACAAGATGAAAAGTATGCTGATGTTCATGTCCTCCAGATCTGGGAGGCAACATGACTCACATGCTCTCCTGATAATAGATGGTCAAGGGTATCTTAGAGAAGGTACTCCTATGTTAATTATAAATACAAAGAGGAGGAATAACTATGGTTGTAGATGGTTTCATCACAAAACCGCAATATATTCCATAATAAAAGAAGGTCTTTTGGCTCTAGAACTGATGGCATGTAAACTGTTTTCACATTTTCAGGTTTAGCTCATATGGATTAGGAACCTGTAGCAGAATCTATCAGAAGCAGCAGAGAGGGAGTATAGGTTTATTTGTTATGCATGCAGTTAATGAAATACCTTCTGATCACAAAACATAGAAGTTGTGATGGAAATAGGTACCTGCGCCAGACTTTGTACTCTGATTTCATTGCAAATTCCAGAGTAACCCCAGCAATGTCCTCGTTACATGGAGGATTCTGCACAGAAAACATGTCCAAAGTGGAGGAAACGGGCATGTTCACTTGTCACCATTTAACCCCCATTCCATCACGCATGGGAAATGGTGCAACAAGGATTTCTCCTTTGTGGTTTTACTGACCACAATTCCTGGTCACCTCAGAATGACCAGTTACATATTTGCGCTACAGATTATTTGAGAACCCAGCAACATAAACCAGCCAGATTTGCATCAACACACAGCAAAATAACTATTATGACAACGATGAAATCACTGGTAAGTTAATCCGGGAGCAGCTGCATGCTTAGGGACTCTTTGGAAAGCAATCCTGCTCACAGCCAACACACACGTCCTCTAGCGAGAGCAGCACTAGTGTTTGTGAGATCTTCTAGAGATCGTCAAGAAAAAAAGCAGAAAATGGATCCTTTGGATGCAAAAGAATTACTGATTTTCTCATTCATAGTGAATGTGATTGGAATACTAGCCAGTGGGATCAATGTGACTATTAAAGTAATTGCCTGGACTAGGGGCATCAGCCTGAACAGCTGTGATCTCATCTTAGTGGCTCTGGGGATCTCCAGTGCTTGCTTTCAGTCTACCTTCCTAGCGTACACTTATATTTCTTTCAAAATGCTGGATGTTGAAACCATAGAATACCCTTTTGTAGTCACACGTCAGCTCCTGATCTGGGCTGACACTTGCAGTCTCTGGTTCACCTCCTGCCTCTGTGTCTTCTATTGTGTGAAGATCGTGGACTTCAACCACCCCCTCTTCTTCTACTTAAAACCCAGGATCCCTAAGATGGTGGCCTGGCTGCTCTTGGCATCTGTTGTGAGCTCGTTGGTCCTCAGTATTCCCTCATCCTGGGAAGTATACAAGAAATCCCCTCAAAATATAGATGATACACTAAATAATTGTATCTTATTGTTGAAAAAGCCATTTTTTATACTTTGTATGACATTTTACTTAACATTTTTGGCTACTGCCTGCCTCTTCTGCTTGATATTTCTTCCATCACACTCATCCTCATATCCCTCGGCAGACATGTCCGTCGTATGAAAGAGAATGCCAGAGGATTCAGTCAGCCCCGGCTGGAGGCTCACTTTGGAGCAGCCAAAATAGTTGGATGCCTTCTTCTGGACCATATTTTATTTTTTCTGGCAACGTTTGCCTTAATGTTCGTAATTTCGCCTTTGTTTCGGGTTAATTTGCCAGATAATCATTGCCTCCTATATGCCAGCACAATGCATTATTCTGATTCTGAAACATACCAAACTGAAGCAAGTGCTCTGCAAGTTACTCCGACCCTGGAAGTGAGGCATTCATCCATCATGGGAAGGCATCACTGAGGTACCCAATGGCATCCTTCTACTTCCAGCATCACCTGCAACAAGACAAACATTGCATTCTCTTTGATTCTCTTGTGTATTTTTTTGAAGAGCATCTTTTAATGAGCTGTACTGAAAATGTGTGCCTTATCTTCTCACACTTATTTAGAATTGTGGATATTTTAGAAAAAGTTATGACTATAAAATGTGTTGTCAATTATATAGTTTATTTTGCTTATTTTATTTCTTTCATACAATATTAATGAATTGGTGTATTTTATAATAGAAAATGAACCAGGACTATGGAAAATTGAGTTTGTAGAATAACTGAGAATAAACAGGGCCATTGTATTACTTGTAAACCCTTGCATTTCATGCAAAATATAAAATTGAAAAAAATACTTATAGCATTTTGCAAATGCATCTTCATTCTTGCCTGTTTTTACTTTCAAAATTGACATTTGGTAACATTGCATTTAGATTCAGATAACTTGCATATGTAATTTTGCGCTCTAGCTTCTATCGTCCCACTGTATTATGAGTGCATTGAAAATAAAGTTATGGTTGTATAAGCAATTTTGAATGACATGCAAAGTTCTCAGCGGTTAAGGTTTTCATAAAATATCAGGATTGGACTGCAGTTCGTCCAAAATGGTATTTCCACTTCTGTCTCTGCAGGGAGTGGGGACAACTTCACCCATCCCCTCAGACCATGTGCCAGCTACGCCCAGACTGAGAGGGCCCGAGGAGTTCAGCAAGGCTTTCTACAGCTCTGATTTGCAACAGCAAGGGGCGTAGCTTTGGGGCAGGGGGGGAGTGCTTGGGGTGTGCCACCCCCCCAGATAAATTAATTCTTGGCTTTGTAGTTGGATCAGGGGGGGGAGAGTCGGGTCTCCTATGTCTTTGTCAGCTTTTCTCTCGTGCACCAAGAATAAAGACAAAACAGTGGCTAAGCCTGGGCGGAGTTCACGGAGTTCTGCTATGCGGAACTCCGCGAAGTGACCAAAAGCTCTGCCGCGCTAAGCGGAGTTCCGCAAGCAGTGGAGTGCGCTTGGACATGCTTGTTCACGTTAATTTTCAGTGCCGGGTGTTTGTCCTGCGCTTGGAAATCAACGCGAATGGCACCATGCGCAGCGCAAGAGGGCTCAGCTTCTTTTCTGCCACTCGAGTAGATTTTCTACTCAAGTGGCAACTTTCTTAACGCGAACAGAAGGTTTCTTAATGCGAGCAGTCATGACCACCTGTGACCGCCCGCATTGAGAAATCCGACTGCCTACGCTGAGAAATCTCGCTCGCCAGCTTGACGTTGGGGAGCGTGAACAAGGAAAAATCTCGCCTGGAGTTGGATTTTCCTCACTCGCGCTCACCAATTTGACGTTGGGGAGCGCAAGGACAACAACTGCGCTCCGCGTTCTCCGCGGAGTGCAGTAAACTCCATTGAAGAGGCGTTCCCCACCTGGGCTTAACAGTGACCTTCGATGTAAAAAAGGAGAGAGAGACCAAGATATACATCTGGTGGCTGAATTTCAAAATGTGAAACCAGATAACATGGAATCAATACGAGCTTCTCTGCTTGTCCAAATTGTGTGATTCTAGGCAAACATTTTATTACACAGAGCTTCCTTTTTCTTTATCATCACGTATGAGAGAACTTTTAAGTGCTTGAGTTTGGATGAACGCAGTACAAGCACCTTTTCTGTTTGATTTTATAGACTATATTGTTGCTCCAGCTGTAATAAGAATCTAGGCAATGTTTACAGTTTATATGACTACTAACTTGTTTCTTAGTTCAGGAATGGCATTGTTGTTTGGGGGCGAGCGATTAATGTTTCTAAGTTCATGTTGAAAAACTATCACTATTAATACATGATTTTCTATGGAGGGATATCATCTGATGGACTAAGGTGAAATCCTTCTGAATGTTAAAGAAATACACTAGTTTGAATTTTGAAGAGATGGTATCATATTTTTACATTTTGTTTGTTGCACGATATGCATGCCAAACATTTTCACAGCTTGCCTTGTGCATTGTCTCTTAGAGCCAATTCTGGCCCTTTTCATTTGCTGGTGTGCCCACCTCTATTTGCAATTTAGGCTTAATACACGAGGCTGTCAGTCACTTGATCAAAAGATTTGCAAAAAGCAAGGAATGGCCACATGGAGCCCAGCCTCCATGCACTGATTTGGCAACTCTCCCATCAAGGCTTCTCATAGTAGAGATGCAGAAGAGTCCGTAGAGTTAAAATACATTTAAAATAAGTGATCCTGGGGCAGGGATTTCAGGCTGTTTTGTTATACATGATGCTAGTCATGAGTTTCCAGAGGGAGCTACCAAGCCCAGGTAAGACAACCAGGAGGGTAGCTTCAGCTGGGTTGTTTGGGGTGTGCCACCCCCCAAATGCATTCTTGGATTGGTAGTTGGGTCTGAGGTCCTGAGTCAGGTTTGCCATGTCTGTGTCGTTTTTTCTTGTCATTCTCACTTTGCTAAGAGCTTTTAACTTGTTCTTTTTTGAAGTCGGAACTTACAAGTATATAGTGACTGGTTTACCCAAAAAATAGTAAATCTGCACACGAAGTACTCTTTGAATTGGTGGAAATCCACTAATTTTCATTATTTACGTACATTGACAGTAGAAGATGGAAAGCTGCACCAGGCTCAGGTTTCTAGACATACTACTGGAACTCAAACACCCAAAAGGTGATGGGACATATGGTTGCAAATAGTCTAACCACTGGCACTCGCTTGGAGTAGCAATCCCACCCATTATTTTTTACCCACTGTACCGCATTAGACAGAAGCCCCGAATCCCACTGACTAAGCCCTGACAACAGTACTTATAGCGGCCGATTATGAGGAGTCTTTTGAAAATGACTTACGTTTGTATGTGACTTTAATCAACCACACCAGTTTTTTAAGTACATTTGTGTGATCGTAGCACAATGTAATGCAGAACTATAGTAACCACCTGTCCGTTATTTATACAGACCATGAATTTGTGTGAATATCCCTTGTCAGTCGCTAATACTGTAAAGCACAGCGTTTGTCCGTAATTTGCATGTTGCTGTCTGACAGACTTGGAGATGCCTGCATTGCAAGCAGCAGTACACCACCAGTCTGCTGGCTGTGGCCTAATAGCTACTTTATAAGACTTATAGCTGACGCAAACCATAGCAAAATGTTTATTTTGAATTTACCTGCCAGCACACAACTTGTTTAGGCTGGAAAGTTGCTGGAAAGTAGCAGAGAGCAACATTTAGTACAGGTTTGCATTACTTTGCTGAAGGGGGCATTCCATGGGTGGTACATAGGCGTTCCTATGCAACCACCCATGGGTTTTGATGCAAAGCCATATCAACTAACAATAGTTTGAGAGTGGCATTAAGTTAGAGTAATGGTTTTATTTCCGACTTTGTATGTGTACAGCACTGTACAGCACACTCCAAAGTGCGAATAATTTTAAAGTTTGTCTAGGCATAACATTTTATACTTAAAGTGTACCTTCCCAGCACAATATCTATGCTAGATATCACACATACACACCATTGTTCTATGGTGAAAATGAGTATGTATGGTTCTAGGCAGTCTAATTGTGTGCTGAGACAAGGGAGAGAGCAGTAATGTGCCCTATCCTAGTACACAGGGCTCTTTCCTGCTCTCCTTAACTTATGCAACGCAGCAGAGCAAAAACAAATTAGTGCACTATGTTGCAAGAGTTTTAAGTAACTTTACCCCTTGGTTTGAAGTTCAAGGTTCAAATCCTGCTGTTTCCATTGACATATGTCAAGGTTTGTCCAGTGGAAGAATAACAATTTTCAAATTGCATCAATATTCCTAAAATTGTATTTGTTATTGGGAGAACATTAGGATTAGGAAAAATAATTTGTATTGATGAGCAATATGTTAATTGGCACTGATGGAGCAGGGTTTTGCGGAATTAAACCTGCTCGGATCAAACTTCTCATTGTGTGGATCATTAACAAAATGGTGTGAAAATGAACAGTGTAAAACTAATAAGGGGAGGTGAAATTGCGCAAATGCGTGCTGGAA
This sequence comes from Calotriton arnoldi, assembly GCA_963921515.1. NCBI lineage: Eukaryota > Metazoa > Chordata > Amphibia > Caudata > Salamandridae > Calotriton > Calotriton arnoldi. Next base: position 1,373,196 of record CAWUFW010003038.1, read on the forward strand.
AGAAATCAGTATTTCCAGTGTTTCTGTAATAGGCCGCAAATGTGAATGATTAATGCAGAAATAACAGCCAAAGAAAATAATAATAGAAGCCATAAGTTTAAAAGAGACATGAAATTTTCCTTTCCAATGACTGTTTGAAAATAATGTACATAACGTGAAGAAAAATGCAAAGGAGCATTAATAGTGTAGTTTTGTAAAATTACAACGATAATTACATGTGTTTTTGTTTTTCCTAGAGCACGTTTAACTGTTCTGCAGAGAAGGCCTCAAGAGTCTTTTTAGGTTAAATTTGTTTACTAAAACGTAGGCTGCAAAGAAGTGTATTTTGTCCTTTGTAAGTTCCTGATGATGGCCAAGGCTGTGTGGAGGAAGTAATGAACGTTATTAATGGAATTTCCTTGCCGACCGAAGTTTGTGGACACTTGTGCTACGAGTTTGATACATTAGCGAGATGGAAAAATGTGCAAGCCGCGGAAGAGATTATCGGAGTTTCCTCTGCTGAAGGACAATGATGAAAGTTCTCTAAAGACAAAGGAACTGTTGAAAGTTAGGTGCACTGAAAGTGGAGTGACCAGACACTCCCTGGTCTAGTCCAATGGGATTTGAGGATTCTTTGTGTATTGATACATGGAGGGTTGGATCTTTAGTGAAATTCGGGTATAATTACTAGTGTTAGAAATTGTAGTTAGGCAGGCTTGGGAGTGAAATTTTGACTTTGCAAGAGGAGAGAGCTGTGCTGCTGTTTCCTAACTTAACTGGCTGGCTGTTGTTCTGCTGATCCTGACTCTTTGACTTTGCTCCTCATACCTTCTTGAGGGTGCCCCAGCTTACTCTTCCAGCCGGAGAGTAGCTTTTCAGACTACGAGCGTTTTGTGCTATAGGTTTGTATGATATTCTGAATTTGCATTAATCTTATTTTGCAAATGTTCTTTACTCTTTTGTCTCTTCGCCTATCCACTCTCTCATGACACAGTTTACTATATTGTAGTTTCTCTTGTGTGGTGATCTATGATTCGAGCTGTATTGTCCCTGATGAGCATTCACATTAATTTAGATAAAAGCATATTGATAAGTAATCAGAGTCCGTCTTTATCAATGTCGAGTTGGTTATATTGAATTAATTATTTCTTTATTTAGGTCCTCATTGCTAGAATTCTGTCAATCCTTTGCCAATCCCTGTCAACTATACAAGATTCATCGAGAGGAGAGAGGACCATTATAGATAGCAGAAATTTGGTAACTTGTTTTAAACTCATGCAGCGTGAAAGGGACTGTTAGGTATTAAATTGGGTCCTGATGGTAAAATTTTTCAAAGCCCCTTTCCACTGCATCAGCACTCTGTCTGTAAATAGGGGCGATGGAGTGGCCTAATGGCTAGAGCGGTAGACCTTAAAGCTGGGGAACCGGGATCGAGTCTCAGCAGGGACGCTCAACATCCTGTGATTCTGGGCAAATCACTTAATCTCCCCGTGCCTAACAAAATGAGCATGTAACACAGCTGGTGCTCAGATAATGCACTCTGATATCTTTGGGTCGAGTTCACGCTATATAAAACTGAGAAAAATATATATATATATATATATTTTTGATATGCGCAAAGAACAGAACAACTCTTCTCTTTCTCCCAAGCCAGTTGCTGATTTTTAATGATAATTACATCCATCTCTTACCCTCTTTGTTCTGTTGGTAAGCTGCTGTGATCTGTGCTGAGTTTACTCCCTCCACTGACAATTTAAATTTTGACTTTGAGCTTATCTAACGCATAGGTACAAAAATTAGCTGATGAAAAATTACACTTTGGTGTTTCAGTGCTCTCTATGCTCTGGGCCACTTGAACTTGCACTTTGATGTTTCTGTGCTCATTATACCTTATGCCACTGTAAATTGAGGGTTCTCCCTCGGTATTACACATAATCATGGATTTGCCACACTTGGTACATAATTCACATTCTGCTGTGTCAGGTGTTGATTTTAACAAAAAAAAGAGTCACACTTGAATAGGTGAAAAGTTACAGTTCCTCAATGGGGTCAGTTCCTGCACAGTGGCAAACGCTTTGCAAGGTTGGCTAGTCATGAGTTGCTGATTCCTCTATCCAGATGTTGAACTAGTACAAATGAAGTGAGTAGTATATCACAGTAGGGGGTCTAGAGGGAGTAATCATTACCATCAACGGTACCACTCCATACAATCTATCTCACAAAAAGGTACCCGGATGGTATATTGTGAAGGACACAACCAAAAGAGGGGGGAGAGGGGGGAAGGGGAAAGAAGCACTCATGTGTTAGGACGAGAACCCTCCCAGCCCTTCACTAACACGGTGATAGAGACGACACAGAGTCCTGATATCTGCCATGAAGGGACCTACGAAGGTGGTGTATGACTAATAGTCTAGAAATGCATCATGTGGACCTGATGAGAAGCTGGTACCACTGGCAATATCCATGCCAGTATTTTTTTCACACATGTTGAGCAGAGTGACATAGAGCATGGTCCCGATGAATGCCAAGAATCTTTTGTTCTGTAGATGCAGAAACATGTTGACCGGATTCCAATAGGGGACCATCCATAACCCTATTTTCACCTAGCTTGTTTTAATCTATCCATTGGGGGTACAAATAAAGATTATTCTCACCCACCAGGAGATAGTTTTAACTCACACCCATTTATATTTCGTTTTGCACTCTGCCCCTTACTCAAACCCTAGATTGGATGACATAAAACACCTCGCGCTCCTCTCCTACGGGGGAGTTGTAGCCCGCACTGGGTACCTTGCGGTCCCAGTGTGAAGAGGGGACCCAATGATGAAGGATGTCACCCTAGGGTGAGTGTCAGTGAGGGTTCTCATCTTTACACATGAGTGCTTCTTTCCCCTTCCCCCCTCTCCCCCCTCTTTTGGTTGCGTCCTTCACAATATACCATCCGGGTACCATTTTGTGAGATAGACTAATGAAGTGAGACCTTTACCCAAGCCATATTACTTAGAAGTGAGTGGAATTTAAGTAATTTGCTTCTGACTAATTACGAGAAATTCCTGGAAATGTAACAAATTTACACGCAATTATGTGAAATATTATTCCATCATTTAGTACTACACTTTAGCTTGAAACACGTCCTTGGATCAGTTTTTGAGGCAAGGGTGCATTTTGTGCTAAAAAATAGCATGAAATACACAGTTGCCATGAATAATAGCTGATTGCTTTCTAACTGTTGAAGTTGTTCTTACTCTATAATTTTGCCACTAATGGTGGCATAATTGCGTAATGTCATATAATGCCATAATTTTAAGAATTTTGCTCGCATAATTTACATTTTATCCCGACCTAGGGGCCGATTCCGATCTCGGTCGGAGGCGCACCTAACACCATTCGGTCGGGAAAAAAGCCATGCGAATGCCTGTTTCCCGACCGATCCGCACATTATTCCGAACGAGCAAGTACGATGCGCACAACAGCATAGATTCCGACCCAGTCGTACTCACCCAATCCAGGTCCTGTTCCCCGACCGAGCCGGATCCGGAATCGTAGAATCGAGCCGCACGGAAGCAAAAATGCAGCCCCGTCCGGCCGGACAAGTACGATGCGCATCCCGTACGCGCCGAACCCGTTGCTACGCACGGCACGTCAAAGCATCCGGGCGAGGCGCACATAAGCTCCGATTCGCGCCACAACACGATCCACGGCTACGAGACGAACATGCCAGCGACGAGGACGAGGCGAAGCAAAGAGAAAGACGAACGAGACGAACCAACCATGAATCCCTTCGTGCCGATCCTACCAATATTCTACCTCTATTACCGGAACAGGCACGGACGCGAACGGCGCAGAAGGTAAGTCAGACACCAACAACAAAAACAAACTACACGTACCCGACACATCACACACAGAGGGATGCAGAAATACCTACACCAGCAACAGCAGCACCATAGGGGCGGGATGGCCCTCACCAATGCCACACATACACATAGGGGCCTGTATGCCTACCACTACTGCCACCCCTACCCATGGGGTGCTGGATGCCTGTCACCACTACCACCCTCACCCAGGGGGTGCCAGATGCCTACCACTACTACCACCCTTACCCAGGGGGTGCCAGATGCCTACCACTACTACCACCTCTACCCATGGGGGGCTGGATGCCTGTCACTACTACCACCCTTACCCAGGGGGTGCCAGATGCCTACCACTACTTCCACCCTTACCCAGGGGGTGCCAGATGCCTGTCACTATAACACCCTTACCCAGGGGTGCCAGATGCCTACCACTACTACCACCCTTACCCAGGGGTGCCAGATGCCTACCACTACTACCACCCTTACCCAGGGGTGCCAGATGCCTACCACTACTACCACCCTTACCCAGGGGGTGCCAGATGCCTACCACTACTACCACCCTCACCCAGGGGTGCCAGATGCCTACCACTACTACCACCCTTACCCAGGGGGTGCCAGATGCCTACCACTACTACCACCCTTACCCAGGGGTGCCAGATGCCTACCACTACTACCACCTCTACCCATGGGGGGCTGGATGCCTACCACTACTACCACCCTTACCCAGGGGGTGCCAGATGCCTACCACTACTACCACCTCTACCCAGGGGGTGCCAGATGCCTGTCACTACTACCACCTCTACCCAGGGGGGGCTGGATGCCTACCACTACTACCAGCCTTACCCAGGGGTTGCCAGATGCCTACCACTACTACCAGCCTTACCCAGGGGGTGCCAGATGCCTACCACTACTACCACCCTTACCCAGGGGGGTGCCAGATGCCTACCACTACTACCACCCTTACCCAGGGGTGCCAGATGCCTGTCACTACTACCACCCTTACCCAGGGGTGCCAGATGCCTACCACTACTACCACCCTTACCCAGGGGGTGCCAGATGCCTACCACTACTACCACCCTTACCCAGGGGTGCCAGATGCCTACCACTACTACCACCTCTACCCATGGGGGGCTGGATGCCTACCACTACTACCACCCTTACCCAGGGGTGCCAGATGCCTACCACTACTACCACCTCTACCCATGGGGGCTGGATGCCTGTCACTACTACTACCCTTACCCAGGGGTGCCAGATGCCTACCACTACTACCACCCTTACCCAGGGGGTGCCAGATGCCTACCACTACTACCACCCTTACCCAGGGGGTGCCAGATGCCTACCACTACTACCACCTCTACCCATGGGGGGCTGGATGCCTGTCACCACTACCATCCCCACCCTTAGGGGGATGGATGCCTACCACTAGCACCACCCCTACTCAGGGGGTGCCAGATGCCTACCACTACTACCACCTCTACCCATGGGGGGCTGGATGCCAGTCACTACTACCACCCTTACCCAGGGGTGCCAGATGCCTGTCACTACTACCACCTCTACCCATGGGGGCTGGATGCCTACCACTACTACCACCCTTACCCAGGGGTGCCAGATGCCTACCACTACTACCACCCTTACCCAGGGGGTGCCAGATGCCTGTCACTACTACCACCTCTACCCATGGGGGCTGGATGCCTGTCACTACTACCACCCTTACCCAGGGGTGCCAGATGCCAACCACTACTACCACCTCTACCCATGGGGGGCTGGATGCCTACCACTACTACCACCCTTACCCAGGGGTGCCAGATGCCTACCACTACTACGACCTCTACCCATGGGGGGCTGGATGCCTGTCACTACTACCACCCTTACCCAGGGGGTGCCAGATGCCTACCACTACTACCACCCTTACCCAGGGAGTGCCATATGCCTACCACTACTACCACCCTTACCCAGGGGTGCCAGATGCCTACCACTACTACCACCCTTACCCAGGGGTGCCAGATGCCTACCACTACTACCACCTCTACCCATGGGGGCTGGATGCCTACCACTACTACCACCCTTACCCAGGGGTGCCAGATGCCTACCACTACTACCACCTCTACCCATGGGGGCTGGATGCCTGTCACTACTACCACCCTTACCCAGGGGGTGCCAGATGCACCACTACTACCACCCTTACCCAGGGGGTGCCAGATGCCTACCACCAACACCACCCCCACTCATAGGATGGACAATGCATGACACAACCAGCACACCACAACCTAGGGAATGCAAGAAAAAGACATCCCCCAACACCATGACAAGCGTGTGTAGACTGTGTCAAATGCCTACAACACTGAACATGACTTTGAACATACAATGTGACCCCCTATCACATGTGCCACACATATATGTGTGTGGCCCCCACAATGCAAGCAGGCCATGACCATTGTGGCAATGGGGTCCAAAACCCCATCATCACAGTGACCAAAATGTTAGTGTGGGGTCCATAGCTGAAGCACATACAGAACATTGTGGCAATGGGGTCTAAACCCCCATCATCACAGTGACCAAAAGGTAAGTGTGGGGTCCATAGCTGAAGCACAATTTTGAACATTGTGGCAATGGGGCCTAAACCCCCATCATCACAGTGACCAAAAGGTAAGTGTGGGTTCCATAGGTGAAGCACATTTTGAACATTGTGGCAATGGGGCCTAAACCCCCATCATCACAGTGACCAAAATGCAAGTGTTGACAAAGAAAAAGCTGCAACTGCCAAACTGCATGGATGATTCCTGGTCACAGAACATAGAAACACATCAGTGGCAAAGTAGTGCATGTGTCCCATTGCAACATAGATTGGGGGAGGCAAATACTGCAGTGCAAATAAGACATACCTTTGGCCATGTGCAGACAAACAACACCCATGGGGGCAGACACTGTCAACATTCATCAATGACACAATGACAGAAGTGACCATCAGAATGCAGTCCCACATATTTGCACCAATGGGCACACAAATGCAGATACCCTGTGGAGACTGTAGATGTGAGGAGAACAGATACCATACCATGGCAGCAATGGGACACACAAACCATGTTCATTGTGCTGACCGATGACCTAGGAGTCCCAGGAACAGCAGGGGAAACCCACCAAACAACATACAGCCAATGGCACACCAAAGATATGCCAATGCAGTGGTGCAGATGCACAAACACAAACAGGCAGACCCACACTGCACATCAAACACAACAGGTGAGGGGGGTGCCAGTGTCCCCAGGCAACCACACAACACATGAGGAGGCCTGAATACCAATTACACAGATGTGCATACAGTGCCACACAAAGGTAACTCATGGATCCAAATCCCCTATGTGGGCAATCAGGCATTGTCAGATGAGAGGGAGCACAAATCACACATGTCACACAAGCATGTAGGAACAGCAACTGACACAGCAAGACACAGACACACCACAGCACTACCCCCAGGGCCCCCACAATGTGGTGACCCTGGGCTGCATTACAATCCCACTGTGATGACAAAGCCAAATGTCGTTCACACTGTGAACCACAGTCATGTGTCCTGAGCAACAAACTACCATCACACCTACACAAGCACAAATCAATCAGCACAGCCAGTAAGCCAAGGCCAACATGGAGGCAGGGGTCTAGCCGGGCAAGAACTCTCATCTGCACACACTCAACACCACACACCTCGACCTCCAACAATGTGCAGCAGTGAAGCACACATGCACTGGTGACATTGCACATGCACCCATGACAATCCCAGGCTGGTGGGTGGGAACCAAGGTGCAGAAACACATCACACATGGCCACTCAACAAGACTCCTGAATGTCTGACACACTGCACACTATGCTGTACATGGACATGACGGCAATACCACACCAACCAATGGGATCCCAGCCACAGTCACACACCAATGAAGAAGCCAAGGACACCCACAAAGAACACACATAGACAACTACCAACATTGCAGCCCGGACCCTGAGGAGTGCCAGCAGTCACACACACAACGTGTCACAATCACTGAAAGATAACACAAACTGGAAATCACATGACAGGTGTAAACAACAAGTGCCAAGGGGAATCCTGACTGTGACCCATCTGCGTCTGCACACAAACTCAGCCCTGACAGCAAACACACCTATGGGTGACACCCTGATGACCAGTAATGTGCCATGCACCCACATCACAGAGAATCCAGGGAGAAGACTTGGGGGAACATAGGTCAACTCAGCAAGCATCACAAACAGGTACAACACTAGGGATCCCAGCATGCACAGCAAAACGGAAGTGAACACACAGACATGCTCATATAACACACACCTTGGGCGCAGGCAATGTCACAGGAGTACACACTGCCATGAGGGGACTCCACTCCTGTGTGAGGAAAGCTGTGCCATATGTTGCCTCAATAGGGCTCCATCATGTCAGCTGAGCACTTGGTCACACAGTCAACAATTAGCACCAAATGAATGCTCCCGTCACATCAGCCTGGTCATGGGAGTGCCAACGAAATCATCAGCACAGATCCAACACACTTGTATAGCAATATTGCACTGACAACACAGATGAGTCCTTCCCCATTGATGCCCAAACCTGCATGTCCAGTGGAGATGGCCACACGGTCAGGGAAGTAGACGAATTGAACAATGGCAGGCACAACAGATGTGCAGGGGTGGAAGCCACAGATGTGAAATTGCTAATGTAAGTAGGAAATCCCATTGCCAAATATTGAACACATGACACCCTCAGATGCTGCTAAGGATGACATGGATACACCACAGGATAGGACACATTCCCCTGGACCACATGTGTTCCTCAACAGTAACACTTCATTATCATGAGACCAAATATCACCATCACTGCAGCAAGGGCATGGTTAGCATCATCAACAACATGTACATCAGAAGCAAAAGCACTAGAGAACAGAAAGGTGCTTTATTCAGCATTTGTGGGTCTAACAGTTGATGTCCAGCAAAAAATTAACAAAGGCCAATGGCCAGTCCAACTTGAAAGTCAAAACAGGGTGACAGTGGCAGATGTCACCCTACGCATGCCTGCACTGATGAAAGCCAGGGACAATCCCCTCGGAGGGGCATACGGGGGGGCAGGCCAGGCACCGCAGGGATAGGATCATGGCTCACCAGGAGGAGGCAGGGAAGGGGTGGTGGGTGCTGGAGAGCCACTGACAACTGCAGTGGAGGTGTCTGACATGGTGTGTGCCGGCACAACTGGGGGGCATGACTCTGATGGTGTGGGTGCCGGCAAGACTGCAGGGGACCGTGCAGATGGAGTAGACAAGTTCCCCACTGCAGTGCCCAAGTCAGACAGGGTGGTAGTGGACTCCACTGCAGTGCCTACCTCCAGGGGAGGAGAATGGGGATCAGGTAAGGTGGGCAGGACAGAGGGGGAGGACACCGTCTCCACACCAGTGGCACAGACAAGCGCAGCGGGGGGTGTGGGGCCGGAAGAGAAAGTGGCAGGGGGAGAAGGCCTGATCCTTTTGGGGATGGTGTATCTGTGGGTGGGGGAACCTGGGGCAGGGTGTGGTGGGGCACCTGTGGAGTGGGGGCCTGAGGGATGGAGGAAGGAGACTTGGTGCCTGAGCTGCAGGGCGGCGGCGGGGTCTTGCTCTTCCGGGTCCGGGGGGACTTGCGGATGGGGGCGTCAGTCGGTCTGTGCCTGGGGGAGAGTGTCCGGTGGCGAGGGGCACTCCGCTCCGTGTGGGTGGGCTTCCTCTTCCCCCTGAATGCTGTATCAGCTGGATCGGAGGGGAAGAGGCCGAGGTCACTGAGGAAGAGCCGCTGGGTCTTTGGGGTTGCAGGTGAGGCAACGGAGGGGGCTTTGGAGGGAGAGGCAACTGTGGACTGCGCAGTGCTTGTGGATGCGTGTGTGTGTGACTGGGCCCCATCCCCTGTGAGTGTGGTTTCAGTCCCCTGACTGTGCGTGCGTGTGCGTCTTGTCTCTGGCGTGTGTGTGTGTGTGCTGCTCGTGTCTGTGCTGGTGTGTGCCTGTGCCGGTGTGTGTGTGCTTGGGACAGGTAAGGTGCTGGGGAGTGTGGATGGGGCAGAGACAGGAGGGGTGAGGGACTGTTGGAGGAGGGACACTGCTGCCGTCAGGGAGGAGTCCATGGACCTATTGCCCCTCTGTACGGCAGACATGCCCGATGAGATGCCCTCCATGAACGACACCAGCTGAGCCAACAGAGTGGTGTGTGCATGGAGGACACTCAGCATCGCTGTCTGCCCTACATGGAGCTGCCGAAGGAGGTACACAGACTCCTCACTCAGGGCAGCAGGGGACACAGGGGCAGGGGGTGCGGTGCCTGGCCCGAAGGAGACACGCTCCCGTACATGGGAGCCTCCACGGACCTCGGGAATGGGAGCCGATGGGAGGGCGGTGGTGGTGGTGGCGGGGACAGCAACACTAGCTGGGGTGTGGTGGCTGCTGACACCCGCCTCCATAAGGGAGTCATCCTCCGAGCTGCTGTGGTCCTCAGCTGAGGTGGATGGTGCTGAGGACTCCTCGGTGTGGCTCCCCTCGCCCTCCGTGCCACTGGGTCCCTCCGACCACTTCTCGGCTGTTGACCCAGTCTGGCTCTGCGGCTCCTCCTGGTCCATGGAGCTGTCCCCTCCTGTGGCCGTGGATGTATCTGCAAACAATAGGGAGACAGACAGACATCAGTCACCTGCACCACACACCACAGTAAGTACAGCACAATACAGAGAAAGGCCTGGCATCCTTAGTTGAACATTGCTAAAATTGCCCAAACAGAATAGGAGAAGCCAATTGTCAGTCTGATCATCAACCATGGCACTCACATCACACCTGGCCTTGCACCCATCTGTCTGGCGTCCGTTGGCTGGCAATACCCCAGTGTGGACACATGCACCACCTACACAGTAGTTGGACGGTGCAGAGAACACGGTGAAGCATGTGAACATGCATACATCACAACTCTTGCCACTGAGTCAGTACAGCACAATACAGAGCAAGGCCTGGCATTCTTAGTTGAACATTGCTAAAATTGCCCAAACAGAATAGGAGAAGCCAATTGTCAGTCTGATCGTCAACCATGGCACTCACATCACACCTGGCCTTGCACCCATCTGTCTGGCGTCCGTTGGCTGGCAATACCCCAGTGTGGACACATGCACCACCTACACAGTAGTTGGACGGTGCAGAGAACACGGTGAAGCATGTGAACATGCACACATCACAACTCTTGCCACTGAGTCAGTACATGTGCCCGGATGAAAGTGATGCCCAGAGTCAGATATGTGAAATGCATGTGATGCATACCAGCGACAGACACCACGATGCTCCCATGTGCAGATAGCCATTGCCACTATGGTGTGCATGTAGCACATGTCACTCCCCTGCAGGATCACTCATAGGAAGTCACATGCCATGGCACAGGCATGCCTGCTAAGTCATACATCACTGTCTCCAGTCACATGGGCAGGGCAGCCACACAACAACAGTCTGCACTGTGTCACAATAGTAGGACATGGGGAATGCAAGTCCTGGAGCTGAACAAGTGCACATGTACATCCCCCACACACCACATCATCTGAACCCTTATCTGTCCAGGTCATACTGATTGGACATATGGGTGACCTGTAATACAAGCCTCTGAACCTGAGCACCTCACAATCCGCTGTGAATGGGAAACAGCTGCATGGACCTCACATTCGCATACCCCAGTCTGCACGGTCAGGTGTTCAAACACCTATGTGTCACACAAGTATCGTCTCCTATGGTCACATCTCCGGTGGCATGCTGAGCCCCAACCGATAAACACCCCAGCAGTCCTGACATCGAAGCCACAGCACACTGACACAGAGGCTGACACCTGAGGGGACATATCACTGAGCACAACGTGTCAGCTGATACACGGGAGTGGGAGTACAGAGTGCATTGCATGGCCTGAAGTAGGCATGACTGTCCTGCCCCACATGAATGAGGGATGAACCCTGGACAGTAGGCAGCTGGCTGAGTATGTGTGACACACGTAATATACACACTCCTGGGGCCCAAACATTGGTCCCATCCGCAGCTTGGGTGTGTGCCAGTTACCCCAGGCACATGTGGTGGATCAGCTCAGCAATTGGACCACAGATCAAAGTAACACGCAGATTACATGTCAGAACACAGGCATTGTGTAAGCAATGGACCCAGCCATGATGCCCACCACAGTTAGGGGAACAGATGCTGTCCCCCACCTTGAGTCAAGCAAACTGCAAGGACACAGTACCCAAGTGACACAATTCCCTGACTGCAAGGGCCACACCTGGGTATCAGATGAGGAGTGGGCAGTGCACAATCGAGGGACATGGGTCCTGGACCACATGACTGATGTGCTGTGGAAGTTTAACCAGGCCAGAGGAGGGCACATAGCATGGCAGACAGAGTACACAATGCAGTCATGGACTCACCCCTCCGTGGTGCTCCCTGGCCTTCAGCTGCCCATCCAGATCAGGGAAGACCACCGCCAGGATCCTGAGCATGTGGGGGTCAGGGTCCGGTGTCCGCCCCTCCTGCGAGGAGGCGACAGCTTCAGCTGGACCCGTGCGATCCTCCGGGTCCAGCCCCGAAGGTCCTGCCACCTCTTCTGGCAGTTGCGGATCCGGCGCTTGTAGTCCCCCACGGATCTCACTGCCTGGACGATGGTCAGCCATATCTTCTGCTTCTGGTGGGCATCAACCTGTGAGGATGACAAAGTGGGAATGCTATTACTACACATGCAACATATCCATGCATTACACAGTTGTGTATACATGTCTCAATCACAGGGGCACATGATGTACACAGGCAGTGCAACGATGGCCATGGACAGTATGCCAGCAGTAACTACATGGTATCATTGCCTGGGAAGTAAAACCTTGTTTAAATGCACTGTCACTGCACTATACCTGTCCAGTGCATGTGACTACACACTATGGGGGGTGACAACTACTCAGTGAGCCTGCTAGCCAGTGGTGTGCAGACTGTTAGCCTTGCTAATCAGACAACATGCACATTTAGGAAGGCAGTGGACAGAACACTCACCTGCTCCCCTGCTTTCCCATACAGCTTGCTGTACTGTGGAAGGAGGCTGTCCAGCAGGGCCTGGTTCTCCTCAGTGCTGAAGGCTGGGGCTCTCTCCACAGTACGTGCCATTGCAGGGTCCAGAGGGTGCAGATACAGCAGCAGTGGTGGTGGCAGATGTCGTCCTGGAGCATGTAGTGCAGGCAAGTGAGCTCTCAGGGGAACAGCCAGCATTATATGTGTGCTGCAGAGGCAGTTACTGTCCCATGTGTCCAAAGTGATAGGTCCAAGTCGTTAGCATCTTCTGAATCTGGCCAATCCATGGAATTGCACCACTTACACACGCCCACAGCATCCTTAAAAAGTTCAACTTCATGACACCCATGAATTTGCAACATTGTTGTGGGTGACCAACTGAATTTCCAGCATCAGACTCGTTCAAAATTTGAAAATGCGTCCGTTGCCAGGCCAGGCCATAGCCAATGGGTGCACACCGATCGGTCCATTGCTGTTCAACGCGTACCCGGGATACAACGCGTACCCGCACACATTGAATGCAATGGGCCGGCCGCGCACACCGATCGGTCCATTGCTGTTCAACGCGTACCTAGGATACAATGCGTACCCGCACACATTGAATGCAATGGGCCGGCCAGGCACACCGATCGGTCCATTGCTGTTCAACGCGTACCCGGGATACAACGCGTACCCGCACACATTGAATGCAATGGGCCGGCCGGGCACACCGATCGGTCCATTGCTGTTCAACGCGTACCTAGGATACAACGCGTACCCGCACCCATTGAATGCAATGGGCCGGCCGGGCACACCGATCGGTCCATTGCTGTTCAACGCGTACCTAGGATACAATGCGTACCCGCACACATTGAATGCAATGGGCCGGCCGGGCACACCGATCGGTCCATTGCTGTTCAACGCGTACCCGGGATGCAACGCGTACCCGCACACATTGAATGCAATGGGCCGGCTGGGCACACCGATCGGTCCATTGCTGTTCAACGGGTACCTGGGATGCAACGCGTACCCGCACACATTGAATGCAATGGGCCGGCCGGGCACACCGATCGGTCCATTGCTGTTCAACGCATACCCGGGATGCAACGCGTACCCGCACACATTGAATGCAATGGGCCGGCCGGGCACACCGATCGGTCCATTGCTGTTCAACGCGTACCCGGGATGCAACGCGTACCCGCACACATTGAATGCAATGGGCCGGCCGGGCACACCGATCGGTCCATTGCTGTTCAACGCATACCCGGGATGCAACGCGTACCCGCACACATTGAATGCAATGGGCCGGCCGGGCACACCGATCGGTCCATTGCTGTTCAACGCGTACCCAGGATACAATGCGTACCCGCACACATTGAATGCAATGGCCAATGTCTGCGCACCGATCGGTCCATTGCTGTCCAACGCGTACCTAGGATACAACTCGTACCCGCACACATTGAATGCAATGGCCAATGTGTGCGCACCGATCGGTCCATTGCTGTCCAACGCGTCCCTGTACATGTCACTGGCATATGTCACCATGCCTGTCACGGGTGAACATATGCCAGCCACATATACTTCCCAGGGAGTGAGGGGCACACCTACAACACCACAGCCTGTCCAAACTGTATCCTAAGGCATGTAAGGCTGCATTACCGTGTATGGGGGTGAACATGTTGTTCTGTGGGTGTCACTTGGGGCAGCCACCCCAGGCAGTGCACGTGTTCATGGGGACAGTATCCTTGGTGTTTCGTGTACATGACCACTGTGATGTGCAACTGTTCATATCTGAGCATGTGGCATGGTCACATTTCACGGTGGTGTATGTGTATGTCATGTCACATGCCCCCTGAGTCCCATGTGGGACGGTATGTTCAACCCAGGGTGACCCATTGGCACAATAGTGATGGTCCTCCACAGTCTGTGTGCATGTTGTGTTTACAATGTCTCTGATTTCATGTGCACAATGGGAGACAGTCTCCACACCCACGTTGTTTGTGCATGGACTTTGATGTTGTGCGTGTGTGTGTCACAGACGTCCATGTCTGTCCTGCCGAGGCAACAGGGACCACTACCTGTGGGGGTCATGGTTGTTTTGCTGTGGTGTATACATGATACGCCATGTCATGCCAGTGTCCATGTGGCAATACAGGGTCCCTGGGAATCTACCTGTTGTTGAGCTGTGATGCCTGGGGCACATCTGTCCTCACATGTCACTGTGGGGTGTGTTTGTAACGTGGCAGCAGGAGATGGGAAATGTGACACATCCTCATGATACCCAATGGCACAACCTGGGACTTATTGATGCCACTTGTAGAACTGTGATGTTGGATGTTGGCCATGTATGTGCCATACATGTCCTTACGGAACTGCACACATCATGTACTTGTGCCTCATAATGATGTATCGTGTGATATTGAGTGTGTACAATGCCACATATGTGGGGTGAGTGACAATCTTTCTTTCTTCACCTATGCACTGCAGGGCACCAGCTGTCCATAGACCATTCCCTGACCTGGCAACGATGGTGGAACGTGACAGCATCTGACGGTACCGCTTCACCAGGCAGCTGATTGATGATTTGGCAGTGCGCTTGGCACCACACCTGCAACCTGGCCGGCCGTACCCTACAGCGCTGACCCCCAAGGTGAAGGTGATGGCAGCCCTACACTTCTTTGCCACCGGTACCTTTCAACACACTCTGGCAACTGCTGGTGGGATGTCACAGACCATGTTCAGCCGTGTGCTCCGCGATTTATTGGAGGCTATGTTGATATACCTGAACCAGTACATCTATTTCCCAAGACTCCAGCAACTCACTGACGTGAAGAGTGACTTCTATGCCCTGGGGAGGATGCCGCATGTCATTGGCTCCATTGATGGGACACATGTGGCTTTGGTACCACCACAGGCCCAGGAGCAGGCATACAGGAACCGCAAGCACTACCACTCGGTCAATGCACTGGTGGTCTGTCTTGCAGATATGACCATCACACACGTGTGTGCCCGTTTCCCGGTTCTGCACACGATGCCTACGTGATGAGGAGTTGTCGCATCCCGAGGATGATGTCACAGATGCGGAACCAGCGTGCCTGGCTTGTCGGTGTGTACTGACTTTGTACCATTGTGTGTGTTCTGCAATGTAGTGTTCCACCCTCTTTTCCAACTCAGCTAATGTGCAATTGTCTGTATGTAGGTGACTCCGGATATCCCAACATGCCATGGTTGCTGACGCCCCTCAGGAACCCTGTGACACCAGCCCAGATGCGCTACAATGAGGTACATGGTCGGACGAGGAGAGTGATTGAGCGGACATTTGGTCTCCTGAAGAGCCGCTTCCGCTTCCGCTGCCTGGACAAGACAGGAGGGTCCCTCCCATATGCCCTGGCAAAGGTGTGCAAGATTGTCATCGTCTGCTGCATGCTACACAACCTGGCAGTGCGGAAGGAGTTGCCTCTCATCCTGGATGACGATGACCAACGTCCGCCACCTGTGGAGGATCCTGGCCTGGACCACGATGCCAGTGATGATGATGATGATGATGGTGATGTCCGCACACAGCTCATCACCAACTTCTTCAGCTGAATGTAAGTATCCAGAGATGTCATGTAACTGATGTGAGTTTGCATGATATGTGTTGGTGGTGCTCTGGTGCTGTTTGAGTGTGTCCATGTGCTACATGACTGTATGCATGTAGCGATGTGTCCTTACAGGTAGTCTGTACTCCCCAACAGTGTTGACATGCTAACTTGGTTCTGGGTGGGTATCTTGTGACATGTATTGGGCATGAGTATTGCAGTTCTGTCCTGTTCTTCAGTGCTTTTGACTGTGTGTCATTTCTGTCCTTCACAGGGTACTTTCAGAGTCGTTTGGTCAACTGTGATCCCTGACACCGTGATTCGACTTCCAGGGTGGTAGCTGTCGTGTCCCTACAGGTGATGTGCACCACACCCATGGACTTCCTTCCTTCTACACTTGTTGACTGTGTGCCCGCTGCCAGGTGGGATTACCTTGCATCTGTGGTGGTTACAACATGTTGCAAATGTGTAATAAACCTGTGCTTCACTTTGTGATGTGCGTTGTCTGTGGTCACACATCTGACTGACATTTGCTTACTGCACCAGTGGGCTAGTTGACACAGACTGTGAATAGGTGTTGGGTCTGTGCAATGCAACGTATTTCCTGGCAACATCAGTGTAGGCGATGAGTCAGATGGCCATGGTGTGTATGTGTTGTGTAGCCCTGGTGGTGTGCCTCCCTCATATGTGTGACGTCGCCATGACACACATGCCGGTGTTGTACTTGCTGTAGCAGTTAACATGCACAGTGTCATTTTCCAGATCATCATCGCCACTTCAGAGACAACGTAGGAATCACAACAGAGGCAAGTATGGTGTATTAGTGAGTTTATTGACATACATGTGTGAGTATAGTGCACAGGATGGTGGGTGCTGTACATTGTGATTGTAATCCAAAGTTCCTAGATAATTTGGAAGGCCTGGTAGCAGAAATGTCCAGAGTAGAGTCCACAGTCATCTGAGACATTGGTCCAACTTGAGCTCCCCATGTCATGTGGGAGAGTTGTGTTGCAGTCAACAGGGTGAACAGTTTGCGCACAAAGGTGATTATCCAGAACAGGTTTTGGCTTCCTGGGGGTTGCACATGGCCATCGGCCTCTCACTTGCCCCTCCTCGGACGGCCCCTCTTCTTTGGGGGGGGACCCTCAAGTGCAGGCTGCTGCTGTGCAGGGGACTCTCCGCCAGAGTCATCCTCCCTCCCTGTGGCAGTTGCAGTTGTTTCAGCAGCAGATGTTGTGGGCACACAGGGAGGTGTTGACTGGTTGCTGCTCATCTGGCGGAGGCATTGTAATATGTCCCTATGCACCGCCGTCATCTCTTGCAGTGTGTCCCACTTGGACTCCACGCGGGACATGTGTGAGTCCAAGCGGGCATGATGGGCAGCCTGCTGCTGTTTAATGTCCCTGAGGAGCCCCACTACCTGGCTGAGGTCTCCGGTGCTGGACTGGTATGCATCGGCTATGCGTGCCAGTTGTGGGTCATCATGCAGTCCAGACCCCTCTGCAAGCAGCGACCTTTGCCTCCCACCCCTCCCACCACCCCTGGCGACATGTGCAGTACCTGAGGTGGCACGCACAGGTGACCCTGGGCCCCCTTGGGGGTTGTTGGTGGTGTTGGTGTCCATGGCCCCACGTTGGTCCAGGGTCCCTGTGCTGGTGGTGGTGGTGCTCCTTGGTCTTTCCATGTCGGCAGGGGTGGTATGTGTGTTGACAGTCATTGGAGGGGTGGGTGCAGGGGGTGCAGCTGGTGGTCCAGCTGGTGCTGCATGATGACTTGCTCCGGAGGTGCCAGGTAGGTCTTCTTCATCCGAGGAGGGCAGAGGCTGTTCCACACCAGTGAGCTCCGTATCCTCTTGAGCCTGGGTCGGGGACTCCTCAGAGTCTGCTGCTGTGTCCCCATCATCACCTGTTTTTGGGAGACACACACAATGTATGTTATGTTTCTGCAGGCATCAATGTTTGACACACCTGACAGTTGTGACTGTGCCTCTGGATGCGGGCCAGTACATTGCATTGTCCTAAGTTGTCACAGTCAGGGGTTGATATTGGTGTAGCACATTGTCCTGCATTATTTGGGCATTTCTATGTGAATGTTATGTTATGTTATGTTATGTTAAAAGTCATTTCTAAAGCGCACGTTCACCAAACGGTTTCTTGGCGCTAAGGGCAAGACGGCAGCAATTCCAAACAGAAGGTGAGTGTCAGTTGTAGGCGTGGGAGAAAAGCCAGGTTTTAAGTGACTTCCTAAATTGGGTATAGGAGTCTACAGTGCGCAGATACAGAGAAAGAGCGTTCCAAAATTGAGGGGCCAAAGACGTGTATCTAAGGCCACCATGTTTCTTTCGTTTGAACGCATGAGAGACCAGTAAGTTCTTGTTAGATGAATGTAAATCGCGAGAGGGGAGATATCGCTGAATGTTTGAAGCAATAAAAGCGGGACCACATCCTAACAGGGCTTTGTAGATAATGCAGCCCAGTTTGAACAGGCAGCGTTGGGGTATAGAGAGCCAATGGAGGCCTCTCAGCAGCGGTTTCACATGGGAATGCTTTGGCTGTCCAAGAATAAGTCTAGCTGCCTGGTTTTGGACTCGCTGCAAGCGATGGACTTGGTACGCAGGTATACCAACGTACAGGGAATTGGCATAGTCAATGCGCGAGATCACCAGAGCAAGAACCACTTGGGTCAGGGCTTCGGTGGAGAGGAATCTGCTAATTTTTCGAATTCTACGAAGGTGGAAAAAGCATGCAGAGACCACTGAGCTGATCTGGGCTTTTATAGTGAGATCATTGCTGATCATAATCCCCAAGCTTTTTACTGACGAGACCGGGGCTGGAGGGCTCCTGAGAGATGGAGGCCAAAAGCTGGAGTTCCATGGGTTAGCCAAGCCACCAGTGAGAATCAACTCTGTTTTGTCTGGATTCAATTTAAGTTGATTCGCATTCATCCAATCCCTGATAAAATTCATTATGGAATGAAAGTTTGTAGTAGATGAGGCTGAAGAGTCGATGTTAAAGATCAGCTGGAGGTCGTCGGCATAGTTAAACACAACGACCTTGCTCTTGCGCAAGGCTAGGATCAGAGGGAGAATATACAGATTAAAGAGTAAAGGTGACAAGGAAGAGCCCTGTGGAACTCCACAAGTCAAATTCATTTGTTCTGCCCTAAAGTCAGCCAAGCGGACAGCTTGGGAACGGTTACTCAGGAAGGAAGCAATCCATTTCAGTGGCAGACCCCGGAGCCCAGCTCTACCGGCACGGTCGACCAAAAGCTGATGGTCGACCGTGTCAAAAGCAGCTGACAAGTCAAGGAGCACCAGGGCCTGGGTGGTGCCCTGGTCCACCCCCTTTCTTAGCTCGTCCAGGACTGCCAGGACAACGGATTCGGTGGAGTGTTCAGGTCGGAACCCCGCTTGGTGAGGATCCAAATAATGGGTCTGTTCTACGAAAGAGCTAAAACTATTGGTGACATGAGCTTCCATGACTTTGCTCAAATAAGGTAATAAAGAGATGGGACGGTAATTGCCGGGTGCCTGTGGGTCTAAACTAGATTTTTTGAGGATGGGAACGACTTCAGCCTTCTTAAACAGATCTGTTGGGGTGTGTACATGGTCTGCATTGGTTGTATTTGGTTGACATCCGGCCCTCCTTCCCACCCAGCCAGATATCCCACCATGGAACATGCTTCCATTGCAGGGAGTGCAATTTGTCTTTCAGGATGTCAGTCAGTGGTGTCCTGCTGTTGGTTGGTGCACAGTTGCCAGCAGGGCCTTGTGCTCCCCACAGCAGTAGCCAGTGTCAGCCATCTTCTCAGTTGTTTTCCACTCCCTGTGATGTGGGCATGGTTCAGGGTGGTGTTGATGGGCCAATTGTGAGGCTGACCAATATCTGTGACTACCACTCCCATCATGCTATTGCCTCCACCCCCCTTCCCAGCATGCCCATACTTCCTTCCTTTTGGGTGTACTTCACTGTGTGTGGGTGTGACAGCAATGGCAAGATGGCTGACAGTGGTGTCCTGCTGTTGCTTGGTGCCCAGTTCCCATCAGGGCCATGTGCTCCCCACAGCAGTACCCAGTGTCAGCCATCTTGTCAGTTGTTTTCCACTCCCTGTGATGTGCGCATGGTTCAGGGTGGTGTTGATGGGACAGTTGTGGGGGTGACCAATATCTGTGACTACCACTCCCATCATGCTATTGCCTCCACCCCCTTCCCAGCATGCCCATACTTCCCTCCTTTTAGTGTACTTCACTGTGTGTGGGTGTGACAGCAATGGCAAGATGGCTGACAGTGGTGTCCTGCTGTTGGTTGGTGCCCAGTTCCCAGCATGGCCTTGTGCTCCCACAAAGAGCACCAGTGTCAGACATCTTTGAAGTGGCTTTTGACTCCCTGTGAGGTGTGCATGCTTGGGTGTGTTCTTGCTGGGCCATGTGGGTGGGGGATGTTGGGCTGTGACTACCACTCCCATCATGCTTTTGCCTCCACCCCCCTTCCCAGCATGGTCATGCTTCCTTCCTTATGACTCTGCTTCCCTGTGGGGTTGTGTGCCTGTGCTGACAAGATGGCTGACAGTGTTATCCTGGGGTTTGTTTTGCTACAAGTTCCATGTGTGTCCCTGTGCTTCACACTGCATGTCCCAGGGTTGTGGTTCTTTGTGGGATATTTGATTGGTGTGTGAGGCAATGCTTTCTCCCAGGTGAGTTGTGTGTAGTTTGTGTTAGGGGGGTGTGTGGGTGGAGCTGCTGGTGACTATGGTCAGTGCTGTGAGTCCTCCTTCCCACCCAGCCAGATATCCCACCATGGAACGTGCTTCCGTTGCAGGGAGTGCAAGTTGTCTTTCAGGATGTCAGTCGGTGGTGTCCTGCTGTTGGTTGGTGCCCAGTTCCCAGCAGGGCCATGTGCTCCCCACAACTGAGCACCAGTGTCAGCCATCTTGTCAGTTCTTGTCCACTCCCTGTGATGTGCGCATGGTTCAGGGTGGTGTTGATGGGACAGTTTTGGGGGTGAGCAATATCTGTGACTACCACTCCCATCATGCTATTGCCTCCACCCCACTTCCCAGCATGCCCATACTTACTTGCTTTTGGGTGGACCTCACTGTGTGTGAGTGTGAGAGCAATGGCAAGATGGCTGACAGTGGTGTCCTGCTGTTGCTTGGTGCCCAGTTCCCAGCAGGGCCATGTGCTCCCCACAGCAGTAGCCAGTGTCAGCCATCTTGTCAGTTGTTTTCCACTCTCTGTGATGTGGGCATGGTTCAGGGTGGTGTTGATGGGCCAATTGTGAGGCTGACCAATATCTGTGACTACCACTCCCATCATGCTATTGCCTCCACCCCCCTTCCCAGCATGCCCATACTTCCTTCCTTTTGGGTGTACTTCACTGTGTGTGGGTGTGAGAGCAATGGCAAGATGGCTGACAGTGGTGTCCTGCTGTTGCTTGGTGCCCAGTTCCCAGCAGGGCCATGTGCTCCCCACAGCAGTACCCAGTGTCAGCCATCTTGTCAGTTGTTTTCCACTCCCTGTGATGTGCGCATGGTTCAGGGTGGTGTTGATGGGACAGTTGTGGGGGTGACCAATATCTGTGACTACCACTCCCATCATGCTATTGCCTCCACCCCACTTCCCAGCATGCCCATGCTTCCTTCCTTTTGACTCTGCTTCCCTGTGGGGTTGTGTGCCTGTGCTGACAAGATGGCTGACAGTGTTATCCTGGGGTTAGTTTTGCTACACGTCCCATGTGTGTCCCTGTGCTTCACACTGCATGACCCAGGGTTGTGGTTCTTTGTGGGATATTTGATTAGAGTGTGAGGCAATGCATTCTCCCAGGTGAGTTGTGTGGAGTTTGTGTTAGAGGTGTGTGTGAGTGGAGCTGCTGGTAACTATGGTCAGTGCTGTGAGTCCTCCTTCCCACCCAGCCAGATTCTCCACCATGGAACGTGCTTCCGTTGCAGGGAGTGCAAGTTGTCTTTCAGGATGTCAGTCAGTGGTGTCCTGCTGTTGGTTGGTGCACAGTTGCCAGCAGGGCCTTGTGCTCCCCACAGCAGTAGCCAGTGTCAGCCATCTTGTCAGTTGTTTTCCTCTCCCTGTGATGTGAGCATGGTTCATGGTGGTGTTGATGTGCGCATTGTGAGGGTGGGCAATATCTGTGACTACGACTCCCATGATGCTATTGGCTACACTGACTTGCCCAGCATACACAAGATTCCTTCCTTTGAGTGGGCTTCACTGTGAGGTGGTGTTGTAGTGGTGGCTACATGTCTGGATGTGTTTGTTAGTTATATTTGTGCCACTGCCTAGCTGTAGTTGTAGTTGTGTTTGTGCATGTGATGACACAGTTACATATCACTATGAGATGGCATGTGTTGTGTTTATCTGACTGACATACACATTTTGGGATGATTCTGTTCTGGTTGGTGTGTATTTGCTTAGGGTGCATGGTTTGACTCTCCCCTTGACAGTGATGTGTGTGTATTGTGGCACAATATTGTGTACATTTGTTGTGTACTCACCAGGCTCTGGGATGTTTTCTAGTCCATAGACGCTCACTGGTGGTAGGATGGCCCGCACCTTCTCCTCCCAGGGCCTGAGGTATAGTGGTTTGGCAGGAGGGCCACTGCCGGTGTGTTGGCTCAAGAGGTAGTCCTTCTTCAACAGCTCCTTGACCCTCCTGCGCATGTCATACCACCTGTTCTGGATGTCTTCCTTTGTGCGCAAACATGGTGATTGTGCGTTCACCCTGTCAACGATCCTCGCCCACATCTTGGTTTTCTGCGACATGGGGGTCTGTTGGACCAGTGTACCAAACAGCTGTGGCTCTACCCTGAGGATCTCATCTACCAGGACTTCCAATTCACTATCTAGGAACTTTGGATTCTTCTTGGGGGGCATGGTGATGGGTGGTGGTGGTGAGTGATGTGTGTGTTGGTGTGCAAGTGAGGGTGTGTGAGTGTGTGTTTTGCTGGGTGTATGTGAGGGTGCTATTTGTTGAGGTGCTGATGGTGTGTGGCTTGTGTGATGGATGAGCTGTGGGTGTGTGGTTGCTGTCTGTTGAGTGCTGGCAGGTAATTTGAATTTGCAAAGGATCATGGTAGGGATTTGTGTCCTTTATATGGGTGGAGTTGTGGGTGTGTCTTTGTTCCGTTTCCCCACCCAGTATTTATTTGCTTTGAGATTGCTTGTTTGGCCTTTTTTTGTGTTTTTTTTTCCTTGGTTCTTTTTGTGCATGTAGGAGACGTTCTTCTGACCGAGTCGGACCCTCCAGTTGTCTCGTGCGAGCCTCTCCGATTCGTTCACGCTGTGTTTGTGCTGTTTTCTGTGCTGCGTACGCGTCGGTCGCGGGGTTTTGGGTTGCTTCAGCTCGCAGTTTTGAATGCGTGTCGGTCGTGCGGCTTGGGCTCCGTGCGACTCGGTCGTGTTTTCCACGCGTTGCATCGTACTTGGCGGGTCGGAGTTCGCGGGTACGTTTCGTTCGGGATTCTTCCTGGTGCGTGTCGGTCGGTTCGGTTCGCGTGGTTTTCCGGCCGGATGGCTGTTTTCCGCGCGGCTCGGTCGTTCGGCTTGTGTTCCGTACGAGTCGGTCGGATCTCGCACGCTTTTCATCGTACTTTGCGGGTCGGGCTGCACCGGTACGTGTCGGTCAGTATTTATTCCGGCTCCGAGTTGGTCAGTATTTTTTCCGGCCCGAATCGGAATCGGCCCCCTAGTATTAATCTCTCTTGAAATAAAAAAAGCATATAAAATGTGCTGTATTACGCCACACAATTTCCCTTTTCTAACCACATAATTTAATCAATTCTTACACATTATTTGGCCATCTACTACCACATAATTCCAGTAGTCCTTCCTATGCGCTAGGGTCAAAGACATATGTTGAAATATTTTGCCCATTTGTGGTGGCATCTAAGGCAGCTGCCTCAATGTAACACTCGCTGTCTTTATAGGCTTCTTTGACATCTCTAAACCTTTCAGCAACTCTGTAAACCTGCTGATTCAGTTAACCTTACCAGGCATCTGGAACTCCTTTTCCTACTCAACAAATACACTTTAATTGCTTCTTTGCAAGCTGCCACAGGCAACAACCTATCTGGTGCACAGAAATGGCAAACTGTTTTTTCAAAGTTGTCTGGTGAAGTTTCCAGTGTAAAATACTGATGTCTTTCATACTTTTAATGCCTGTTAGCAATGCAACATTTTTTCCCCAAATAAAAGTCATCAGGATTGATGCACAATATAGGTGTGATATCAAACTTGTTCAAGTGTTTTTTAGATCCAGGTTCATTTGAAATATTCCTGATTACAATTCTAATAATTTGCTGTTGGGAACAAAGAGCCTCTTAAGTCTGACAGCTCTCATATAAAGTACACCTTCAAAAAGAAAATCTAAACTTGTAGTGCTATTGCCTATAAAATCTAAATCCATGTTGAGCAACAGAACACTGCTTCTGGCACTATCATACATTTTAAGGGGCAGATTTACAATAAAGTGCCGCAGCGCGGCACCGCAAGCCATTTGGCTGTGCCACGCTGCCGCACTTTCAGAGCACAGGAATGCAACATATTTACAATGATATGTCACATTCCTGTACTCTCCCCTGCGCTGTCGCTGCCATGGGCAGGCACAGGCACCCTTGCCCCATGGTGCAAGGATGCCTGCGTCATGGGGAGATTGGTTTTGTGAAGGAAGGGATACCTTCCTGCACGAAAACAATCACTACAGGCATTTTCCTCTTTCAATGCGTGCTGTAGAATGCAGCACGCATTGAAAGAGGAAAAAAACAAGGAGAAATGAAAAAATTTCTCCTCGTTGCACCTCGCTACGCCACCCCTAGTAACATACTGACGCATTTCCAGGTTTACGATTCCTCGTAAATCTGGAACCGGGTCTGGTTCCATGGGTGTTGCGTGGGAACGCCCACAGCAACACCCATGGAAAACCCCTTTCACGCAAAGTGCTGCATGTAAAGGGGCCGTATTTACAAGAACAGGAAAAGCCACGCAGGGTGGCTTTTCCTGTCCTTGTAAATATGGGGCAGAGTAATGCGCTGCCAGTGCGTCACAAAGAGTGACGTGCTGGCAGCGCAAGGGGCTTGTAAATCTGCCCCTAAAGGTGTATAATAGTGAACTGGCCATGATGTTGACTGTCAATTTATACTTAATGTATATGTTTGCTGGTTTTTAAAAATCATTATAGAATTCCATTGACATGTGAATGCTTGATTAATACTGCTATGTATTATACAAATGCAAGAATATAAGCCTATTTTGACTTCACTTATGTCAGCCACCTCATTTATCTATTTTAGAATTGTGTGAACTTCTCAGATGTGTCCATAAAACTGAGCTTTTGTGCTGAATTCTTGTCCTTAATTTTGACCCTCACTCCTGACTTTTTGCAGCAACGCACAACATTGTCCTCCTTGCCAGGTTGTTACTCTAGTCATTACTGTTAAGTTTGATATGCATCTTCATCATGCTACATAGCATATTGCAAATGTACAACATCGAGGTCTAGATCACATGACCACACGCACTGCTTTATAATTCTACCTTTTATTGTTGTTTCAGGGTTTTACTTGCTTCCATGCTGAGCTTATTCTAGATCCATTAAATTGGTCATCCTTGCTGGATAAAACATTTTCTCACACCTTCCATTGAACAATGGAAGCAATCTTGTTTGCTATTTTTCTATTGTCCGCATATAATGGCAAGAAACAAACCATATCTGACTTTAAACACAATGCATAGTGTGAGTTGAACAACATCCACATACACGTAGAGTTTATGGATCACTGTCATAATATCAATGCATACAATACCGAAACACAAAAATATCGGAAAATAAATATAATTTACAAAAATATTGCCTTCCTATACTTACTAAACTAATAAAACCACAAATATCGAGAACACCAATATCATTGTTAAAAATGTTGATTCCTACTTATATCGAAAACATAAATAATGAAAACAAAAATATCGTCATCTTTAAATAAACATATAATATGTCAAAAATATCGATTCACACAATAACGACTACAATAATATCACCAAAATAATTACAATGTCATAAATAAATATTAAATAAAACACTTTATACAAAACAATTATGAAACATGTCATCACATGTTTAAATAAAAATACACATATTAGATCACCAAAATATTTACAATTCACCCCAAAAATTATATAACAAAATTCATAACAATATAATAACAAAAAATATTGCCATTAACTGCAAACATTTATATATCAACCTAAATATTGATAATTATATATACATATATATATATATTTCCACACAATCCTTCAGCCAGAAGGAAAAAGGGACGCACTCCCGTAGTTCAGTGCAACGATAATTTTATTCCTTTAGTTGTTCATTCATCGGGATAGCAAGAACGATCTACGCGTTTCGGTTTTACAAAAACCTTGTTCACGATCATCTGAACGCCTGTCCCCGCCCAGTATAAATATTCAAACAATCATTACCTCATTTCCTGTTTGGTGATTACCAACGTCCTTGTGCATTATGGGTGATGTAGTTTATAGTGAGTGAGTAAACTATTTACAAAAAAGTGACATTATTATGAATAATCAAGCCCGATTATACCGTGCTCAACTAATAAAAAAGACAACATTTTTTTCTTAGTTAAAAAGTGAAACAGAGTTCTTAAGTCCCATTTTCATTTCATACTTCATGATTCTCACATCCTTATTATATCCTTTCAGTGGGACCTCAAATTATTTCTAGTCCTTATCTCTTCTGTCCCTCTAGTGGGGTGTGGATACAAATACACCCATGAACTCCATTCAATCTGTATTGCCTTTTGTTTCATTTTATTGTTTACGTATTTTATTTTTCCCTTATTTTTCCTTATTTTCCTTAAGTTGGTTCCTTGGAATTCTTGAGAGGTTGCCATTTACCATTTATTTATAAATGAATGTATAACTCTTCCGATTGACAAATAGTAAATTTATCAAAGAGAATTATAACTGAAACGGAGACATCATTATCAAAAAGAGGGATACATTTCTGTCCAATAAAGAAAATGAATTTGGCACAAGTAAGGATAGATCTATACTTATATATCCGTAAGATCAAATTGGCAAAGTTCTTCGAGGAAAATCAGGGAAAGCAGAAAACGAATATAACAGAAGAACCAACAACTACCTTAACGGTCAAAGACACGGAAGGCTTCCTAACACTAGTAAATTTAGACACAGAGGAAGATGATGAAATCTCGCTGGGAATGGCATGCACACAAACAGGAGCAGGCCTAAGTGGCAAAAAACCCAAATCCAAATTTTATCCCCAATTGACACCAGGGAATAAAGTGGACCTATTTCAAGAGGCTGTCATTCAAGATCTTTACAAATTGAAAAGTTCTAAGTATAATGACAATTTAACAAAGAAAGAAAGGGAAGCGTTGTTGAAATTAACTTCAGATGACCAGATCGAAATAAAAATAGCCGACAAAGGCGGCAACATAGTTATTTGGGATCGAGCAGCATATGTCGTGGAGGCATATCGCCAGCTAAGAGAGACAAAATACTATGAAAAATTGAAAACAAATCCAACCATGGACATCAAAAGGAATCTGGATGAAAAACTTCTGGCATGGATGTCCAACAATCTAATTGATGAGGAAGAACGGAAATACTTAACGGTAACCTACCCAGTGACAGCTACGATTTATTTTTTACCTAAGTTACACAAGGACCAACAAAGGCCACCTGGTCGTCCGATCTTATCTGCCAAGGAATCGATATTGGAACCAATTTCAAATTATATAGATTACTTTTTGAAACCGTATGTGGCCCAACTGAGCTCCTATATACAGGACACTAGTGATTTATTGAGACGACTTCAAAATACACCATGGCAAGAAACTTATCAGTTGATAACGATGGATGCCATATCCCTATATACTAATATAGGGAATGATATGGGTCTAAAAGCATGCAACTTCTTCTTACAGGAGAGGAATATACAATATGGAGATCACAATCAGATGCTCCTAGACATGATCTCAATTTGCCTGACTAAAAATATCTTCCTATTTGGAGAAGAAGTGTATCGCCAAAACAGCGGAACTGCAATGGGATTTTCTTTTAGTCCCAGCTATGCATGTCTAGCGATGGGATGGTGGGAGAAAGAAGTAGCATGGAATACAGGAAATGATCACACAATGAACAAAATTGTCAGCTGGATAAGATACATTGATGATTTATTCATCATCTGGGATGGCACTACGTCGGAATTTCAGGAATACTTCGAAATAATCAGTAATAGTATCAAAGATCTGAAATTTACTTATGAGATAAGTAATCAACGAGTAGTATTCCTGGATACAGAGATTTACATCAAGGATAACCAAATCCACACGACCTTACATAGGAAGAATACAGCAACTAATACCACCCTAGAAGCAACCAGTTTCCATTTACAATCACTCATCTCCAGCATCCCATATGGGGAATTCCTCAGAATTCGAAGAATATGCAGTGAGGAAGAGGAATGGCAGAAACAGAGTGCAGCAACATCAGAAAGATTCAAAAGAAGAAAATATAATACAGGCATGCTTGAAAAATGTTGGAAAAGAACAAATGAAAAATCACGAGAGGAATGTCTAGTGCAAAGACACAAAGAGAAGAATGATGACCCGGAGCCAATTAGGCTAATAACGGATTACTCACAGGAAAGCAAACAAATTACCAAAATTCTGAGAAGAAATTGGAATATTTTACAACTAGATAGCACAGTGAGTAAAATTGTGGGGAAACATCCGACAATAACCTATCGGAGAGCAAAAAACTTAAAGGATCATCTTATTCATAGTCATTTTAAAGGAAAGAAGAAGGAAGACACATGGTTGAAAACCAAAGGATTTTTGTAATGTCATGCATGTAAAGGTTGTCAAATTGCCAAACAGATTAAAGAAGTCAGAATGGCCAACAATAAAATGTGGGAAATTCGTCAACTAATCACATGTAAAACACAATACACAGTTTATGTGGTGGAATGTCCATGTCCGTTAATGTATGTAGGAAGCACTATCTGTGAGCTGAAAAAACTTGTAATGGAAAACGTCAGGGCAACTATACATAAAGATAGAGCAAATGCAGTGGCCAAACACATGGAACAATACCATCAGAGTGACTGGAAACAACTTAAGTTCTATGGTATCGAAACAGTCCCTAAGAAAGAACGTGGAGGGGACAGAGAAAAACTTTTACGTCGAAAAGAATCACGTCATATCTTAAATTTGCGAACATTAAGTCCTCATGGCCTTAATCAATCGGAAGAGTTATACATTCATTTATAAATAAATGGTAAATGGCAACCTCTCAAGAATTCCAAGGAACCAACTTAAGGAAAATAAGGAAAAATAAGGGAAAAATAAAATACGTAAACAATAAAATGAAACAAAAGGCAATACAGATTGAATGGAGTTCATGGGTGTATTTGTATCCACACCCCACTAGAGGGACAGAAGAGATAAGGACTAGAAATAATTTGAGGTCCCACTGAAAGGATATAATAAGGATGTGAGAATCATGAAGTATGAAATGAAAATGGGACTTAAGAACTCTGTTTCACTTTTTAACTAAGAAAAAAATGTTGTCTTTTTTATTAGTTGAGCACGGTATAATCGGGCTTGATTATTCATAATAATGTCACTTTTTGTAAATAGTTTACTCACTCACTATAAACTACATCACCCATAATGCACAAGGACGTTGGTAATCACCAAACAGGAAATGAGGTAATGATTGTTTGAATATTTATACTGGGCGGGGACAGGCGTTCAGATGATCGTGAACAAGGTTTTGTAAAACCGAAACGCGTAGATCGTTCTTGCTATCCAGATGAATGAACAACTAAAGGAATAAAATTATCGTTGCACTGAACTACGGGAGTGCGTCCCCTTTTTCCTTCTGGCTGAAGGATTGTGTGGAAGTATTGAGCGGCGTGGTTCTGCCGCAGGGAGCCGCACCCGTGATGAGCGCTGCATTTCCCGGTGTAAGGGAACCGTTTTGGAGGAATATATATATATATATATATAAATACAATTATATTCAACACTATCAAATTCGATATTAACATTTATATATAAAACCTAAATTAACATTTACTATAGAAGGACATAACTGATAAAAAAATTCAAACTAAAACTAAACTAACCAATAGAATCAAACTATAAACAACCTTAACTAATAAAATCAGACAAACAATCAAATCAACAATATATAGGGCAGACTCATTTTACCAACATAAACTTCTAAAACACCAAACACTGCAAGACAAGGATACTCTGCCACATTCTATAACCAGACCCTTAAAGAAGAAACATATACTTCTCGACAACTACCTAAACAAGTAATTAAAACTTATATTAAACTACAACCTACTCATAAATTAAGCTAAAAATGTAAAATAGCAATTTACAAAACACTCTCCAACATCTATCTCTTTTAATGTACTATCTAAAGTCATAAACGGCCAGAAAAAAAACTTATTACAAACCTTCAAGAACATATATAACAAAGTAAGTATACAAAAATAATTAAAAAAAATTAAACTTACCCCAATACCAATAGCGAAAATGAAGAAACCTAATGACCTCAACCACTACAAATACCAACAAATAAACATTTAATATAAAATTGATACTTTTTTTTATTCCAACAGAAAAGAAATCCCCTGCTCCACATTACAAAACCCGCAACTAAAAAGCTGCAAAACAGTGTAAAACATCTGAAGAGTAGGGGTGGGCGGTAAACTCCGTTCTGCTGGCAAAGTTAGGGGTTCAGCAAAAACTCTGCCAACTACAGTGTAATGGAGTTTACCACCCACACCTAATTTTAGCCAGGAAAACAATGCAAGAATGAAGACCCAGAACACCAGCTATTCCCATCCAAAAGCCACTTAAGTAGCCCTATCTTGACTTGATTAATGGGTGACCGTTGCATCACCCTAACTTGGCTTTCACAGAGAAAAACAAATAAACCAATGACGTTTAGCCTGACCCTAGAATGGTAGCACCTGTGACTTTTCCATACTGTGCATTCTAGTGTTTTGTTAGTGTGTAAACATTCGCTATCTAACTCTCTGATTTCTGCTCGCAGTCTAGACGGCACTCGCACGCACCCAGATGCCCGCTGGTGCAAGCTAGCAAGAGGGAAAATGCCCTTGTACATGTAGTAGAAGTGCCTGGAAAAGGAAGTCCTGAGCATGGTAAGAGGCTACGAATTTACTTTTCTCCTAGGGAAGCCCCAATAAGAGGTTGTGAATAAGGTTCACAAAAACAGCAGCTGAGCCCAGTAGAGCGCAGGATGGTCGTGCATTTGTAATAACCCCTTGATCACCCCTAGTTGTGATTCTCCTAGTTCACGCGGTTATGGACGGAGGTTGTAAGAATTCTTCCATGTGCAGAGTGCACACTGCTGGTGGATCTGACAGTTTTGCATCAGATGTACAAATCACTTGAACAGATGACATGGCTAAAGTGTGTTTTACTTTTTATGCATACATCTGAAAACTCAATATTTGAAGTTAGTGACATGCACTGAAGCACAGACTTATAGGTAGTGTCAGCCCATCTTGGCTGGCAACTGAACTTTGACATATTGCATGGCGAGTTTTTTAATATGAATATGAGTTTGAACCTTTGTTCCAAATATCCCATCTAACTCAGGTTTGCTTTGATTTTGGCAACTCTGCTAAAGATTGGGGTGATGCAGTGCCAAGATAAGTAGTTGTCACCCGTCAGTTGTTCACACTATTCTCTTTTATGTTTTCAATGCAATTTACTTTGTGGACTCGTTAGGTGAAAGAAGTGCTAAATAAATCCCCAAATTAAGTACCTGTTTTATAATGGAAAAGCAAAAAGGTAAGATCCAAATGCAAAGAAAACAACAGACCTTGTTAAACTGCTCACACCTTGATTACTTGATATCTTAGAGAGATGGTAGCACAGTTTCTGGGCAAGGAGCAGAATGCAAGTATGTTCGAGGAACAGAATAAGTGGTAAGAGTTAACTTTGACTGAGGCTGTTGCATGCACTCCCCCACCCAGCACTAACGGCGGACCAGAGTTATGCTGCTTGCCGAACTCCTTGAAATCTAGCTGAGTTTTTGGGAAACATACATGTAAATATAAACAGTAGAAGCAGCTGCATAAATTTATATGTTTATACAAGTGTACAAACAAAATATTTATTTATACTATTACACTTCTTTCACATACAATGGCACAACAAGCCAAATATATAACATCCCAGAAAGAAAGCAATTGCTAAGTCACATGGGTTACACCTACAACCAAAAAAGTGCATGGACAGAAAATGTGAATTGGAAATGCACCAAATACATTCTACTGTATGCTATGGGAGTGCCACTACAAAAGATGATGTCGTAATTCATGTAAGAGAAGACAACCACCCCCATATGTGACAGAAATAGAAGTAAGGGAGGGATTGCAGGATATAAGAGAGACAAGCACTAGCTCCCAACAACCAACAACGAAAATCCTAAAAGATATACTGCCTAAAGTCCCCAGCACATGACAGGGCAGCTACCACCTATACCCACTTTAAAATAGTTAATTGCGCAAACTAAAAGAGTAACCAGTAATACTTCTCCTGCCCATAGAAGATTCCAAGACATAGAAATACCTGAACATTTAACAAAGATACATAATGAGGAGCCTTTGCTTTTATATGACAACCTAAGCAATGACAAGTGAATCCTAATATCCTCTACAGCAAATAACTTACTAAAACTAAGCCATTGTCAAACCTGGACGATGGATGGGACCTTCAAAATGTGTCCCAAACCATTCACTCAGATATATACCGTACATAGTGAATAGCAAAACACAAATATCCTTTATATATATGCCCTACTACCAAATAAATAAAGTTGCACTTACTAGGACCTCTTAAACCACATTAAACATAAAAGAAATAACTACTACCTACAAAAAATAATCATAGACTTTGAACAAACCATGATTCAGACCATTTTAAACATTTACCCCAACACAGCCATACAAGGCTGTTACTATCATTTCATTCAAAGCATATGGAGACATCTCT
Organism: Calotriton arnoldi; assembly: GCA_963921515.1. Lineage (NCBI taxonomy): Eukaryota > Metazoa > Chordata > Amphibia > Caudata > Salamandridae > Calotriton > Calotriton arnoldi. Next base: position 1,406,753 of record CAWUFW010003038.1, read on the forward strand.
GACAATCTACACTAAGGGCCTGATTCTGAGTTTGGCGGACGGGTTGCTCCTCACAAATGGGACGTATATCCTGTCCGCCGCATCACGAGTTCCATTATATCCAATGGAATATAATGGAACTTGTAATACGGCGGACGGGATATCCGTCACATTTATGATGGAGTAACCCGTCTGCCAAACTCGTAATCAGGCCCTGAGTGTAGAATATGCTACAAACAGCCAATTCACCTTTGAAATAAAAAATAATTAAAGCACTAGCCTATGTCCCGGTCTCAGGGGTAACTAAGAACTCAATTTACTAATAGAAAACCCTTTCTACCAAACAAATGAAGACAAACTAAGTACCCTAATGGATTCTTTCCAAGACAATTGGGTTGGCAGACTGCATTGTTCCGGTCACAGACTCCAACCCAATATCCCAATACCATGGTGGGATGTCTATGACAGCACATAGGCACAGGAAGCCAAAAGCAATCAACACAGTGGAAGGATGGCACAATGCCTTCCAATCCACACTAGACAGAACCCAACCTACAATCTATACATTTATAGAAGCATTACAGAAAGGGCAAAGCTACCAACAACTACAAATGGAGCAATTTGTTAAGCAAATTGCTCCTAAACGTACCAAACAAACCAAAAGTTGTATGACATGCTAGAAATTAAAGTCAAACTCTTCATAAACAACAAAGGAGTAGATTACTTAGAAATAATAGCCAAAACTATATTAGAAAATAAATAGTAACCAATAAAACGCCCACCAAACTGTCAGAATATCTAAACCAAGTTGACAAATCATTTTTGATATACATCAGAAACATAATATTTTATTACATCAGTCACACATTAACTCAAACTCCAGTATTAAATAAGACTGAGATGATAAAATAATATATAAATAATTTACATGAAAAATGAAAACCTGACCAACTAAAACACTCAAATAACAAACTCAATCTATCACGTAAAATAAATACAACACATAAACCATACATTTCTGAAAATCAGTCTCATAATATTTACATGAACAATAAAATATTACATTTCCCATCTCCCCAAAAAAATACATATATATTAATTACCGTTCAGTAGCTGCAAATCTTCTTCTGTAGCAACGTAGTCTAAAATAATAATCCGCCAAAAACAGGAACAATATTTTCAAAAAGCCCTCAAAAAATGCAAAAATGAAACACATCCAATAGACATCCCTCGAAGCAATCCAAAGTATGTAGGAACCATAAAAATCCTGCAATAGTGTTTAAAATTGCACGGGGATACTCCTTTGGAGTAACCAGGCACTTTATAAACTTCTAATCTAATCTAAAAAAAGAAACGCTGATGGAAACCCCAAAAATAGGAAATCAAAGCTAAAAATATTGGTTTATGATAAGCATAAGTGATTTCATCAGAAAAATAAGCGGTAACTTCCAATTCCCATTGGACAGGATCATTGACAAAAACCTGTAAAGAAAACAAAAAAAACAACCCTCAAAACACATACCATCCCCAAAAATACATCATTACACTTAACCATCATAAAATTCATAACATAATGTAACAAAACATTACTAATCCAGTCTATGAAAACTCCAAACTACACACTAGTAACAAACACTACTTTTAATACAATTAAATGTATGAAAAACCTGCAAATAATACTATAACTAACCTCTAAAAGCACCCATAAACCTCCCTGTTTTCAAAACTGTTAAAAAAACAATTAAAAAGGTCTTACCTGCTCTGTACCTTACCGCAACCTGGATTCCAGAAAGTAGATTAAAAATGACACAAATAGTATATAAAATAGAAGGTAGCAGTAAAAAAATGACCTCTAAATGAAACAAAAAAAGACTATCTCCCCATTAAAATGAATGAGAAAAAATGTAAAAATGTTGGACAAATGTATTAAGAAATGTGAAAACGAATTTAAACATGTAAAAGATGTCAAAAATGTTATAACAAATGTAAAAAAATGTAAAGTATAAATTAAATAATAGAATACAATATATACTATTATTTAATATATACTTAAAAAATATATGTATAAATGATGTTGAAAATATGTGTATAAAACAACTGAGTAAAAGTTAAAAAAAAAATGTAAACAATGGGAAAATAAGTGCAAAAAATACATGCAATGCAATTTAAATATGATTTACATTTTTAATATAATAATATAAATGCATTCAAATGTTCTATTTATTTGTCTATATATAAATGTTAATTGTTAATTTGAAATATACATGTTTACAAATGTATAAATATAAGTTATATGAAATTCACAATAATTTGTTACATATATTTATTAAATAATTTTTTTAATTGATAATATTATTTATTACAAACATTCAACTAACTACTTTTTATTATTTTGCTAAACACCAACAATACTATTTAAATAACAGAAACTATTTCTACTACATACAAATACAATTAAAACTAAGGATTGCACACTAAATTTATAAAATTAAATGATCACCCTCCAACATAAACCATTTTTTACACAGTGTTGGGCATTAAAGGGGTTACATTTACTATTTCCACTCCAATCTAAACCAATTTACGAAAGGTATTGGACACACAGGCCCTTATTACGATGTTGGGTGGACTCACGTCTGCCCGACACCGTTGCGGAATCGGGACTGACCGACCTCCAGTCGGCAGTCCTGACTGCAGCATTACAATGGGACTGCACATGGCGCGGTTGCATACTCCCATTTGTCTATGAAGCTGGTACTGCAGCCATAAACTGGCCGTAGCACAAGCTCCCATAAATAAATGTGAGGATCTGTTCATCCTGCACTGCGTGGCAGGCACCTCAGGGTGCCTGCCACACGCTGCATGGATGAACTGCCCCCTCGGCCCCGAACCGGAGGCCGCAGGGTGAAGGGGCCCAGCTAGGGGCCCCCATGTTGCTTTCCAACTGGCTTTCCATGTCGGAAAGCCCAGCATGGAAAGCCTGTCGGAAACCGACATAGTAATCCCTACGGCAGAAACGCCGTCCATAGGGATTACGGTCAGGCCTCTGACTAGCCGACGGGCTCCTTGAGCTTGGAAGCTTAAAATAAAAAATAAAATCATAATTCAAAAGTAAAAATCATTACATTAAAAAAATATAACACTGAAATATAGATGTAAACATTGTTTTCACAATGACATTATAATTTTTTACATGAAAAATGCTAAAATATTGTAATTATGATAATGTAAAAAAGTACTTTTTGTGTAAAACAATGTAAAAATTATTTAATGTATTAAATGTAATTCTATATATTATTTACATTCAATTTTGTATTTAATTATTTATAAGATTATAAACTTTATTATTTACATTAAAATAATGTTTTTGAGAAATATTATAATTATTACATATTTTAATTAATTAAACATTATTACGAAAAACATGTTATTGTAACAATTTGTACATTTTACAATATTGATTTGCATATAATTAACATTATATATTTTTTAAAATATAAATTTTCAAAAATGTCCCTACTCTTATCCCCTAAAAACCAAATATCCTGCTGCTAAAAAAATATAAATCCATTATATTTATACATTAATACAATTAAAAACACAAACTTTATCAATTTGATTATTAATAAATCATTTTACTAAAACACAAATTAAAAAAATGAATAATCATATAGAATAAAACACTACAATAAATTACATGCAAAATAACATTTACAAACGATATTACCTACAATATTTTCTAAATTGTTATTTTTTACAACAATATGAAAAACAACACTTAAAACATTACTTTTACCTACAATGTTCCTGTCAACTATATTTTTAACATCCCGATATTCTTGACACAATATTTTCGCATCGCAATACTTTTTCCGATATTTTGTCTGAACACCGATTTTATACAGGCAAAAGATGATTGTGAGATATTACAATGCAACTCCTTTTGAGTCCCATAACAGTCAGCATGATAGAAGCCGGGGGACTCGACAGGACTCTGGAGCCTTTGATTACCCAGCTGTTATGTAAGGTTGTACTCCACAATATCAAGGCCTAGATATCAACAACAAAAAATATCAAGGAGGTAAGTGCATATTGGCAAGTATAGATTTACTAATCTTAACTCCACATCTACATACCATGAATATATAGCCTACTGGCGGTCGCCAGTAGGTAGTTATAGTTAGGACCTAGTTTCCATAGGAAGACCGTTTTTTGGTTTGCCAATAACTTTGGCATCGATTGACGAATCTTCATGAAATTCTCAAACCTATCGGAGCAGTCCCTTCAGGTGCTGTCTTGAAAGTTCTGCGGTGATCTGTCAAGCAGGGGCCGAGAAAAAAGGGGTGTCCCAAAACGCTTTTTCTCTATGTTAATTCCCATAGGTAACTTTAAACACGGCTACAGCCCAAACTGCTGAACGGAATTACACCAAATTTGGCAGAAAGGTAGCTCTAGGTTCAGAAAGCACTCTTTTTGTTAAATGGTGTAAATCCGTTCAGCAGTTGCTGAGAAATTTAAAGAAATTCCCAGTTGTATATCTAGGGACACGGAAGATCCGCGAACCCTCCCAATCTCGTGCCTGAGATCTGATTGGCTGCCAACACTTCAAACCAGGAAGTTGGCAGCCATCTTGTGACTCGGTTAAACTGAGTCACAAGAAAAAATGTATAAAAAAAAAAGGGCGCAGGGTAGAAACACCCTGACCCCCACGTGGATCCGTGAGTCCGGCCTAAATTGTTTTTAAAAATGAAGCGCGGCCTGCTGCGCTTTGTTTGATTTAGGCCCCCGTGTGGGCAGGTCCCAGTGGCAATAAAAAATACTGAAGGGGCCCCAGCGCGGACCCCTGCAGCCCCAGGGACTGCCACCTCCCTGGGGCTATATTAAATTATAGTGCGTGGGAGGGCCTCAGCCCCCCCACGTAGCCCAAGGGACTGCCACCTCCCTGGGGCTAATATAGTAAAATGCAGGGGGCCACACGCCCCCGCGGCCCCAGAGACCACCATCTACCCGGGGCTTAATATTTGTTGGAGGGGCGCCACGCGGTCTCCCTCATAGAGCCATAAATAGCCCTGGGGACCGCCAGCCCCCAGGGCCGGCTCCAGCAATGTCACGGGGTGCCCAACCCCTGTACATTGCAGTTTGCTATAGCCCAAGCCATAGCAAACTCTGGTCCGCTTCATGGAAGCAAGAGCATGGAAAATGATCTTGCTTCCATGAAGCAGAGCAGAATTGCTTTTGGACAGAGGGAGCTGAATGTTTGCAGCTACCCCTGCCCAAAAGCAATGCCGGCTCCCACAGGAGATGGGGAACCGGCAGGGATTGTGGGGCCTTGAGGTTCCCCCCGCGGTCCCCAACAAGCTGGCCATGCCCCGGGGGTGGGGTCCCTGGGGAAATATCAGCCTGGGGAGCGGGGCCGCGCTGACCCCCTCCCCATTCAAAAAAAAGAAATGTTGAAGGCCCGGGAGATGGGGTACCCGGAGCCGAAATCGGCCGGGGGCGCACGGCACCCCTCCTGTATCTTAAATAGGACCAGGCCCCGGGGGATGGGGTCCCCGGCCCAAAATGGTCCAGGGAAGGGGGTCCACATGGCTCCCCCTTCCTAAAAAAAGAACCCTTAATTCATGAGAGGCCCTGATCCCTTTATCCACTATTCTGCAAATGCACCTCCTGGTACGCTCCTAGTTGCGTGGGTACAGTCCCCTTGGCTGCTGAGGGTCCTTGAGGGCCAAGAAGACCACCTGTTACCTCCAGTAAGCCCCACATAGCGGGATTGCTGAGTGGTGGTCAGAGGACATGCCCGTTTCTCCACCACTCTGCAAACATGCCTCTCGGTGCACTGCTGGTGGGGGATGACGTCCCCTTGCTGCCTCAGGACTAAAATGGACTTCTTCCCCCAAGCAGCAGTGCGCCCAGAGGTGTGTTTGCAGAGTTTTGGAGAAAGGGGGAGTGGCCTCTGACCACCTCTCAGCAATCCAGATGTGTGTGCCTTACTGGAGGTAACAGGAGGGCTAGTTGGCCCCCAAAGACCCTCAAGCACCAAGGGTACTTCATCCCCCAAATAGTAGTGCACCAGGAGCCACATTTTCAGAGTGGAGGAGAAAGGGCGTGACCACTGAAAACCTCTCAGCAAACCCACTGTGTTGAACTTGCTGGAGGTAACTGGTGGGGTAGTTGGCCCCAAGAACCCTTAATAGCCAAGGGAACTTCATCCCCCTACTAATAGTGAAGCAGGATGCGTGTTTGCAGAGTGATGGAGAAAGGGGGCGTGGCCTGCTATCACATCTCAGCGATACTGCTGTATGGGACTTACTGGAGGTAATAGGAGGGGTTGTTGCCTACCCAATAAACATCACTGCATTTAATTTATTTCACTCATCACCTAGCTACTCTCTCTGTCACTCTCTGTGCCTACATCTATAGCTATCACTCTTGATCCCCTCTCTCTACCTCAAAGATCTTTCTACCTCATCCTTCCATCTGTACCTCATTGAACCTTTATTATCTCCCCTCCCTGTAGATTTCCTCAATCTACTTAATTTCTCACGTCTCTCTATGGAGCTCACATCTCTCGCTGTCTCTCTCTACTGGTCTTTCATAGATTTCTGTACCATACCATTCCCCTCTCATTTTTAGGTCATTATTGTCTCTACTTAACGTCTTCCTCAACACCTCTCCTCTCTATACTCAATGCTCTCTCACTACCTAACCTCTCAATTTACCTCAACATTAGTTTACTACCTCACCACCTCCTCGTTCTCTAGTTTTACCCCTGTTCCCCTTTCTTCACCTCTCTAAATATCTTACTACCTTTGTTTTTCCACCTCTACGCCTTTGTCTATATCACTAACTCTTCTGTCTCTCTGTCTCTATCTCTGTCTATCACACTCTCTCTATATATCTCACACACACACACATCTCCCATTTCAGCTACCTCAACTATCTCAACTTATTTCTCTACAGATCGCTCTACCTCACGGGTAAGACCTATTCTCTTTGCCAATGCTTATTTCAAGGCTGCAGTCTTGACACTTTGCAAAGAATCTAAAGTTTAAAAAGGACAAGCCAGGTTGCAAAGCAACATATTTCACAACTCCTCGCACCTCATTGTAAATTCAGAAATATAGGTGTAAACGTGTGACATGCTAACGTAATTGTAGTTCACACAGTTGACTAATTTCCAAAGTATTCTCACCTTTACATTCATAGCTTATGCATTTTGTAATTACTGTGATAGAAACTGAGGGTTCCCTGTTCTTCAAGCCTTACATTTTAAAAATCTTTCCCAGCATTTCTCAGCATTCTACACAACTTCTGGAAACCCTATTATAAGTAGTGGAGTTTCTGTATTTTCAACTGCACTTCATTGTGTCTGTATCACTGTAACTGACATTAACTGAATAGTGTAGAAAATACAGTTTCAAATGACTTGAATATCATTGCACTGCCAGCCTCAACTGCCTTTTCAAAACAAAATTTTCATTATCTTGAATTCTTTCATGCTTTAGACGATTTTTTTGGGGCGTTTTCAATAAAAAAATGTCATCCTTTCTTAATAAATATTAAATTGTGATATGTAATTTTGAAACGTAAAATATCTATGGCACGCAAAATCTAAAATTGTTAAAACATATAGGGGCCGATTCCGATCTCAGCCGGTAGGGCTCCGAATCGGATTCGGCTTTACCGGATCCGATTCGGAGCCCTGTTTCCCGACCGAACCGTACACGGGTCCGGCCGAGCGAGTACGATGCGAAATCTCCGACCGACTCGTCCGGGCGTCCCGACCGCTCCGACCGACTCGCTCCCGGCTCGAACCGCTCCGACCGACTCGCTCGGACTCGACTCGCACCGCGCAATGGAGACGTTTCCCGGCCGGGTAAGTACGATGCGCGCCGCGAGCAGTCCGACCGAGCCGCGCACTCCGGCTCGTAAGAGCTGTCGGAGCCGTACTTTGGGGGTCCGTGTCGGACCCCCTGTACTGCGTAGCCGCGCGAGTCGCACACAGGGGGACACATGGGTCCCCCTACCTGTGCGTGTACGGCGCGAATCGCTTCGCCGCGTACCCGCTGTAGGGGGCGCCCTTGTCCGACTCGCACCCATTGAGTCAATGGGAGCCCGCGTACGCGTTGTGCGACCGGCTCCCATTGACTTCAATGGGAGTCCGACCGACTCGAGTCCGATAACATACGGACGCATCGTACTCGTTCGGTCGGACTGCACGGGTCCGATTCGGTCGGAAATCTCTCCGGGTCCGGCTCGGTCGGAGAAATTTCCGGCCCGAATCGGAATCGACCCCATAGCCTTTTGGAATTTCAGATTTATTTCTTCGTTATCCGTTTCTGCATTTCTCTGCTTTGAAAAATTGCATTTGGGAACGTTGCATGCAAATAAAAAATATATACTAAAATCAAAATGTATTTTTATGTTGATTGCCCATGTTATTGCAGACTGCAGCTCCCATTATTGTAGAAATCAAGGGGCAGATTTACAAGCCCCTTGCGCCACTTTTGCGTCACTTTTCCCATGTTACAAATGACGCAAAAGTGGCGCAAGGGCCTTGTAAATAAGCCCCCAAGTTTCCACTACCGGGAAAGGGCCAGCTAGCATGGCGAATCAATGTAAAGCACATTTAAAACAAATATATCCTACAATCTGGAGCTGAAAATTACATGAAATTCGCACGTATATTATTTAAAGTAGAAGTAACCGGTTTGGATAGCAAAACCTGCAAATCGTCTGATGGTTTTACCCAGGTGTATTGATTCGCATATTTAAGTGTGCCCTTACAAATGGGGTGTGCATGCTACAGGGGTAGTACCTATCGCACCTTGTCACGGCTATCCCCCTTGCCCTATCCTCTTAATGCATGTCTGCGCTGAATACAGGCTATGTTGTATAGGGTTGCACAGACATGCAGCTTCCAGTAAGGAAGCAGTCACACATGTCTGTGCAACTAAAATTTTACTTGGTAATACATTTTGTTACCATGGAGTTAATCCTCATACAATATGCTTATAGGAATGCATTTTGTGAGGTCATAAGCATTGCATTTGGTGTGAAAGTTAGTGTTTTTATGGCTGTTGAGCCACGTGGCCTGGGACCAACCTGGTTGGTTGGGCAAAATTCCACTGCACAGTATCTTCAGGGTGTGTGTATCAGGGATTCACTGTATGGCCGGGCTTTACTCCAACCCCCTCTAGGAGCAGCCTTTGGCCCAGCACACCAGGTCTTTTTTGCAGGGCCTGGCCTTTGGTGAGGGCCTGCTCCTATCCCCTCACTGGCAGAAACCCGGGCAGCGCAAGGCAAAAGGTTGGGCACAAAGCTTTTAGGCTATAGAGCTTGACCTACAAGGCCCTGCATCCATTACCCGTAGACAGCCAGTGTTCACTACGCATGATCTTCACTATGCCCCGTAGAGGTTAGCATCAGGGCCTGGCTTTCAGGCAGGCCCTGCGCCCCATCCACTACAGGCATCCAAATTCTGCTGCAGCTTGCCATTTGCTGTGTGAAGCAGGGGATGACTGCAGGGCCTGGTTTCCCTGATCCCAAATCGTCTGCAAAAAGCTATCCCCTACTGTGTATAATCTTTGACTCTGTGAGGATTATCTGCAGAGACTGGCCTTCGGGCCGGAGCCTGTGTCAAAACCCCATGTGTTCCCACTGGCCAAGCACAGCTGGGGTGTGGCAAATCCTTTTTAAAAAAAATGTATTTCAAGATTTACAAGTCTAAGAAAGAATTCATGGATCCTCAGATACAAAATTACATTCTATGTGGGGATATCACTTTGGGATCCCCAACTTGGGCTTGGAGATCCAGCTTTCTCACCCTGACCACTTATACCCTATTTGTTTTCAAGTTTCCCAACAAAATGCTTAGAGCCCCTTGTCAGGTATTGGCAGCCTCAACAGAAATGTTTCTGTTACAGCCAGCCAAAAAAAGGATGGCGCATTCTTGAATCCAAAACTAGATTCTCAAATCTACAATGGACGATGGGGGAAAATTCTCCTTCATCCAATGGCTTTTGCTTATATTTTTAATTGGATTCGTGGGAATCCACCATGGATCCGAAGATCTGCAGATGACCCACAGATTAAGGATCTAGATGTTTCTAACTTTTAACCGTGTAAACTCCAGCCAACATGTCTCTGTAAAACTTATTTCTGAAGAACTACTGATAAGCCTTAACCAAACCAAAGGCACTTCATTAAGTAAAGTTCTGGTATCAGGCCATGTTTGGTGTAATTCCATACTGCATTTCTTTTCTATAGTAGAGACTAAACATCCCTGTGGATGGGATGGTGCATGATAACAAATGGGAATATTTTTGAACAGCTTGAAATTTAGGGGAACATAAAACCAAAAAAGGCCTAAAATTACCCAGTTAAGACATGCAACTCACAACGCACACTGTAACTCACAAACACTCTATAGTTTGCTCTTTGCAGATAGCCTTTTAATATTTATTATGAGCCATTGGCTAAGGTGTGTACTGAGTAATGGAGGCAATTGAGTTTATCTTGTGTATTCCACATATGTAAGGTAATGTGCGCAATGTCTTTGGGTAACTACACTTGTTCCCAGTTTACCTTGATAGGACATGCTAATTTTACAATAAAACACCGGGGGGCATATTATCAAGGGCAGTATCGCCACTTTAGCGGCACTTTTTGCCGATAAAGCGGCGATATTTTTATCGCCCTATTAGCAAGCTGTTGCTAACAGCTGTTAGCGACAGCTTAATGGCGATAGCGGCCGTTTTGTTGCCGCTCTGCATGTCAGCGATAATTATTGCTAAAGACATGCAAAGTAGGCGTTCCAACTAAAAGCAACAGCAAACAGTCGCAAACACAACTTCCCCCTATTATCAATGCCCGCGAAGCGATAAAAAAAGTCGCGCTAACCGCGATTATCGCTGGAATTTAACACCTGCTAAAAACTTGACTTAACCATCTTGTCAATTGGAGGTGGATTGTAAGGTTAAGTCCTCACCTGCCTATTAGCAAGCTTTCCATTAGCGCAGTGAATTTATCGCTGGATTTCTCGCGCTATTGCTGGGTTTCGTCGCTATCGCTGGATTTTTTATCGCCTTGGAGATAAGTGTTGATAATAACGCGTTATCGCCGCGATGAAATCCAGCGATAGCCGGTGATAAAAAAAACAGCACTAAGTGCGCTTTGCGATAATTATCGCAAATCCTTGGTAATATGCCCCCGGGTTTTATTTAAACTGAATTATCCATTGCCAGTTCTTGATGGTCTTCAAATATGGATGAGCAGTTGCAGTTTCTGGAACACTTCATGTCTCTGTGTCTTCTACTGCGTGAAGACTGTGGACCTCAACCATAACCTCTTCTTCTGGTTGAAGGCGTGGGTCGTTAAGGTTGTGCTATGGCTTCATGCCGGATCTGTGGCTGGATCACTTGTGCTCAGTATCCCCCTGTACAATGAATATGAGGGAAGAACCCCTGAGATACCGACAACTAATTGCATCGCTGACTTTACTGCCAACATCATGAAACTGAGATCCCTAGGTACATACTTTTCTGTTGCTGTTGTTTTGGGTTTTTGCTAACCGGTTCTGATTGACGTTGCTTCCATCACACTAATCCTTATTTCCGTCTCAGACACACCCGGCGCATGAAATACAATGCATCAGGATTTAGTTTACCTGACTGCAGGCTCATTTTAGTGCTGTCCGAATGGTAGGGTCTCTCCTTTTTGTCTTCATAGTTTTCTTGCTGGCACAGTTTTATATACCCTATTCCTCTTGGCATTAGTTTGATTTTATTGCTCAGATCCCCTGTTAATGTGTTTCAGCTTAACAATCCGCCATTCTGTTACTTGGAATCACCAGACCAAGGCCAGGCCTGTGGAAATGCATTAAACTTTGGAGAAGCTGAAGAGACCGCCTGATGAGAACTGTGCAAAAAACTAAAATAAATGACCTAGATTTTTTTAAGGGCGAATAATTTAGGGTCCATGTGTCTTTCTGCTTCCAGTCTCACTTTCAGCTTGAAAACAAACATTTTACTATGCTTCATTCTTGCACCTGATCCTAACGTAATGGTATTTTGAATCATAAATAGTGTTGTGGAGAAAAATTATTTCAGACATTTTTTATCATTTATTACGGTCAAACGCAGTTTATGTAACATTCATAAGCAAAATGTACAATTTTTCGTAATTCCCTGCTGTTATTGTATTGTTTATTTCTACTTTTGATATTTTCCTTTTTGAAATATATTGGTTTTATCATGAACCTGTGGGTTTACTCAGGGCACAGCCATGTGACTGCTTTTACATGATGGCTCTTTCTAAAACTCACACGGTTCTTCTCAATTTCTCTGAGTTAGTGCATGAGCTGCAGACAGCACAGCTAGGAAACAGTGAGCAATGGTTGCCTCTCTCTGTTTATGAGCTGTGCTTTCTGCAGCTCATGCACTATCTAAGAGGAATCCTGAGGTAAATGGATGCACTTGACATTGCGATCACATAGAAGCAGGTGCTCAGCTTTGCTTTGAGCCAGTGCACATCTTCATGACATGACCTTTAATTTGGAGATTTGGGACCCTATCAAAGATACACTCACGTAGAGCAGAGTTGTGTGCTCATTTTGAAGGCATTGCACCCTCTAAAGCTCACTTAACTCAGACATTCTACAAGAGTGTGCTTGGTCTGCAAACAGCACAGCTCAGAAAGAGAGCCAACAACTGCACTCTGTTTCTGAGGTTAAGCTATCTGCAGCTCATGCAGGAACCTAGATCATTTCCGAGATAAGTGTCTGCGTTTCAAATAGTCCAATATCTAAAAAACAGGCGAGCAGCTCTGCTCTGTTCCAGTGCAAGTGTTCATGGTACATCCTGTGGATTGCAAATAAATCCAGCATTCTCAAAACCCTATTTATTGTTACAATATTTACAAATATCAATTCAAAAACAAACCAGCACAGGCACCCATCAAATAAAGAGGTGGACTGGACTGTCAATTCATGTGGCATCCATTTTAAGCAAAGATATGTGGACACAGGAATTTTTTATATGCAGGAACTAAAGGAGACTCAGTGGGTCTCTCCAAGGCAGATTTGTGTAGAGGACATTTAATATGGGTTTAGTTATTTCACTAATCTATTTAAAGGCAAAATAAAACATAACTACTTTGTTACTGGAGTAGGTGGTTATTTTCTTCAGACTGACTGTGTGACAATACTTTAATTTGTACATTACTGTAGAAGGGCTGTTTATCACAAACACTCTATTACAGTATTCTTTCACAAACTCACACTTACAATATTCTGTCTATCTCACACACACACACACGCACACACCCACACACACACACACACACACGCACACACACACACACACACGCACACATTTTTATGATTTTCAAACATACATACAAAGAGCTACTTGCTAGCACAATATTGTGATCTGCTATGCCATGCTAAGGTTATTAGCTTTCAGCAGTGTATATGTATGCTCCATCAGTAAGTGTGCATCCCATGTTACATTTTATAGAACAGAAAGGAGATACACACTCCCAAATATGGAAGAATTCCTAAGCTTCTCATGCTGAGAGGAGCAGAGCGAAAGTGGTATCAATGCTTTTAGCTCTTACTAAAGATGTTCAATAGCTGATAGCATCACACATTGTTCTTGTAGGGATGAAGGCTGCCTTAGCAAATCTTTAACCTCACTGGCAGATTGCTACCATATCACATCACAGAGTACAATCTTGTACTTTGTTCTGCTAGGACAGTAGAGGGATGTACGCCGCTATTTACAGATCTCTGCCTGCCTGGAGAGCTTGGTGCCTTCAGACAAGCCACAGACATAGTGGCTACTCTGAAGTCACTGAGTGTATGCTGGGCAGCTGGCATGTTTCATTTCAGCAAAGATTTTTGTTTTTCAAAAACGAGCTCCCAAAGTAGGAATTCTTTGGGGGAAAAAACAGCCATGACCTTGACTCCCTCGGTGGTTTCTCCCAGGATGTGGTGGTCATTTTATTTATTCTATGTGGGACCTCCAGGCATTTCCTAGCAGAGCCAGAAGTGGCTCCAAAGACATTAACATCATGTTCTGACCAACTATAACTAGAGTGAGCCTACCATCAGTTTTGTGCACAGGTACTCATCACATTTGAGGCCGAGGGCAGTTTCCACCAAACTCTAAAAGTGACCAAAAGTCATGAGATATTTCAGATGTCGAATGAAAGTGGCTATTTAGTAAAACAAATGAATTTATTCTTAGACATTGAGTAAATGTTCCATAATCTTGACACTGTTGCACTATAAATGCTCATGAAGCAAGAATGCAGATATATAGTGTATAGGACTATTACATAAACTGCTACTTATTAGCAAATGTCTGACATTGTGATTAATGACAAGCAAAGATGGTGATGTGAGATGTCTTTTTTGATGCCATCGGTGATACCTGAGCTGATGATGAGTAAATTAGAGGATTAACATTTTGTTTCTCATAATAACAGATAAATGTCATTCATTTTTTTCATTTTGGGTCCTAACCACACTGTCCCTTCAACAGTTGCTTTTGTTGGGAATGTCAGGTTTTTTTTTCAGATCATATCTTATTTCCTCATTTGTATAAAGAACAACAGCTCAGCCTTTATCCATTTACCATGGGCACTGGTAGCAAGGCATGGGCTTTTGTCATGCTCTGTGCCCATTCCTTCTACTTCTAGGGGCTGCTGTGCACAGTCTTTGATTATACTCTGCAGGCTCTGGATTCAGGCCATGGTTTTGGCCATGCCTGACTTCCTATCCTCCATCACTAGAACTGACCGTGCATGTCATTTGGCTGGACGCAGTAGGTTCTTAGAAAAATGTTGTCTGTTGTTCACCTCCTTGCCTTTGGCATGCTCTTTCATTGTATAGAGTGACTCTAACAATGCCAGACATTGCAGAAATGTTATACGCTACATTTTGTACAAAGACAGTTCTTTAATAGATAATTACAATTGAAGTAATGTAACTCATGACCACATATTGATGTGGCATCAGAAAAATTTTGTTGATGCTATAAGGACATCTAGTAGTGGACTAATATTTGATAGTGAGCAGCAAAAGTGGTCTGTAGTCCCCACTGTTGCTAGAGTTCACTGCACAGTTTTAGTGGACTAGTTAGTACCATCCTACGGTAGAGCATCTCTTATTTATCTGCCTTGTGATGAGGTCTAGTCACATGAAGCAATGAAGCAATGCTTGTTTCCTGCTCTGTAAAGTGCACAAAGATCATCTTTACAGAGCAATTTTTTCTCCACACGCCCTACTGCCAATATTGTTTGTTGCTATTTGTCTTTCCTTGCTGTATGTGGCCCTCTGCTAGGTGCAGATGGTTCAACCATGCTGTAGTGATTGACTCAGCTGCACACAGGGTCAGACTCTGCTCAACAGGCTCTGGGCACAGAGATCCCATATGTAGACAACTTGCTTTCCGTGTACCTGGATCATGAGCTGTGGACTTGGGGATCAGGGCGTGCCATTTGGCCACACCTTGTGAGTCATGTTTGCTCAATAATTAATTATTCTGGTGGAATACCAGGGACACATGACTGTTTAGTTCCAGAACGAGGAAGAAGTAATGTGGTTAATACTAGAGGTGTGTACAGGCAAGGTATTACTTAGCTGCTAAAGAATGTGCAGAATCTTAATAATTGAATGTCTAAGTTACATTCAGGAAAACGGGGGAAACAGGTAAATCTGTGCTTAAATAAGCAAAGTGTTGTACACAAGCATGCATTTTTTTCATTATTTTGTCCAGATCCCATGACAGTATTGGTGCTGTATTGTATTCTGGACTCTGATAGCAGCACTCCAGGTGATGCCGACATTCAGCAAATGCAAAGAATACCATGCACAATACTGGTACCAACCTTATTTAGCAGGGTCGTTTCCCAAACTCATCAATGTTTAAAAAGGGGAGTGCAATGCCTCAGGGAAATGAGTGGATTTTAGCAGGATGCAATTGGCATCCCATTTTGCACCCTTTCAGTTGCATTATTCCATCTTCATGGTGCAACATTTTCGAAATCACTGTCACATAACTAAGCTCGAAATATGCAAAGTGTTCAACCGTTTGTATTAGGTTCAGCGTTACCGAGTGTTTAGCTATTATCTGAATGAAACGGGCCATGTTTATATATCAATTTGATCTGTTTACTCCAGAAGATATGGTGTCTGGAATCTGTCCATAGGTCAGCCTACATAAGCTTCTGCACCCCTGCGCGTCATTCAGGGATTGGCCACCCGTATGGCGGCCTTACTATAGGGGTGAGATCATCATTGCTTGTTGATATAGGCCTACTTAACATGACATCCCCTGACATTGTGGGCATCTCCCTCATGAATAAAGCTGGTCGATCAGTTCACATGCACAACATCTATAGTAGAGGGATCAGAGGCACTATAATACATAGGGGGGATTTTGACACACATGATTAATTGATGGTCGCAGGGGACTTTAGCACAACATTTGAGGCTCTAGACATCCATGGCGAGTCTCCTGATGTGGTTGAGGGTAAACAATGGGGCATACCTGCTCTAGTGGTCCCTCTGGTGAAGCAGCGCAAAGATGCTGCTTATCAATTGACGTCTTCAGCTCTGTCTTATGGCCTCCGGGCTTGTAATGGTCACATGAGATCCAACCTTCAAGCCCACCATACTTACAACTGTCCAGGTCATACCAGTAAAACCGATTATGTTTTTGTCTCCCTATCCCTATGGAGATTTATAAAAGATATGACGGTAGTTGTTGGGAAAGACAGTGATCATAATCTATACACTGGAAGATGTCCCAAAATCACTATCTAGGGGCAAAAGGCCAGCTAATAAAAGGCGCACTTTGAACTGAGCTAGAGTGCCGATTAAGACTGAGACCCTGGATTGTATAAAAAAAGATGCTTACTCCTGCTTTAGAGGACATTGATAGACAAGACACCACTGATGCTAGGAACCTTGTTATCACTGATACCCACAGGGATCTTTATTGTAAAGTTGGTGAATGTTTTTGCCAAGATGTCAAGAAGACTCATGTGCATGCTAAACCAAGTAACTCTTGGTTCAATAAAGAATGCAGGGTTGCAAAAACTAAGCTGCTCCAAGCACAGAAAGCTGGTAGAGGGGAAGCCATAAGGCTCAAGAGGGAACATTATAAAAAAAAGTCCAGGTGCAGGCTCGTTGAGCCTGGGATAATAAACTCTGGGACGTCATATTTGATGTGGTAAAGTCAAAGGACGGGAACAAATTCTGGGAGCTAGTAGCCAACGGAGGTCAATGCAGGAGCTCAACTTTAAATCTCTTCATTCAGCCCCAGGTATGATGGAAGCACTTTGCTCATTTATATGATATAGCAGGAGAGGATTCTCCTGCAGCCTTTGACTGGTCTGGGACAGGGTGGCCTACAACCAAATCTAAATTGACTATAGAGCTCAAGATCACTAGGAGTGCAATCAATAGTATTATCCCAGGCAACGCGGCGGGCTTAATGAGATTCCGGGGGACCTTTATAAAGCTGATATAGAGAGCTGGGGTTTATATATATATATATATATATATATATATATATATATATATATATATATATATATATATATTTATTTATTTTTATTTGGGTTTTCATACAATTCCATACAGTTCACAGCTGAAGCATGGAAAAACATTGGCATCAACATCAGAAATAAAAAGAAACATTACAATCAATAACCCGGTGGCTATACAGTACAGATGCATAAGAAATAGTGTCCTGATCTTTGACATTACAATTCAAACATCATGCAACATGTGGGTTGACTCTGAGTATCGTTTACACAGTATCAGTAACTGGGGGAGTAGGTGGTACAACCGTGCGTAAATAGCTTAATAAAGGCTCCCAGATATCATTTGGCCGGGAGGTCACCAGCAACTCCTCCGCATACAACGCTAAGTTCTCCCTGCAGTATGCCAAATCCTTGAGCCACTGGGCCACCGTGGGAGTCCGCCGCCCACCCCACACCATCGCCACCTGCCGCTTAGCAATAAGCAGTGCCACTTGTACCAGTTTACCCTTCGCACCTTTCAATTGGGGGAGGAGCCCCAGCAAGCACACCTGCGGCGCGCAAGGCAATTCAACACCGACAATTTTGGACAACCCCGCAATCACCGCGGTCCAGTATGCCCACACCCGACCACAGGCCCAGGCTAGATGCCAAAAATCCACCTCCGGGGAACCACATCGTGCGCATGTGTCTGTGTCCCGCAACCCATATTTAAAAAGTTTGTGAGGCGTATGATAGACCTGATGCAGGAATTTAAAGTGAATAATACGTAAGTTCCCGTTGGAGGTGAGGGCACCAGTCAGGCTACAACTCCGCACCCAGTCCTCCTGAGAGATCTGAGGGTCTAAATATTTGTTCCATTTGTCCAGGCTCTTATCATCAGGGAGGACCCTATCCTCTCGAGCCGCTCGATACAATTTAGTAATAAGCCTGTGCCGGGTGGGGCTAATAAGCAAAGTGCGTAATGCTAGGGACTCTGGGGGCTCCACAGGAAACGTTGGATAATAGGCTTGTGCTGCTTTTTTTAGTCTGTGTAGCGAGAATGTGAATAGCAGAGTCTGATGCTGAATATAATCCGTATCAGCGGTCGGTAAAAAGGTGCCAGTGGGATACAAATCCTGCATTTTGTCAATCCCTGCCTGAGCCAGTATGCGCATAGCCCCCATCTCATGTGTCACCGACATATTCTCATGGTAAGCAATGGGTAGTAGCGGATAATACAATGGCAGCTTCCCGGCCAGTCGGCCCAGTGCCTGCCAGGCTGCTATCGTCACATTGATAGTGTTGAAAGTGGCGCGGGGTGTGCGTCTACACCTATGTGTTAATATGGACCTTAAGGGGATGGGATGTGCGTCCCAGTGTTCCACCGCGACATGTGGGATAAAACTGTGAGATGTGAACCAAAAGTGCGCATACTGCGCATGCGCGCACAAGTAATACAAGTAAATGTCTGGTACCCCAAATCCCCCATGTTTATAATCTAGGGTTAGAGTTCGCCATCCCACGCGGGCCTGCTTACCCCCCCAAATCAGACGAAGAAGCAGCAAGCGTATCGTGTTGAAGAACTGTTGGGATAGGGAGATCGGTATATTATTAAAAAAATACAACAATTTGGGCAAGACCACCATTTTTATCAAGGCGATACTATCTGCAATGGAGAGAGGGAGGCGTATCCATCGGTCGACCTGTTGCTCCAACATCGTTACAGCAGCGCCATAATTCTCCCGGAGCACTTTGTCAGGATCGCGGTGGACCCAGATGCCCAAATATCTAACCGGCTCCGCTGCCCACACAAGAGGGAATTCTATCTCATGCGGGTGTGTGGATGTGGTTAGCGGCATCACCACCGACTTAGACCAATTGATGTGCAACCCGGAAAATCTAGCAAACCGAATGTACTCCCGCAGGACCGGCGCCAGATGTGTGCGAGGCTCTAGAATAAAAAGCAACATGTCGTCCGCATACAAAGAGATGCTGAGTGGGTGGTAACGCAACGTGAGGGCCGCATACTTATGACGTTGACGGATGAGGCAAGCCAGCGGTTCTAGTGTCAGGGCGAACAGGAGCTGTGAGAGAGGGCACCCCTGCCTGGTGCCTCTGGTGATGACAAAAGGCTCTGAGGTATGACCCCCACTCGGACCCTCGCCGTGGGTTGCGCGTACAAGAGGCGCACCCAATTAATAAAAAAGGGGGAAAAACCCATGCGCTTGAGTATGAAGAATAGGTACCCCCATTTGATTGAATCGAACGCTTTAGCGGCGTCAAGCATGACAGCCGCCGCCGGAAGGTCAGGAGAGAGAGTGTGGAAGAGGGCAAAAAGTGTACGGAGATTGTGAGAGGTAGACCATGTAGGGATGAACCCAGACTGATCTGGTAGCACCAGATTCTGCATAAGGGGTTGTAGGCGAGTGGCTAGGATCTTCGCTAAAATTTTGACATCGGTATTTATTAATGACAGGGGGCGGTAGGAGTCACAACAAGCAGGTGGTTTATTTTTTTTAATAACGTGATAACCATGGCCTCGCGGAGGGAAGGAGGAAGTATGCCTGAGTCATATGATTCCGCATACATTTCTATCAGAAAGGGAGTGAGCTCCTCAGCATATGCCTTGTAAAACTCAGATGTAAAGCCATCCGGGCCCGGTGCTTTTGTATTGGGAAGGGAGGCTATTGCCATTCTAATATCTTCCACTGTGATAGGTTGGCCTAAGAAGTCTCTCTGCCCATCAGATAACCACGCAAGAGCTATCTGCGACAGATAATCATCTAATTCTGCCACAGCCGTCTCACCTTGCGACGTATACAATTTGGCATGTTATGTTATGTTATGTTATGAGAGTATTTATAGAGCACACAGCTACTCGACAGAGTGTCCCGGCGCTAGTTTAGTGTGGTGGCTGAATTGCAAGTGCTGGCGCAAAGGCTACTGCTGAAACAGCCAAGTTTTCAGAGATCTCCTAAAAGGAAGGAGCTCCTGCATCTGTCGTAGATTAAGCGGCAGACAGTTCCACAATTTGGCAACTTGAACCTGGTATGATCGACCGCCTATTCGAGATCGGCGGAACACAGGGATCAGTGCCAACGACTGAGATGCGGATCTTAAGAGGCACCGAGGAAGATAGAATTGGACTCTCTTTCTTAAGTAAGGAGCTCCAGAGTCGTGAAGTGCCTTAAAGGCCAGAACAAGGGCTTTGAAAAGGATCCTCTTGCGGATCGGGAGCCAGTGGAGAGATTTAAGGTGGAAAGACATCCGCGTTCTCGGGCCAAGTAGGAGTATCGCCCTGGCTGCGGCGTTTTGAACCACCTGAAGACGAGTAAGTAAATACTCTGGTAAACCTAAGTAAAGAATGTTTACATAATCCAGTCTGGATCCGATCAGGGCCTGAACCACTGTTTTCCTGTGGGGAACCGAAAGAAGAGGTAGAAACTGCTTCAGCATTCTTAGGAGGCCGAAACATTGTCCCGTTACCGCTTGGATCTGAGATTTCATGTTGAGGGTGGCATCCATTTTCACCCCCAAATTTTTAACTTCTCTGTCCGAATTTAGCGGGGGATGCATATCTTGTGGCCACCAGCTGCGCCACATATTGTTAGGGGGCAGACCAAAGAAAATTATCTCCGATTTTTCGGAATTAAATTTCAGTTGGTTCCGCAGGAGCCAAGTAAATACTGCCGATAGACATGAGTTGATCATTTCACCATTGAAATCCATGTCCCTGTCGCAAGTAAAGAGCAACTGCGTGTCATCTGCATATGACACTATTTTTGCTCCGTGGGTCTCGGCCAGGTGTGCTAAAGGGGACAAATAAATATTAAACAGTGTGGGGCTGAGAATAGAGCCCTGTGGGACTCCCACCTTTAAGGAGGGAATAGGAGCCGAAAAAGGCAGAGCCCAAACTGTTTGTTGGCGATCTGACAGAAAGGAGGCAAACCACTTTAGTACCGTCCCCCCGAAACCAGAGTCCTGGAGCCTCAACAAGAGGCGGTCATGGGGGACGGTATCAAAAGCCGCCGACAAGTCCAGCAATATCAGAACGGCTTTGCCGCCTCTGTCGAGAACGTCTTTGATGGTTTCTGAGATCTCAAGGAGTGCCGTTTCTGTGCTAAAGTTAGACCTGAAACCAGATTGGCTCTGATGCAGTATATGGTTGATTTCAACAAAAGAAGTGGTGATCGAATTAGGAACCTGTCCAAAGTTTTGGAGAAAAAAGGTAAGAGAGAAATAGGTCTATAGTTAGAAGCTATCTCCGGATCTAGGGAAGGTTTTTTCAGAAGGGGGAGTACTAGCGCCTTCTTCCAGCTGGCAGGGACCAGCCCCTGCTGCAGAGACATATTTAAGATCTGGTTTACCGCTGGATTGATGGCCTCAGCTATTAACGCTAGGATATGGGCTGGGCATGGGTCGGAGGGAGCCCCCGACTTCAGAGATCTCATAATTTCGAGTGAGGTGGCCAAAGGAAGGAGGGGGAACTCAGTAAATAGTGGGGCCCTAGATCGGGGAGAAAAAAGAAGAGGTTCGGTGTCTAGTGCTAGAGGGAAACAAGTGGTGGGAAAAGTGTCCTGAATCTTTTTGATTTTATCATAGAAGAACGTGGCCATGAGACTCACCCATGACTCAGAGGAAGTGAAAGTGCTAGCCACCGCACTAGGGGAAGAGAATCCTTTTGCTATCTTAAAGATCTCCTTACTTTTATTCCCGGCTGCCTCAATTTTAGAGGCAAAGAATTGTTTTTTCTCTTCATAGATACATTTATGGTGGGACTTAAGGGCCAGTTTATAAGCTAGTTTCTCCTTGATACCATAGTTTTTTCGCCAAGTTCTCTCCAGGCGCTTGCAGACTCTTCTACTATCCCTAAGGACAGACGTAAACCATGGAGCAGAAGCACGAGCGAGCCTAACTGAGCGGGAGGAAGGAGGAGCAAGTTCCGCAGCTCAGAGCTGGAGCCAGTTATCCAAATGGACAGCATCATCCTCTGGTGTGCCATTCAGGATGATAGGGTATGTGTCAAGAGCAAGGCTCAGGGCCTCAGAGGTCATGTGATGGAAGGGTCTAGAGATATCCATACGGGGCTTACCGTGGGAGACAGAGTGTAAGGGCTCCCGGTTTATAGTAAATTCAATGAGGAAGTGGTCTGACCACACCAACGGGAGAGGAGGACTACTGAAGATGTTGACTGAAGAGAAAATCTGGTCGAGAATGTGGCCCTGCTCATGTGTTGGGGACTGAATAAAGGGGTCAACCTGAAAGTATCCAAAGATTCTCTTAATCTGGAGGCGTCCTGGTCGTCAGGTTTATCCAGGTCGACACTGAAGTCACCTAACACCAGGCAGTGTTTGAATTTCAATGCCATGGGTGAAACTGTGTTACTAATAGACTCCAAAAACTGACCGGTAGGACCGGGGGGTCTATATACTAGGATACCCCCCAGGGATTGATGGGGAGATACCACCAGATGGAACCCCAAGGTTTCAGCCCCGACGATATCATCTACCGGAACAACAGTACAAGAGTACTGATTTTTAAAAATAATAGCTACTCCCCCACCCGTACCACTGGTGCGGTCTCGTCTGACCAGCTGATAACCCGTGGGAATAGCTTTGGCAATAGTTGGTTTAGAGGCATCATTGAGCCATGTTTCAGTTAAAAACATGAAATCTGGGCCTATATCTTCTAACATTTCATAAAGGTTGTGAGCGTGTTTCCACATGGATCGGGTGTTGAAGAGTAGGCCACAGAGCGTATCAGAATCGCGGGACCGCCCTATATTGCAAGTGCTGGGATTTCCCTGCGCCCTCAGTTTGCATGCGAGAACTTTCTCAGCGGCCTTAGGCGTCCAGCTACAACAAGGACAGACCGCCATGACAGGATCCAATAAGGGGGGGCATGAGGGAGCGGCAGCTCACACCCTTGCTCAAGTCCCGGAGCCTGTCACTACTGTAAATAATGCGAGAACGGGACGCAGGTGCAGATACCCTGGCAGCAGAATAGCCAGCGCCGTGTGCCTCCGGGACTCTGACGGGCGCAGACGGGCTTGCCTTTGGCGCGCCTTCGGCGCGCCGCCAGCCCGCCCGCTGCGCAGCCGCAGCATCGTGCCCTTTGTAGTGCGTGTGGGGAAAGCGACTAGACTGCTAACCGAGCCTAACGGCCCGCTATGACAGACAGGTAACCGTAGGCGCGGTGAAATGCAGGGATGAAGAATAAAGGAAGCTAATAAAAGCGGGACCGAGGTAAGTTTAAAAACATCCAAATTCAAACAGTACAGTACTTCTGAAAGCAGTGAGCCAAAGTGCAATGTGCAAGTTAAAAACAGTAGCGAGTAGCGCTAGCGCGCCGCAATCCAACAGCACCACGTCACAGGCTGCGCGGTCGCAGCATCGCGCCCTTTGTAGTGCGTGTGGGGAAAGCGACTAGACTGCTAACCGAGCCTAACGGCCCCGCTATGACAGACGGGTAACCGTAGGCGCGGTGAAATGCAGGGATGAAGAATAAAGGAAGCTAATAAAAGCAGGACCGAGGTAAGTTTAAAAACATCCAAATTCAAACAGTACAGTACTTCTGAAAGCAGTGAGCCAAAGTGCAATGTGCAAGTTAAAAACAGTAGCGAGTAGCGCTAGCGCGCCGCAATCCAACAGCACCACGTCACAGGCTGCGCGGTCGCAGCATTGTGCCCTTTGTAGTGCGTGTGGGGAAAGCGACTAGACTGCTAACCGAGCCTAACGGCCCCGCTATGACAGACGGGTAACCGTAGGCGCGGTGAAATGCAGGGATGAAGAATAAAGGAAGCTAATAAAAGCGGGACCGAGGTAAGTTTAAAAACATCCAAATTCAAACAGTACAGTACTTCTGAAAGCAGTGAGCCAAAGTGCAATGTGCAAGTTAAAAACAGTAGCGAGTAGCGCTAGCGCGCCGCAATCCAACAGCACCACGTCACATGTTTGCCGGAACTGTTCCAAAATGTCCGGAACCCTGAAATAGTCCTGACCTGCCTCATCAGTGATTTTGGTGATTACCTCTTGGTGCATACGGTGTGTAATCTTAGTGGCCAAATGATGTCCCGGTCTCCCCCCTCACCGTAAGATCGAGCCACAGCGTGTTTTGAAATATAGCGTAGTTCCTCATCCGCTAGTCTAGTGTGTTCAAGAATAGCCTCCTTAATGGATGCTAGTGTCGCCTCACATTGCGCGCGCTCATATTCGCGTTCAAGGGTAGTCAATGTAGTTTCCACTTTAGTTATTTGGCCCCATAAGTCCTTCAGAATGCCAGCTGATGTATTTACACAGACCCCCCGAATGGTAGCCTTAAATCCCTCCCACAATTTCCCCGTGCCTTCAACAGACCCCTTGTTTTGAGCAAGGTATTGGGTGATGGCCTCCCGAATAGTCTCCAAATAAAGGGGGTCCAGCAGTGCCTCGGGGCAGAAGCGCCAAGTAAAAGCACGGTGAGTCTGTTGAGGCACGCAAAGAGTGAGCCGAACGGGGCAATGGTCGACAGCGTATGTGGCAGGTTCACCACCTCCACCACCCAACCCGCCACCCCCTTGCTAACCAGCCAGTAATCAAGTTGGGGCCAGCTGCCATGCGCTGTAGAAATATGTGTGCCCTCAAGTGTCTCTGCATGTCGATGTCGCCATATATCCAATAACCCCAGTTCCACCATCCCCTCATTGATCACACGAGCTGTACCCGGGGAATGTCCCTCTTTACTGCTGGACTTATCCCTACCAGGATCTAGATGAGTATTAAGATCCCCCCCATAGGATCATTGCGTCTGGCCAGCCGCGCAGCACCGCAATAAGGCCCTCAAACAGTCCAGGATCGTCTATATTAGGGCCGTAGGAGTTCACAATGGTGACCAGCGTGCCCGCCAGCGTCCCGTGCACCATAGCGTAGCGGCCCGCAGAGTCAACATGAGAACGGTGTGCAGTAAACGGAAGGCCCCTCTTCACCAAGATGAGCACCACCTGGCTGTAAGAAGAGTAGGAGGAGGCCAGGCGGTAGACAGCCCATCAGGCCCCAACCAGTGCATCAGTATGTTTTGTAAGATGCGTTTCTTGCAGGAGGGCGACATTAATTCTGTGGCGTTCTAAATGCCCTATCACCTGCCGAATTTTCTTGGGTGAATTAAGCCACCGCACATTCCACGTAAGACATGAGATTGTCATACCATTACTGTGTGTCCCAAAAGCCAAAATAACCAGTGTACAGAATCAACCCTGCGCCCAGCACTGATATATAATGTGCACGCAATGTCTAGCAGGATAAGCACAAGATGTAGCCACACAAACAATCCCCAGGACAACACCCCCCACCCCCTTCCCCCCACCCACTTCAGCAACCCCAACACGCCAAAGCCTTCCCGAACTCCCAGAAACAAATCCCAGGTACAATTCCGAGGAAAAAATCGACATCGGGGAACACCCATAGGGGGGACGCTGGAGCACAAACTCCCTCCCAGTGAAAGTAGGAGGTGGCCGAGCAATCACGTGAGGCCCTTCCCTATCCCTGCAATCGCACATTTAACAAGAACATTGATGGTGAACACCCCAAACACGGCAATCCAGAGCAAACATGACTGTAAAATAGGAAACCCCAAGTGATGTAAATGATCATGAAGCACTAGCAAGATTCATGCCCCGCCACAGGGCGCCCTCCCCGCTGAACAGAATTCTGAAACAGAATGATCCTTGTCCGCTGGGCAATTCTCCACTCCCAGCCGCCTCATCGCCCTCTGCATGCCTGGGGGACCGGCCACGACGGGACATCGATTTGGCGAAATCCAAGGCCGATTTCGGGCAGGTGAAGATTTTGTATTTTCCAGCGTCCTCTACCCGTAACCGTGCCCGGTAGAGCATGGCATATGGCATGCGTGC
Source organism: Calotriton arnoldi (assembly GCA_963921515.1). Lineage (NCBI taxonomy): Eukaryota > Metazoa > Chordata > Amphibia > Caudata > Salamandridae > Calotriton > Calotriton arnoldi. The sequence continues at coordinate 1,433,154 of CAWUFW010003038.1, forward strand.
GGCAAGTAGCAACTTCTTGGCAGGCTGATACTCCCTGCGGGCCTCCTGCACCACCAGAGTAAAATCCGGATAGAAGGCGAGCGTATTCCCTTCATGGATGATGGTACCCTTCTCCCTCGCCAACCGGAGCACCGCGTCCCGATCTCTGTAATTTAAAAGACGAGCAATTATGGGCCGTGGTGGGGTGCCCGGCGGAGGTCGCGCAGCCAGGGAGCGATGAGCGCGTTCCACAATGAGAACTGGAGATAGTTGCTCTGCCCCAAAGATGTCCCGCAGCAATTTTTCCACATAGTCCTCCAGGCGGCCAGTGTTCGTAGTCTCAGGCAGGCCCGTAATGCGCACATTATTGCGCCGCGACCGGGCCTCCAAATCTTCGTTAAGAGCCTGTATGACCGCCAACACCTTTTCCATAGAGGACGCCCTGTCAGTGACCCGCTGCAACCAATCCTCAGTATCGGAGATGCGTGTCTCTGCCTCCCCCAGCCGCAGCGCATGCTTATCCAATTCTGATGACATGTGATCCATGCGAAGGTTAAGATGGTCAATTTTCCCGTCGATGGACTGCAGGCTGGCCTGTACAGCAAGGAGGGTTTTATCAATGCTAGTGAGGTGATCACTTGGGGGGTCAGTCTCAGAGTCCGAAGTCGCACGCTGGGTGGCTCTGCCAGTCTCCCGAGGCTCAAATGTAAGGCGCGGTTGGCCTCGCTCACTTTTCCCCATGTCAGAGGCGCTACCCAGCCGGCCGCCGCAGACAGCTGTAACAGCACAACACAGGCCCCCTCTTGAGCAAAATGAGCTTACGTGTCCACAAGAATTAGCCCTCCGTGGATGGTACCCAGACTATCCCAGCCACAGTGCGACTAGGGCCTAGATTTCAGCGGCAGCGTTGTAGTGCAGGTCTAACCTCCCGGTTCCACCCCGTGTCCAGCCAGGATTGCCAGGAGGCTCCGATTAGCAGGAGCCAGCGTCTGTGAGCCCGCAAACACTGCTGTGTGGTCTCGCCTACCAGAGTGAATCTCCACAATGCAATTATCGTAGCGAGCCGCCAATCAGGCCCTCACTCCCAGGCTGCCAGGTCGTAGACAAAGGACCAGCCCGGGTTCACACCACGAGGCGAGCAGCAATGTAAGCTACCACACCGTCACCACAGCCAGCAGATATGGCACATTCAGGCTCTCATCATCACACCCCCCCTGAGGAGACATCGGAGGCACAGGCCCACGCCACAACTTCTCAATGCCTCCAGGTGCGATATGCCAGGGGTACTGCAGCCAACACGTGGCAGTGTGGGGGGGGTGGAATACGCCACCAGCGAAGAGCCGCGGTTAGTCGCTCAACTATCAAGCCTGTTGTGGGCCACTGTGGCAGAAAAGGAAAGATCCCAGCCTCAACAATAGATTTTAGCTGATACTTCGCAGTGAGGCCCGCTCCAGCGCTATCGAGGGCCGCCGGCGTTGGTTTTTGTCAGCCGGGCAGGCTGCCAGGGAGCCGCGACCACGCAGGCACACGGGAATTCCACCCAGGACCCAGCAACCACACAAGCAGATCCACACCAGCACGCCAGCCAGCCGCAGCACCGAAGGACGCTGCTCAGTCCCCCTGCTCGAGCCCGGCGTCAATAGGCCGAACTAGCAGGGACGCAGGGGGGTGGCCCGGCCCTCCGACTTCCTAATGATGAAGCGGGTAGCAGCCACCAGACCCCCGCGCCCTAACGCACCGCCCACCAAGCCCCAGGCCTAGGGAGCCAGGAACCCCTCCGGCACTCTCAGCCCACTGCCAGCGCTACCTGCGGCCTACCGTGCGCGCCCGATCCAAGCGCATCCCGATCCGCCTCGCCGTCAGGAGCCGGCCCGGAGTCTCACGGCCGCACACCATGACGCAGCTAACTCTCGGCTTCACGACTCCCAGCCAGGTCAGTCTGTGGTTCTTGCAGCACTCTGTACAGCCAGTTTCCGCAGGATGCAGGGCGGGATGGCCAGGATAATTAACAGATTTGCAGCTCGGCCGGCGGAGCAGCTCTACAGAGCGGCCATCTTGCGCTGCGCCCTCTAGCGCCCCCAGCTTGGGTTTATATTTTAATAAACTTGCAAACACAATAGTTGGAGGAGCCCAGATCCCTCCCTCCTGGAAAGCAGCAGAAATTGTGCCCATCCACAAAAAGGGTTCTAAGGATTTACCATTGAATTACAGACCGATCAGTCTTATAGACGTCTCCCAAAAGATAGTTTGCAGGCAGATCCTGAGCACTCTTGAGACATGAACAGAAGATGTAGCTGCTCTGTCGGACTTGCAAGCTGGTTTTAGGAAAAATGGCAGCACCATACACCAGGTTATCAGATATCTGATTGGAAAACAGTGGTGATCCAGAAAGCCCACTTATATGTAACTTGTATGTTTTTTTTACCTGCTTTTGACTTAGTTCCCTGTTGCAAGCTCTGGGAGACTCAAAGGCAGAAGGGGATTCCCCTCCGAATGCTAGACACCCTAATTTGTTTACATTCTGATACATATGCACAGGTACAATAGGGCCAGCAAGGTGATCTCTCAGATCACATTAGTGTCAAGAAAGGGGTGTGGCAGGTGTGTGTCTTAGCCCCTACCCTCTTCTCTTTTTAACTAAATGATGTGGTGGCACATATGGAACAGTGCAGAAGTGATGCTCCAATGACCGCAGGCCGCAAAACACTGACACTTCTTTTTGCGGATGACACCCTGCTGGTGTCTAAGACTCTGTCTGGCCTACAGACCCTAATGGAGAACTTTGCCCTTTTCTGTCTAGACCGGGGTCTAGAAATAAATCAGGGGAAAACAAAGTTTATGTGTATAAATCCACATAACTCATTTAGAGGGTCCATAAAACTCAGTGGTTGTTGCCTGGAGAGGGTGCACGGCTTTGACTATTTGGGCATTAGACTGAGATTGTCCTCTAATATGTCCTGGCTTTCCCAAATCAGGAAGAGTGGTTTAGATTTGTGCAATTATGCTTCTGGGGTGTCAAGGTTGTTTAACTCCTCAAATACAAGACAGATATCCCTGTCCCTTAATATTTATCAGATAAAGGCAGTGGCAAGAGCCTTATATGGAGCCGAGCTTTGAAACCATGTTGAGCAAGCAGCACTGGCAACTGCTGAAAATACATTTTTAAGAACTCTAGTGAAGTGGCTCCAGAGCACACACACTCTGCCTATCATTTGGGGCATTGGTATTAACCCAATTATGAGTAAGGCCAAGTTACGTCCTGTCAGAGTAGAAAGTTGCATATAAAATTAATTAGTGAAAATTCTAGCTTGTTTTAGGCATTAACACGTAAAAGGCACTTAAAAAAACAACAGCACATGGATACATTGTGCTAAATGTTTATACATTGTATTACTTTCTTAAGCTACATATTCTTAACGAATCAAGTTTGATCTCTCTACCTGTTCCATGTTCAAATAATCACACATTTAATAATAAACACATGCTTATAAGAAATAAAAACATCACTATGTAACTAGAAATCTGCAAGCAATGTTTCTGTCTTTTGTGTAATTTATTGTTCCTAAGTGAACCATTGAATAAATGATAGAATGGATACTGCAATCAGCTTCCCTGGGAACTAGGGACAGATGTTCCCAGTAACACAAATGTTTACTACTGTTGGATATAATTTGGTAGTGAATCGTGAACTCCATGCATTTGCTGCGGGAAAGGAACATAGAAGTAGCTCACCATCGGGAGATGATTTCTCATTGGACAAGTGTGACCGGTTCTGCAAAATTGCTGATAACATGTTCTCATGACTTTTATATTAGTGCGTGCTTCTAGTTAGAGAGGCGAGCCGAGTGACAGATGACTAATGCATCTCAAGTTCCCTTGCACCCAAAGCTTTGCGATTGCTGTGAGCTACTGCGGACTGTGATTACCATTCCCTTCTACTTTTGGAGGTGACTTACTTATTATACCCTTTCCTAACTTTATGGATTAAGCAATACCCCAGCACTGGAAAATTATTTTCTTGCCTTCAAGGGAATTGTAGAATTGGACAGGGGTAGGAAAATCAAGTGGGTAGCAAACTTAAAAGTCTCCTTGTCATCACTAGGTCTTGATGAGTATTGGACCACCAATACACAACTGAACCCATTAACTAGACTCCGCTTGAAGGAAGTATATTGGGAGTACACTTGGACTTTGGAAGTCAGAAGATCAGATCTAGTTGTTCTCACCTCAGATTTTATGGATATTAAAAACCGTAATGGGTTTGAGTATTTCCTTGTTTATATCACAGTTCCACTGGCTAGGCTCCTATATATTAAGTTTAGTTACGGCACCGTTCCTGTCAAGAGTTTCTGCAAAAAGAGGAAGGACACTACTGACTCGAGTATTGCATGCCCAGTTTGCCATGAAGCTGATGAAACACTCATATATTTCTTTTTTTTCTGCCCGGGCTATGAGCGCCCGGGGGAACACTGAATAGTTCCAGCTTGTAGGCAATTGCGAATCAGTCAATTTGATGGGGCACTTAGACTGCTGCGCGCAGAGACCACTGAGCTTTATGTTTGCGCTGTTGCTAAATTTTTACATACGAGCTGGTTTATAAGAGCAAACATCATGAATCAACTATACTATTCTAGTCTAGTCTAGAAATGGATTGTGATGTATGCTGAAAACATACATATATAGGCTTTTTTCCCTCTTGGCTTAACCACCTTGCTCTTCTAAACCACTATAAGGTTCCAGAAAATTATGTTTGGCATGTTGTCCAGCTTATTTTATCTCTTATATTTTATTGAGTGTTTTATTGTTGGTATATAATTGCATTTGCATTATGGTATTACAATATGGTTTATCACCTGCCAAAGGAAGTACCATGGACATTGATTTTTTTTATGTATCATGTTTTTTGGACTCCTAAATCTTCTTGGTTGTATTGTATTGTATTGTATTGTATATGGTATTTATAAAGCGCAACAAACACCCTACGGGTACCCTGGCGCTAAAAGTACATGTATACAAACCAACGTCAGTCAAGAAGGACAGAACCTAAAGAAAACCATTACTCAAAAGAAAGACAGAAACACTATCTGGGGAACAGCCACGTTTTGATCCTTTTTCTAAACAAAGACAGGGTACTACATTGTCTGATTTCAATTGGGAGTGTGTTCCAAAGCCTTGCAGCAGCAACACTAAAAGATCTTCCTCCCGATCTGACCTTATTGAACCTGGGTATCTTTGCCAGATAGGCAGAAGAAGAGCGGAGGGTCCGGGTAGGAATATACCAGACCAATTTCTTCTGCAACGGTCTAGGACCGAGTCCATGTAATGCCCTAAACCCCATACAGAGGGATTTAAAATAGATTCTTTGCTGCACAGGGAGCCAATGTAGCTCCGATAGGCACATTGAAGCCGAAGAGCTTCGAGGTCTCGACAAGGCCAGTTTCGCAGCCGTGTTCTGGACACGCTGCAGTCTCTGTATCAGATACTTTGGGGACTCCAGCAGCAAAGCATTGCAATAGTCGAGTCTACTTAGAATGGCGCCTTGAACAACCAAGACTCTGGCCGAAATTGGGAGCAGCGGAAGAATCTTTCTCAGAGCCCTGATGAGGCCAAAACAGCACCCCACCAACTTGTTCACTTGCGTCTCCAGAGATAGGTTGGCATTGAACATAACTCCCAAATTTCGCACCGTCTTAGATGGCGCCAAAGTGGTGGATGAGCCAAGGGGCCAGAAGTTGTGAGGAAGAGGCCGATGGACCTTCCCAACTGCGCAGTGTACAATTTCGGTTTTATCCGAATTGAATTGCAAGGAGTTGTTCCGTAACCACTGCGCAGTGTCATGCATACATGCATGAAAATCCTCCAGGGCATTGGATGATGTTTCATCAAGGGAAATAATAATCTGGGTATCATCAGCGTAATTCACCAATTTTACATTATGAGCCCGAATGATATTAATCAGTGGGCTCAAGTAGATGTTAAATAAAATTGGGCTGATGGCGGATCCTTGTGGAACTCCGTGACAGATATTGGTAAAGGCTGACTGGAAAGGGGGAAGGGCCACTGCCTGGCACCTGCCAGATAAGTAGGATCGAAACCAGTCCAGGGCAGTGCCCACTACTCCCACCTCCTCTAAACGTGTTAGCAAAATGTCATGGTTGACCGTATCGAAAGCGGCAGACAGGTCAAGCAAAATAAGTATTGCTGATTGTCCCCTGTCTGCCAACAGACGCAAGTCATCCATCACGGTCACCAAAGCTGACTCTGTTCCGTGTTCCGGACGGAAACCGAATTGTACATCTGACAGACAGTTGTTACGTTCTAAAAAAGCTGACAGAGATTTGCTAACCAAACGTTCAAGAATCTTCACTGGATAAGGGAGGAGAGATATGGGCCGATAGTTACCCGGACAGGTTGGATCAAGAGTGGCCTTTTTCAAGAGTGGCGTAACTACCGCCTGTTTCCAGCCAGATGGTACAACTCCACTAGATAGTGATTGGTTACATATCTGTCGGAGTCTAGGGAAAAGTTCTAAGGCAAATTCCTTCCAGATTTTATGAGGAAGGGGGTCCAAAGGAGAGCCCGAAGAAACACCCATAGCAAGCCTATAAAATTCCTCATCCGAAAGGAACTCGAAGTGGTCCAGGAGACTCTGTTTATCGGTCCCTTCACCAATCTGTGTTCCTGCGCCAGGCACCCCCCCGGTATCTGCGAGCGGAATAGCTGTCCCTGGAGTCACAGCCTCTGTCCCTCCAGAGAGATTCTTTTTGAGACCTGAGATGATCGTTCTGATCTTATCATTGAAAAAAGTAGCCAAACTATCACAGAGGTCTTGAGTAGGCTGAACCTCATTTTGTAAGCACTGAGGATTAGTAAAGTCATCAATGATTTTAAAGATACATTTAGACTTATTCAGGGATTTCAAGATAAGTTCTGCAAAATATTCCTGCTTCGCAGCAAAAATTTCTTTCTTATAGAGAGAAATAGCCGCTTTCCAGGCGATCTTGTCCTCATTCACGTAATTCTTTCTCCACTTCCTTTCTGCCTGTTTACATTTTAATTTCAGGGCTTTTAGTTTTTCGTTAAACCACCTGGCAGAGGGCCTACCCCTGTTTTTGCAATTTTTAAAAGGGGCGATTTCATTAACAAATGAGGAAATAAGATTGTGAAAGTCCGTATAATTCTCCTCCACTGACCTAAGCATATCCAAATCCCTTTAATAGAGAACGTAGGTGACTGTGACACCTTTTCCATTAACCTCCTCCAATCCCTTCCCATGAAACTCCTTACATCCCTCAGAGCAGGAGTTCCCGACTGGGGATGACCGTTCGAAATTTAACCAAATGGTGGTCAGTCCAGTCTACGGGAAGCACCTCCATATGGTCAGTGACCCCTTCCTCACTAAAAACAAGGTCAAGCAAGTGCCCTCCCATATGTGTAGATCCGGTGACTCCTGGAACAAACCCAGACTTTCACAAGATTGGAGAAGAGTATTAAGTCCTGTATCTAGGGTCCCATTTAACCAGAGATTAAAATCCCCTGCAATCAGCAGTCTCGAATGAGTGACAGCCATATTATTAAAAACATCAATCATCGCCTGTAATTGAGACAGGTTGACCACACCAGGGGGCCTATAACATACTATACCATCTAGTAAATGCCCCCTGGGGTCTTTTAAGGAGAACCCCAGCAGCTCGAAACCCTCTACAGCATCAATATCCAAGGGGACAAAATCCCATCCTTCTCTAAACATGAGACCTACCCCACCACCTCTACCTGTTGTTCTGGGCTTATGAAAAAATTTATAACCTGGAGGACACGCCAATCCCGGTTCAAGAGCAGAATCAGGATAGGTCCAGGTCTCCGTCATAAGTAACATGTCAAGGTGGTGTATTTCAGTGAGCAGTTGGATCTCTGTGACATGTTTAGGAAGAGATCTAACGTTAAGTAGCCCACAGGCCAGTGTCTCTTTCCCATGACAATCAGGCCTTGGGTTAACCGGGTTCTCAGTTAAAGGCAGTCCTACCCCAATACCACCATTCTCGCCTATCTCCCGCAATGTCCGGCTCGAATAACAGAGTCTTCCCGAATCACGCACAGCATGGCTGACGCTGTGCGCGGATCGTGCGCGGACGGGCGCAGACGGGCTTGCCTTTGGCGCGCCGCCGGCGCGCCCGCTGCGCACGTCCGCTGCGCTCCCTCGATCTTGCCGGCATTAATATCCGGTATTGGTGTCAGCTCCTCCCCTCTCCCGCTCTGATTGGCTGCCCTGGGGGAGTGGCACTAGGAGATTTAAAATGAGGCTGATAGCGCTGATAGCGCTGAACACGGCGAAAATAGAGCGTTTTCTTTTTTTTAAAAAAGAATACACAGTATCAAATTCACATTCAAGATGACCACAATACAGACAGAATAAAATCAATGTTAAAAAGCTGGTTCTAGAGACTTCCCTGAACTCTGGGTAGCAGCAAACATATACTCTATGAGCACTCCCGCGATCTTGCCGGCATTAATATCCGGTATTGGTGTCAGCTCCTCCCCTCTCCCGCTCTGATTGGCTGCCCTGGGGGAGTGGCACTAGGAGATTTAAAATGAGGCTGATAGCGCTGATAGCGCTGAACACGGTGAAAATAGAGCGTTTTCTTTTTTTTTTAAAAGAATACACAGTATCAAATTCACATTCAAGATGACCACAATACAGACAGAATAAATTTAAAAATGAGGCTGATAGCGCTGATAGCGCTGAACACGGCGAAAATAGAGCGTTTTTTTAAAAAAGAATACACAGTATCAAATTCACATTCAAGATGACCACAATACAGACAGAATAAAATCAATGTTAAAAAGCTGGTTCTAGAGACTTCCCTGAACTCTGGGTAGCAGCAAACATATACTCTATGAGCACTCCCGCGATCTTGCCGGCATTAATATCCGGTATTGGTGTCAGCTCCTCCCCTCTCCCGCTCTGATTGGCTGCCCTGGGGGAGTGGCACTAGGAGATTTAAAATGAGGCTGATAGCGCTGATAGCGCTGAACACGGCGAAAATAGAGCGTTTTCTTTTTTTTTTAAAAGAATACACAGTATCAAATTCACATTCAAGATGACCACAATACAGACAGAATAAATTTAAAAATGAGGCTGATAGCGCTGATAGCGCTGAACACGGCGAAAATAGAGCGTTTTTTTTAAAAAGAATACACAGTATCAAATTCACATTCAAGATGACCACAATACAGACAGAATAAAATCAATGTTAAAAAGCTGGTTCTAGAGACTTCCCTGAAGGGATACCTTCCTTCACAAAAACAATCCTATAAGGAAATTTTCTCTTTCAATGTGTAATGCAGAGTCCTTGTTAAATCGGCCCCCCAATTCTTATAAGTTTGGGATCACATACGGATATAAGGGGTTTACTACAGTAAGTCCAATATGAAAAAATTATTCTATCCACTCTTGTCCATTAAGCAATCATCCTGGATTAAAATAAATGTATCCCAGGAACATTAGGTGCATGGACAAAGGGGGTACTGCACTGTTAAATATGTGCATTGAAAGTACCCAAAACATTAACTGTTATGCGAATCTGATCGCCTATGTGAGAGAATGTCAATATTTAAAAGGTGTAGACTTGAAAAAAAAAAAAGTTTGTGCCCAATGTTAATAGTCAATATCCCAGTGCGTAACAGGATGGCACAAGAGGCCTTGTTTAAGGATGGACTTGCGCAGACTTTGAATACAGAAAAGCGGAACATTTAAATCTAACAGATTTGCATCCTTTCAAAAATATAGACACCTGGCACAGCTGTGGGTTTCTGGAAAATTAATTTGTACTCACTTTACCGACATACCATTTGACGAGTGCGGCTCTGTAGCTGATGAATCCAGCAATAGCCTACAAAGCCAAATTCTGAAAATGGAGCTGTCTTCTACCATTGCATATTGCATTGTAGCATCAACAGCAAGTGTGGTTGGAATATTCACCAGTGGATTCATGGTGGCTTTCAATCTCCTGGACTGCGCTAAAGGCAGAAGACTGAACACCTGTGATTTCATCTTTTATTCGTCCTGGGGGTCTCCTACACTTGTTTTCAGTGTACACTGGTAGGACATGTTTATGTTACAATTTTATACTACGTTTTCTTAAAACGGAAATATTCAATGCCAGTTCTTGATGGTCTTCAAATATGGATGAGCAGTTGCAGTTTCTGGAACACTTCGTGTCTCTGTGTCTTCTACTGCGTGAAGATTGTGGACCTCAACCATCACCTCTTCTTCTGGCTGAAGGCGAGGATCACTAGGTTGGTGCAATGGTTTCTTGCAATATCTGCAGCTGGATCACTTGTGCTCAGTATCCCCATGTACTGTGAATATGACAGAACATCCTCTGAGATACCGACAACCAATCTCACCACTAACCTTACTGCCACCATTGCGCAACTGAGATCCCCGGGTTCGTACTTTTCTGCCGCTATTGTGTTGGGCTTTTGCTTGCCTGTTCTGCTTGGCATTGCTTCCATCACACTCATCCTTACGTCCCTCTTCAGACACACCCGGCGCATGAAAGACAATGCATCAGGATTCAGTCAACCCCGACTGCAGGTGCATTTTGGTGCTGTCCGGATGGTGGGGTCCCTTCTTTGTGTCTTCATAGTTTTCTTGCTGGCAGTTTTATAGACTATATTCCACTGATCATTCATTTGATTATATTGCTGAGATCCTTTGTTACAGTGTTTCAGCTGAACAATCCACTATTCTGCTTCTCGGAAACACAAGACTAAGGCAAGCGCTTTGGAAGTTCTTTAAACATTGGAGGAGGTGAAGAGCCCACCTGATGAAAACATATGTTCTGGGAAAGAGAACTGTGCACAAAACAAAGATAAAACACCTACATTTGTGAGCGGGATTGCTTTAGTATCTCTTTCTTCTTACAGTCAGGTGTGTAACACAGGCTTCTGAAAACCCTTGGGGTGCAGGAGGGGCCCCACCCCTCCAGGGGCCCTCAAACCTCCAAGGGGGCTCTATTAAGCCCAAGGGCAATGAATATCTGTGAGATATGAGAGACTGAGGGGCCATAATCACATTCTGCAGGGGGGTACCATTGTGCTTTACACCACTGCTTCTAGTCTCACTTTCAGCTTGAAAACAAACTTTTTTTAATGCTTAATTCTTGCACATGATACTTACTTAATGGCAATTTGAATCATAAATAATGATGTAGAGCAAAATCATTGTGTAGAAATTGTATCATTCTTTATGTTTTTGTAACATGCAACAGCAAAATGTAACGTTTTTTCATAATCCCAGGACTGTTATTGTATTGCTAATTCCCACTTTTGATGTTTTCCTTTTTGAAATATAAAGGTTTTCATGAACATGTGCTCTTGCTCAGGGCACAGCTCTGTGACTGTTTTTACATGATGTCTCTTTCTAAAACGCACACATTTATCCTCAAATTCTCTGAGTTAGTGCATGAGCTGCAGACAGCACAGTTAGGAAACAGTGAGCAATGGTTGCCTCTCTCTGTTTATGAGCTGTGCTTTCTGCAGCTCATGCACTAACTCAGAGCTATTCTGAGTTAAATATATGCACCTTAGACACTGCGATCACAATTAAGGAGCTGCTCAGCTCTGCTCTGAGCAAATGCACATCTTTAGGAAATGGCCTCTAATTTGGAGATATGAGGATGTATCATGGATACACTGACACAGAGTAGAAGTGTGTGCTCATTTCTAAGGCATTTCACTCTCTATAGCTCACTTAACTCAGACATTCTACATCACAGTGCTTGATCTGCAAACTGCACAGCTCGGAAACAGAGAGAGCCACCAACTACATCCTTTTTCCGAGATGTGCGGTTCGCAGCTCCTTCAGTAACTATGATCATTTCTGAGATAAGAGTCTGCACTTCAAATAGTCCAATACGTTAAAGACAGTCGAGCAGCTCTGCTCTGTTCTAGTGCATCCATTCATGATACTTCCTGTGGAGTGTAAAGAAGTCTAACATTCCCAATCCACAATGTATTGTTAGAATATTTACCAATATCATTTCAAAGTCTAACAGACACAATCAGAGCATGCCCCCATCAGATAAAGCGGTTGTCAGAGCTGTCCATTCATGTGGCATCCATTTTATGCAAAGGTATGTGGACACAAGGAAATGCTATATAGAGGTATTAGAGGAGACTGAAGGGGTTTCTCCTAGGCATATTGGTGTAGAGGACATTTAATATGGGTTTAATTATCTCACTAATATTTGTAAGAGCAAAATAAAACATAACTACTTACTTACTGGAGTGAGTGCTTATTTTCTTCAGACTGACTGTGACAATCATTAATTTATAAATTACTAGTGGAGAGGGGTTTATCATATACATACATTTACAGTATTCTCTCACACACAAACACTTCAATATTCTCTCTCTCTCTCACATGCACACACACACACACTCGTGATACTCACTCATACAAACTGCTCCTTATTGACACAATGACACACCACTCGACACCACGCAAAAGTCATTAGATTTCGTCGCTGTACATCTATCATTCGTCAGTAAGTATGATCTGATGATACATTTGATAGGGAAGAATGTTTCTACACAGCCCCCAATGTGGATGAATTCTTAAGCTTCCTGTGCTCAGAGGGGCAGAGTGGAAGTGGCTTCAAAGCTTTTCTCTCTTTGTAAGGATGTTCAGTTGCTGATAGAATCACACATTGTCCTATCTAGGGATGAAGGTTGCCTTAGCAAATCATTAACCTCACAGTCCCATTGCAACCACATTATAGAGCGGGTCATTTAGAATCTGGCGGGTTGTACTTTGTTCTGCCAGGGTGGCAGAGGGATGTAATCTGCTGTCCGGGTGCAACACAACTAGCCATATTTAGAGATCTATGCCTTCAGAGGAGCCACAGCCATGGTGGCTACTCCGATGGCACTGAAGGTTTAGTAAGTGGACATCATGTTTCACGCAGCTTCTCTGCAAACCTTTTTGTTTTTCAAAAAGAAGCTTTCAAAGCAGGAGTGTGTTTTTTAAAATAATAAAACCCTCATGACCACTGACTTCCTTGATGTTTTCCCCGAGAGTGTCAGGGTAATTTTAAATTTTCATTATTAGGGACCTCTAGGCATTTCCTAGCGGAGCCAGAAGTGTCTCCATAGGTGGTAACATGATGTTCTGATAACTATAACTAGAGTGAGGATACAGTTGGTATGGTGGACAGGGCACTCACCGCATTTGTGCCTAGATGAGGCCACAAGTCATGAGCTATTTCAAATGTTGAATCAAAGTTGGATGGGGCTATTTAGAGAAACAAATAAACGTACTCTTAGAGGTTACCTAACTGGTCCTTAATCTTGGTATTCTTGCTCTATGAATGCTCTAAAAGCAAGAATGCAGCTGTAGAGTATTGGAACATTACACAAATTGCTACTTATTAGCAAATGTTTGACGTTGTGATTAATGACATCAAGCAAAGATGGCGGAGATATATGTGATGTCCTCCTTAATGCCACTCATGACGGGTTAGATCATGACGATTAAATTAGGGGACTATTATTGTGTTCCCATGATGGCAGATACATTCCATTCATAACTATAAGCATACTATATCCTCAACAGTTGCTTTTGTTGGAAATGCCAAGGCTTTTTTCAGATAATATCTTATTTCCTCATTTGTATAAAGAACCACAGCTAAGCCTTTATCCATGTATAATGGGCACTGGTAGCAGGGCATGGGCCTTTGTCATCCTCTGTGCCCAGATCTTCTATTTCTAGGGGCTGCTGTGCACATTCTTTGATTATACTCTGCAGGCTCTGGATCCAGGCCATGATTTTAGACGTGGGTCCCTTGCTCACTTTGCCACTGGATTCAAGATAGCCTGGCTGATGAGGGTTTTGAACCCGAAACCGGTCCCAGGATGCTTGTTTCCGGTCCAGGGAAGACATGGCTTGTCAGTTCGGGCTGGACTGTTCCCATGAGGCACAGGGTCAGACTGATTTGCATATGGCCATGTCTGAACTGGGGTGGTGGAGTGAGCTAAAGAATGATGATGGATTAAACCCAGATCAGTTGACTTGGGGTGAGTGTTTGATTTGCTCTAACGCTCCGTCCAGCATCCCCTTTGGTATCGCTTTGTTCGCCCTAAGTTGGCAGGGTATGCCCAGACGTGGGTCCCTTGCTCACTTTGCCACTGGATTCAAGATAGCCTGGCTGATGAGGGTTTTGAACCCGAAACCGGTCCCAGGATGCTTGTTTCCGGTCCAGGGAAGACATGGCTTGGCAGTTCGGGCTGGACTGTTCCCATGAGGCACAGGGTCAGACAGATTTGCATATGGCCATGTCTGAACTGGGGTGGTGGAGTGAGCTAAAGAATGATGATGGATTAAGCCCAGATCAGTTGACTGGGGGTGAGTGTTTGATTTGCTCTAACGCTCCGTCCATCATCCCCTTTGGTATCGCTTTGTTCGCCCTAAGTTGGCAGGGTATGCCCAGACGTGGGTCCCTTGCTCACTTTGCCACTGGATTCAAGATAGCCTGGCTGATGAGGGTTTTGAACCCGAAACCGGTCCCAGGATGCTTGTTTCCGGTCCAGGGAAGACATGGCTTGGCAGTTCGGGCTGGACTGTTCCCATGAGGCACAGGGTCAGACTGATTTGCATATGGCCATGTCTGAACTGGGGTGGTGGAGTGGGCTAAAGATTGATGATGGATTAAACCCAGATCAGTTGACTGGGGTGAGTGTTTGATTTGCTCTAACGCTCCGTCCATCATCCCCTTTGGTATCGCTTTGTTCGCCCTAAGTTGGCAGGGTATGCCCAGACGTGGGTCCCTTGCTCACTTTGCCACTGGATTCAAGATAGCCTGGCTGATGAGGGTTTTGAACCCGAAACCGGTCCCAGGATGCTTGTTTCCGGTCCAGGGAAGACATGGCTTGGCAGTTCGGGCTGGACTGTTCCCATGAGGCACAGGGTCAGACTGATTTGCATATGGCCATGTCTGAACTGGGGTGGTGGAGTGAGCTAAAGAATGATGATGGATTAAACCCAGATCAGTTGACTGGGGGTGAGTGTTTGATTTGCTCTAACGCTCCGTCCATCATCCCCTTTGGTATCGCTTTGTTCGCCCTAAGTTGGCAGGGTATGCCCAGACGTGGGTCCCTTGCTCACTTTGCCACTGGATTCAAGATAGCCTGGCTGATGAGGGTTTTGAACCCGAAACCGGTCCCAGGATGCTTGTTTCCGGTCCAGGGAAGACATGGCTTGGCAGTTCGGGCTGGACTGTTCCCATGAGGCACAGGGTCAGACTGATTTGCATATGGCCATGTCTGAACTGGGGTGGTGGAGTGAGCTAAAGAATGATGATGGATTAAACACAGATCAGTTGACTGGGGGTGAGTGTTTGATTTGCTCTAACGCTCCGTCCATCATCCCCTTTGGTATCGCTTTGTTCGCCCTAAGTTGGCAGGGTATGCCCAGACGTGGGTCCCTTGCTCACTTTGCCACTGGATTCAAGATAGCCTGGCTGATGAGGGTTTTGAACCCGAAACCGGTCCCAGGATGCTTGTTTCTGGTCCAGGGAAGACATGGCTTGGCAGTTCAAGCTGGACTGTTCCCATGAGGCACAGGGTCAGACTGATTTGCATATGGCCATGTCTGAACTGGGGTGGTGGGGTGAGCTAAAGAATGATGATGGATTAAACCCAGATCAGTTGACTGGGGGTGAGTGTTTGATTTGCTCTAACGCTCCGTCCATCATCCCCTTTGGTATCGCTATGATTTTAGCCACACCCAACTTCGTATCCTGCTTCTCCAGAGCTTATTCTGCATACAATTTGGCTGGACACAGCGGATCCTGAGAAAAACTTTGTTTGTGGTTTACTTCCTGGCCTATGGCATGTACTTCCATTGCATGGATTCACTTTAACTATGTCAGACTAAGCAGAAATATTATATTCTGCATTTTGTGGAAAGACAGCTGTTTGGTAGATAATTACAAACAAAGTAATATAACTCATGATCAAATATTTGTGTGGCATCAAGAAAATACTACTTTCTCTATGAGGATATCTAGCAATGAACAAATATATCAGTGAGCAGCAAAAGTCAACTGTATATAGTCTGCTGTGCAGTTTTAGAGGACCAGCTAGTGGTACTGAATCCCTTATTTTTCTGTCTTGTGAGGAGGCCTAGCCACATGAGACATGAGGCAATGCTTTTTTTCCAGGCCTTCACAAATCGGTCAGTAATTTCCAGTAAGGGGCCGATTCCGATCTCGGTCGGAGGCGCACCCAATATCATTCGGTCGGGAAAAAAGCCATGCGAATGCCTGTTTCCCGACCGATCCGTACAGCATACCGAACGAGTAAGTACGATGCGCACAACAGCACAGAATCCGGCCGAGTCGTACTCACCCAATCCAGGTCCTGTTCTCCGACCGAGGCGAATCCGGAAACGCAGAATCGAGTCGCACGGAAGGGAAAATGCAGCCCCGTCCGGCCGAACAAGTACGATGCGCTTTCCGTACGCGCCGAACCCGTCGATACGCACGGCACGTCAAAGCATCCGGGAGAGGCGCACATAAGCTCCGATTCGCGCCACAACACGATCCACGGCTACGAGGCGAACACGCCAGCGACGAGGACGACGCGAAGCAACGAGAAAGACGAACGACACGAACCAACCATGAATCCCTTCGACCCGATCCTACCAATATTCTACATTTACTACCGGAACATGCATGGACGCGTACGGCGCAGAAGGTAAGTCAGACACCAACCACAAAACACATACAACACGTACACGACACATCACACACACACAGTGGGATGCAGAATTTACTTACACCAGCAACAGCAGCACCATAGGGGCAGGATGCCCATCACCAATGCCACATATGCACACAGGGGCCTGGATGCGCACCACCACCACCACCCCTACCCAGGGGGGGCCGGATGCCAACCACTACTACCACCCTTAGCCAGGGGGGGGCCAGATGCCCACCACCACTACCACCCTTACCCAAAGGGGGCTGGATGCCTACCACTACTACCACCCTTAGCCAGGGGGTGCCAGATGCCCACCACCACTACCACCCTTACCCAGGGTGCTGGATGCCTACCACAACTACCACCCTTACCCAGGGGGCTGGATGCCCACCACTACTACCACCCTTACCCAGGGGGCTGGATGCCTGCCACCACTACCACCCTTAGCCAGGGGGCTGGATGCCTACCACTACTACCACCCTTACCCAGGGGGCTGGATGCCTACCACTACTACCACCCTTACCCAGGGGGCTGGATGCCCACCACTACTACCACCCTTACCCAGGGGGTTGGATGCCTACCACAACTACCACCCTTACCCAGGGGGGGCTGGATGCCCACCACTACTACCACCCTTAGCCAGGGGGGTGCCAGATGCCCACCACTACTACCACCCTTACCCAGGGGGGCTGGATGCCTGCCACCACTACCACCCTTAGCCAGGGGGCTGGATGCCTACCACTACTACCACCCTTACCCAGGGGGGCTGGATGCCTACCACTACTATCACCCTAAGCCAGGGGGCTGGATGCCCACCACTACTACCACCCTTACCCAGGGGGCTGGATTCCTACCACTACTACCACCCTTACCCAGGGGGCTGGATGCCTACCACTACTATCACCCTAAGCCAGGGGGCTGGATGCCCACCACTACTACCACCCTTACCCAGGGGCTGGATGCCTACCACTACTACCACCCTAAGCCAGGGGGCTGGATGCCCACCACTACTACCACCCTTACCCAGGGGGCTGGATGCCTACCACTACTACCACCCTTACCCAGGGGGGGCTGTATGCCTACCACTACTATCACCCTAAGCCAGGGGGGCTGGATGCCCACCACTACTACCACCCTTACCCAGGAGGGCTGGATGCCTACCACTACTACCACCCTTACCCAGGGGGGGCTGGATGCCTGTCACTACTACCACCTCTACCCATGGGGGGCTGGATGCCTACCACTACTACCACCCTTAGCCAGGGGGGTGCCAGATGCCCACCACCACTACCACCCTTACCCAGGGGGGCTGGATGCCTACCACTACTACCACCCTTACCCAGGGGGGCTGGATGCCTGTCACTACTACCACCTCTACCCATGGGGGCTGGATGCCTACCACCAACACCACCCCCACTCATAGGATGGACAATGCATGACACAACCAGCACACCACAACCTAGGGAATGCAAGAAAAGACATCCCCCCAACACCATGACAAGCGTGTGTAGACTGTGTCAAATGCCTACAACACTGAACATGACTTTGAACATACAATGTGACCCCCTATCACATGTGCCACACATATATGTGTGTGGCCCCCACAATGCAAGCAGGCCATGACCATTGTGGCAATGGGGTCCAAACCCCCATCATCACAGTGACCAAAATGTAAGTGTGGGGTCCATAGCTGAAGCACATTTTGAACAGTGTGGCAATGGGGTCCAAACCCCATCATCACAGTGACCAAAAGGTAAGTGTGGGGTCCATAGCTGAAGCACATTTTGAACAGTGTGGCAATGGGGTCCAAACCCCCATCATCACAGTGACCAAAATGTAAGTGTGGGGTCCATATCTGAAGCACATTTTGAACATTGTGGCAATGGGGTCCAAACCCCCATCATCACAGTGACCAAAATGTAAGTGCGGGGTCCATATCTGAAGCACATTTTGAACATTGTGGCAATGGGCTCCAAACCCCCATCATCACAGTGACCAAAATGTAAGTGTTGACAAAGAAAAAGCTGCAACTGCCAAACTGCATGGATGATTCCTGGTCACAGAACATAAAACACATCAGTGGCAAAGTAGTGCATGTGTCCCATTGCAACATAGATTGGGGGAGGCAAATACTGCAGTGCAAATAAGACATACCTTTGGCCATGTGCAGACAAACAACACCCATGGGGGCTGACACTGTCAACATTCATCAATGACACAATGACAGAAGTGACCATCAGAATGCAGACCCACATATTTGCACCAATGGGCACACAAATGCAGATACCCTGTGGAGACTGTAGATGTGAGGTGAACAGATACCATACCATGGCAGCAATGGGACACACAAACCATGATCATTGTGCTGACTGATGACCTAGGAGTCCCAGGGACAGCAGGGGAAACCCACCAAACTACATACAGCCAATGGCACACCTAAGATATGCCAATGCAGTGGTGCAGATGCACAAACACAAACAGGCAGACCCACACTGCACATCAAACACAACAGGTGAGGGGGGTGCCAGTGTCCCCAGGCAACCACACAACACATGAGGAGGCCTGAATACCAATTATACAGATGTGCATACAGTGCCACACAAAGGTAACTCATGGATCCAAATCCCCTATGTGGGCAATCAGTCATTGTCAGATGAGAGGGAGCACAAATCACACATGTCACACAGGCACGTAGGAACAGCAACTGACACAGCAAGACACAGACACACCACAGCACTACCCCCAGGGCCCCCACAATGTGGTGACCCTGGGCTGCATTACAATCCCACTGTGATGACAAAGCTAAATGTCGTTCACACTGTGAACCACAGTCATGTGTCCTGAGCAACAAACTACCATCACACCTACACAAGCACAAATCAATCAGCACGGCCAGTAAGCCAAGGCCAACATGGAGGCAGGGGCCTAGCCGGGCAACAACTCTCATCTGCACACACTCAACACCACACACCTCGACCTCCAACAATGTGCAGCAGTGAAGCACACATGCACTGGTGACATTGCACATGCACCCATGACAATTCCAGGGTGGTGGGTGGGAACCAAGGTGCAGAAACACATCACACATGGCCACTCAACAAGACTCCTGAATGTCTGACACACTGCACACTACGCTGTACATGGACATGACGGCAATACCACACCAACCAATGGGATCCCAGCCACAGTCACACACCAATGAAGAAGCCAAGGTCACCCACAAAGAACACACATAGACAACAACCAACATTGCAGCCCGGACTCTGAGGAGTGCCAGCAGTCACACACACAACGTGTCACAATCACTGAAAGATAACACAAACTGGAAATCACATGACAGGTGCAAACAACAAGTGCCAAGGGAAACCTGACTGTGACCCATCTGCGTCTACACACAAACTCAGCCCTGACAGCAAACACACCTATGGGTGACACCCTGATGACCAGTAATGTGCCATGCACCCACATCACAGAGAACCCAGGGAGAAGACTTTGGGGGAACATAGGTCAACTCAGCAAGCATCACAAACAGGTACAACACTAGGGATCACAGCATGCACAGCAAAACGGAAGTGAACACACAGACATGCTCATACAACACACACCTTGGGCGCAGGCAATGTCACAGGAGTACACACTGCCATGAGGCGACTCCACTCCTGTGTGAGGAAAGCTGTGCCATATGTTGCCTCAGTAGGGCCCCATCATGTCAGCTGAGCACTTGGTCACACAATCAACAATTAGCACCAAATGAAGGCTCCCGTCACATCAGCCTGGTCATGGAAGTGCCAACAAAATCATCAGCACAGATCCAACACACTTGTATAGCAATGTTGCACTGACAACACAGATGAGTCCTTCCCCATTGATGCCCAAACCTGCATGTCCAGTGGAGATGGCCACACGGTCAGGGAAGTAGACGAATTGAACAATGGCAGGCACAACAGATGTGCAGGGGTGGAAGCCACAGATGTGAAATTGCTAATGTAAGTAGGAAATCCCATTGCCAAAAACTGAACACATGACACCCTCAGATGCTGCTATGGATGACATGGATACACCACAGGATAGGACACATTCCCCCTGGACCACATGTGGTCCTGCACAGTAACACTTCATTATCATGAGACCAAATATCACCATCACTGCAGCAAGGGCATGGTTAGCATCATCAACAACATGTACATCAGAAGCATAAGCACTAGAGAGCAGAAAGTTGCTTTATTCAGCAAATGTGTGTTTAAAAGTGAAAGTCCAGAAAAAACACAAAGGCCAATGGCCAGTCCATTGTCAAAGTCCAAACAGGGTGACAGTGGCAGATGTCACCCTACGCATGCCTGCACTGCACAAAACCAGGGACAATCCACTAGGAGGGGCAACCGGGGGGCAGGCCAGGCACCGCAGGGACAGGATCAGGGCTCACCAGGAGGAGGCAGGGAAGGGGTGGTGGGTGCTGGAGAGCCACTGACAACTGCAGTGGAGGTGTCTGACATGGTGTGTGCCGGCACAACTGGGGGGCATGACTCAGATGTTGTGGGTGCCGGCACGACTGCAGTGGACCCTGCAGATGGAGTGGACAGGTCCGCCACTGCAGTGCCCAAGTCAGACAGGGTGGTAGTGGACTCCACTGCAGTGCCTACCACCAGGGGAGGAGAATGGGGAACAGGCAAGGTGGGCTGGACAGAGGGGGAGGACACCCTCACCACATCAGTGGCACAGACAAGCGCAGCGGGGGTGTGGTGCCGGGAGAGCAAGTGGCAGGGGGAGAAGGCCGGATCCTCTTGGGGATGGTATATCTGTGGGTGGGGGAACCTGGGGCAGGGTGTGGTGGGGGCACCTGTGGAGTGGGGGCCTGAGGGATGGAGGAAGGAGACCTGGTGCCTGAGCTGCAGGGCGGCGGCGGGGTCTTGCTCTTACGACTCCGGGGGGACTTGCGGGTGGGGGCCTCAGTCTGTCTGCGCCTGGGGGAGGGTGTCCGGGGGCGAGGGGCACTCTGCTCCGTGTGGGTGGGCTTCCTCTTCCCCCTGAATGCTGTATCAGCTGGATCGGAGGGGAAGAGGCCGAGGTCACTGAGGAAGAGCCGCTGGGTCTTTGGGGTTGCAGGTGAGGCAAGGGAGGGTGTTTTGGAGGGAGAGGCAACTGAGGACTGCGCAGTGCTCGTGGATGCGTGTGTGTGTTCCAGGGCCCCATCCCCTGTGAGTCTGGTTTCAGTCCCCTGAATGTGCGTGCGTGTGCGTTTTGTTTGTGGCGTGTGTGTCTGTGTGCTGGATGTGTGTGTGCTGGTGTGTGCCTGTGCCGGTGTGTGTGTGCTTGGGACGGGTAAGGTGCTGGGGAGTGTGGATGGAGCAGAGGCAGGAGGGGTGAGGGACTGTCTGAGGTGGGACACTGCTGCCATCAGGGAGGTGTCCATGGACCTATTGCCCCTCTGTAGGTCAGACATGCCCGATGAGATGCCCTCCATGAACGACACCAGCTGAGTCAACAGAGCGGTGTGCGCATGGAGGACACTCAGCATGGCTGTCTGCCCTACATGGAGCTGGCGAAGGAGGTACACAGACTCCTCACTCAGGGCAGCAGGGGACACAGGGGCAGGGGGTGTGGTGCCTGGCCCAAAGGAGACATGCTCCCGAACATGGGAGCCTCCACGGACCTGGGGAATGGGAGCCGATGGGAGGGCGGTGGTGGTGCTGGTGGTGGCGGGGACAGCAACACTAGCTGGGGTGTGGTGGCTGCTGACACCCGCCTCCATAAGGGAGTCATCCTCTGAGCCGCTGTGGTCCTCAGCTGAGGTGGATGCTGCTGAGGACTCCTCGGTGTGGCTCCCCTCACCCTCCGTGCCACTGGGTCCCTCCGACCACTCCTCGGCTGCTGACCCAGTCTGGCTCTCCGACTCCTCCTGGTCCGTGGAGCTGTCCCCTTCCATGGCCGTGGATGTATCTGCAAACAATGGGGAAACAGACAGACATCAGTCACCTGCACCAAACGCACACACCACTGTGAGCACAGCACATTACAGAGCAAGCCCTGGCATCATTAGTTGAACATTGCAAAAAGTGCCCTAACTGAACAGGAGAAGCCAATTGTCAGTCTGATGCCAACCATGGCACTCACATCCCACATGGCCTTGCACCCATCTGTCTGGTGTCTGTTGGATAGCAACAGCCCAGTGTGGATACATGCACCACCTACACAGTAGTTGGACAGTGCAGAGGACACGGTGTAGCATGTGGACATGCACACATCACAACTCTTGCCACTGAGTCAGTACAGGTTTCCGGATGAAAGGGATGCCCAGAGTCAAATAGGAAATGCATGTGATGCATACCAGCGACAGACACCATGATGCACCCATGTCCTGATAGCCATCGCCACAATGGTGTGCATGTAGCACATGTCACTCCCCTGCAGGATCACCAATAAGTAGACACATGCCATGGCGGAGGCATGACTGCTAAGTCATACATCACTGTCTCAGTGATGTATGACTTGGCAGCCAGACAACAACACTCTGCACTGTGTCACAATAGTAGGTCATGGGGAATGCAAGTCCTGGAGCTGCACAAGTGCACATGTACATCCCCCACACAACACATCATCTTAACCCTCATCTGTCCAGGTCATACCGATTGGACATATGGGAGACCTGTGACACTACCCTCTGAACCTGAGCCCCTCACAATCTGCTGTGAATGGGAAACAGCTGCCTGAACTTCACATTCGCATACCCCAGTCTGCACGGGCAGCTGATCAAACACCTATGTGACACACAAGTATTGTCTCCTATGGTCACATCTCCAGTGGCATGCTGAGCCCCAACCGAGAAACACCCCAGCAGTCCTGGCAACAAATCCACAGCACACTGACACAGAGGCAGACACCTGAGGGGTCAAATCACTGCGCACAACGTGTCAGCTGATACACGGGAGTGGGAGTACAGGTGTATTGGATGGTCTGGAGTAGGCATGACTGTCCTGCCCCACATGAATGAGGGATGAGCCCTGGACAGTGGATAGCTGGCTATGTATGTGTGACACACGTAATCTGCACACTCCTGGGGCCCAAACATTGTTCCCACCCGCTGCATGGGTGTGTGCCAGATACCCCAGGCACATGTGGTGGCTCAGCTCAGCAAGTGGACCGCATATCAAAGCAACACGCAGATTACATGTCCGAACACAGGCGTTGTGTGAACAATGGACCCACCCATGATGCCCACAACAGAGTCAGGGAAACAGATGCTGTCCCCCACCTTGAGTGAAGCAAACTGCAAGGACACAGTCCCAAGTGACACAATTCCCTGAATGTAAGGGCCACACCTGGGTATCAGATGAGGAGTGGGCAGTGCACAATAGAGGGACATGGCTCCTGGACAACATGACTGCTGTACTGTGGCAGTTTAACCAGGCCAGAGGAGGGCACATAGCATGTAATACAGAGTTCACAGTGCAGTCTTTGACTCACCCCCTCCTTGCTGCTGTCTGGCCTTCAGCTGCCCATCCAGGTCTGGAAACACCACCGCCAGGATCTGGAGAATGTGGGGGGTCAGGGTCCGTGTTCCGCCCCTCCTGCGAGGAGGCGACAGCTTCAGCTGGACCCGTGCAATCCTCCGGGTCCAGCCCCGAAGGTCCTGCCACCTCTTCTGGCAGTTGCGGATCCGGCGCTTGTAGACCCCCACGGACCGGACAGCCCGGACGATGTCCTTCCAGATCTCCTGCTTCCGATGGGCATTAACCTGTGAGGATGACAAAGTGAAAAGGCCATAACTACACATGCAACATATCCGTGCATGACACAGTTGTATATACATGTCTCAATCACAGGGGCACATGATGTACACAGGCAGTGCAACGCTGCCCATGGACAGTTTGCCAGAAGTCACTACATGGTATGATTGCATGGGAAGTAAAACCTTGTTCAAATGCATTGTCACTGCACCATACCTGTCCAGTGCATGTCACTACACACTATGGGGGGTGACAACTACTCAGTGAGCCTGCTAGCCAGTGGCGTGCAGACTTTCAGCCTTGCTAGTCAGACAAAATGCACATTCAGAAAGGCAGTGCACAGAACACTCACCTGCCCCCCTGGTGTCCCATACAGCTTGCTGTACTGTGGAAGTAGGCTGTCCAGCAGGGCCTGGTTCTCCTCAAGGCTGAAGGCTGGGGCTCTCTCCACAGTACGTGCCATTGCAGGGTCCAGAGGGGCAGAGACAGCAGCAGTGCAGTGGCAGATGTCGTCCTGGAGCATGTAGTGCAGGCAAGTGAGCTCTCAGGGGAACAGCCAGCAATATATATGTGCTGCAGAGGCAGATACTGTCCCATGTGTCCAAAGTGATAGGTCCAAGTCATTTGCATCTTCTGAATCTGGCCAATCCATGGAATAGCAGCACCAATACACGCCCACAGCATCCTTCAAATCTTCAACTTCATGACATACATGATTTTGCAACATTGTTGTGGGTGACCAACTGAATTTCCAGCAACCGACTCGTTTGAATTTCGAAAACGCGTCCGTTGCCAGGCTAGGCCATTGACAATGGGTGCGCACCGATCGGTCCATTGCGGTACAACGCGTACAGGGGTACAACGCGTACCCGCACACATTGAATGCAATGGGCCGGCCGGGTGCACTGATCGGTCCATTGCTGTTCAACGCGTACAGGGGTACAACGCGTACCCGCACACATTGAATGCAATGGGCCGGCCGGGTGCACCGATCGGTCCATTGCTGTTCAACGCGTACAGGGGTACAACGCGTACCCGCACACATTGAATGCAATGGGCCAGCCGGGTGCACCGATCGGTCCATTGCTGTTCAACGCGTACAGGGGTACAACGCGTACCCGCACACATTGAATGCAATGGGCCGGCCGGGCGCACCGATCGGTCCATTGCTGTTCAACGCGTACAGGGGTACAACGCGTACCCGCACACATTGAATGCAATGGGCCGGCCGGGTGCACCGATCGGTCCATTGCTGTTCAACGCGTACAGGGGTACAACGCGTACCCGCACACATTGAATGCAATGGGCCGGCCGGGCGCACCGATCGGTCCATTGCTTTTCAACGCATACAGGGGTACAACGCGTACCCGCACACATTGAATGCAATGGGCCGGCCAGGCGCACCGATCGGTCCATTGCTGTTCAACGCATACAGGGGTACAACGCGTACCCGCACACATTGAATGCAATGGGCCGGCCGGGTGCACCGATCGGTCCATTGCTGTTCAACGCATCCCTGTACAAGTGACTGGCATATGTCACCATGCCTGTCTCAGATGAACATATGCCAGCCACAGATAGCTCCCAGGGAGTGAGGGGCACACCTACAACACGACAGCCTGTCCAAACTGTATCATAAGGCATGTAAGGCTGCATTTCCTATTGTGTGTATGTTGGTGTACATGTTGTCCTGTGGGTGTCACCTGGGGGCAGCCACCCCCAGGCTGTGCACGTGTTCATGGGGACAGGATCCTGGGTGTTACGTGTACATGACCACTGTGATGTGCAACTGTTCATATCTGTGCATGTGCCATGGTCACATTTCACGGTGGTGTATGTGTATGTCATGTCACATACCCCGTGAGTCCCATGTGGGACGGTATGTTTGAGCCAGGGTGTCCCAGTGGCACAATAGTGATGGTCCTCCACAGTCTGTGTGCATGTAGTGTTTACAATGTCTCTGATTTCATGTGCACAATGGGAGACAGTCTCCACATCCACGTTGTGTGTGCATGGACTTTGATGTTGTGCGTGTGTGTGTCACAGACGTCCATGTCTGTCCTGCAGTGGCAAGTGGGACCACTACCTGTGGGGGTCATGGTTGTTTTGCTGTGGTGTATACATGATACTCCATGTAATGCCAGTGTCCATGTGGCAATACAGGGTCCCTGGGAATGTACCTGTTGTTGAGCTGTGATGCCTGGGGCACATCTGTCCTCACATGTCACTGTGGGGGGTGATTGTGACATGGCAGCAGGAGATGGGAACTGTGACACGGCCTCATGATATCCAATGGGCCAACCTGGGACTTATTGATGCCACTTGTTGAACCGTGATGACAGATGTTGGCCATGTATGTACCATACATGTCCTTACGGAACTGCACACTTCATGTAGTTGTGCCTCATAATGATGTATGATGTGATATTGAGTGTGTTCAATGCCGCATATGTGGGGTGACTGACAATCTTGCTTTCTTCTCCTCTGCACTGCAGGGGCTCCTGCTGTCCATAGACCATTCCCAGACCTGGCAACGATGGTGGAACGGGACAGCATCCGACGGTACCGCTTCACCAGGCAGCTGATTGAGGATTTGGCAGTGCAGTTGGCCCCACATTTGCAGCCTGGCCGGCCGTATCCTACAGCGCTGACCCCCAAGGTGAAGGTGATGGCAGCCCTACACTTCTTTGCCACCGGTACCTTCCAACATACTGTGGCGACTGCTGGTGGGATGTCACAGACCATGTTGAGCCGTGTGCTCCGCGATGTTTTGGAGGCAATGTTGCTATACCTGAACCGGTACATCTATTTCCCTAGACTGCAACGACTCACTGACGTGAAGAGTGACTTCTATGCCCTGGGGAGGATGCCGCATGTCATTGGCTCCATTGATGGGACACATGTGGCTTTGGTACCACCACAGGCCCAGGAGCAGGCCTACCGTAACCGCAAGCACTACCACTCGGTCAATGCACTGGTGGTGTGTCTTGCAGATATGACCATCACACACGTGTGTGCCCGTTTCCCTGGTTCAGCACACGATGCCTTTGTGATGAGGAGTAGTCGCATCCCCAGGATGATGGCACAGATGCAGAACCAGCGTGCCTGGCTTGTCGGTGTGTACTGACTTTGTGCCATTGTGTGTGATCTGATCTGTAGTATTCCGCCCACTTTTCCAAGTCAGCTAATGTGCACTTGTCTGTCCGTAGGTGACTCGGGATACCCCAACATGCCGTGGTTGCTGACACCCCTCAGGAACCCTGTGACACCAGCCCAGATGCGCTACAATGAGGCACATGGTCGGACCAGGAGAGTGATTGAGCGGACATTTGGTCTCCTGAAGAGCCGCTTCCGCTGCCTCGACAAGACAGGAGGGTCCCTCCCATATGCCCCAGCGAAGGTGTGCAAGATTATCATCATCTGCTGCATGCTCCACAACCTGGCAGTGCGGAAGGAGTTGCCTCTCATCCAAGATGACAATGACCAACATCCGCCACCTGTGGAGGATCCTGGCCTGGACCACGATGCCAGTGATGATGATGATGATGAGGGTGATGTCCGCACACAGCTCATCACCAACTTATTTAGCTGAATGTGAGTATCCTGAGGTGTCATGTCAATGATGTGAGTTGCCATGATATGTGTAGGTGGTGCTCTGGTGCTGTTGGAGTGTGTCCATGGGCTACTTGACTGGATGTGTGTAGCGATGTGTGCTTACAGGTGGTCTGTACTCCCCAACAGTGTTGACATGCTAACTTGGTTCTGGGTGGGTATCTTGTAACATGTATTGTGCATGAGTTTTGCTGTTCTGTCCTGTTCTCCATTGCTTTTGACTGTGTGTCATTTCTGTCCTTCACAGGGTACTTTCAGATTCGTTTGGTCAACTGTGTCCACCGACGACGTGATTGTACTTCCAGGGTGGTAGCTGTTGTGTCCCTACAGGTGATGTGCGCCACACCCATGGACTTCCTTCCTTCTACAGTTGTTGACTGTGTGCCCGCTGCCAGGTGGGATTACCTTGCATCTGTAGTGGTTACGACATGTTGCAACTGTGTAATAAACCTGTGCTTCACTTTGTGATGTGCGTTGTCTGTGGTCACACATTTGACTGCCATTTGCTTACTGCACCTGTGGGCTACTTGACTACAACTGGGAATAGGTGTGGTGTCTGTGCATTGCACCGTCTTCCCTGGCAACATCAGTGTAGGCAATGAGTCAGATGGCCTAGGTGTGTATGTGTTGTGTAGCCCTGGTGGTGTGTCTCCCTCATATGTGTCACGTTGCCTTTACTCACATGCCTGTGTTGTACTTGCTGTTGCAGTTCGCATACACAGTGTAATTTTGCAGTTCATCATCCCCATGACAGCACCCACGTTGGAATCACAACAGAGGCAAGTATGGTGTATTAGTGTGTTTATTGTGATACATTTGTGTGAATAGTGCATAGGATGGTTAGTGCTGTACATATATATTGCAATCAGAAGTTCCTAGGTGAATTGAAAGTCCTGGTAGACAAAATCCCCAGTATCGGGGCCACAGTTGTCTGAGACATTGGTCCAACTTGTACTCCCCATGTCATGTGTGGGAGTTGTGTTGCCGTCAACAGGGTGAACAGTTTGTGCACAAAGGTGAACATCCAGAACAGGTTCAGGCTTCCTGGGGGTTGCACTTGGCCATCGGCCTCTCACTTGCCCCTCCTCGGACGACCCCTCTTCTTTGGGGGGCCCCTCAAGTACAGGCTGCTGCGGTGCAGGGGACTCTCCACCAGAGTCATCCTCCCTCCCTGTGGCAGTTGCAGTTTGTTCAGCACCAGATGTTGTTGGCACACAGGGAGGTGTGGACTGGTTGCTGTTCATCTGGCGGAGGCATTGTAATATGTCCCTGTGCACCGCCATCATCTCTTGCAGTGCGTCCCACTTGGACTCCACGCGGGACATGTGTGAGTCCAAGCGGGCATGATGGGCAGCCTGCTGCTGTTTCATGTCTCTGAGGAGCCCCACTACCTGGCTGAGATCTCCGGTGCTGGACTGGTACGCATCGGCTATGCGTACCAGTTGTGGGTCATCATGCACACCAGCAACCTCTGCAAGCAGCGACCTCTGTCTCCCACCCCTCCCACCACCCCTGCCGACATGTGCAGTGCGTGCAGTGGCACGCACAGATGACCCTGGTCCCCCTTGGGGGTTGGTGGTGGTGGTGGTGTCCATGGCCCCACGTTGGTCCAGGGTCCCTGTGCTGGTGGTGCTCCTTGTTCTGTCCATGTCGGCAGGGATGGTATTTGTGGTGACAGTCGTTGGAGGGGTGGGTGCAGGGGTGTAGCTGGTGGTCCTGCTGGTGCTGCAGCTGGTGGTCCTGCTGGTGCTGCATGTTGACTTGCACCGGAGGTGCCAGGTTGGTCTTCTTCGTCCGAGGAGGGCAGAGGCTGTACGACACCAGTGAGCTCCGTATCCTCTTGAGCCTGGGACTGGGACTCCTCAGCGTCTGCTGCTGTGTCCCCATCATCACCTGTTTTTGGGAGACACACACAATGTATGTAATGTTTCTGCAGGCATCAATGGTTGACACACCTGACAGTTGTGACTGTGCCTCTGGGTGCGGGCCTGTACATTGCATTGTCCTAAGTTGTCACAGTCAGGGGTTGATATTGGTGTAGCACATTGTCCTGCATTATTTGGGCATTTCTATGTATTTGTTGGGGTGTGAACATGGTCTGCATTGGTTGTATTTGGTTGCCAGCCGGCCCTCCTTCCCACCCAGCCAGTCAGTTATCCCACCATGGACTGTGCTTGCATTGCAGGGAGTGAAAGTTGTCTTTCAGGATGTCAGTCAGTGGTGTCCTGCTGTTGGTTGCTGCACAGTTGCCAGCAGTGCCTTGTGCTCCCCACAGCAGTAGCCAGTGTCAGCCATCTTGTCAGTTGTTTTCCACTCCCTGTGATGTGAGCATGGTTCAGGGTGGTGTTGATGGGACAGTTGTGGGGGTGAGCTATGTCTGTGACTATGACTCCCATCATGCTATTGCCTCCACCCCACTTCCCAGCATTCCCATACTTACTTGCTTTTGTGGGGAGTTCAGTGTGTGTGGGTGTGAGAGCAATGGCAAGATGGCTGACAGTGGTGTCCTGCTGTTGGTTGGTGTGCAGTTCCCAACATGCCCTTGTGCTCCCCACGACACAGCAACAGTGTCAGACATCTTTGATGGGCCTTTCCACTCTCTGTGGGATGTGCATGCGTGAGTGTGAGCTTGCTGGGCCATGTGGTGGGGGATGTAGAGCTGTGCCTACGACTCCCATCATGCTATTGCCTCCACCCCCTTCCCAGCATGCCCATGCTTCCTTCCTTTTGACTCTGCTTCCCTGTGGGGTGGGCTGCCTGTGCTGACAGGATGGCTGGGAGTGTTGTCCTGGCAGTTGTTTGGCTAAAAGTCCCAAGAGTGTCCCTGTGCTTCACACAACATAACCCAGGGTGGTGGTTCTTTGTGGGATCTTGAGTTAGGATGTGAGGCATTGCATTCTCCCAGGTGGGTTATGTGGAGTATGTGTTGAGGGGGTGTGTGAGGGGAGGTGCTTGTGACTATGGTCGGTGCTGCAAGTCCTCCTTCCCACCCAGCCAGATATCCCACCATGGAACGTGCTTGCATTGCAGAGAGTGCAAGTTGGCTTTCAGGATGTCAGGCAGTGGTGTTGTGCTGTTTGTTGGTGCACAGTTCCCAGCAGGGCCTTGTGCTCCCCACAGCAGTAGCCAGTGTCAGCCATCTTGTCAGTCCTTATCCACTCCCTGTGATGTGAGCATGGTTCAGGGTGGTGTTGATGGGCCAGTTGTGAGGCTGAGCAATATCTGTGCCTACTACTCCCATCATGCTATTGCCTCCACCCCGCTTCCCAGCATGCCCATGCTTCCTTCCTTTTGACTCTGCTTCCCTGTGGGGTGGGCTGCCTGTGCTGACAGGATGGCTGGGAGTGTTGTCCTGGCAGTTGTTTGGCTAAAAGTCCCAAGAGTGTCCCTGTGCTTCACACAACATAACCCAGGGTGGTGGTTCTTTGTGGGATCTTGAGTTAGGATGTGAGGCATTGCATTCTCCCAGGTGGGTTATGTGGAGTATGTGTTGAGGGGGTGTGAGGGGAGGTGCTTGTGACTATGGTCAGTGCTGCAAGTCCTCCTTCCCACCCAGCCAGATATCCCACCATGGAACGTGCTTGCATTGCAGAGAGTGCAAGTTGGGTTTCAGGATGTCAGGCAGTGGTGTTGTGCTGTTTGTTGGTGCACAGTTCCCAGCAGGGCCTTGTGCTCCCCACAGCAGTAGCCAGTGTCAGCCATCTTGTCAGTCCTTATCCACTCCCTGTGATGTGAGCATGGTTCAGGGTGGTGTTGATGGGCCAGTTGTGAGGCTGAGCAATATCTGTGCCTACTACTCCCATCATGCTATTGCCTCCACCCCCCTTCCCAGCATGCCCATGCTTCCTTCCTTTTGACTCTGTTTCCCTGTGGGGTGGGCTGCCTGTGCTGACAGGATGGCTGGGAGTGTTGTCCTGGCAGTTGTTTGGCTAAAAGTCCCAAGAGTGTCCCTGTGCTTCACACAACATAACCCAGGGTGGTGGTTCTTTGTGGGATCTTGAGTTAGGATGTGAGGCATTGCATTCTCCCAGGTGGGTTATGTGGAGTATGTGTTGAGGGGGTGTGTGAGGGGAGGTGCTTGTGACTATGGTCAGTGCTGCGAGTCCTCCTTCCCACCCAGCCAGATATCCCACCATGGAACGTGCTTCCATTGCAGGGAGTGGAAGTTGTCTCTCAGGAAGTCAGTCAGTGGTGTCCTGCTGTTGGTTGTTGCACAGTTGCCAGCAGGGCCTTGTGCTCCCCACAGCAGTAGCCAGTGTCAGCCATCTTATGAGTCCTTTTCCACTCCCTGTGATGTGCGCATGGTTCATGGTGGTGTTGATGGGACAGTTGTGGGGGTGAGCAATATCTGTGACTACGACTCCCATGATGCTATTGGCTACACTGACTTGCCCAACATACACAGAATTCCTTTCTTTCAGTGGTCTTCACTGTGTGTTGGTGTTGTAGTGGTGGCTACATGTCTGGATGTGTTTGTTAGTTATATTTGTGCCACTGCCTAGCTGTAGTTGTAGTTGTGTTTGTACATGTGATGACACGGTTAAATGTAACTTTGAGATGGCATGTGTTGTGTTTATCTGACTGACATACACATTTTGGGATGATTCTGTTCTGGTTGCTGTGTAATTGCTATGAGTGCATGGTTTGACTCTCCCCTTGACAGTGATGTGTGTGTGTATTGTGGCAGAATATTGTGTACATTTGTTGTGTACTCACCAGGCTCTGGGATGTTCTCTAGTCCATAGACGCTCACTGCGGAAGGATGGCCCGCACCTTCTCCTCCCAGGGCCTGAGGTATACTGGCTTGGCAGGAGGGCCACTGCCGGTGTATTGCCTCAGGAGGTAGTCCTTCTTGAGCAGCTCCCGTACCCTCCTGCGCACGTCATACCACCTGTTCTGGATGTCAGTCTTTGTGCGCAGACATGGTGATTGTGCGTTCCCCCTGTTAATGATCCTCTCCCACATCTTGGTTTTCTGGGAGATGGGTGTCTGTTGGACCAGTGTGCCAAACAGCTGTGGCTCTACCCTGAGGATCTCGTCTACCAGGACTTCCAATTCACAATCTAGGAACTTGTGATTCTTCTTTGGGGGCATGGTGATGGGTGGTGATGGTGAGTGATGTGTGTGTTGGTGTGCAGGTGAGGGTGTGTGAGTGTGTGTTTTGCTGGGTGTATGTGAGGTAGCTATTTGTTGGTGTGCTGATGGTGTGTGGCTTGTGTGAGGGATGAGCTGTGGGTGTGTAGTTGCTGTCTGTTGAGTGCTGGCAGTAGAATAGCATTTGCAAAGGATCATGGTTGGGATTTGTGTCCTTTATATGGGTGGAGTTGTGGGTGTGTCTTTGTTCTCTGTCCCCACCCCCCAGTATTTATTGGCTTTGTAATTGCTTGTTTGGCCTTTTTTTGTGTATTTTTCATTAGTACTTTCTGTGCATGTTGGAAACGTTCTTGTGACCGAGTCGGACCCTGCAGTTGTCTCGTACGGTCTTCTCCGTTTCGTTCACGCTGTGTTTGTGCAGTTTTCTATGCTGCGTACGCGTCGGTCGCGGTGTTTTGTGTTACTTCGGCTCGCAGTTTTGTATGTGTGTCGGTCGTACGGCTTGTCCTCCGTATGACTCGGTCGTGGTTTTCGCGCCTTGCATCGTACTTTGCGGTTTGGAGTTCGCGGGTACGTTTCGGTTGGATTTGTTCCGGGTGCGTGTCGGTCGGTTCGATTCGTGTGTTTTTCCGGCCGGATTGCTGTTTTCCGTGCGGCTCGGTCGTTCGGCTTGGGTTCAGTACGTGTCGGTCGGATTTAGCACGCTTTGTATCGTACTTGGCGTGTCGGGCGCCACAGGTACGTGTCGGTCGGAATTAATTCCGGCTCCGAGTCCGTCGGTGCTTTTTCCGGCCCAAATCGGAATCGACCCCTTAGTCTTTTGACCAAAATTACCAAACATTATGCAATTAAGCCCGTTAACATAATAATTAGTAATTTGTAACAAAAGTCCTACCACAGGAGCAGAGGAACAACAAAAATAGAGAGCAGGAGCAGCTGCTAAATGCTGTTGCATTTAGCGCACTTTTTTTTAGCACAAAATGCATCCTCAGGTCCATTTTGGATATGAAGGTGCATTTTGCTCTAACAAAATAGAGCTAAATAGTCGGTTACTTTCATCGCATAATTCCACATCATCATGCATGATTTTTCATGTAATTACGCTACAGCAAATTACTGGAGTTACGCCCGCCTATACTTTTTGCCTGCTATGTGAAGTGCACACAGAAAAAGTTGGCAGAGTAATTTTTTCTCCTCTTACCGTACTGCCAGTATTTTGTGTTATTTGTCTTTCCTTGCTGTGCTTGGCCTTCAGCTACATACAGAGGATCAGCCAGGCTTTAGTAATTGACTCAAACGCCCACAGCCTCAGGCTCTGCACAACATGCTTTGGGCATAGAGATCCCATATGTACACAGCTTGCTTTGTACAGATTTGGATCATGTGCTGTAGGCTTGAGGAGTAGGGCATGCCCTTTGGCCATACCTTGCAACAAAACTTCACAACTTATCCCCTCCGTGTCAAAGCCAACATTATTAGTAAATCAAACATTTTTTGGCACCCCTTTTAACTCTGCCCCCTGGAAAGATCTGTACAAAACTTGACAATCCAAAACTACCCTAGATGTGCTGAGTGTAAGCCTAATTGTTTTTGTGGATATCTCCAACATTGCTAAAGTTATGAGATAATTAATCCCAATTTTAACTTTGATTTCTTTTCTGGAATTACACAAACTTGTGGTACCTAAACTCAGTTAAACATTCTGGCTGCTGTGTTTAAGCCAGATTCATCAAAAGATGCCAAAATTGTAGGAAAATCAAAAACACAATTTCAATGGAAACTAAAATATATCTACAACACTTGCATACGTAAAATCGAGAGCTGTACATAATCATGAGATTTACATTTATAAATTTGATTTTGTTTTAAAATCTTGTTTTTTGGGCACAAAATCTCCTTTTCCATGCTGTAAAAGATTTTTGCCACCCATCTTTGGCCTGCCCACAACTATGTTGCCTTCTAGCCCAAAATAATTTTTCTCAGCAAAACTAAATCAACATTTTACACAAAAGTTACCATTTCATGATGGCAAAAAAAATAATGTAAGCTTTTCACCAAGCAATCATATCGCTCAAAAATTCTGATCTGATTGACAGAAATCCTGATTTTGAAATTGCGATTCAAACCATCCAAAATATCAGAAAAAATTGTAACCTCAGAGACCCATCATTTTTGTGCACACACCGCTGGGTGGATTTTCATGAAAAGACAAAAGGATTATGAGGTGGATAATGCTGGTTCATCTCAACACGTCTGAATTTTTTTATGCATTGGGCATTTACGATCCAGGAATCATGACCCGATTTTAGATCAAAGTGAATTAATTGCCTGAACTTACCTGAAAAAGTATGCTTCCAGCACAGTTATGAGATACTGGCCATGTGAAAGCTCAAAATATTCTGCTCTCCAGAAAAATAGATGGGGGCTTCCAGGGTGCAGTAGATATAGTTGGCACTATGGATGATCTAGTGGCAGCAAGCCAACCATGCAGGACAGGCAGCCTAATGAGTCATGAAGGGCAGGAAGGAGGGACAGTGCAGCACCACAGACCATGGAGGGTAGGATGGATGGTATATGGTGCGGTGGCAGGGGCAGCGGTGCGGGCAGTGCAGCAGGTGTATAGGTAGCACAATAGACTACACAGGGAAGTCAGGAGGGGAGTGGTATCAAAAAGGACAATGGAGGGCAAGAGGGAGGGGGCTTGGGCATGCCCATGGAAAAGTGAGTTCTGGCAGGGGCAGCAAGCTGACCAGGCAGAGCGTGTGGGAGAGGGAGCCACATAGGGAATGCAGGCATGGGTAGGGGCAGTAAGCTGTCCACAGAGGACTGGTGTGTTGGAGCAGGGGCACACAGATTATGAACGGAAGGCTGCAGGGGCAGCAAGCGAACCAAGGTGAGCTGGCTAGCATGGGCAGAGTCAGCACAATGAACAATGGGGGACAGGAGGGAGGGGTAGTGGTATGGACTTGGAGAACAGAAGGCAAGGGGTGGGGGACAGGGGCCGGGGTAGCAAGCTACCATGACTGGCTTGCCAGCATGGGTGGACCAGCACAATAGACCAAGGAGGGCAGGCAACAGTGAGCAGGGTCATTCACATGGAGAACAGAGGGTGCGGGAAGGGAGCAGGGGAAGAAATCATACCACGGAGGAAAGGAGGTGGGGGCAGGGGTACACTGATGGAAAATGGAGGGGAAGCAGGAGGGGACCAGGGACAGGGTCAGCCAGCTGACCACGGAGGGGAGGCTGCAGTAGGTTGGCCACCAGTAGGGGGCGGGCCAATGCCAAATCCCATATGCAAATGGTCAAAGACTGCGCTCAGTGGAGGTCTTGGGTGAATATGTTAAAAAAACACAGAAATTTCCGGAAAAAACAAAGTTTAAATAGATATTGTAGTCAAGTATGGTAATATGGTGTTCCCTAACATTAACCCCCCAGAAATTCACTGAAAAAAGCAAAGGGTATAGTGATGTTGTAATTAGGCTTGTTAATAAGATC
Organism: Calotriton arnoldi; assembly: GCA_963921515.1. Lineage (NCBI taxonomy): Eukaryota > Metazoa > Chordata > Amphibia > Caudata > Salamandridae > Calotriton > Calotriton arnoldi. The sequence goes on from CAWUFW010003038.1 coordinate 1,469,822, forward strand.
TAGCTTATGTTAAAAACCCTAACAATTCACTGGAAAAAAAACAAGGTTAAAGTAACGGTAGAGTTAGGTGCTAAAATTAGTCAAAAAAGGAACACTTAAAACTAAATACAAAAAAACCAAACAGTTCACTGAAATTCGCCAGCTATTGTTTAGTGACCTAACTACAGCATGCACTGCATATGACCACACATATTACATCCCTCATGACATGTTAAATGACTGATTGATGACATCACCGATGACATCATCCAAGCTGCTGCTCCTCGAATTACACCATAAACCACTGGGCCCACAAATGTATGACATACATTGACTGTATGGACATGCGTGCATCCATAAAATACATATAGTGCAGTTCTGGAGAAAAATCTGATTCAATATGGTAAAATTAATATGGTGCACATTTTTACTTTTAGCACAGTACCTCATTTAAACAAGGTAGGGACTGTGTTCAACTAGTGTGAGTTGCAGACATACATTATAAACAGGTTATTGCTTAAATCAAAGTCATGTTACCAAAATATGAGAGAAAAATTAAAGCTTAAGTTTGCAATACATTATTCACCTGTGGAGTTCTGTGCGCATGCTAACATTTGGCAGTTGTCATGAAGTGCTACTGGCAATTTTTATATAGAATGGAGATTTATAAGGTTCAGATATTTATTTCCAGACGTTCAATGAAAATTTTGAGACATTATTTATTATTAAAGAATGTACAATCTATGGGTGACTCACAAATGGTACAAGTGGCAGAATAAATATAAACATTGTTGTAAAGGTGTTCTGCATTCTGCTCCTCTGAAGAAAGAATGCAAGTTATTGTTACAAAAATGATTTATCAGTGGCTAAAACATAGACGTGAAGCCATTGACTTAAAAGTCTATGTCAAGTTAGGTATTTAACAGATACATCTCATTAAGGTAAATAATTAATGAATTGTATTAAAGTTTATTAAATTGCTGATTGCATTAATGTCTACCGAGGTAGTATGGGACAGATTTATCAAGATGTCACGCAACCTACCAAGGCAACTAAGATATGACGCGTTCTTGCTTTCTCCCTGCGCCGGTGCACTTAGTGCTGCCTAGCACCAACGGAATCATACTAAACTCAGTGGTTGTTGCCTGGAGAGAGTGCACAACTTCAACTATTTGGCCATTAGATTGAACTTGTCCTATAATATGTCCTGGCTTCCCCAAATCAGGAAGCGTGGTTTAAATTTGGGCCATTATGCTTCTGGGGTGTCAAGGTTGTTTAACTCCTTAAATGCAAGACAGATATCCCCGGTCCTTAATATTTATCAGATAAAGGCAGTGGCAAGTGCCTTATATGGAGACGAGGTTTAAAGCCATGTTGAGCAAGCAGCACTGGCAACTGCTGAAAAGAAATGTTTAAGATCTCTCGGGAAGCTGCGCCAGAGAACACCCACTCTGCCTATTCTGTGGGACATGGGTATTAACCCAATCATGAGTAAGGCCAAGTTACGTCCTGTCAGAGTAGAAAGTTGCATATAAAATGAATTACTGAAAATGCTAGCTTGTTTTAGGCATTAACACTTAAAACGTATTTTAGAAGAAAAAAAACACATGGACAAATTGTGCTAAATGCGCCAAGCATTCACTTTTCACGAGTTGGTCTGAACTAGATTTTTTTTCCTTTCTCTATTTCCCTCTCCCTCCTTTCTCTCAGCAAATAGATGTTCATAAAGAAATGCTGAACTATGGATAAATGTATTCGATAGTTTGACCTTAATGTGACTTGTTTAGAGTTGTCAAAACTGTAGAATGTAGGAGTTTATACATTGTTTTCCTTTCTTAAGCTACATACACTTAATGAATCAAGCTTGACCTCTCTCTCTGTTTCATGTTCACATAATCACACATTTAACAATAAAAGCATGCTTATAAGAAATACAAATACCATTACGTAACTAGAAATCTGCAAGCAAATGTTTCTGTCTTTAATGCAGTTTATTGTTACTCAGTGAAACATTGAATAAATTGTAGAATAGACACTGCAATAATCTTCCCTGGGAACCAGGGACAGACGCTCCCAGTTACACAACTGTGTAGTACTGTTAGATACGATTTGGTAGTGAATCGTGAACCCCATGTGCTTGCCGTGGGAAAGGAACAATGAAGCAGCTCACCATGGGAAGAAGCTTTCTCACTGGACAAGTGTGACCAGTTCTGCCACATTGCTGATAACATGTTCTCATGACTTTTATATTAGTGCGTGCTTCTAGTTAGAGAGGACAACAGAGTGACAGATGACTGCCGCATCTTACTTTCCCTGCACCCAGAGCTTTGCAATTGCTGTGAGCTACCGCTGACGGTGATTACCGTTACCTTCCACTTTTGGAGGTAACTTACTTATTATACCCTTTCCTAACTGTATGCATGTAGCTACTGCTGCGTCTGTTTTCCTTATTTTTCCTGTTTGAGACTTAATTTGTACAGTCTGCTACTGCACCTATATGCTAAATGCCTTGGGAGAGATGAGACTCGGCTGAGTTTCTGAAATACTCTTTATGAGGAGATCAACTACCTTAATCTGAATTGATGCTCCTTTGATCTTGCTCTTTTCCAGGAACTCTTTTTGGGTTTTATTAGGTTAGGTTCCTTTTAGATAGAATGGGGATGTATTCCTTTATGGAACATGCTTGTCGTTTTTGCATTATTGATAGACCATGATCTAACCATATTTTCTATTTCATCATTTCTGTAACAGAGTATCTGATTTACTAATTGAATAAAAAGACAAATAAAAAGAACGTACTAATAACTTAAAGAAAATAATGGTTTTAAAACGTACTTAAAACTCTCATCATTGAACTTAAATGTAATTAATGTTGATTGATTTGATGTTGATTCAACTCCGTTCAAAAAAAGTGGCAAAAATCTTTCGCCTTAAGAAGAAGATATAGCGTGGAGTTGAAGCCCATCTTTGTAAGTCTGTAGTTGAACTGGTACTGGAAAGTAAATTTGGACTCTTTCCACACTATCAGTCCCATCTTATATTGGTGAAGATTGAGCAATACCCCAGCACTGGAAATTGTAGAATTGGTCAAGGGTAGGAAAATCAAGTGGGTAGCAAACTTAAAAGTCTCCTTGTCATCACTAGGTCTTGATGAGTATTGGAGCACCAATACACAACTGCACCCATTACCTAGACCACGCTTGAAGGAAGTATATTGGGAGTACACTGAACTATGGAAGTCAAAAGATCACATCTAGGTGTTCTTACCTACGATTGGTTGGATATTAAAAACCATAGTGGATTTGACGATCTCCTTGTTTACATCACTCGGTTCCATTGGCTATGCTCCTATGCATTAGGTTTAGTTACGCGCCCTTCCTGTCAAGAGTTTCTGCAAAAAGCGGAAGGACACTACTGACCCGAGTATCACATGCCCAGTTTGCCTTCAAGCTGATGAAACACTCATACATTTCTTTTTCTTCTGCCTGGGCTATGAGCACCTGAGTAAACACTGGATAATTCCAGCTTGTAGGCAGCTAGGAATCAAACAATTTGATGGGGCACTTAGACTGCTGCACGCAGAGACCACCAAGCTTTATGTTTGCGCTGTTGCTAAATTCTTACATAGGAGCTGGTGTATAAGAGCAAATATCATGAATAAACTACAGTAGTCCCTGTTGAAATGGATTGTAATGTATGCTGAAAACATACATATATAGGCTTTTTTCCCTCTTGGCTTAACCCCTTTGTCCTCCTAAACCACTATAAGGTTCCAATTAATTATGTTTGGCACGTTGTCCAGCTCATTTTATCTCTTGTATTTTATCGAATGTTTTACTGATGGTATAAAATTGCATTTGTATTATGGTATTACAATACAGTTTAACACTTGCCAAAAGGAGCACCATGGACAATGTTTTTTTTTTTTATGTCATGTGTTAAACTCCTAAATCCTATTGGTTTTAAAGGTACCTTTATGGTTTCAACCAATATAAAGTTTGTTTATGAAATTCATTAAATTGTGGGGGACGATTTTAGAACCATACCCAGGACTAGATTTACTAATATTTCACGCAACACAGCAAGCCACCTTACTGCACTGTGTTACATGAAAGGGAGAGAGCAGAAATGTGCGTTATCTACTAAGATAAGGTGCATTTCTGCTCTCTCCTAACACTGGTGCACTGTGTCATGCCTAGCGCCAACGCTGGCACCCTTGCACCCTCCTGCAAGGGTGCCTGACGTAAATGTAGAATAGATTTGTGCAAGAAGGGATACCTTCCTTCACAAAAACAATCCTATACAGCAATTTTCTCTTTCAATGTGTAATGCAGAGTCCTTGGTAAATCTGCCCCCCGAATTCTTATAATGTTGGCTTCACATACGGATATAAGGGGTTTACAACAGGCAGTCCAATATGAAACAATTATTCTGACCACTCTGGTCCATAAAACAATCCTGCTGGATTAAATAAAGGTATCCCAGGAACATTAGGTGCATGGACAAAGACGCTACTGTACTGTTAAATGTGAGCATTGAAAGTACTAAAAATATAAACTGTTATGGCAATCTGATCGCCTATGTGAGAGAATGTAAATATTTAAAAGATGTAGACTTTAAAAAAAAATATTGTGCCCAATGATAATAGTCAATGTCCCAGTGTATAGCAGGCTGGGCACAAGAGGCCTTGTTTAAGGATGGACTTACGCAGACTTTGAATACAGAAAAGCGGAACATTTAAATCTATCAGATTTGCATCCTTTCAAAAATATAGAGACCTGACACAGCTGCAGGTTTCTGGGAAATGAATTTGTACTCACTTCAACAACCTACCATTTGGCATGTGCGACTCGGTAGCTTATAAATCCAGCAATAGCCGACAAGGCCAAATTCTGAAAATGGAGCTGTCTTCTACCATTGCACATTGCATAGTAGCATCAACAGCCAGTGTGGTTGGAATAGTCATCAGTGGATTCATGGTGGCTTTCAATCTCCTGGACTGCACTAAAGGTAGAAGACTGAACACCTGTGATTTCATCTTGTTCGCCCTGGGCGTCTCCCACACTTGCTTTCAGTGTACACTCATAGGACATGCTTATGTTACAATTTTATACTACGGTTTTTTAAAACTAAAATATTCAATGCCAGTTCTTGATGGCCTTCAAATTTGGATGGGCAGTTGCAGTTTTTGGAACACTTCGTGTCTCTGTGTCTTCTATCGTGTGAAGATTTGTGGACCTCAACCATCGCCTCTTCTTCTGGTTGAAGGCAAGGATTGCTACGTTGGTGCCATGGTTTCTTGCGATGTCTGCAGCTGCATCAATTGCGCTCAGTATCCCCATGTACTGTGAATATGACAGAACATCCTCTGAGATACCGACAACCAATCTCACCACTAACCTTACTGCCACCATTGTGCAACTGAGATCCCTGGGTTCATACATTTCTGCCGCTGTTGTGTTGGGCTTTTGCTTGCCTGTTCTGCTTGACATTGCTGCCATCACACTCATCTCTACGTCCCTCTTCAGACACACGCAGTGCATGAAAGACAACACATCAGGATTCAGTCAACCCCAACTGCAGGCTCATTTTGGTGCTGCCCGGGTGGTGGGGTCCCTCCTTTTTGTCTTTGTAGCTTTCTTGCTGGCAGAGTTTTATAGGGCTGTGTAACACAAGCCCCTGAAAACTCTTGGGGTATAGTAGGGGTCCCAGCCCTCCAGGGGCCCAAAACCTCCATGGGGGCTCCATTAAGCCCAAGGTCAATGAATATCTGTGAGATATGAGAGACTCAGGGGCCATCAGCACATTCTGCAGAGGGGCACCATTGTGCCTTATGCCCCTGCTTCCAGTCTCACTTTCAGCTTGAAAACAAACTTTTTATAATGCTTCATTCTTGCACATGATACTTATTTAATGGCATTTTGAATCATTAATAATGTTGTAGAGTAAAATCATTGTGTAGAAATTGTATAATTCTTTAAGTTTTTGTAACATGTAACAGCAAAATTTTACGTTTTTTCCTAATCCCAGGACTGTTATTGTATTGCTAATTCCCACTTTTGATGTTTTCCTTTTTGAAATATAAAGGTTGTCATGAACATGTGCTCTTGCTCAGGCCACAGCTCTGTGACTGTTTTTACATGATGGCTCTTTCTAAAATGCACACATTTATCCTCAAACAACAACTCTCTTAAGATAACTCATCACCCTTCACACCTGTCTGACCATGCGGCTGTCAATTTGGAGATATTAGTTAACCCCTCACCTGTACAGACAAGGTGGACCCTAGATAGAACCTTACTAGGAGACTCAGAAATAGTAAGATCTTTGAAAGAGGAAACAGTGTTTTTCTTTGAACAGAACGTGGGTACCTCCCCACCACATATTGTATGGGATGCTTATAAATCTTTCCATGGGGGGAAAGTAATTAACTTAGCTGCCTACAAAAACAAGGTGGGGAAGAGTAAAGTAAGGGAATATGAACAAAACCTTGGTGAGATTCAGCGTAAAATAGCAGAAAGGGAACCTTCTAAAGACTCTATAATAGAACAATTACAAAATACGTTGACAGAAGCAAAGGGCATCTTATCCGACTACCTAGAGGGACTAGTGAAACAGAGATGGGAGGTAAGCCGGCTGGCGTACTACGAATGTGGGGAAGGATGTGGGAAGATGTTAGCATGGAAAGCTAGGCAGGACCTGGTTAGGAACGAGATAAAGGAAGTAATTAACAAGACAGGAACTAGGTGTATGGAAATAGGCGCAATAGGAGAAGTTTTTGTGAATTTCTTTCAGGAATTATACACTGATGATGTAGAAGGGACACCAGCAGAAATAGGTGATTGGCTAAAGCGGGATAAACTTCCCCTCTTAGGCACGACTCAGCAGACAGCTCTTAACCAAGAAATTTCCAGGGAAGAAATAGAGGGGATTATCAAGAATGTAAAGAATGTAAAGGCCCCGGGACCCGATAGCCTACCCAATGAAGTATATAAAATCCTGGAAAGGGAAATCACTCCTTTTTTGTAGAAATGCTATATATATATATATATATATATATATATATATATATATATATATATATATATATATATATATATGCCAAACTTCGATTCCTGTCACTTGGAGTGAAGCAGTGATCACCTAAATTCTCAAGCCGGACAAGGATCCCAAAAAATGTGAATCCTACAGACCTATCTCGCTCCTAAACGCAGATTATAAAATATACTCACAGGTTCTGGCTAGATGACTAGATAAGGTTGCAGGAGATATAATAGGTATAAATCAAAAGGGTTTCATGAAGGGAAGGCAGCTCTCGGACTTGACACAAGATCTAGTGTGTGCGATAGATGCAGCCTCGGTAATGGGGATTCCCTTAACGGTTATTATGGTTGATGCCGTTAAGGGGTTTGACAGAGTGAGTTGGCCCTACTTATACGAAGTGCTAGAACAAAACGGTCTTGGAGGTAACTTCCTTCAGGCTATCCAAGGCATATATGGTTCACCTACAGCAAAATTATTGATTAATGGTCATCTAACCCCTAGCCTTCGGATAAACAGGGGAACACGACAAGGTTGCCCACTCTCGCCGTTATTATTTAACTTGTATTTGGAACCGTTGGCGAGGAGAATAGGAGCAGACCAAAGAATCCTACCATTTCAATATGGGGAGTGGTATATAAAAGAAGCTTTATACGCCGATGACCTGGTAGTTTATACAGCTAACTTGGGAACAGCTTTGCCAGTAGTCATGGAGTTAGCGGGAGGCTTTGGGCGAATTTCGGGATACCTAATCAATGAAGACAAGACCGAAACTATGTCATGGAACAACCCCATCCCCACGCACCTTAAACATCTAGATAAGTCTGAGTTTAGATATTTAGGGGTGTGAGTAACAAAAGACCTGGAGCAAATGGCATTAGTAAACTATACTCGACTTATGCAAGAAACCAAAAGGCTCTTGCAAAGCTGGGATCTCCTTCCACTTTTCATTTTAGGAAGAGCTAATTTAGTCAAAATGACAATCCTCCCTAAATTTACATTTATATTTAACACTCACCCTTTGCACTTTAGGCCTGCCTGGTTTAAAAATCTTCATGGGCAACTTAGTAGTTTTATATGGAAGAGCAAAAGTGTGAGAATCTCCTGGAAAAACTTAGGAAGAAAAAACTGGAGGGAGGCATAGTACTTCCAGATTTCCAATTGTATTAGGGGCTTTCTTCTTGAAAAACACCAGGCAATTACTGATGACCCTCCAGGATATGCCAATGAGATATAGGGCTCTAATAAGCAACCTAGGAGAAGAAAGTAAAGGATTTTTGTTTAAATTTACCCACGCAAAATTCTTTAAAAAAATTACATTTAAGATGCTAATTGCAGCCTGTAAAATCTGGATCCAGGTCAAAAAAACTCTAGGGACTCCTTACTATAGCTCTATGGCTCCAATTTGGAACTCTCCAGGAACCCCGCCATGTTTGATCGATAGCCTAGCTTCGCCTTTGGTAAACACAGGTTTCTTAAGATGGGGCCAACTTATGGAGGAAGGCGCGATATTAACAAGGACTGAAATAAGCCAGAAGACGGGTTTTAAGTTATCCAGATTTAAGTATTACCAGTTGGTTAGTTGGTAGCGTACCCAGTCAAACCTTGGGGCAGAGTCGGAGGTCGAGAAGGATTTATTAAAAACACAAAACTATAGGAAGGAGGTCTCCAAGTGGTATTGGGTATTAGTCCAAGGAGATGACGAAGATGGGATCTTGGCCGAAGAAATCTGGAAGCTGGACATGCCAGGCTGCGATATACAAAACTTATGGCAAGTATCTGCTGCTACATTATGGGCCTCTGTAACCTCGGCTCCACTTAGGAAAAATCACGTGTTCACCCTATACAGGGCCTACTGGTCTCCCAAGAAACTCGCTAAGATGGGATGTACTAGAAGAAGATGCTGCCCGAAATGCGAATTGGAAAATGCAGACGATATACACCTTTTTGGCAGTGTCCAGCCATCCAGCTCATCTGGCAAGAAGTGGGTAAAGTATTAAAAGAAATCCTGGGTTGCGAATTTGAGGTAAGCCTTCCTTTGGTTATATTTGGAGTAGATAGTAATAGCTGGGGGAAAAACAGCAGCTCTCTATTGTTTACCTTAATGGCAATTGCGCGTAGGGAAATTTGTGTAAAATGGGTCTCCGAGCTCTCCCCTACATGTGCGAGTTGGATAAACTTTTCAAGGCATATAGCGAGACTAGACTGTCAGATGGGTTCAGCTAAGAAAGAAAAAATGTGGGCCCCTTTTGTCTCTCTTGACTCTTGATATCTGCATGCATAACATACTTTCCCAGTAAGGTTTAAAGTTATATCTTGGTGTTTTTGCTATATTCGGATTAATCCAAGGATTAAGACATGCTCAATGGGTTGACGAGATCGGTGGTGGTCACCACTAGACTCCTTATCAACCGCGAGTTGGAAAAGGCTTTGCTCTCCCTGGAATAGATCTTGGAAGGTGTATGGCGCCCTGATTCCGCAGACCTTCAGAAAGATTTCGCTCTCAGCCTTTGTCAAATATGAGGACTAAAAAAAAAAAAAATTATCCTCAAATTCTCTGAGTTGGTGCATGAGCTTCAGACAGCACAGTTAGGAAACAGTGAGCAATGGTTGCCTTTCTCTGTTTATGAGTTGTGCTTTCTGCAGCTCATGCACTAACTCAGAGCTACTCTGGGTTAAATATATGCACCTTAGACACTGAGATCACAATTAAGGAGCTGCTCAGCTTTGCTCTGAGCAAATGCACATCTTCAGGAAATGGCCTCTAATTTGGAGATATGAGGAAGTATCATGTATACACTGACAAAGATTAGCAGTGTGTGCTCATTTCTAAGGCATTTCACTCTCTATAGCTCACTGAATTCAGACATTCTACATCACAGTGCTTGATCTGCAAACTGCACAGCTCGGAAACAGAGTGAGGCAACAACTACATCCTTTTTCTGAGATGCGCTGTTCGCAGCTCCTTCAGTAACTAAGATCATTTCTGAGATATGAGTCTGCACTTCAAATAGTCCAATACGTTAAAGACAGGCGAGCAGCTCTGCTCTGTTCAAGTGCATCCATTCATGATACTTCCAGTGGAGTGTTAAGAAGTCCAACATTCCCAATCCACAATGTATTGTTAGAATATTTACCAATATCATTTCAAAGTCTAACAGACACAATCAGAGCATGCCCCCATCAGATAAAGCGGTTGTCAGGGCTGTCCATTCATGTGGCATCCATTTTATGCAAAGGTATGTGGACACAAGGAAATGCTATATAGAGGTATTAGAGGAGACTGAAGGGGTTTCTCCTAGGCATATTGGTGTAGAGGACATTTAATATGGGTTTAATTATTTCACTAATCTATGTAAGAGCAAAATAAAACATAACTACTTACTTACTGGAGTGAGTGCTTATTTTCTTCAGACTGACTGTGACAATCATTAATTTATAAATTACTAGTGGAGAGGGGTTTATCACATACATACATTTACAGTATTCTCTCACCACACACATACACACACACACACAAACTCGTGATACTCACTCATACAAACTGCTCCTTATTGACACAATGACACCACACGCGACACCACGCAAAAGTCATTAGATTTCGTCGCTGTACATCTATCATTCATCAGTAAGTATGCATCTGATGATACATTTGATAGGGAAGAATGTTTCTACACAGCCCCCAATGTGGATGAATTCTTAAGCTTCCTGTGCTCAGAGGGGCAGAGTGGAAGTGGCTTCAAAGCTTTTATCTCTTTGTAAGGATGTTCAGTTGCTGATAGAATCACACATTGTCCTATCTAGGGATGAAGGTTGCCTTAGCAAATCATTACCCTCACAGTCCCATTGCAACCACATTATAGAGCGGGTGATTTAGAATCTGGCGGGTTGTACTTTGTTCTGCCAGGGTGGCAGAGGGATGTACTCTGCTGTCCGGGTGCAACACAACTAGCCATATTTAGAGATCTATGCCTTCAGAGGAGCCACAGCCATGGTGGCTACTCCGATGGCACTGAAGGTTTAGTAAGTGGACATCATGTTTCACGCAGCTTCTCTGCAAACCTTTTTGTTTTTCAAAAAGAAGCTTTCAAAGCAGGAGTGTGTTTTTTAAAATAATAAAACCCTCATGACCACTGACTTCCTTGATGTTTTCCCCGAGGGTGTCAGGGTCATTTTAGATTTTCTTTATTAGGGACCTCTAGGCATTTCCTAGCGGAGCCAGAAGTGTCTCCATAGGTGGTAACATGATGTTCTGATAACAATAACTAGAGTGAGGATACAGTTGGTATGGTGGACAGGGCACTCACCACATTTGTGCCTAGATGAGGCCACAAGTCATGAGCTATTTCAAATGTTGAATCAAAGTTGGATGGGGCTATTTAGAGAAACAAATAAATGTACTCTTAGAGGTTACCTAACTGGTCCTTAATCTTGGTATTCTTGCTCTATGAATGCTCGAAAAGCAAGAATGCAGCTGTAGAGTATTGGAACATTACACAAATTGCTACTTATTAGCAAATGTTTGACATTGTGATTAATGACATCAAGCAAAGATGGTGGAGATATATGTGATGTCCTCCTTAATGCCACTCATGACGTGTGAGATCATGACGATTAAATTAGGGGACTATTATTGTGTTCCCATGATGGCAGATACATTCCATTCATAACTATAAGCATACTATATCCTCAACAGTTGCTTTTGTTGGAAATGCCAAGGCTTTTTCAGATAATATCTTATTTCCTCATTTGTATAAAGAACCACAGCTCAGCCTTTATCCATGTATAATGGGCACTGGTAGCAGGGCATGGGCCTTTGTCATCCTCTGTGCCCAGATCTTCTACTTCTAGGGGCTGCTGTGCACATTCTTTGATTATACTCTGCAGGCTCTGGATCCAGGCCATGATTTTAGCCACACCCAACTTCGTATCCTGCTTCTCCAGAGCTTATTCTGCATACAATTTGGCTGGACACAGCGGATCCTGAGAAAAAGTTTGTTTGTGGTTTACTTCCTGCCTATGGCATGTACTTCCATTGCATGGATTCACTTTAACTATGTCAGACTAAGCAGAAATATTATATTCTGCATTTTGTGGAAAGACAGCTGTTTGGTAGATAATTACAAACAAAGTAATATAACTCATGACCAAATATTTGTGTGGCATCAAGAAAATACTGCTTACTCTATGAGGATATCTAGCAATGAACAAATATATCAGTGAGCAGCAAAAGTCAACTGTATATAGTCTACTGTGCAGTTTTAGAGGACCAGCTAGTGGTACTGAATCCCTTATTTTTCTGTCTTGTGAGGAGGCCTAGCCACATGAGACATGAGGCAATTCTTTTTTTCCAGGCCTTCACAAATCGGTCAGTAATTTCCAGTAAGTCTTTTGACCAAAATTACCAAACATTATGCAATTAGGCCTATTAACATAATAATGAGTAATTTGTAACAAAAGTCCTACCACAGGAGCACAGGAACAACGAACATGGGGGCATATTAGCAAGACCCACGTTAAAATTATCGCCGTTTTAGCGGCAGGAAACTGCCGCTAAAACGGCGATAATGGGCTTGCTAATATGCGTTATGGAATTCCAATAGAAGCCCAGGTTAGATGTCCTGCATCACCGATGACATCATCCAAGCTGCTGCTCCTCGAATTACACCATAAACCACTGGGCCCACAAATGTATGACGTAGATTGACTGTATGGACATGCGTGCATCCATAAAATACATATAGTGCAGTTCTGGAGAAAAATCTGATTCAATATGGTAAAATTAATATGGTGCACATTTTTACTTTTAGCACCGTACCTCATTTAAACAAGGTAGGGACTGTGTTCAACTAGTGTGAGTTGCAGACATACATTATAAACAGGTTATTGCTTAAATCAAAGTCATGTTACCAAAATATGAGATAAAAATTAAAGCTTAAGTTTGCAATACATTATTCACCTGTGGAGTTCTGTGCGCATGCTAACATTTAGCAGTTGTCATGAAGTGCTACTGACAATTTTTATATAGAATGGAGATTTATGAGGTTCAGATATTTATTTCCAGACGTTCAATGAAAATTTTGAGACATTATTTATTATTAAAGAATGTACAATCTATGGGTGACTCACAAATGGTACAAGTGGCAGAATAAATATAAACATTGTTGTAATGGTGTTCTGCATTCTGCTCCTCTGAAGAAAGAATGCAAATTATTGTTACAAAAATGATTTATCAGTGGCTAAAACATACACGTGAAGCCATTGACTTAAAAGTCTATGTCAGGTTAGGTATTTAACAGATACATCTCTTTAAGGTAAATAATGAATGAATTGTATTAAAGTTTATTAAATTGCTGATTGCATTAATGTCTACCGAGGTAGTATGGGACAGATTTATCAAAACGTCACGCAACCTACCAAGGCAACTAAGATATGACGCGTTCCTGCTTTCTCCCTGCGCTGGTGCACTGAGTACTGCCTGGCACGAACGGAATCATACTAAACCACAGAATAGGCAGAGTGGGAAGTGGCGTAGCTAGGCACTCTGCCGCCCGTGGCGGTCCCTGTCTTTTGCCGGCAAAAGACAGGGACCGCCACGGGCGGCAGAGTGCCTAGCTACGCCACTGCCCACTCTGCCTATTCTGTGGGACATGGGTACTAACCCAATCATGAGTAAGGCCAAGTGACGTCCTGTCAGAGTAGAAAGTTGCACATAAAATTAATTAGTGAAAATGCTAGCTTGTTGTAGGCATTAACACTTAAAACGTATTTTAGAAAAAAAGACAAATGGAAAAATTGTGCTAAATGCGCCAAGCATTCACTTTTCACGAGCTGGTCTCAACTAGATTTTTTTTCCTTTCTCTATTTCCCTCTCCCTCCTTTCTCTCAGCAAATAGATGTTCATAAAGAAAAGCTGAACTATGGATAAATGTATTCGATAGCTTGACCTTAATGTGACTTGTTTAGAGTTGTCAAAACTGTAGAATGTGCAGAGTTTATACATTGTATTCCTTTCTTAAGCTACATATTCTTAATGAATCAAGTTTGACATCTCTATCTGTTTCATGTTCACATAATCACACATTTAACAATAAAAGCATGCTTATAAGAAATACAAATACTATTACGTAACTAGAAATCTGCAAGCAAATGTTTCTGTCTTTAATGCAGTTTATTGTTACTCAGAGAAACATTGAATACATTGTAGAATAGACACTGCAATAATCTTCCCTGGGAACCAGGGACAGACGCTCCCAGTTACACAACTGTGTAGTACTGTTAGATACGATTTGGTAGTGAATCGTGAACTCCATGTGCTTGCCGTGGGAAAGGAACAATGAAGCAGCTCACCATGGGAAGATGCTTTCTCATTGGACAAGTGTGACCAGTTCTGCCACATTGCTGATAACAGGTTCTCATGACTTTTATATTAGTGCGTGCTTCTAGTTAGAGAGGACAACAGAGTGACAGATGACTGACGCATCTCACTTTCCCTGCACCCAGAGCTTTGCGATTGCTGTGAGCTACCGCTGACGGTGATTACCGTTACCTTTCATTTTTGGAGGTGACTTACTTATTATACCCTTTCCTAACTTTATGCATGTTGCTACTGCTGCGTCTGTTTTCCCTATTTTTCCTGTTTGAGACTTAATTTGTACAGTCTGCTACTGCACCTATATGCTAAATGCCTTTGGAGAGATGAGACTCAGCTGAGTTTCTGAAATACTCTTTATGAGGAGTTCAACTGCCTAAATCTGAAATGATGCTCCTTTGATCTTGCTCTTTTCCAGGAACTCTTTTTGGGTTTTATTAGGTTAGGTTCCTCTTAGATAGAATGGGGATGTATTCCTTTATGGAACATGCTTGTCGTTTTTGCATTATTCATGGACCATGATCTATTTGATCATTTCTGTAACAGAGTATCTGATTTACTAATTGAATAAAAAGACAAATAAAAAGAACGTACTAATATCTGAAAGAGAATATGGGCCAAATGTACGACCCGCCAATTAGCGAGTTGCAAATTGCGTCGCATTTGCGACTCGCAATTTGCGACTTGCTAATTGGAATGCACAATTGGAATGCACAACAGTGTCTCAGACACTGTTTGCTATTCCAAATGGGGTTGCACATTGCATGCCTCATTAATATTAATGAGGCAGGCGCAATTTGTGACCCCTTTAGGAATGGCTAGCATTCACAGGGGTGGTGGCCTGCTGGGGTCAGCAGACCACCATGTCTGTGACTGCTTTTTTAATAAACCAGTTTTTTCTCAAATGCAGCCCGATTTCCTTAAAGGAAAACGGGATGCATTTAAAAAAGAAAAATGAAACTTTTCAGTTTCATTTTTTTAAGGGCAGGTAGTGGTCTCTGGGACCACTGCCTGCTCTTAAAAAATATTTTCCCACATTCTCACAAAGGGGAAGGGGTTTACCACCTACTTGAAGTAGGTGGTAAACTGCGAGTTTTTTGCGGCCGCAAATCATTAGTACATAGCATGTTGACTCGCTATTAGGAAGGGACGCCCCTTCCTAGTAGCGAAAGTCGCAAATGCTATTTTGCGAGTCAGTGACTCGCAAAATAGCCTTTGTACATGCTATTACCTTTTTTGTGGCCAAAAACGGGAGGATCTCCCGTTTGCGGCCGCAAAAAAGGTTCGTACATCTGGCCCTCCAGGTTTTAAAACGTACTTAAAACTCTCATCATTGAACTTAAATGTAATTAATGTTAATTGATTTGATGTTGATTAAAAAAAGTGACAAAAATCTTTCACCTTAAGAAGAAGATATAGCGTGGAGTTGAAGCCCATCTTTGTAAGTTTGTAGTTGAACTGGTACTGGAAAGTAAATTTGGACTCTTTCCACAGTATCAGTCCCATCTTATATTGGTGAAGATTGAGCAACACCCCAGCACTGGAAAATTACTTTCGTGCCTTCACGGAAATTGTAGAATTGGACAAGGGTAGGGAAATCAAGTGGGTAGCAAACTTAAAAGTGTCCTTGTCATCACTAGGTCTTGTTGAGTATTGGAGCACCAATACACAACTGAACCCATTAACTAGACCACGCTTGAAGGAAGTATATTGGGAGTACACTGGACTTTGGAAGTAAAAAGATCAGATCTAGATGTTCTCACCTCAGATTGTATGGATATTAAAAACCATAGTGGATTTGAGGATCTCCTTGATTACATCACTCAGTTCCATTGGCTAGGCTCCAATGCATTAAGTTTAGTTACGCGCCCTTCCTGTCAAGAGTTTCTGCAAAAGGTGGAAGGACACTACTGACCAGAGTATCGCATACCCAGTTTACCTTCAAGCTGATGAAACACTCATACATTTCTTTTTCTTCTGCCCGGGTCATGAGCGGCTGAGTAAACACTGGATAATTCCAGCGTATAGGCAGCTGGGAATCAAACAATTTGATGGGGCACTTGGACTGCTGCGCGCAGAGACCACCGAGCTTTATGTTTGCGCTGTTGCTAAATTTTTACATACGAGCTGGTGTATACGGGCAAATATCACGAATAAACTACAGTAGTCCCTGTTGAAATGGATTGTGAAGTATGCTGAAAACATACATATATAGGCTTTTTTCCCTCTTAGCTGAACCCCTTTGTCCTCCTAAACCACTATAAGGTTCCAATTAATTATGTTTGGCACGTTGTCCAGCTCATTTTATCTCTTGTATTTTATCAATTTTTTTATTGATGGTATAAAATTGCATTTGTATTATGGTATTACAATACAGTTTAACACTTGCCAAAAGGAGCACCATGGACAATGATTTATTTATTTTATGTGTCATGTGTTAGACTCCTAAATCCTATTGGTTTTACAGGTACTTTTATGGTTTCAACCAATATAAAGTTTGTTTATGAAATTCATTAAATTGTGAGGGACGATTTTAGAACCACACCCAGGAGTAGATTTACTAATATTTCACGCAACACAGCAAGCCACCTTACTGCACTGTGTTACATGAAAGGGAGAAAGCAGAAATGTGCGTTATCTACTAAGATAAGGTGCATTTCTGCTCTCTCCTAACACTGGTGCACTGTGTCCTGCCTAGCGCCAACGCTGGCACCCTTGCAACCTCATGCAAGGGTGCCTGACGTAAATGTAGAATTGATTTGTGCAAGAAGGGATACCTTCCTTCACAAAAACAATGCTATACAGCAGTTTTCTCTTTCAATGTGTAATGCAGAGTCCTTGGTAAATCTGCCCCCCAATTCTTATAAGGTTGGGTTCACATATGGATATAAGGGGTTTACAACAGGCAGTCCAATATGAAACAATTATTTTGACCACTCTGGTCCATAAAACAATCCTGCTGGATTAAAATTAAGGTATCCCAGGAACATTAGGTGCATGGACAAAGAGGCTACTGTACTGTTAAATGTGAGCATTGAAAGTACTCAAAATATAAACTGTTACGGCAATCTGATCGCCTATGTGAGAGAATGTGAATATTTAAAAGATGTAGACTTTAAAAAAAAATATTGTGCCCAATGATAATAGTCAATGTCCCAGTGTAGAGCAGGTTGGGCACAAGAGGCCTTGTTTAAGGATGGACTTACGCAGACTTTGAATACAGAAAAGCGGAATATTTAAATCTATCAGATTTGCATCCTTTCAAAAATATAGAGGCCTGACACAGCTGCAGGTTTCTGGGAAATTAATTTGTACTCACTTCAACGACCTACCATTTGGCGAGTGCGACTCAGTAGCTTATAAATCCAGCAATAGCCGACAAGGCCAAATTCTGAAAATGGAGCTGTCTTCTATCATTGCACATTGCATTGTAGCATCAACAGCCAGTGTGGTTGGAATAGTCACCAGTGGATTCATGGTGGCTTTCAATCTCCTGGACTGCACTAAAGGTAGAAGACTGAACACCTGTGATTTCATCTTGTTTATCCTGGGGGTCTCCCACAGTTGTTTTCAGTGTACACTCATAGGACATGCTTATGTTACAATTTTATACTACGGTTTTTTAAAACTAAAATATTCAATGCCAGTTCTTGATGGCCTTCAAATTTGGATGAGCAGTTGCAGTTTTTGGAACACTTCGTGTCTCTGTGTCTTTTATCGTGTGAAGATTTGTGGACCTCAACCATCGCCTCTTCTTCTGGTTGAAGGCAAGGATTGCTACGTTGGTGCCATGGTTTCTTGCGATGTCTGCAGCTGCATCACTTGCGCTGAGTATCCCCCTGTACTGTGAATATGACAGAACATCCTCTGAGATACCGACAACCAATCTCACCACTAACCTTACTGCCACCATTGTGCAACTGAGATCCCTGGGTTCATACTTTTCTGCTGCTGTTGTGTTGGGCTTTTGCTTGCCTGTTCTGCTTGACATTGCTGCCATCACACTCATCCCTACGTCCCTCTTCAGACACACCTGGTGCATGAAAGACAACACATCAGGATTCAGTCAACCCCAACTGCAGGCACATTTTGGTGCTGCCCGGGTGGTGGGGTCCCTCCTTTTTGTCTTCGTAGCTTTCTTGCTGGCAGAGTTTTATAGACTATATTCCACTGATCGTTCATTTGATTATATTGCTGAGATCCTCTGTTATTGTGTTTCAGCTGAAAAATCCCCCATTCTGCTTCTGGGATAGACAAGATTAAGGCAAGCGCATTGGAAGTTCTTTAAACATTGCAGGAGGTGAAGAGCCCACCCGATGAACACATATGCTCAGGGATAGAGAACTGTGCACAAAACAAAAATAAAACACCTACATTTGTGAGTGGGACTGCTTTAGTATATCTTTCTCTTTACAGTCAGGTGTGTAACACAAACCCCTGAAAACTCTTGGGGTACAGTAGGGGTCCCAGCCCTCCAGCGGCCCAAAACCTCCATGGAGGCTCCATTACGCCCAAGGTCAATGAATATCTGTGAGATATGAGAGACTCAGGGGCCATCATCACATTCTGCCAAGGGGCACCATTGTGCCTTATGCCCCTGCTTCCAGTCTCACTTTCAGCTTGAAAACAAACTTTTTATAATGCTTCATTCTTGCACATGATACTTACTTAATGGCATTTTGAATCATAAATAATGATGTAGAGCAAAATCATTGTGTAGAAATTGTATAATTCTTTAAGTTTTTGTAACATGCAACAGCAAAGTGTAACGTTTTTTCATAATCCCAGGACTGTTATTGTATTGCTAATTCCCACTTTTGATGTTTTCCTTTTTGAAATATAAAGGTTGTCATGAACATGTGCTCTTGCTCAGGGCACAGCTCTGTGACTGTCTTTACATGATGTCTCTTTCTAAAGCACACACATTTATCCTCAAACAACAACTCTCTTAAGATAACTCATCGCCCTTCACACCTGTCTGACCATGCGGCGTTCAATTTGGAGATATTAGTTAACCCCCCACCTGCACAGACAAGGTGGACCCTAGATAGAACCCTACTAGGAGACCCAGAAATAGTAAGATCTTTGAAAGAGGAAACAGTGTTTTTCTTTCAACAGAACGTTGGTACCTCCCCACCACATATTGTATGGGATGCTTATAAAGCTTTCCTTCGGGGGAAAGTAATTAACTTAGCTGCCTACAAAAACAAGGTGGGGAAGAGTAAAGTAAGGGAATATGAACAAAACATTGGTGAGATGCAGCATAAAATAGCAGAAAGGAACCTTTTCAAGTGTCTATAATAGAACAATTTCAAACTACGTTGACAGAAGCAAAGAGCATGCTATCCGACTACCTAGAGGGACTAGTGAAACAGAGATGGGAGGTAAGCCGGCTGGCGAACTACGAATTTGGGGAAGGATGTGGGAAGATGTTAGCATGGAAAGCTAGGCAGGACCTGGTTAGGAACGAGATAAAGGAAGTAATTAACAAGACAGGAACTAGGTGTATGGAAATAGGCGCAATAGGAGAAGTTTTTGTGAATTTCTTTCAGGAATTATACACTGATGATGTAGAAGGGACACCAGCAGAAATAGGTGATTGGCTAAAGCGGGATAAACTTCCCCTCTTAGGCACGACTCAGCATACAGCTCTTAACCAAGAAATGTCCAGGGAAGAAATAGAGGGGATTATCAAGAATGTAAAGAATGGAAAGGACTCGGGACCCGATAGCCTACCCAATGAAGTATATAAAATCCTGGAAAGGGAAATCACTCCTTTTTTGTAGAAATGCTTAATTCTATATATATATATATATGCCAAACTCCGATTCCTGTCACTTGGAGTGAAGCAGTGATCACCTTAATTCTCAAGCCGGACAAGGATCCAAAAATTGTGAATCCTACAGACCTATCTCGCTCCTAAACGTAGATTATAAAATATACTCACAGGTTCTGGCTAGACGACTAGATAAGGTTGCAGGAGATATAATAGGTATAAATCAAAAGGGTTTCATGAAGGGAAGGCAGCTCTCGGACTTGACACAAGATCTAGTGTGTGCGATAGATGCATCCTCGGTAATGGGGATTCCCTTAACGGTTATTATGGTCGATGCCGCTAAGGCGTTTCACAGAGTGAGTTGGCCCTACTTATACGAAGTGCTAGAACAAAACGGTCTTGGAGGTAACTTCCTTCAGGCTATCCAAAGCATATATGCTTCCCCTACAGCAAACTTATTGATTAATGGTCATCCTACCCCTGGCCTTTGGATAAACAGGGGAACACGATAAGGTTGCCCACTCTCGCCGTTATTATTTAACTTGTATTTGGAACCGTTGGCGAGGAGAATAGGAGCAGACCAAAGAATCCTACCATTTCAATATGGGGAGTGGTATATAAAAGAAGCTCTCTATGCGGATGACCTGGTAGTTTATACAGATAACTTGGGAACAGCTTTGCCAGTAGTCATGGAGTTAGCGGGAGGCTTTGGGCGAATATCGGGCTACCTAATCAATGAAGACAAGACTGAAACTATGTCATGGAACAATCCCATCCCCACGCACCTTAAACATCTAGATAAGTCTGAGTTTAGATATTTAGGGGTGCGAGTAACAAAAGACCTGGAGCAAATGGCATTAGTAAACTATACTCGACTTATGCAAGAAACCAAAAGGCTCTTGCAAAGCTGGGATCTCCTTCCACTTTCCATTTTAGGAAGAGCTAATTTAGTCAAAATGACAATCCTCCCTAAATTTACATATATATTTAACACTCTCCCTTTGCTCTTTAGGCCTGCCTGGTTTAAAAATCTTCATGGGCAACTTAGCAGTTTTATATGGAAGAGCAAAAGTGTGAGAATCTCCTGGAAAAACTTAGGAAGAAAAAACTGGAGGGAGGCATAGTACTTCCAGATTTCCAATTGTATTATTGGGCTTTCTTCTTGAAAAACACCAGGCGATTACTGATGACCCTCCAGGATATGCCAATGAGATATAGGGCTCTAATAAGCAACCTAGGAGAAGAAAGTAAAGGATTTTTTGTTTATATTTGCCCACGCAAAATTCTTTAAAAAAATTAAATTTAAGACGCTAATTGCAGCCTGTAAAATCTGGATCCAGGTCAAAAAATCTCTAGGGACTCCTTACTATAGCTCTATGGCTCCAATTTGGAACTCTCCAGGAACCCCGCCATGTATGATCGATAGCCTAGCTTCGCCTTTGGTAAACACAGGTTTCTTAAGATGGGGCCAACTTATGGAGGAAGGCACGATATTAACATGGACTGAACTAAGCCAGAAGACGGATTTTAAGTTATCCAGATTTAAGTATTACCAGTTGGTTAGTTGGTCGCGAACCCACTCAAACCTTGGGGCAGAGTCGGAGGTCGAGAAGGATTTATTAAAAACACAAAACTATAGGAAGGAGGTCTCCAAGTGGTATTGGGTATTAGTCCAAGGAGATGACGAAGATGGGATCTTGGCCGAAGAAATCTGGAAGGTGGACATGCCGGGCTGCGATATACAAAACTTATGGCAAGTATCTGCTGCTACATTATGGGCCTCTGTAACCTCGGCTCCACTTAGGAAAAATCACTTGTTCACCCTATACAGGGCCTACTGGTCTCCCAAGAAACTCCTTAAGATGGGATGTACTAGAAGAAGATCCTGCCCGAAATGCCAATTGGAAAATGCAGACGATATACACCTTTTTTGGCAGTGTCCAGCCATCCAGCTGCTCTGGCAAGAAGTGGGTAAAGTATTAAAAAAATCCTGGTTTGCGATTTTGAGGTAAGCCTTCCTTTGGTTATATTTGGAGTAGATAATAATAGCTGGGGGAAAAACAGCAGATCTCTATTGTTTACCTTAATGGCAATTGCGCGTAGGGAAATTTGTGTAAAATGGGTCTCCAAGCTCTCCCCTACATGTGCGAGTTGGATAAACTTTTCAAGGCATATAGCGAGACTAGACTGTCAGATGGGTTCAGCTAAGAAAGACAAAATATGGGCCCCTTTTGTCTCTCTTGACTCTTGGTATCTGCATGCATAACATACTTTCCCAGTAAGGTTTAAAGTTATATCTTGGTGTTTTTGCTATATTCGGATTAGTCCAAGGATTAAGACAAGCTCAATGGGTTGACGAGATCGGTGGGGGTCACCACTAGACTCCTTATCAACCGCGAATTGGAAAAGGCTTTGCTCTCACTGGCATAGATCTTGGAAGGTGTATGGCGCACAGATTCCGCAGACCTTCAGAAAGATTTCGCACTCAGCCTTTGTCAAATATGAGGACTAAAAAAAATAAAATAATTATCCTCAAATTCTCTGAGTTTGTGCATGAGCTGCAGACAGCACAGTTAGGAAACAGTGAGTAATGGTTGCCTCTCTCTGTTTATGAGCTGTGCTTTCTGCAGCTCGGAAACAGAGTGAGGAAACAACTACATCCTTTTTCCGAGATGCGCTGTTCGCAGCTCCTTCAGTAACTAAGATCATTTCTGAGATAAGAGTCTGCACTTCAAATAGTCCAATACGTTAAAGACAGGCGAGCAGCTCTGCTCTGTTCCAGTGCATCCATTCATGATACTTCCAGTGGAGTGTAAAGAAGTCCAACATTCCCGAACCACAATGTATTGTTAGAATATTTACCAGTATCATTTCAAAGTCTAACAGACACAATCAGAGCATGCCCCCATCAGATAAAGCGGTTGTCAGGGCTGTCAATTCATGTGGCATCCATTTTATGCAAAGGTATGTGGACACAAGGAAATGCTATATAGAGGTATTAGAGGAGGCTCAATGGGTGTCTCCTAGGCATATTGGTGTAGAGGACATTTAATATGGGTTTAATTATTTCACTAATCTATGTAAGAGCAAAATAAAACATAACTACTTACTGGAGTGAGTGCTTATTTTCTTCAGACTGACTGACAATCATTAATTTATAAATTACTAGTGGAGAGGGGTTTATCACATACATACATTTACAGTATTCTCTCACACACAAACACTTCAATATTCTCTCTCTCTCTCTCTCTTACATGAACACACACACACTCGCAATACTCACTCATACAAACTGCTCCTTATTGGCACAATGTTTGACACACCACACGACACCACGCAAAAGTAATTAGATTTCGACGTTGTACATCTATCATTCATCTGTAAGTATGCATCTGATGATACATTTGATAGGGAAGAATGTTTCTACACACTCCCCAATGTGGATGAATTCCCAAGCTGCCTGTGCTCAGAGGGGCAGAGTGGAAGGGGCTTCAATACTTTTATCTCTTACTAAGGATGTTCAGTAGCTGATAGAATCACACATTGTCCTATCTAGGGATGAAGGTTGCCTTAGCAAATCATTAACCTCACAGTCCCATTGCAACCACATTATAGAGCGGGTCATTTAGAATCTGCCGGGTTGTACTTTGTTCTGCCAGGGTAGCAGAGGGATGTACTCTGCTGTCCGGGTGCACCACAACTAGCCATATTTAGAGATCTCTGCCTTCAGAGGAGCCACAGCCATGGTGGCTACTCCGATGGCTCTGAAGGTTTACTAAGCGGACATCATGATTCATGCAGCTTCTCTGCAAACCTTTTTGTTTTTCAAAAGAAGCTTTCAAAGCAGGAGTGTGTTTTTAAAATAATAAAACCCTTATGACCACTGACTTACTTGATGTTTTCCCCGAGGGTGTCAGGGTCATTTTAAATTTTCTTTATGAGGGACCTCTAGGCATTTCCCAGCTGAGCCAGAAGTGTCTCCATAGGTGGTAACATGATGTTCTGACAACTATAACTAGAGTGAGGATACAGTTGGTATGGTGGACAGGGCACTCACCACATTTGTGCCTAGATGAGGCCACAAGTCATGAGTTATTTCAAATGTTGAATCAAAGTTGGATGGGGCTATTTAGAGAAACAAATAAATGTACTCTTAGAGGTTACCTAACTGGTCCTTAATCTTGGTATTCTTGCTCTATGAATGCTCAAAAAGCAAGAATGCGGCTGTAGAGTATTGGAACATTACACACATTGCTACTTATTAGCAAATGTTTGACATTGTGATTAATGACATCAAGCAAAGATGGCGGAGATATATGTGATGTCCTCCTTAATGCCACCCATTATGTGTGGGATCATGATGATTAAATTAGGGGACTATTATTGTGCTTCCCATGATGGCAGATACATTCCATTCATAACTATAGCCATACTATATCCTCAACAGTTGCTTTTGTTGGAAATGCCAAGGCTTTTTTCAGATAATATCTTATTTCCTCATTTGTATAAAGAACCACAGCTCAGCCTTCATCCATGTACAATGGGTACTGGTAGCAAGGCATGGGCTTTTGTCATCCTCTGTGCCCAGATCTTCTATTTCTAGGAGCTGCTGTGCACATTCTTATTATACTCTGTAGGCTCTGGATCCAGGCCATGATTTTAGCCACACCCAACTTCGTATCCTGCTTCACCAGAACCTATTCTGCTTGCCATTTGGCTGGACACAGGGGATCCTGAGAAAATTTTTATTTGTGGTTTACTTCCTGGCCTATGGCATGTACTTCCATTGCATGGATTCACTTTAACTGTGTCAGACTAAGCAGAAATATTATATTCTGCATTTTGTGGAAAGACAGCTGTTTGGTAGATAATTACAAACAAAGTAATATATCTCATGACCAAATATTTATGTGGCATCAAGAAAATACTGATTACTCTATAAGGACATATAGCAATGAACAAATATATCAGTGAGCAGCAAAAGTCAACGGTATATATTCCACTGTGCAGTTTTAGAGGGCCAGCTAGTGGTACTGAATCCCTTATTTTTCTGTCTTGTGAGGAGGCCTAGCCACATGAGACATAAGGCAATGCTTTTTTTCTAGGCCTTCACAAATCGGTCGGTAATTTCCAGTTAGGCTTTTGACCAAAATTTTCAAACATTACGCAACCAAGCCCTTTAACGTAATGAGTAATTTGGGACAAAAGTCCTACCAGAGGAGCGCAGGAACATCAATCATAGCGAGCAGGAGCAGCTGCTGAATGCTGTTGCAGTTAGCGCTATTTTTTTAGCACAAAATGCATCCTCAGGTCCATTGTGGATATGAAGATGCATTTTGCACTAAAAAAATAGAGCTAAATGGTCAGTTACTTTTATTACATAATTCCACGTCATCATGGATAATTTTTCTGTAATTTCATGTTATTACGCTACAGCAAATTACTAGAGTTACGCCCGCCCATACTTTTTTCGTGCTCTGTGAAGTGCACACAGAACAAGTTTGTTGTTATTTGTCTTTCCTTGCTGTGCTTGGCCTTCTGCTACATACAGAGGTTCAGCCAGGCTTTAGTAATTGACTCAACTGCCCACTGCCTCAGGTTCTGCACAACAGGCTTTGAGCACACAGATCCCATATGTTCACAACTAGCTTTGCACAGGCGTGAATCATGTGTGTAGGCTTGAGGAGCAGGGCATGCCTTTTGGCCATACCTTGCAACCAAACCTCACAACGTATCTCCTCCTTGACTGATTTAACAAAATTTGACATAATAAATAATGTCTGCCATATGTTTGTGCAGATTTGTCAAAGCCAACATTATTAGTAAATAAAACATTTTTGGCTAATTTACTCCCTGGAAAGACCCGCACAGAACTTGACAGACCAAAGCTACCCTAGGTGTGCTAAGTGTAAGCCTCATTTTTGTGTGGATACCTCCAACATTGCTAAAGATATTAGATAATTGATACTTGTTTTCCCAACTTTAACTTTGTTCTCTGTGCTGGATTTACACGAAACTTGAACTAAACTCAGATAAACATGCTGTCTGCTGTGATCAAGCCAAATTCATCAAAAGATGCCAAAGTTGTGGAAAATTAAAAATACAATTTCAATGGGAGCTAAAATATAGCTATAAAATTTGCATACATGAAATCGAGAGCTCTACATAATCAAGAGATTTACATTTATAAATGTTGTTTTAAAATCTCGTTTTTTTTTTTTTTTTTAAACATTTGTTTTTATCTTTGAACAAATGACAATCGGTACTTGGTCTTAAGATTACAGTTCGTCTGCATTACCTTACACATTTGTATACAGTTACAACATTTCGTAGAGATATTTTTTTACCCTGTGCAGTACATAAAAAAAAACTTAAGGCATAGCTGTAGAACGAAATTATACTTAACACTCATTCCTCCCACTGGAACACTCCTTATTCACTAACATCTGATATAGTGTCCACCCGAGGGGGCTCGCATATATTGCCACGGTATGCGTTCCAACTCCCCCAGATACGGGTCCATTTCTTGGGGCAACCCCTATGCACGTAGACCGCCCTTTCAGTTACCATGGTCATGTCCATATCTTGTAGTTTAAAGGAACAATGGTTCTAGAGTGGCCTAAAAGGTCCAAGGGGAAGTAACCCTGTAAAGGGCACTGAGATAAGTAAAGGAATAGAAACTTAATTCATAAAAGAGAGCAGTAGGAAATATAACGAGGGACATATAGGTCAATGTATGACAAATATTTATTACACAATGAAGGTATTCAGGTGCTCACACAGTAAGTGACAATAAGCGTGACGTGAGAAGTGAGGTGAACTTAAAATAATGACATCGCATTGACAACAGAAATAGAAGCTCCTTTAAAGATTTTTACAGAGTATAAGGAGTTCATGTTGTAGGGATCGACGACGTTTCGAACTCAATTATTCGAGTTCATCTTCAGGACAAAAATGTGAGCAACTTGAATTGAGCTGAAGAAGGAAATAATATCCTTGGTAAAGGCGTCTGCGTAGCGCTGTGCTTCTTAAGGTGACCGGGATAGCCTGCGAGTAATGCGCGTTATGGTGGGGCCCAGTAAGGGGAAAAAACAAACTTAGTTTGCTGGAAGCAAATGCTTAAAATCCTTCGCCGTTAAATGGCAATGTGCTGTGCCGGGGAATTAATTAAATTGGCCGGTCACAGTTCAGTAAAAGGAGCGTGTCCTGCTCAAAGGAAAATCCGCGCTGAGCGCGGATTTTCCTTTGAGCAGGACTACGCTCCTTTCATCTCCCAGGCCTCCATTTACTGAACTGTGACCGGCCAATTTAATTAATTCCCGGCACAGCACATTGCCATTTAACGGCGAAGGATTTTAAGCATTTGCTTCCAGCAAACTAAGTTTGTTTTTCCCTTACTGGGCCCCACCATAACGCGCATGACTCGCAGGCTATCCCGGTCACCTAAGAAGCACAGCGCTACGCAGACGCCTTTACCAAGGATATTATTTCCTTCTTCAGCTCAATTCAAGTTGCTCACATTTTTGTCCTGAAGATGAACTCGAATAATTGAGTTCGAAACGTCGTCGACCCCTACAACATGAACTCCTTATACTCTGTAAAAATCTTTAAAGGAGCTTCTATTTCTGTTGTCAATGCGATGTCATTATTTTAAGTTCACCCTCACTTCTCACGTCACGCTTATTGTCACTTACTGTGTGAGCACCTGAATACCTTCATTGTGTAATAAATATTTGTCATACATTGACCTATATGTCCCTCGTTATATTTCCTACTGCTCTCTTTATGAATTAAGTTTCTATTCCTTTGCTTATCTCAGTGCCCTTTACAGGGTTACTTCCCCTTGGACCTTTTAGGCCACTCTAGAACCATTGTTCCTTTAAACTACATATTACCCCAGGTTCATATATTGGGGCACCCTTGTCTTCCTAAATACTACATGTCCATATCTTGGCACCATTTTTCTAGGGTGGGAGCCTGTCTGGATCCCCAGCCAAGCGCTATATTTCTCTTTGCCAGGGCCAGACCAAGTGCCACCCAGTCCTGAGCTGAGTGACTAAGGTCAGTGGGCTCCCAAATATGAAGTAAACAGCATTTTGGTCCCAGGCTGACTTCCATCCCTGTGACCCGTGACATGTTGTGCAGGATTGATGTCCAATAGGACTGGACGACTGGGCATTCCCAGATCGTGTGTATGAACGTTCCAGGGAGGCCACATTGCCGTAGACATAGTGGTGTGTCTCCGTGTCCCAGTTTATGAAGTAATGTACGTGTGAAGTACGTTCTATGTAGGACTTTCAATTGTAATAGTCGAAGTCTCGAGGGGATTGCCACCTCCCGTGGTGATGCCAGTGCTTCCTGCCAGTCACCTTCATCCATGGGCCCTAGCTCCGATTCCCATCGGGCCTTAAGGGCAGTTGTGGGATCCGGCTGGTTATTGACTATTTTTTGATATACAAGGGATATAGCTTTTTTGTAGGTGATCTGTGAGCAGTCTATCTTCCAAGGGCGAGGCCTCCGGCACTGGTATATCACGCGGGAGCGCCTTTTTGTAAGGCATGTTTTATCTGCAGGTATCTAAACCTCTCCGTCTGGGCTAGGCCATATGTACCCTGTAGTTGGTCAAATGAGATGATCTCCCCTTTTTCCAAAGATCCCCTATCCTTGTTATACCAATTAGGTCCCATTGACGGAAGCCTTTCGTATTGCTTAGCTTGCCCAACCGTCGTGTGTCCCATATCGGTGTAGCCTGAGTAATTACCCCCTCCCAACCCAATGCTTGCTGTGCCTCAAACCAGATCTTGATCGTATGGGCCGTTGGGCCTGTAAGTGTGGGTCTTCGTCTCTTGTTATATAGTGTCCCCATGATTCCCTCCTGTTCGAGTAAGTGTTTGTCCATACGGAATGCTGGCTCCTCCTGTGGCATGTGTAGCCATTGGTTTATGACCATAAGCTGAGCAGCCCAATAGTATTGTTTAATGTTTGGAAGGGCAATGACTCCATCGTACCACCCCCTCATCAGTTTTTTTTAGGGAGATCCGACTTATTTTCCCATCCCATAATAGTTTGGTCACTTCCGCATTAATCGCTGTGAAGTACGTAGGCTCTACCGAGAACGGTACATTTTGGAGGGCATATAAGAAACGAGGGAGCGCCATCATTTTAAAGAGGGCCGCTTGCCCAAGTAGTGTTAACGGCAGTGACCGCCAGTGTTTGACGTCATTTTGGAGTTTTACAAGCGGTTTTGTGAGATTTTCTTTTATGAAACGCTGACGTGTAGGAGTGATATAGATACCAAGGTATTTGAAACCCTCGGTCGCGACCTGTATGGTGCAATGACGGGGGAGTTTCGGCACAGGACCGTGCAGCACGTAAAGGAGGGATTTTGTCCAATTGATCGTGTATCCGGAGGCGCGTCCATATGCAGCGCAGATATCCAATAGTCGATTTATCAATCGTGCTGGGGAGGCTAAATAAAGAAGGATGTCGTCTGCGTACAGCGAGATACGATCTTCCCACCCCGCTGCCCACCGTAATCCCCTAATTACCGGGTCTTGCCAGATCCATGCCGCCAAGGGTTCCAGCACCATCGCGAAAAGCAACGGTGACAGAGGACAGCCCTGCCTCGTTCCTCTTCCCAACGGGAAGTCTGCCGAGATACGACCATTCACCACAACCTGGGCTAAAGGTTTCGCGTATAGGAGTTCGATCCACGCACAAAATTTGGGCCCAAACCCCAAGTGCCGAAGCACCGCAAAAGGAAGGGCCATTCCACCAAGTCGAATGCCATACAAGCATCTAATGATAGAATCACAGCATATTCTTCTATTGTATCTTTACGTGCTATCACACCATTCAGTCTGCGCAGGTTGAGTGCTGTATTTCGGTTTGGCATGAACCCCGACTGATCCGAGTGAATTAATGCCGGGAGATATGCCTGAAGTCGCATAGCTAGTGTCTTAGCTAATACTTTCGCCTCCGCGTTTATGAGGGAAATCGGCCTATAGGAACCACATTCTCCCGGGGGTTTCCCAGGTTTGGGAATTGTCACTATCGCAGCTAGGCGTTGGTCCCTGGGCAGTGTCCCTCTTTGTAAACTATGTGTAAACATACTGAGCATATGTGGCATGAGTTGCGTTGCTGCTCTTTTGTAAAGTTCCACCGGCAGCCCGTTGGGCCCCAGTGCCTTCCCTGAGTTGAGGGCCCCAACTGCTCGCTGGAGTTCCTCACTCGTAAGCTCTGCTTCTAACTTTAGGGCGTCCGCAGGCTTAAGTGTTGGCATTTTTAGATCTTTCAGGAATGCTATATTGTCCTCGATTGTGCCCGTTCCAAGGGGTGTATATATCTGCTCGAAATGCGCCACCAGCGTTTCAGCTATCTCTTGCGGATCGGTTGTGAGTTCACCCGTCTGCGTCCTGAGTTCTGCCACCCATCTATCTGCCCTTTCTTTTTTATCAAGCCATGCTAATAGCTTTCCCGCCTTATCTCCCATCTCGTATATGGTATTTTGGGTTTCTGCATTTTTAGTTTTCGCTTCTTCCCACGCGTATGTTCTGTATGCCTGCTGGGCTAATTGTAACCTATGTGCCGCAGGTTCTCCGGCGTCTCTCACATGTTCGGCCTCCACCTCAGCCACCTCCCGTTTCAAACGTTCGATCTCTTTTCGCCTCACATGTTTGTGGTTAGTGATCAATGATATGGCCTGACCCCTTATCACCGTCTTGTAGGCCTCCCATAGGGTCACCGGGGAAGTCACTGTGTGTACATTGTCATTTAAAAAGTGTTTGGTGGCCTGGAGCAATCCTTTGCCAATTTTTGGGTTTTTTAGATAGCCAGGATGTAAGGGGAAGACACGTCTTCTGCCCTGGGAGTGTGAGACAAACGTGAGCAGAATAGGTGAGTGATCCGAGATGCCTCTCGGGAGCTGTGTTATCCCTCCCATCCTTGCCACCCCGGATGCCATTGTGAACATGTAGTCAATTCTTGAAAGACTGCCGTGTACTCCCGAGAGAAACGTGTACTCCCTCGCTGTCGGGTGTCTGATTCTCCACACATCTACCAGGCCCGTCGCCTCAGTGAATTCTGTCAGTGTGTGCCCCTGGGGGGTTGTCTATCTAGAGATGCGTCCATTGCGGCGTTAAAATCCCCTCCCAGGATGAGTTCACCCTCTGGGAGTGATAGGAGGAATTTTCCCAGGGCAGGCAGTGCTGTGCTATGTAATGCTGGGGGAATGTATATCGATACCAAATTGTAGGTGCGCCCTTCCCATTGGCAGGCCACCGCCGCAAAGCGCCCTTGATCGTCTGTCCAAGAGTCCTGTATTATTAGTGGGACGCGTTTATTACACAATACCCCCACTCCTCGTGACCCGGAGGTGAAGTCGGAGTGGACTATCATCTTGTAACCCCATCTATTGAGGGCCTTGCAGGCGGAGCCCACCAGATGTGTTTCCTGTATTAAAGCTATCGCAGGACTTTTACGTTTAATGTATTGAAGGACCAGGCCTCTTTTTATTTTGTTCCCCAGTCCATTTACATTCCACGACAGTACAGAGAAGGGGGTATGTGGCGTGCGGGGTGGGGAGACACCTGTATCAAGGTCCTCCACCGATGTCGTGTCTGTGAAGTGCGCCGCCATTCCTGTGGGGTTTAACGTGTGTAGTCTTGGAGCGCATATTGCTGCACAACTGTGTGTGTAATTTCTTAGTGTTTCGTACCGTTGCAACTAAAAACAGATAACATTCCCTTAAAACATCCCTGTGCCCCCCTCCCTCTCCCCATCTCCCCCTCCCGCCTCCCTGCCTCCCTGCCCGGCGGTTTCCCCAACTGCCTGCCTCCCCAACTGAGCAGAGTGCTTTTTTCCCGCCCATGACTAGTACTTGCGTAGGGGGTGAGAGTCCGTCTGTAGTCCTCGAGTACCCTCCCTTTCCGGAGGTATGCCATTTCACAACGGTACCCTTCATCTCTGAAGGTGCAGAGGACAAAATTGCACCTTTATGTCAATTATCCGTACAGTTGCGGTGCGCGTGATCTCTTGTAAATGCAACCGGTTCAGATCTAGAGACATTTCGACTGTCACTCGGGTCCATGACCCTGCGATTCTAAAGAATCCTTCCATTGTTGATCAGTCCCCTTTTTCGCTTGCCGCTGGTGATCTTGATCTTTGGGACTCATGGAGTCGGTTATGCTGTTGAGTTCTAGATTTGTCTGGCCTTGTCGCCGGGCGCCATCCCTCCAGCCAGTCTCAGGTCTCCTCAGGTGTAGCAAAGAACCAGGTCTTCCCTTCTGCTTCTACTCTGAGTTTCGCCAGGAAAATCATTGAATATTTGAGATTTTTGGTCCGCAGCTCTTTCTTGACCTCCAGGAAACATCGTCTTTGCTTGGTTACTGACGCTGTATAATCTGGATAAAATGTGATGGTATTGTTCTCCAGTCGGATTGGTGGGGCCACCCTCGCCGCCTGTAGAATAGCATCCCGGTCTCGGAAATTGAAGATGCGTGCCACTATTGGTCTGGGGGGGGCACCGGGCCGCGGCCTCCCCCCGGGTATGCGGTGGGCCCTTTCTACTGAAAAGAAACTGGCTAATCCACGTGGTTGTAGCTGGTTCTTTACGAGGTCTTCCACGAAGAGATCCAAAGCGGGTCCCCCTGTTTTTTCGGGCACACCAATTATGCGGACGTTATTGTGTCTGGAGCGGCCTTCCTGGTCGTCGAGCTTGGCCATAATAAGTTTGTTGTCTGCTTCCAGGGTGCGTACTTGGTGCTGTAGGTGGGTCGTATCTGTGGTGAGTGTCGTTGTTGTGGATTCAACCTCCATTAGTCGGTGCGATAACTTGGAAAAATCTGCCCTTAGCAGTGATATGTCTGTGGAGATTGTGCCACTAGAGGATTGGACTTGTTGTAAGGTTTCCATAATGTCCAACAGCGTGACTGCTTCTGTACCTTTAGCCGCCGGGGCCTCAGCTCGTGCCGCGTCCGTAGAAGTCTTTTCACCCTGATCCTTGCTGTGTACGAATTTGTCCATTCTGCCAGCCGGTGCACCCCTCGGACCTCGGCCCCCCATCTCGTGCCACCTGGTCCGGAGTGCTACACCAGGCTCACAGGGGGGGGAGGGCGGTAATCACTGCTGCCTGCCATGTGCGAAGTTGTCACGCGCGGCCTTTCCGGTTTCTCACCCTCTTCGTGGTGTGGGGCCGAGGCGGACCCGCTATATTGCCTACTCCCACACACACCACTGGGAGTAATTGGTGTTCGCCACCGCGTGCTATGTGTACGTTACGGGTCAATAAAAGGAGGATGTGTTGCAGAGGTGTTGGTGAGTGTGTCCGGCGTGCGTCTGCAATGTCCAATCTTCGGGACCTGGTCGCGATTAGGCGCAGTGACGCCAGGGGAAGGGGGGAGGGCACAGAGACAGGTCTTCCCTGACTGCCGACTGTCTCTGAAATAAATGTACTGTGCTCGCCGGTGTTTCAATTGGAGTGCCCCTGATATTCCCCGTCAGCTGTGCAGGTGCGCCTGTGTTGCTTCTTTTCCCCTTTAGTGCCTGCCTGCATGGATCAGGCGCCGTGCGATCGCCGATCGTCCAGCTGTCAATTTGGGGAAGTGCCTGGGGGTGCGCTTTTGCCTTGGGTCTGTTTTGGCGCTCCGCTAGGCCTCGCGGGGACGTCGCAGCCTCGTCCCTCTCTTAGTTCTGGCCCCCCCGTATGCAGCAGCAGTCCGCTGGTTGGATCAGCAGCCCCCAGCTGCTGTAGTGCCCCGCACCTCACCGTGAGCTCCGGCGCGACGGCAGAGGCTCCTCTGTGTGGCGTCGCTTTCGGCTCCACCAGTCCGGTACACCGCCGCGGGCGGAAGATGTACGCGAGGCCCCGGCTCCAGCCTTGTACGTAGGCCTCTGCACGTTATGTCCCGTAGCTCAGCTGTTGCAGGTCACACGGAGCTCTGGAGTGTCTCGACCTGCTGCGCTTGAGCTCCGATTTCAGCGCCGCCTTGACTTAGCCGTTGAGCTGTCGGATTTATGGACGGATTTTCCGGGAAG
The DNA here is from genome assembly GCA_963921515.1 of Calotriton arnoldi. Taxonomy (NCBI): domain Eukaryota; kingdom Metazoa; phylum Chordata; class Amphibia; order Caudata; family Salamandridae; genus Calotriton; species Calotriton arnoldi. The sequence goes on from CAWUFW010003038.1 coordinate 1,504,024, forward strand.
GTTCCCTTGGACACGGAGCTCTCTCAGGCCGCGGCCATCTTGCTTGGCTGCTAGCCACGCCCTCATAAATCTCTTTTTGGGTACAAAATCACCTTTTCCATGCTGAAAAAGAGATTTGCCACCCATCTTTGGCCTGCCCAAAACCATATTGCCTTTTAACCCAAAATATTTTTTCTGAGCACATCTAAATCAGCATTTTACACAAAAGTCACCATTTCATGATAGACGAAAAAATAATGTAAGCCGTTCACCAAACAATAAAATCTCTCAAAAATTCAGATCTTATTGACAGAAATCCTGATTTTTAAATTGTGATTCCAACCATCCAAGTTATCAGAAAAAATTGCAACCTCAGAGACCCATAATTTTTGTCTCTTTTGCAAACACTGCTGGATGGATTTTGACAAAGGGATTATGAGTTGGACAAGTTCATCTCAACCAAGTCTGAATTTTTTTCTGCATTGGGCATTTACGATCCATGAATCATGATCCGATTTATAGATCAAAGCAATTTAATTGACTAAACTTACCTGTATGCTTCCAGCACCGTTATGAGATACTAGGCATGTGAACGTTCAAATATTCTGCTCTAGAGAAAAATAGATGGCGGCTTCCAGGGTACAGCAGCAGATACAGTTGGCACTATGGAGTATCTAGTGGCAGCAAGCCAACCGGGCAGGACAGACAGCATAATGAGCCATGAAGGGCAGGAAGGAGGGACAGTGCAGCACAGACCATGGAGGGTAGGATGGATGGTATACGGTACAGACTCAGAAAATGGAGGGCAGGAGGGAGGTGGGGTGGCAGAGGCAGTAAGCTGGCCATGCAGGACAGGCAGTGCGGCAGGTATAGAGGTAGCACAATAAATGACACAGGGCAGTCGGGACAGTAGTGGTAGCAAAAAGGAGAATGGAGGGCAAGAGGGAGGGGGCTTGGGCATGCCCATGGAAAAGTGGGTTCTGTGAGGGGCAAGGGCAGCAAGCTGACCAGGAAGAGCGAGTGGGTGAGGGAGCGCAACGGACCAGGAGCATGCACACAGATAACAGAGGATAGTAGGGAGGGAGGCAAGGACAGCAAACTAACCACACATGGCAGGCAGGAGGGGCAGTATCAGCACAATGGATCATGGAGGGCAGGATGAATGGCAGCACAATGGACCAAGAAGGGCCGGACGGAGGTCACTGGGACAAACACACAGATAACAGAGAGCAGGTGCGAGCAAGGTATGGACAGAAATCTTATCACACAATGTAGGGGCAGTAGCACAACAGGCCACGCAGGCCTGGAGTGAGGAGGCAGAAGCAAGGAATCAGACAATGGAGGGCAGGAGGAGAGGGCCAGGGGCAAGGACAACAATCTCACCATGGAGGGCAAGCAGTGACAGAACATCGGACCATGCAAGGCAGGAAGGTGGCGACAGGGGCATGGACTCAGACAACAGAGGGAAGGGATGTGGTGGGTAGGGGTAGAAAGCTAAGCACAAAAGGCAAGTGATAGGGGCAGTGGCAGCACAAACAACGTGCAGGGCAGGAGGGAGGGGCAGGGTACGGACTTGCAATGGAGGGCAGTGAGGAGGGGTAGGCGCAGCACATTGACCATGAAAGAAAGGTTCTATGAGCAGGGCCAGTATACCGGAGGATGGAGGTTGGAGGGAGGGGTCAGGGGCACGCACACAGTGAACAAAGGGCACGAGGATGGGGCATGAGAAAAAAGCTGACCACATAGGGAATGCAGGCATGGGCAGGGGCAGTGAGCTGTCCACAGAGGGCTGCTGTGTTGGGGCAGGGGCACACAGATGGTGAACGGAAGGGTGCAGGGGCAGCAAGGAACCAAGGTGAGCTGGCTAGCATGGGCAGAGTCAGCACAATGAATAATGGGGGCAGGAGGGAGGGGCAGGGTCATGGACTTGGAGACCATAAGGCAGGGCATGGGGGACATGGGTCGGGATAGCAGGCTACCATGACTGGCTAGCCAGCATGGGTGGAGCAGCACAATAGACCAAGGAGGGCAGGCGAGAGTGAGCAGGGTCATTCACACGGAGAACAGAGGGTGCGGAAAGGGAGCAGGGGAAGAAATCATACTACGGAGGAAAGAAGGTGGGGGTAGGGGTACGCAGATGGAAAATGGAGGCGGAGGTTAGGAGGTGGGGCAGGGGTACGCTGATGGAAAATGGAGGGGAAACAGGAGGGGACCAGGGACAGGGTCAGCCAGCTGACCTTGGAGGGGAGGCTGCAGTAGGTTGGCCACCAGTAGGGGGTGAGCCTATGTCAAATCCCATATGCAAATGGTCAAAGACTGCCCTCAGTGGAGGTCTTGGGTGAATATGTTCCAAAAAAAACTGAAATGTATGGAAAAAACTAAGTTTAAATAGATGTTGGAATCAAGTATAGTAATATGGTGTTCCCTAACATTAAGCCCCCCCGCCAGAAATTCACTGAATAAAACAAAGGGTATAGTGATGTTGTAATTAGGCTTGTAAATAAGAGCTTAGCTTATGTTAAAAACCCTAAAAATTCACTGAAAAACCCGAAGGTTAAAGTAACATGAGAATTAAGTGCTAAGATGAGTCAAAACGTAACGCTTAAAAATAAATACAAAAAAAGCAAACAACTCACTGAAATTTACCAGTTATCGTTCAGTCACCTAACTACAGCATGCACTGCATATGACCTCACATATTACATCCCTCATAACATGTTAAATGAATGATTGATGACATCATGATGACATCATCCAAGCTGCTGCTCCTCGAATTCCACCATAAACCACTGGGCCCACAAATATATAACATACTTTGACTCTATGGACATGCGTTCATCTATAAAATACATATGGTGCAGTTCTGGAGAAAAAACTGATTCAGTATGGTAAAATTAAGATGGTGCACAGTTTTACTGTTAGCAAAATGTTAAGAACACACAGTACTTCATTTAAACAAGGTAGGGACTGTGTGTAACCAGTGTGAGTTGCAGACATACATTATAAACAGCTTATTGCTTAAATCAAAGTCAGGTTACCAAAATATAAGAGAAAAATGAAAGCTTAAGTTTGCAATATATTATTCACCTGTGGAGTTCTGTGCACATGCTAAAACTTAGCAGTTGTCATGAAGTGCTATTGACAATTTTTATATAAAATGGAGATTTATAAGGTACAGATATTTATTTCCAGATGTTCAATGAAAATTCTGAGACATTATTTATTTTTAAAGGATGTATAATCTATGGGTGGCTCACAAATGGTACAAGTGGCAGAATAATTATAAACATTGTTGTAATGGTGTTCTGTATTCTGCTCCTCTGAAGAATAAATGCAAGGTATCATTACAAAAATTATTTATCAGTGGCTAAAGCATAGATGTGAAGCCATTGACTTAAAAGTATGTGTCAAGTTTAGGTATTTAACACATACATCTCATTAAGGTAAATAATGAATGAATTGTATTAAAGTTTATTAAATTGCTGATTGCATTAATGTCTACTGAGGTAATATGGGGAAGATTTATCAAAAAGTCACGCAACCTACAAGGCACCTAACATATGACGCATTCCTGCTTTCTCCCTGCACTGGTGCACTGAGTGCTGCCTAGCGCCAACGCAATCACCCTTGCACCATGGTTCAAGGGTGCCAGCATTACAGGCTGGATAATTTTTGAGCATGAAGGGACAACTTACCAAAAACAATACTTTTAGGCAAGCCTATGTTTCTTACACACCTGAATACCGGTAGAAAAAGAGCATAATCTCTACTAAATGCGGGTGTCTTTACAGATATGCTTTATGTCATACATGTTGCAAAAGGTTATACCCATTAGTACTACAGAGGTGGTAGAAAATTGGTTCTAGGTGTAGCTCCCTGATACTTTCCAGTATGAAAAGCGTATAGCAAACTGTCACATTCACACATTCATTGGATGATGTCATCAGAGATGTCATTAATGATGTTATTTGAGATGTCATCAGTGATGTCATCAATTATGTTATTTAACGTCATGAGTGGCATCATATCTGAGGTCATAGGCAGTGCATGGCGATGGTGTAAGTTAAAGTTAGTTCAGTAAACCACAACTAGTGAATTTCAGTGTTGTTTTGTTTTTTAAACATTAGTAATTATGGTTAGGTCAGAGTTTCCATAGGAAGAGAATTTTCTTTATTTTGCTAATAACCTTGGCGCTATTTCATAAATGTTCATGAAGCTTTCTGAAAGAAGTTCATCCACCTCAGATCCTCCACAGAAGGTTTCAAGCATTGATATATACAAAATTCGACAGAATGTGATTTGGTGCTAATCTATTCAGCTGTTTTCAAGACGTTAGCATTTAAAGAGGTGCTCGGGTTGGGCTTCAAGGGGTTAAAAAGTTAGATATATCTGAGCGGTTAGTCCTGTGGGAGTCCCATGGTACAGACATTTGAAAAATAAGGCCTTCTGAATGGCCAAGGGAGATTTTCTCTCATCTGCCATTTTGGTACAATGGGACTGGTCCCAGTCCCCTAGTACTGAGTGACCTGGTCGGCTGGCCACAACAGAGAAGAACATTTTGCACCTGCCATTAAAGGACTCGGTCCCCGTGTCCTGAAATAGTTTTTGGAAAAAAGGGTATAAATGAGCAGGGTAGGGACACCCTGACCTCTAGGCACTTGTGGGGCTACCCAGAGGGACATCCAGGGGACAACTTAACATTTTTTTTTTCATGCCACAGGTACAGCAATTCTCCCATGTGACCCAGCCCGGGTGTCTTGTGAGGTACTGTGGTACTCCCACAAGAGCGGCAACTCAAGCTTCTCCACCATGGTACCATGGTACCATACATACACTGTCGCTTGTGTGGTGGGTAAATAAAACAAAATGTGAGTTGGCATCAGTGGGGGTGGGGTTGGCCTTCGGCCAATGTCCTGCAGTGCACAGCTGGACGCCATGCACTCCAGGAGGTTTGCTGTCTGCAGCAAGGTTGGGACACAGAGCCTGGTCAGCAGCCAGACCATGTGGCCCAGCACCACAATGTGTATGGATGAAAGCCATACGCAATGGGGAGTTGATCACCATTTGCAGAGCTGGGTCTTGCAGCTAACCCTACCACTGAACAGGGCCAAAGACCATGCACAGCAGTGGACTGGGGGAGTATTAGGGGTTGGGTGCCCATGGTGGTGGCCATGGCCATGTGCAGTGGGACCTTCACCACCTGCAGGGCGTTGGGTACAGGGCCTGGCCTGAGACCAGACCCTGTGTCCAACTCCCCTGCTGGGCACAGCCGAAGGCCATGCTCATTGAATATGATGAAAAAGCAGAAATTTATTGAGAAAAACAAAGCGTAAAGAGATGTTTTAGTTATGAAATAAGATCTTACCTTACACTAGAAAATAAATTCCCAGAAATTCACTGAAAAAAAAAAGGCTAATGTAATGTTATAGGTAGGTATGATGATAAGATCTTACCTTATGATAGAAAAAAATTCTGGAAATTCACTGAAGAAAAACAAAGGTTAAAGTGACATTATAGTTAGTTGTCGAAATAAGATAAAAACAAAGTGATGAAAACAAAGAGCCACTGAAATTCACCAGTTTTAGTATACTGAGCTAACTATAATTTTCACCCCATCATGAACTAATTATAACCTCACATATTACATCACTCATGACATGTTAAGTGACATCATTGATGACATCACTAATAGTATAGTATAGTATAAGTAGAGAGAGGTATTGGGCACCTAGTTAGCATCACTCATATGATGGTCAGTGTCTCTGTAAAGTCTGTTGGGAGCACAGCTTGAGGACGTAGCATAGAAGCTTCGGTGACAGGCATTTTTCTTGTCACAATGTATTGTATCTGTCCAGAGACCTCTGATGGTGCCGAGAACTGTGCCAAGAGATTTTCTAGGGATTACACACGAATACGAGAAAAGGGAGTGCGTCTCTCAGTCTGACGAAACACAGTGTGCAATTATGAGTCTGTGCTGCCAAGACCGCCCTGGCATCTATTCACTGGTGGTCACATGGTGAGGGTGGGTGGGGTTCTTGATTTGCATGGAGTATCAGGATTGAAGGGTGGTTGCAGGTCTATGGAATTCCGAACAAGGCAAAGTAAGTCAATCCAGGGCTTCTTCTTCGTATGCCAAGCTGATGCAAAAAGTTTCAGGAAAGGTGAATGTACATGCATTATAAACTGCACTTTACCAGATGGTGGTCTAACCATGGATTACTATCCAAGATGAAGTATTTTCCTGTGATGTCATCTCCTGCTTGAATGGTATATAAGGATGTTTTTCCAAGTTATTAATGCATCAACAAGCACCTTATGTTTTTGTCGTGATCTTCACCTCCTTGTCAGTATCCAGTCCTTGACAGAATGATTGTGTGAGCTCTAGTAGGGATTTAAGCAACTCAGGTAAAAAAACAGGTGGCCTAGTATTGTTCCATGATTTTTTGAGTTTTATTAATAGTTTATAATGGTATATATTCATCAGCAAAGGATATACTTTTTATGGATGTATCATAGTCACATTCCAGAACTCACCGAGCATATATTCATCAGTAATACATATATAGTGGAAAGATCAACAAATGGCACTATCAAGAGAATGGTGTAAACATCATCATTTCACAGATATATGTAGATATACCAATGATGCATATTTTGCCCATTTTGCATAACAAATGTGTCCTGTGTCTAAAGTGTGCGGGGGTAGCCCTTGGCGTTGAGGTTTGCATCCCAGTAAATATGACCCATTTTGCGTCTCATCACAACATGGAAGTTTCCTACCAGGCCAAACCCATCCAACCTAATCTAATGATTACATTTCAATGAACTAGTGTTCAGTTGTGGTTGATTTCCCTTTTTTGGATACTCCTGGAGAGGCTCTCAGATGCTTCTTGGGCAGGAGATGTGTGGGAGATGGGAGATGTATGCAACATGCTATTGTTACAATGCACTAGGTCTTGCAGACAGGCCTTAACCATTCGAAGGGGACTGTGACCCCCCACTAACTGCTACTGTACATTTATTTAGCAAGTGTGTGTGTGTGTGTGTGTGTGTGCGTGCAAGTGCAGTGTAAGAGTGGAGTAATGCCTGGCGAATGGTGATTGCAGAGTTGTTGGTAAGTAGCATTGGTCTGGTGAGAGCAAGGGGCAAGATCAGTGACAGGTGAAAGAAGGGGAACAGGTGTTAAGTGAGTTGGAGTGTAGGGTGGGTGGACTCAGGGGATATGTATAGTGGGAGTGCAAGGGTAGGTGGGTGGGATACCAGGGACAAAGAAGGGGGGGTCATAGAGGGAGGAGGAGCCTGGGACAGAGAAGAGATGTCAGAGCAGAGTGGGGCCAGATGTGGGCACTCATGCAGTGGTTCCCTAGCCCACATTAGGGGTGATTACATAGAGTGGGGAAACCCCAATGTTTTTTTTTACTGCAACCCCGCTACACTATCTAATTTGGGGGGTGGCAGTCGAATTTGGGGGGGAGCAGTATTAAAAGAGGTTTGGGGGTGAATTATGAAGGGTGAAGGGGACACAGAATGACATGCCTTCTGGGTAATTTTGGGGTTCCTTCCAAACATTCCCCCTACTCCACAAATACAGGCCAGCCTTTCCTCATTACTCATTCCCTCAGTCCTCCACTCCATATGCCCTGCAAGACCAACATGAACATGAGGTATGTCAGCAAGCAGAAGAAAAGCCTCGGTGTGCTCTTATGTTCATACTGCTGCCCTCTAGTAACACTGCACGGCAATTGCAGCATAATAATTGGACTGAGAAGAGGGCTCTCCTATGCAAATAATGTCCTCCCATGCTTACTTTCTTCTGAGACGGTGGACGACTTGCGCTGTGATACATCCTCCAACATATGCTCTTCAGCCGAATTCAAAAGCAGCCTATCTTAGGCTAAGGATTTTGCCACTCGAAGGTTGCACATGGGGACATCACCCTCATTTAGCAGGGTCCCAAATTGCCTGCAGTCATCCTTTATACAGAACATGGGCGTTCAAGGGCGTTCAAGGGTGTCCTTCAAAAGATGGAAGAGGGTGTTTAAAGGCCCAGCACAGCCCCGCCCAGCCCCGCCCCACCCCACCCCATGCTGTACTGTGATGCACCATCCCTTCACCTGCTGCAGCAGGCATGATTCAGAACTGCTGAAGCAAAGGCCTGACTCTGCCCTTTTCTGCCTCTTGAAGAAAACAACCTTTCTAGCTTCTTATTGCACCTAATAAAGGGAGTTTCACTTGCCTCAAACTTTACCAATTATTTCATTAGCCATAGCTCATACTTCAGCTTTATTCATAGCCAACCTCACAGGCACCAAACCTCTGATTTCAGAGTTCGGCTCACACCAAAATGAAAAATCACCACCATCCAACCTAATTTACTATCAGTGTAGCACCTTCCTTGCATTCTTGTGCTCAGGTATAAGCCCCCATGCCACATTTGTGCGCTACAATACACCGAATTTCAAGGACAAAGAATGAATACATTGATAAAGGAAGATAAGGCTTTGTCTCTATTGCACCTACTGGAGAAAAAGGGGGGTTGGTAGGAGGTCATGAGGGAAAAGATTTGTCATTTTGGGGCGCACGTGCCAAAAAGAGGGGCCACTTTTCTCCTCTGTTTTTCCAAGTGGAAATAAACTTAGCAAATGTAAATAAAATCTCCGTATGAACATTTACCACCTTGGGATACTTTGAGAGCATTGGCAGGATTCAAACCCTTGCCCTGTGTGAGCCTGTGCCATCTGAGGGACACGACTTACCATTGGGCTATAGTTCCTTGGTGTTCTAGACCCTTGCAGTAGAAACTAAAAGCAACATACAGGCCCTGGTGTCATTGCCTGTGGATTCCATTACACATGAAAAGGATGACCATGATATAGGGACGATTTGATAAGATACTAAAAAGGAAGCCAGTGTGGTCCAGTGGGTAACTTCCTGACTTCCACCCAGACAACCTGTGTTCAATTCCCAGGATTGGCACCAGGTGACGGATGATGGCGCGGCAGAGGTAAGCTGAAGGTGGGCCTCCCTGGTAAGAAAAGTGTGTGTGCGTGTGTGTGCGTGTGCTGTGTAAGAGTGGAGTCATGCCTGGTGATTGGAGAGTGGTTGGTAAGTAGCATGGGTCTAGTGAGAGCAAGGGGTGTGATCAGTGACAGGTGAAAGAAGGAGAACAGGTGTTAAGTGAGGTGTAGGGTGGGTGGACTCAGGGGATAGGTGTAGGGGGAGTGCAAGGGTAGGTAGGTGGGTGGGATACCAGGGACAAAGAAGGGGGGTCATAGAGGGAGGAGGAGCCGGGGACAGAGAAGAAATGTCAGAGCAGAGTGGGGCCAGATGTGGGCACTCAGGCAGTGGTTCCCTAGCCCACATTAGGGGTTATTAAACAGGGTGGGGAACCCCAATTCTTTTTTTACTGCACCCCCACTACACTATCTGATTTGGGGGGTGGCAGTCGAATTTGGGGGAGCAGTATTAAAAGGGGTTTGGGGGTGCATTATGAAGGGTGATGGGGACACAGAATGACATGCCTTCTGGGTAATTTTGGGGTACCTTCCAAACATTCCCCCTACTCCACAAATACAGGACAGCCATTCCTCATTACTCATTCAATACGTCATCTCAGTCCTCCACTCCATATGCCCTGCAAGACCAACATGAACAAGAGGTATGTCAGCAAGCAGAAGAAAAGCCTTGGAGTGCTCTTAGGTTCATACAGCTGCCCTCTAGTAACACTACACAGCAATTGCAGCATAATAATTGGACTGAGAAGAGGGCTGTCCTATGCAAATAATATCCTCCCATGCTTACTTTCTTCTGAGACTGTGGATGGCTTGCGCTGTGATACATCCTCCAACATATGCTCTTCAGCCGAATTCAAAAGCAGCCTATCTTAGGCTAAGGATTTTGCCACTCGGAGGTTGCACATGGGGATATCACCCTCATTTAGAAGGGTCCCAAATTCCCTGCAGTCATCCTTTATACAGAACATGGGCGTTCGAGGGCGTTCGAGGGTGTTCTTCGAAGGATGGCAGGGGGTGTTTAAAGCCCCCACCCCACCCCATGCTGTACTGTGATGCTCCATCCCTTCACCTGCTGCAGCAGGCATGATTGAGACCCTTTCGCTCACTCACTTGTACTTGTCCACAATAAGGATTGGCAGAGTCACTGTAATAGTTTAAAATGTTTATTTCAACTATCGTGCTCTATAATGCAGTATACGAGCCACTACCAGCAGCAAAATGCATAAACCTAGCACAGTTAGCATTTTTACAATACCATAGAATATTAAGGGGGATGTCATTATATACAGACAGTGGAAAAAGGACAATAATGCCTAACCACCCTCCCCTTGGTAAGTTGAGTTTTATTATATAAAGGAAGATCTCTGGGCTTTGTCAGCAGACCCCATACCTTAAAGCCTAGATGAAAGGTTTACATCATAGGAACAGCATAGCTCTTCTCCATGGAAAGGGCTCTCTCCAAGTGGCTCTGAACAACATGCAACCCCGTAATATCAAAGCACAAGCTCTCCAGTAGTGCAGCTGTGTTTAACATGTTTTGTCTAGGTGCTAGGGTCTGACCAGAACAAAATAACAAGGGGCATGTTTATCGACCTTGCACATCGTGTTCAGACTAAACTCCAGGAACAGCAGAGAATGCAGAAAGCAGACAGTTCTCATGTGAAAGGCATAAACAGAGTCTTGCAAAATAAAGTCATGAGGTAACATGCGCAAAAGCAGCATCACGGCAGCAGAGCTCATGCTAACTTAGCAATGTCGAGAATGACCCTAACGCCCATATAACACCCTCCCCCTGGTAAGGTCGTAGTATTTAGACAAAAGATTAAAACAGAGTTCAAAGTTAAGCAGAGTCCAAAAGCAGTTTGAAAAAAACAAAATGTGGGAAAAAAAATCGAAAAAAAATAATAATAATTTATGGTGATCAAAATTTTTTCGTTTCGAAGGTGGTGGAAAATCCATAAAAGTACGTGAGCCCAAGAATCCAATTCGTTCCAAAAGGCCATCCCTATCGTTAGCAGAAAAAAGGGATGCCATCCAACTAAGTATGTTGAAGGAACAGACATGCTCTTCGTATTGTGATGCCTCCAAGAGCATATCTGGACAACTTACGTGATATTCAATGAAACTTCGTTGTAGGAGGTTCTGCGCAGCCGCGCAGATATCCCATTCAGCCAAGATCCCAAGTGCAGCAGCACACGCCATGTCGCCATTCCCAGAACAAGCCTGCTCATGGGCCTCTAAGGGACCCATTAACTGGTGAAAATCTGGGACTGTACATGACGTATTGGAGAGGCATAAATCCGAAGCCCAATAGAAAGGGCAGCGATGACAGTAGAACACAGGTTGCACGCAAGTGAAGTAGGCAAAGCGAAAAGTCAATCCATAACTCACGCTAAGCGTCGCTAATGGCAAGCATCCAAAAAGTTGTTGCATTCGGTCACGGTACAGTTGTAATTGGCCTGGTCTTTGCATTACCACAAGATGAGCAGCCATTGCATAGTAGCAGCAGAAGGATTAGTATTCCACCTGCAAGTGCCAGTAACAAAGGAAACCCTCCAAAGACGCTAGAAAAGATAGAATGAATAAAAGCCGGTATTACTCCAAATATTGACTGAAAAGAAGTCACAAGGCCGGATCCCACATTCTTAAAAAACATGAGCAAGGCCTTTGGTGTCAGACGCATTGAATATTTGATGTATAAGCTCCCCAAAGTGAAGTGGGAGGTTAGTGTTCAGAAGTGACTGAATCTCACTAGATGTCCTAGCCACCTGCAACTCGAAGGTCTTACGAGCTGAAGTGAGGGCCACTTCTTGTTGAAACAATAGCGCTTTGAGCCTGCTCGGTTTGTTGAAATCTGTTTTCAAAATTGGAATGGAAGGCCAAATTGAACTATCTACTTTCCTATGCGGGGGTGGAAAAAGCAATTGCTACAACAAGTAACACGTTGTGAACCTGTTACTAAATACGGGATCCCTGCCCATAAACCACAGCAGTCGTGGTTATTCAGAATAAGATAACTGCCGTTTGTAAGCAATGTAAAAGCAGGAATTATTGATGGGAAGGGAGTTCCTTTAAAAAAACAAGCAAATTAGGCACAGATACATTACAAGCTCCGTACAAACCAGGGAATGTCCTACTGTGGAATCGCAATTCTCCCCTGCTAGAAAAACTTCCTTATCGTCCCGTTGGCATCTGTAAGTGAATGGAAGGGTCCATAATTCATGGAGAAATGCACTACCCAGGGGCTCAAAGCGACCTATTGGAAAATGTTACATATATGTGAGAAACTGCCCTCTTTCTGCATGGTTGCCCCCACGTTTTGCTGAATTGCTGATGTGCTTTGACTGAGTGTGCCCTGGGCTCCTGCTAATCAGGTACCCAGGGCCTATGTTCTTTCCCTAAAACTGCATTGAAGCCTAAACCCAATTGGCATCTCTGGCCACAGGTCAGCCCCTGGTAAATGGTACCACAGGTACCCAGGGCACCGTGACCAGAGAAGGCCTCTAAGGACTGCAGCACTTATTGTGCCACCCTTAGAGGTCCTGTACCCTTATACACACACACTGCCTTTGCAGGCTGCGTGTTTTGGTGCAGAACAAAGTGAAGAGTCGACATGGCACACATCCCTGTGTGCCATGCCTACAACCCACTGCCCTGGCATAGATCAGTCACCCCTCTAGCTGGGTGCACTATACCAGTGGTGAGGGTACAGGTGCATGAGCCCTGTACCCCTACAGTGTCTAAGTCCATTCTTAGACATTGTAAGTGCAGTGCTGCCATTAAGAGTATATGGTACTGGGAGTTTGTCATTACGAACTCCACAGCACTATAATGGCTACACTGAAAACTGAGAAGTTTGGTATCAAACTTCTCAGCACATTAAACCCACACTGATGCCAGTGTGGGATATAATGTAAAATGCACACAGAGGGCATCTTAGAGATGCCCCCTGAAAACTAACCCACCTCTAGTGTCCTGGCTGAGTGGCTGCTTTCAGCTGCCACCACCAGACATGTTTCTGGACCCCTGGGTCGAGAGCCTGCTGCTCTCTGGGGCCTGAAACAATGCACATCCTGGGATGAGGTGCCAAGCCTCCTCCCCCAGGATGGGCAGGGTTCACGAATGGGAAGCTTCAAAGGCTTGCCGCCTTTGTGAGCTTCCCCAGGCCACTTGCTGCTCTCAGCAACTGGTCCTCTCTGGTTCTGACCCCCACTTTGGGTGGGAGATCCGGCGGGAAAAATAAGTGAGGAAGAGAGGTGTGCCCACCTCTGCCAACTCCACCCCTCAGGTGGGGGAGGCGAGGTGAAGCACAACTCTCAGTCCACGCCATCTTGAAGATGGGGGGACTCAGCCATCCAGGGACAGGCTCATGCCCCCCTCCCACTGGAGGGTGGCATAATAGGGGGTGTACCCACCCCAGGGAAGGGACCCATTGGTCCCTGCCTTTTACCTACCTATAACGCCCCTAAATCTAGTATTTAGGGGCACCCCTGAACCTTGCTTCCTCAGACAAGAACCTGCAACAAGAAAAGAAGAAGAAGAAGGACCGAACAGCCGTGCCAAAGCTAACAAGAGGAAGATATCCACTGACTTGGCCCCAGCCCTACCGGCCTGTCTCCACCTCGAACCTGCTCCTGTGAAATCCCGGTGTGTCCTGCAGCCAGCAACCTCGAAAACCCCGGAGGACTTGCCTGCCTTCAAGCACAAAGACTTTGTCTCCCGTGAACACTGGATTTGTTCACCTGCAACCTCTGGCTCCGGCCAGATACCACAAATCTGCCCCACTCTGCACCCGCCGTCCACGGCCCGAGCTCGAGTGGGCCAATACCACGAAGAGGTCACCCCGGCGATCCTGACCCGAGATCCGGCGACCCCTGACCTGCCTCAAGCCTCCAGCCGATGCCTGCAGCCTAAATCCAGAAGGCCACCCTAACCACGACCAGGAGCTGGTAAGAAGATCCGACCCCAAAAGGCACCCCTGCACCCGACGCCCAACGGCCTTGTGTGCCCAAACCGACGGTGCCTAACCAACCCCTAACTTCCCAACTTACCTCTCGAAGTGGTGGTCGCACCCAGAAGACCTTCGTCCCCGAGCCTGCAGTGTCTTTCCAAACCGGAGGTTCTCCATTGAAACCAACAGGGCACCCGATGTCGAAACAGCACCCTGCACCCGGCCGCCCTAGTGCCGCTGAGGGTGCACCTTTGGTGCTAAATTGTTTCCCCATTTGCCCTGAGCTAAAGTCCAGGAGCTTTGCTCCCACAACCCAGTTGCCTGCTTGCCAGCACTCACCAACAGGAGGCCCATATCACCCATAGGATAACATTGGGCCTCAGCACTCTGCACCTGGCCGCCCTAGTGCCTCTAAGGGTGTAACGAGAGTGCATCCTTGACCCTGGGGGAACCCTTGTTCTAACCCCAGAAGCTCAACTCCAAAAACCGATTACTTACCTGGTAACCGTTAATTTCATTTCTCTCCATAGGAATCCATTGACTGTTTTTCTCTGAAAAATGGTCTAAGTGTGGAGTTGATTTGTATGGAAACCAGAAAAATAACACTTGTGCAAAATTGATTTTACTTACCTTTTCTCTAGGAAATCTCCCAGTGTGATATCTAGGCATATCACACTGAGTAGAAAAAGTAATCTAAAAAGTAATCTCCAAAGTAACGCAAAAGTAACTTACCTGTAATTTTAATTGCAAAGTCGATACAAAGTATATGTACAGCATTTCACAGTATTGCATTACCAGTAATTTAAACTGTAACTATTTCAAAAGTACATTTACAATTGCATTTCAAACTGTATATTTACTGAAAAGTATTTATCAACTTACCTGTGCCAGGCTTGCTTGGTTCTAGAAAATAAAATAACTAAAAGAATATTTTTATACAAAACCAATTGGTCTGAAGTTCAGTCTTTGAGTGTGTGAAATCATTTGCTGATTGAGTGTGTACAACAAATGCTTAACACTGTCCTCTGATACTGCCTTACTGCTCGACCACACTACCACAAATAGAGAGTAAGGTTCTATCTAACTTTACCTCTGCCTACCTTTGGGGTTCCACTGGACTCTGTGCACACTATACCTCACTTTGGTATAGTATATACAGAGCCAACTTCCTACAATATATGATTTAAATTGAAACAGCGAGAATGGGAGAGATATAACCCCATGTATTAACCAAACAGCCGAGTCCGTCTCCGCCACAGAGAATGGCAAGGGCTCCAACTGTTCAATGTGTAACAGCGTGTATGCAGCATCTTTCATGGACATAAACCTTTGTTTATCAGTCAAATTAAAAGGTGAAAACAAAGCAGAAGCATTTAAATAATCCCACAGGACTTTTCCCATTTTGAGAGTCTGTAATGTCCATGCAAACTGCATTACTGATCGTAATTGATTTTGACCATGATACAACACAGATACATCATTCTGAACAATATCAATAACAGATGAAACAATATTATCCAAGGTGTAAATGCGTGAAGTCAGTGTACTGATACTATTGTCGACCACAGCAAGACCTTTTTCTAAATTTGCCTGATCTATTTGACGCAGACGTAAAGCTGCTTCTGCCTGTGAAAGTTTCCAAATTTCATTGTAAGGTGCATAGAGAAATCTCTTACTTCTAGGGGCTCTTGGACATAAGATAAAATCAGCCAAATTAATATCGCTCGACAATAGTGATAAGTGTTGTTTTACTGACGACAAAGTGGAATGTCCCAACATTGCTGGCACAATTTACCCACTGAGTATGTGGTAACTGTATTTGAATTAGGAAAATGAGGATCCGGTCTAGTCTGTGTGAAACCAGGTGTTACATTATAAAAACGCAGTTGACATGCATTTGAACTTGTTGGCCAGACCAACCAACTGGATTGGTCAATTTCAGAAATATTAAAAGTGTCATTGCGAAACAAAGCTTGTAATACATCGATCGTATAATTAGTTTGTGCGCGCCAATTGTCATATTCCGCTAAGGAGGGGATGGATGGGATTTTCACATTTTTAGCAGTCGCCAAGCCAAAACAAGTGGTCTGGTGTACTGTATCATTTAAAAATAAAATTTGAGTCAGAATCAGGCAGGCACGATGCAGAGCTTCAGTGCCCTGAACCTCCCAAGCTTTAGTGCCCCAAATTGATTTTAAATCAATTGTATCTTTCCAGTGATCATGACCTTGTTTGGCCAATTCAGTTCTAAAGGAAGTGGAATAGATCAATTTAGTATGGGTAAGAATAAATTTGGGCTGCAATAAAGAATGCAATTTAAAAAAAATAGGATTCTGGATTAGACGTGTTATAATCGGTAAAATAAGCAAACGTATCCCGAAGTGTTTTAGAACTCCCTTGGATGGGAGTTGGACAATGTTCCCATTGAGTGTAATTAAAGACATGTCGTAATGTGCTTGTTTTGTGTAAGTAGTGATGCCCATAATGTTGATAACAGAATAAATCAGCATAATTGGCAGAATTCAAATACAAATCTTCAGCATCAAAAGCAGCATAGTATTTCAAATCAGAAAACAATGAATGTACAGCTTGCACATCCCAATCATCAGAATGTACGTCCTGTGTTACCACATCTCCTAAGGAGACGCGAAACACGTATGGTATCACAAGGACTTCCGTCGGGCCGTGGATTTCAAAAGCTACTTTATCCCATACGATGCCATCTGCAACTGGGAAAGCCGAAATGTTAACAAGAGTTTGATCACGCTTCATGATATGGGTCGATGTATGAGGTGCCAGAACTCCGTCAACCAAGTTCACAGCAGAGCGTTCTGGCAAATAATGACCATAGATTAGTAAGAAAAACACTGTCACAAATCCGATCGACATGAAGAGAAAAATCAGGATAAGCACCAACCAGATGTAGGCCCAGGGTGGGACCAGGTAAGTCTTTTTGAACCAAGAGATAAAAATACACAATTTTGTAGGCAGAAGGTCCAAAGTGGAAGACGAGGAGGATGAGTCAGAAGAGAAGCTGGCATGATCTCCAAAGTAACCGCTTGCAGTTCTGTTAATTAGAGGTGATAGTGCCGGATCAGCGTGATGTTGGCGAGGATTGTTCGGCACCCCACTATTAGACTCATCTGTAGGGTTAGTATACTCGACGTCTGTATTGGAAGAGGATGGAAGCAGAACAGGTGAAAGGTCAATAGTAGTGTCCATCACTCCCTCACCCACACGGGCATTAGTGGATGAGGATGAAGTCAGCGGATTCAATTAAATTGCGTTGCACGAAACTGCAGGAGTGACACTATTCAGAATCGGCCAGACGGTGTAACTTGACATTGTCCACTGAAATGTATCTGTTGTCTTTGCGACCAGGTAAAGGTGGTAAAATGACTGTACGAGTACTCTTCAATCCAAGTACTGGAACCAGTGCACGATAAGAGGGACCAAATTCTTTTTTGTTCTCCAGCTTTTCTCGTACCAGATCTCCAATCTTAGGAAGCCAGCCGGCTACTGGAATTAGCAGTGTTGCATCATTGGAAGAGGGTAAATGTTCAGTTGCGTAGCTGTCACGGGTCTTCTGTAGGTCCTGTAACATAGTAGAATGATTATCTACGTCAAAGGTTGCGGCAGCCGCCACAACGTCTAGACCATCAAGGTCAGGCACAAACATTTTAATGCCAAAGAGCATTTCGTATGGGGTCCGCCCACCCAGAGATCTTCTAGGGAGATTATTTAGTGCACGTTGAACCCCATACAAGTGGGCCAGCCAGTTCCTGCCAGTACCTAAGACTCTACCTGTCAAAGATTGCTTTAAGTCACGGTTCATTCGCTCCACTATGGAATTGCCCTCAGGCCTATATGGAGACGAAAACTGTACCTGCACCCCCATTGACATCATTGCGTCTTTGTACGCCTTAGATGCGAACGCTGGACCCTGGTCAGAATGGTAGATGCCACAGGCAAACATCCCGACAAAGACACGCAAATCTCTAGTGACATTTCAAGCGTCAGCACTGGATTGTGGCCAAACCCAAAGGAATCTAGTGCACGAATCAACTGCAACCAAGATATATTTATATGCAGTATCAGAGGAGAACGGACCGCAGTGATCAAGATACACACAGCCAAAAGGCTGATTGGATATACACAGATGTGTTTGTGGTGGGCGTGAGACCGTGGATGGCTTAATTTGTTGACAAATGTCACACGAAAGTACATAATTATGGGTCTGTTTATATAAACCATGCCACCAGTAACGTTGCTGTAAAATGGAGACTGTCGCAGACACACCGGCATGTGCAGAAGCCATGCCTTCGTGTGCAGCAACAATCAAAGCAGGTCTGCGGTCCTTGTTGGGAATCAGCCGATCCCCAACTGACGGAATAGTTGCATAAGGAACTTGTTCGGGAGATAAATGATAAGAATACTTAGAAGGGAAGCCCTGCGGAGGAGCAGTTCCATCCTTCGTAGCAGCAATACTTAGTCATGGACCTTGTAACTGCTGATACGGAACACGTGGCTACTGCACATTTGGCCGATTCATCAGCCAAAGAATTACCAATAGCATGTGCTCCCACAAGCTGATGGACAAGAGTATGGATAACCTGTGTGAGTGGGAGACGTTTTTTAAGTTCTGCCACTCAAACCCAAAGCATTTTATGCTTTATTGCGCTGCCTTTAGAGTCTCTATAGTCATTTTGTGACCAAAAGAATAAGTTGTCATTAAGAGACTGACACAGTAGTAAGAATCACATACAATAAGAGTATTCACATTAGGATCAGCAAACTCAAGTGCAAGAACAAGAGTACGCAGCTCCGCCAATTGTGCTGTTCAGTCCCCAAGTGCCTGCGTATGCACTATGGAAGACTAAAATTCTCCATTGACAATTGTACCAGCCACAATAGCGCAAGCCGCTGAATAAGCATGTTTGGAACCGACGGCCGGTTGAGCCGATCCATCGGTGTAGATGAAGAGCAGGATAAAAGATAAACGTGACATCAGCCGATGTCAAAGACGTAGCCCATTGAATCCAGTGGGGATGTAAAGCCTTAGAGTTTGGTAAACTCGCCTTAGTCACTGCTTCTAAAGCAGGGAGAGGCGTGACCATACAAATGCGTTTTCCCTGCGCCAGAGAGCGTTCTTTCAGAATCGCCATCTGGACCTCTGTCAAAACGTTTTCAGTATTAGAAAATCGCATTTCAGCCGATGTGTATAAATGTGATTTGTAAGCAATAGGTACCGTGTCACCCTGATTGAACGTCAAGTAAGTGAAACCCACCGTCCCTGGTACTATACATATTACCAGGTTCGTGGTATTATCACGCGTCAACAAGTAGTTAGTAGCAAGCAAATCTGATTGCAAAGATTGCAGAATTGAGATATGTTCCGGAAGCCAGCTGGCTGAAGAAAATGTAGGTTGTATCAATGCATATAGCGGGTTTGATACACTGGGCATAATCGGGAATGTATGTCCTCCCGAAATTTTAAAATCCCAGCAGAGACTGAAGTTTTTTTAGTGTAGAAGGAGGTCGCAATTGTGCACATTTCTCCAGAAAGTGGGGGGCTAACCCCCTACCTTCATTATTGAGCTTGTAGCCCAAAAAGAGCACCGCAAAATGTGCGATGTGTGATTTTGCAAAATTGAATTTGTATCCATAGTCGGCAAACGACAAAATAATGCGGTCGACTTGGTCAAGATGTGGCATCAGTTCATCGTCCGTCAGATAAATGTCATCTACGTACGAGAACGCATCAGGGTCTATGCTATGTAGCAAAGACACAACACGTGCAGCAAAAGCCCTGGGGCTATTCTTATACCCCATAGGCAAGCGTGTACATTTTTTCTGATTTCCGACGGCATTGAATGCTGTCAAGTCACTGCTCTCAGGAGCCAAGTTGTGACTATGGAAACCATTGGATATATCCAGTGTAGTTTTGTATTTCTTACAAATTAGACTATTCACTAGCGCAGAGCTGTGTGTGTTTTGTACCGCAAATGTACGACAATGACTATTCAAATTTCGATAATCTAAGACAATGCGATACGATCCGTCAGGTTTTGATACCGGAAAAAGAGGATTATTCTTCAGTGATACGCAGGATTCAATCACACCTTGTTATTCCAACTGAGTCAGAATGTCACAAACGGGAGCCTTAGCTTCACGTTTGATTGGATGTTGCAGCTGTGGCATCGACCGTAAGGGGATCTCATGTGCTGGGGAATCCCTATCCCAGCCCACTTGATTATGGTACACCGCCTGGGCAAAGGCTAAAGCCCACTCAGCTGCAAAAGCCGTTGCATGTTCCTCAGGGACATAACGCGAAAAACTCAGAAGTTTCACATCTTCCCCTTTGGGAGCGGCTAGCACAAATGGAGGTGGCTAATCTGCCTCTGCTAACAAAATGTCATATGAAGAGGTGAGATTTTCCCAGAAGACCGCTGTGATTGTACGCTGTATATCACCTTCAATTTGGAAGACTATTTCATAGAGTCTATCCGGGGGGGCAACTTGTGTATCTGCTGTCTCTACTGTAATGAATGTGTCAGTTGCTCTCGCCTCCAGACAGGGACGCAGTGCCTCCCGCACTATGGTAACCACCACGCTGTCGAGCAGAGTCACCGCCCATGTCCAATCTAGAAGATGTGTTCTCACCTTTTGAGGCATATTTCGCTGTCAAAGCTGCAACTTTCTTCTTCTGATATGGGGGTCTAAAATGAGGCAGATCCTCTTGTTTGGCTTTAACGTCAAACTGTTGAGGTTGATCTCGTCCCTGTTGTGTGGTCTGACCTTTGCCACGATCCTGGCGTTCTCCACCACCGACTTGAGAGCCCGATGTGTCCTGTAAAGAACAAGGAGAGCACTGATCAGGGACCTGAAATCTATCAGGAGTCTTAATTTTCGTGCAGTCGCGCAAGTCATAAGTACGCTCAGAAGACTCAGATGTCGGTGAACCAGCACGCGAACCCTGCTTCTGTTGTTGCTGCCCCTGTTTTTTATTCTTCCAGTTCTTTTGAGGAAAGAACGGGCGCCCATCTTTATCAGTCTGGGACTTTTGTTGACCTTGATTTTGTGGTTGGATCTGTGGTTGAGAAAAAAGGTTTGATTCCCAGACTATTGCGCCCTATGGTTTTATAAGCTTTTGCAATAATCTTTGGCAATTCGTGTTGCTTGTCTGCGTCTGCCACAGCCTCCAAGCGTTGCACCACCTGTAAACTCACAGCATCACCCTTAACATTAGCAAGGATCATATCGCAAACAATATCGAACACCTCCACCAATCTCATTCCCAATTCCAGGGCCGCCTCGGCCCCATGTTCCTCCTGAACACGTTTGATCACGGATGGGAGAACGGTCATTGAGGGGGTGCCGAAACACATCGAATATACTGATGCAAACACTTTACCCCAAGTGTTACAATCAGCTAATTCGGGAACTAAGTTCTTCGGTAAACTTATTGTCAAAATCCTGTGTTTCTCCACAGGTGTGGTATTAGGAAAAACAGCTTCAAGTTGCCCAAATTTCTCTGCAAGCCAATAAGGAAGTTCATCCATATTCTGAGGACGCTTGCCCATTACGGAATTAACCATCAAAGGACTGATGGTCACACCACCAGGTGCAGGAGGTTGCGCAGCAGCGCCAGGTGGTCCCACCTGGAAGTTGCGCGACATGAACTGAATAACAGCTCGATGTATACGTATTAATGAAGTGTGTAATACGTGTAGCTCTGCGACTGACGCAGTGAGATAAGTTGGATGTGGGGTGTACCCAGCCAAAACGGGCCACGTGGCCCCATCAATCGATAAGGGGCCAAAACGGACCGGTATTATTGGGTGAGGAAGGGCGCCATTAAACCATATTTTGTGTTGCCAAGCTGTTAGCAGAAACTTCTAGAGATCTATAAGGTTTATATTCCCGCGGAGTCGTGGTGGCAGTATACGTGTGAAACAAATTGTCTGTCCCATCGACTGCCGGAATGGTTACCCAAGAATAAAATACCTCTAAGTGGAATGCTGGATCCGCTTCTACAACAAAGATAAGCGCTACACCTGCATCAGGTACTCCATATTGAGTCAAATATGCCCTGAGCGGTGCGCGGTTAGGAGGCACAATATCAACCGCCATAATGAAAAACTGAGAATTACAACCTATGCGTGGTAGCGCAACAAAGGGTTAAAAGAAAGAGAAAGACCTTTTAAAATTCAAGCTTGAAAAACCTATAACATATCATAATATAGGAGGCTTCACCGTCACAGCTGTCTCCGGAAACGGAAGTGAGGGGAGTGTGGACAAGCACAAGCACTACTCAGGAGTCTCGCAGATAAGAACCAGACCAAACGTTGGCGGCGCCATGTTGCAGGGATTCTGCACATACACAGAACTATGCGCAGGAAAACAGGACCTCGGTGTATAGGGGTTGTACCTTCCTACCACCTTAGTACCCAAAATCCCAAAACCGACTAGCTATAGTGTCTCATTCGTTCTCCTACATAATCACGAAGCTACAAAGGATTAGACAACTCAGAACACAACACTCCCGACTCTCTCAGCAATCGCAGTAGCAAGACATACCCTTTCACTCACTCACTCGTACTTGTCCACAATAAGGATTGGCAGAGTCACTGTAATAGTTCAAAATGTTTATTTTAACTATCGTGCTCTATAATGCAGTATATGAGCCACTACCAGCAGCAAAATGCATAAACCTAGCACAGTTAGCATTGTTACAATACCATAGAATATAAAGGGGGATGTCATTATATACAGACAGTGGAAAAAGGACTATAAGGCCTAACCACCCTCCCCTTGGTAAGCTGAGGTTTATTATATAAAGGAAGATCTCTGGGCTTTGTCAGCAGACCCCATACCTTAAAGCCTAGATGAAAGGTTTACATCATAGGAACAGCATAGCTCTTCTCCATGGAAAGGGCTCTCTCCAAGTGTCTCTGAACAACATGCATCCCCGTAATATCATAGCACGAGCTCTCCAGCAGTGCAGCTGTGTTTCGCATGTTTTGTCTAGGTGCTAGGGTCTGACCAGAACAGAATAACAAAGGGCATGTTTATCGACCTTGCACATCGTGTTCAGACTAAACTCCAGGAACAGCAGAGAACGCAGAAAGCAGACAGTTCTCATGTGAAAGGCATAAACAGAGTCTTGCAAAATAAAGTCATGTAGTAACGTGCGCAAAAGCAGCATCATGGCAGCAGAGCTCATGCTAACTTAGCAATGCCGAGAATGACCCTAACGGCCATATAACAACAGGCCCTGGTGTCATTGCCTGTGGATTCCATTACACATGAAAAGGGTGACCATGATATAGGGACGATTTGATAAGATACTAAAAGGGAAGCCAGTGTGGTCCAGTGGGTAAGTTCCTGACTTCCACCCAGACAACCAGGGTTCAAATCCTGGGATCGGCACCAGGTGACGGATGATGGCACAGCAGAGGTAGTTAGAGGTGGGCCTGCCTGGTGAGAAAAATATGTTTGTGTGTGCGGGTGCTGTGTAAGAGTGGAGTCATGCCTGGCAAATGGTGATTGCAGAGTGGTTGGTAAGTAGCATGGGTCTGGTGAGAGCAAGGGGCAGGATCAATGACAGGTGAAAGAAGGGGAACAGGTCTTAAGTGAGTTGGAGTGTAGGGTGGGTGGACTCAGGGGATAGGTGTAGTAGTAGTGCAAGGTAGGTGGGTGGGATACCAGGGACATAGAAGGGGGGTCATAGAGGGAGGAGGAGCCTGGAACAGAGCAGAGTGGGGCCAGATGTGGGTACTCATGCAGTGGTTCCCTAGCCCACATTAGGGGTTATTATATAGGGTGAGAAACCCAATTTGTTTTTTTACTGCACCCCCGCTACACTATCTGATTTGGGGGGTGGCAATCAAATTTGGGGGAGCAGTGTTAAAAGGGATTTGGGGGTGCATTATGAAGGATGATGGGGACACAGAATGACATGCCTTCTGGGTTATTTTGGGGTACCTTCGAAACATTCCCTCTACTCCACAAATACAGGCCAGCCATTCCTCATTACTCATTCACTCAGTCATCTCAGTCCTCCACTCCATATGTCCACTCCATATGTCCATCTAGACAACCAGGTTTCAAATTCCGGGATCGGCACCAGGTGACAGATGATGGTGCAGTAGAGTTAAGTTGGAGGTGGGCCTGCCTGGTAAGAAAAATGTGTGTCTGTGTGTGATTGTGATAGACATGGTAATCCTATCCAAGACTGTGATTGGCTTTATATACTGTGGCCAGTAAATGATGAGCACTATGGTATTGTTATATGTTTCGGATGGGATATATAATGATTGAGTACCGGATCACCCATGACCAGGCCCTACATAAGGTTTGGTAAATTGATTTTATAATAGGAATAGTTGTATAGCACACATTCTGCCATTAACAAGGGCTTTCGCTTCAAAATATTGTAAGTTTACCTTCCTTGTGCTTCAAAGATGTTCATGATAATTACTCACTTAATACTTTTCCCGACTGCTGCTCTCTTGTGGTTATTACAGAACTTTAAGGTCAGATTTGTTTGAATGCCTCTTCCTAAAAGAGACCAATAGTCACAAATGTACAGCTCTACTCTTTGTTTTCAGGATACCATTGTTCTGCACAAAATGGACTCCTTTGTTATGGAAGCAAAGAACATCTGCTGCACTCGGATATAGAGTTAATTGACTCCCAGGGAGTAAGAGTAGCGAAGCTAACTGTAGCCCAGACTGTAGGTGGCAACAGCCTCATCGTCTTCTGGCAGGAGCTCATTGGACAGGTTTCCATGATTATTTTCTATATGCAGCAAGCATAGTATTACTTCTGCAGATGCCAAGAGCCCACTATGCATGACCTTCTGCCCAGAGTGCCCTGCACACAATCAAAATCTGAGTATAACTGTTTTGTCTGGGAAGGGGGATGATGGAGGCATGAGTTATTGTTTCAGCTGTATACTACCAATAGCGAGAAAAATATTGGTTTTCAATATTGCAGCCTAAATAGAGAGTACCAAAATAACGTGACGGTAGGTCACAAATTTCGCCTGCTAAAATGGGGCATACCACAGAGAATTTCGGGAAAACAGCAATTACAACGCAGTCTCAACCATGCATGCAATTACAATGAAAGCGTTACCACGCACGTCTTTACCATGCATATGCATTTACCATGCATATGCCTTTACCAGGCATTCCTTTACCACAAAAAAGTAAGTATTCCATAGGTAAGTTCAAAGCTGTTTTATATTTATATATCATTTATGTATATATTTATGATGGCAGAGGTGTTTTCAGGTTTTAGAGTGGGAGGCAAAGGTATTTTTAGAGTGTTTGGGGTTTTTGGGTGGTAAGGGAATTTTTAGGGTTTAGGGGGGGTTTGGGTTTTTGGGTGTTAAGGGGATTTTTAGGGTTTAGGGTGGGTTTGGGGTTTAGGGCTGTAAGAGAATTTTTAGGGTTCAGGGTGGGTTTGAAGATTTGGGTGGTAAGGGAATTTTGGGAGTTTAGGGTGTGTTTCTATAAGGGTTGGGGGTTGTTAAAAGTACAAAAAATATATATATATATACATAAAAATATTTATTTATTTTAATATATATATGTATGTGTGTGTAATTAAAAATACATATGTATTTCAAAAATATATATGTATATTTAAAAACATATGCACACATAAATATATATATGTATGTGTGTATAAAAATACATATAAATATACATATTTATTTTTAAGAACGCATATGCCTTTACCATGCATGTTTATACAATGAAAATGTAAGTATTTCACAGGTAACTATGAAGCTTCTAAATATACACAGGCTTTTTCTCCCCTGTAAATATCGACAGTTTGACCTGATGATATTTATCTGGAGAAAATTGCAGCGTTCTGTTTTGCAGCCAAATCCCTAATTATGAAATGTGCGGTAACACAAGTTACAGTACATATCACAACAAACCCGGGAGCTAGTAATCAGGCCTTACCTGAAAGTTGTACCATTAAGTAGTAAATAAAATAGCTTGCCTTATAATTTCTTTCAAAGCAGAGGCAGCTGAACCCAGTCAGATTTGCATTTATCCAAGGTGAAAGCCAGAGTTATTACAGAGTGATTTCAGTGCCAGGTCCAGTTGCAGGTTTCAAGTGTCTGGAGAGTCTCTTTGCTGAGGACACTCACAAATCTGTGGTGAAGACAGAACTGCTGGTCATGAATATTTTAACAGACCTCCAAAAAGAAAGACAGAAACCTAGCCTGTGTCTAAAGTTGTATATATCTTTTTTAGTTTCCTCAGATAATTATGGTTTTACTACTGAATATAGACATAAGAATATCGACATATATGAATATTGAGGACAGAATATTGATCTGCACAATAATATCACAAGGTAAGTGCATATAGGAAAGTATTCCACATCTATGTACCTCGAAGACATATGTACTACATAGGTATATATATATATATATATATATATATATATATATATATATATATGTATATGTATATATATATATATATATATATATATAGAGAGAGAGAGTCAAGTGTAGAAAGTCCAAACTTACTTACCTGTCGCTATTTTTTATCAGAGTTTTGTCTTCAATATTTAAAATGTACAACAATTAAAATATATTACTGTCTGTAAATACTACATAAATCTGTCAACTAACTATAATCACAGAGTATATGAGTTACACTCTTTGTGAATGACAGTATGAGTATGAAAGAACAAGCATTTGTCAATGCAATAGGTCTCGCATTTACGCGAGTTTGATCTATTGACATTGCAAATAACAATGCCTTTTATTTTTGTTTTCGTTTTTAAAACATAAATAAAAGGCATTGTCATTTACAATGCAAATAGCTTAAACTCGCGGAAATGCGAGACCTATTGCATTGCAAATGCTTTTTTTGCTTCGCTGCTGAGGCAGTTTCCCTCATAGTGCTTAAACATATGTGACTATAACATGCTCATAAAGTGCTGTATACAGAGTTTTTGCGTTACAGATATTTTTTAAAATTCAATTAAAAACCCCATCATCTCGGTTGAGTAGCTCTGCGTCTTGATATGCGAGGAGCAGTAACTCCAAACATTTGTGTTAGGAGCTCTGTTTGGGTTCTCACTAGACATACAGTGCACAATAAATGGACGCCAGGAATTGTTGTCTGTTATCTTTCTTTGAGTGCCAGACGCAGAACGGTCATTAGAATAGAATTCTCGAGTAGTGATCTAAAGTTGTTCCAAGTCAGGAATAAATAGTTTGTCCAGTCAAGGTTGTATGCTTTATAGTTTATAGACTCTATAACTTTAATTATAAATGTGAGACTACAGGACCCACGATGCAAATAAAAAAAAAAATAGTGCTTACCGACTTATGAAGGAGACCGTGTAATGCCACAAGTAAAAGATCCAGTCCTCATGGGAGGTAACAAATGGCAATAGGGCGGTAACAAGGAGGAACTAACAAGCCTCATTATCAATCGGAAGCCAGCATTTACCAAGGACAATGACACCAGCCAATCAAAAATATGGGAGGAGAGTAGTGAGGCTTCCACAGCATACTCAACTACTGCATGCCTCGCAGAGCGAGCAGCGCATGCGCGCTGCCACTAGGCTCGACCTAAAAATCGCCAGTATACAACTGTGGCGATGAAACTGGCCCTTACAAGCATAGACAAATGTACCTACTAGGAATCTAATTGTACTCATTCATACACAGGACTTCTGTATGTAAATGTGGCATGAAGGCCTCCCTCCTGAGTCTTCATTGGACACTCCTGAGGCCTCTATTGTTTCCATTGGCTTATTTGAGATATTTGCTGTTCAGAACATGCCTTTTGAATGTTTGAGCTACTCAAATATGGACCCCCAGAATATTGTGGTACAATAATATCAAGGACAGATTCTTGAGGGATAGAATATCAAAAGGTAAGTGCATATAGGGAAGTATAGATTTACAATTCCTAACTCCACATCTGAGTACCTTGAAGATATATGCACCACGTAGGTACATGTATATGGAGTTAGGTATAGAAAGTCTAGACTTACTGTAGAGTTGATATTTTTGTAGATAGTTTGTCCTCAATATGGTGTTCCATCAATAATCTGGGGTTGATACTCAGGGTGCACGCCCTTTTGGATCTATTTCATGTCACCTTGAGGAGATGGGGAAGGTACAGAGGGAGCACTGGGTGCATAGTGTAAGTAATAGATGTGCAGTTCATGTGCATCCAACACACAGAAGGTGATGGGAGGTTGGTTGCAATTAATCTAACCACTTGCAATCACTTGACATCGTTCTTCTGCCCATCATGCTTCCTCAGATTAGCCTCAGCCCTATACAAATCAGTCTTGACCCTGCTCCAATACGAACATTCCATACTGAACTGCAAAGCCTTGTCCTCTCTGAACTGGAACACAAGCAGCCCAAGACTGGCTTCACCCTGATTGGGGCTCTTCAGTAGGGTGCATCACAGTTGCAGTGGCACAGTGAGCAAGGCACCCATGCATGGTGATACCCTTGGCTAATTAGGGCATTACATCTACCACACAAAAGGTGACAGAAGTATACTTTCAATAAGTCTAACTACTGCCAATCGCATCCCAACCCATCATTATTTTGCTCACCAGGCCTCCTCAGATTAAACCTAGTATATACAAATCATTTTGAACTGCAAAACTAGGTTCTGTGCACCAAGTACATCCTCAGCTCTAGTTGCTTTGAAATATAGTCAGGTTTATCCTTTAATATATTTTTATTTTATCCACTCATGAAGTTCGTCAAAGAAGTACACAATAGAGGGAGAGAAATGTGTGAAATAATCACTTCCGCTGTTCTCTAAATATAGACCAACCAGCCCCCATGCCAAAAATAATACCTACCTGTTCTATCAATTTTCTATCATGATAACTATTTCCCCTATCCAAGCGCACACCAATAAAGTGTCGGGAACCCTAAGAAAAACACACAAAATAACAACAATATTGAAAAGGATGCAATATCAGCTGATAGATGCATTTGAATCAATTATTCACCAATCACCTTTTCTCCAACCTATATAACTTTGCAGAGTACCCATACAATTAAACAGAGGTTCAGCATCAGAACGCAGGGCTGGAGGCATTGTTTACTTCTTAGTATTGGATGAACATGCAGGAGCAATACTCCCAACCCACTTAAACTAAGGGGCATATTCACAAGGAGCTATCGCCGAATTAACGACACTTTATCGCAGCCAAAGTCGTGACAAATATACCTCCCCATTCACAAGCTGGTGTAAACAGCCCACAGCACCAGTTTTCCCGCGATAGCAGCCGCAAAAAACATCGCCACAGAGGACCCGCGCAACTATCGCTAATGAGATGCAGAGTAGGCGTTCCCGTGCCAAAAGGCGCAACAACATCACACCTCAACATTCACAACGACCAGCCACATCGGCGATAAAAACACGAAACAGGCGATAAGGCGCGTTAGCACCAGGAAATCTACACCTGCTCTGACCTGGTGTAAAGTCGGACGACAGGCTGCAAACCAAAAGGTAGCACAGCCCAGGGCTACATCAGAAGGGCAACAGATGACATGGAGCCACCCATCATGTGGCCCGGACACCCAAGAGGGCCACAACACCCACCACCACCACCCCCTGGACCACCCCTTCCTGGCACCCCCCCAACCAAAGACATGCCACATCAGCCACACCTAAACATGTACAAAATATTCCGCTTGATGTCGCACAATCACAACTGGTGACATGCATGTGTCGTCACAGAAATGAGCAGCACACATTCACTTTCGAAGCAACAAATGAAACTTTATTAAAATGAACACCGAAATGAAATGAAGACATATGGCCGCTCCCCTCGGGACAATACGTAGGTCACAGCCTGTAAGACAAAAAACATGATGAGAAGGTGTGTCCTGCGCACATCAGAGGACAGAGAGAGAGCGAAGGAGAGAGAGAGGAAGAGAGGGAGGGAGAGAAAGAGGAAGAGAGAGAGAGAGAGAGAAGAGGAGAGAGAGAGGAAGAGAGGGAGAGAGAGAGAGAGGAAGAGAGGGAGAGAGAGAGAGAGAGAGAGAAGAGGAGAGAGAGAGGAAGAGAGGGAGAGGGAGAGAGAGAGAGAGTGCCGCCCCTGCGCAGCCAGGCCACACTGCTCACCTGCTGCCACCGGTGTGTCTCCAACCACGTGCCGGTATGTATAGCAGGACACCAGGTCACACATCTGAGTCAGAGCTGTCAGCTGAAACAGAGTCCAGATACATGACTGGCACAGTACACACACTTGCACAAGACAACATCGCCAGCCCGCCCATGCACACCCAGGCAGAGGCACCCCAACCCCTCCCGCCGCCCATCGGAGCATGCCCGCCGATGCACACCCAGGCCTCAATGCTCACCTTCCGCCACCGGCGCGTAGACAGGAGGTCCCACCACATGCCGCTGCAAGCCACAAGCCCGGGGCCCGCGGACATGGCACCCGCCACATCATGCAGCCCGCTCCGCAGGCAACCAGGTCTCACGTTTGGTGCTGGGTCTTGATTACTCCATGGCATAGGACATACCAGTGCACCCGGCACCATCGCAGGCTGCACACCCGCTCAGCCCAATGGGTGCCACCAACTCTGGGATCCCGGAAGCGACGCCACTTGGCGGTAGGCCCACGCTGCCCGCTGGCTCTGGCCTACACTGCGGTCCAGCAGGGCACACAAAACCTGAGCTGTCCGGACCGCCGGGATGGGGCATTATCGCAGGCTGCACACCCGCTCAGCAGCTTAAGGTACCACTGACTCAGTGCACCCAAAGTCACCGTCCCGTGGCGGGGTGCCTGTGCCGTCCGCAAGGCCCCGTGTGCCACTAACCCTGTGCAACCCCAGTCTGCGCCACGTGGTGGTAGGCCCGTGCCGTCCACAAGGCCTCGTGTGCCACTAACCCTGTGCAACCACAGTCTGCACCACGTGGTGGTAGACCCGTGCCGTCCACAAGGCCTCGTGTGCCACTAACCCTGTGCAACCCCAGTCTGCGCCACGTGGTGGTAGGCCCGTGCCGTCCACAAGGCCTTGTGTGCCACTAACCCTGTGCGCAAAAACTCATGGGCCCTTAATGATTGAGAACCGTGGAGCGTCCATCATCCAGTCACCACCGGCAGAGGGAGGAATGTGACGTCGTCGGCCCCTTATGTTGGCGGAGTCACATGGCCTGTGACGCCTGTGCCGGATGGGTGTGGTGTGCGTGCATGCTGACAACTAGACCAGTGACCTGCACACCACCAGCGAGTACGCCTGCGACGGGTAGCATTGAGGGCCCCCCTCGGAGCGTTAGCGGAGTGGTCTGGTCTGCCGTACGCCGGACCAGCGCAGGGCTTGCAACAATGACTCGTGGGCTCTGGGTGTGGTTCAGTCCATGTCCGGACAAGGAAGTGACTGATGCATGTGTCCCTGTTTTAGTGTTCACGGGACCCGGAACACAAAATGCAATGTAGCACCCTCTGACTGGCATCCCACAGGATGAACATCATTGACGCAAGGGAAGTCACTGTCCCTACATTCATCCACACATTCACACATGAATGATGAAAGACATGACACAGCAGTGCGTCACTGGATGTTTACTGCACATCCAGTGCAGTTATGCAGCTGGAGCGGTACAGGGCAATGCCGAGCACACTACACAATATGGGCACGTGGAGGGCCAGCCAGAGTCCATCTGGGGATGACATGTACTGCGGAAGAGGAAGGGTACAGTCTGCAGTCTGGTCGCCGTGTCATTGGTCATCAAACAGGATGTGGCAGTCCATGTCGCTGTCCAAGGTGAGTGCATCGGAGTGTATCGGGGGTCAGTGGAAGGTCATGAGGCCATGTGCGGGACCAAGCAGAAACGGGCCAGGTGGCGGAAATGTATGCTAGTGCCTCCTTCTGAGAGCCAACCCATCCACGTCCTCGTCCTCGGATGTGTGCTCTGCCCCACCTGTGGGTGTTGCAGTACCAGCTGCGGCACTGTGTGCCACTGACACATCAGGGGCCTGAGTGGATACGCCTGCCACATTGGGAGGCACTGACACACCAGGGGGCGGAGATGTGGATGGTCTGGGGGCAGCCGCATTCATCAGCGACACACCTTGTGGCAGCAATGCCATGATGAAGTACTGCAGGGCATGGTAGATCCCTGCTACATTTCGATGGTGTGCAGCGGTGACTGCCATCCTTTCCGCCTCCATCCGCACCATGTCCTCCATGAGCCTCCACATGTGTGCCAGCTCACGGCTGGCATCGCTGGAGCCACTCTGAGTGGACAGGTGTTCTTCTCTCCGCGTCATGACTCCAGCGATGTCAGTCAGGGCTGGTTGGAGACAATGGGGCGGACGTAGACACCCATGGATGGCATCCAGTTTGGTAGCCATGAGTTCGAACCCCACCCGCACCTGCTCAGCCGTCTCCCTCTGGCCCTCCAGCACACGGCGTTGGAAGGCCATGTGTTGTTCCTGGGGGTCTTGGGAGAGTGCCGGGGCTGTGGGTGCCTCCTGCTGGGTGGTTTGGGTGGTGGGTGGGGTCTCATCGATGTGGCTGGGCTGCCCTGATCCTGGAGGTGAGTGGTGGATGAGGTCAATGATGTCTTGGATGGTTTGGGTGTCGATGCTGGTGTTGTCCTCCTCGTCATCAGTGAAGAGTGGCTGGGACTGCTCTGCAGGAGGTGTTGACGATGTCCCTGCGATGTGAAGGGGAGATGGTGTATTACAATGTGTCCAAATGTATGTAGCCGCATGGTACAGGTTGACATTCAGACAGCATGGCATTGTACATTGTGACAGTCTGTGGGTCTGGGCGAGGACCCAGGGTCATTGTGGGTGTGCACTCTGCCCTGCTTGCTTGTGCATGTGTGCCATTGTGGCCATCTCAACCCATCCCCCCAGTGCCTGGTGGTCACTCACCCTGTTGCGGTTGTGTTGTGTCCTGTCGAGCAGTGTCCGGTCCCCCGACTCCAGCCACAGTCTCCACACTGATGATTGTCGACACCAGCTCCTCCATGTCATCCAGCTCCAGCTGTGGCGCTGGGCCCCCACCTCCGGTCTGCGTTGCTGCCTTCTGGTTGGCGGTGAGTTTCTCCTTGGTCTTCCGCTTGATGTCATTCCATCGCCTCTTGACCTCGTCCATTGTCCGCTTGTGCTCTCCGACGGCATTCACCTTGTCGACGATGTCCTGCCATATTCCAGTTTTGGTGCCCAATGACATGTTGGAGGTGACGAAGAGTTGTTGATGGTGTTCCATCACCTCCGTGACTATGATCCTGTTCGCTTGCGGACTGAACTTGGTCTTCCTCGTCTTCTTGTCCTTGCCCTTCCCTGTCCCCGAGGTCCCAGGCTGGTCGTTCGGGGTGCTTGTGGGGTTGCGTTCATCCTCTGTGCCTATTCCGGCTGCCTCCATGGTACTTGGGTGTTGGTCAGGTTGTGTGTGGGTGTTTTTTCTACTTTTATGGTGATTTTTGACGCCTGCCAGGTGTGTGTTGCAGGCCTGGCGCTGCTTGCCGCTGATTTCCTCATCGCGCTTTGGCCCATCGCGTGTTTTTTGGTGTTGTGGTTTGTGTTTTTATCTCCATCGTGGTGGTTGTATCGCGGACATTGTCCGCGGTTTCGGCAGACTATCGCTTGCTACCGCCTTGTTGTGAATTCCACGTTGACACGGGGTTATTTTCCCGCGATAGGCTGCGATATTGAAAGTTGCGTTACGCTACTCTTGCGGTAGGTATCGCACGTTCTTGTGAATATACCCCTAAGTTTCTTTCAGGAAAGGAACGTCTGGTGCTGTCTGGTCTGAGCCTTCACAAACACAAAGAACGCCCTATGCGGCACTGCTCTAGAAATAATCTACATTTTATAACACACCATGAACTCTGGCAGATTCTAGAGAGATGCCATTCATCTTGGGTACTTCGTTATAATTTCCCTTGTAAGCCAAGGTGTCTTTGCAAGGCAATCATAATATAATATTGCTGCAACCTGGACCTCATTACATGGATTTTGGATTTTCTTGCCAAGAGCTATTGCTTTCATGTTGATTTTTGTTGAAGGGCATAGGAAATACAGAGAAGTATCCAGAAATGTGTGCTGTTGATAAAAACTAATTTTGACCTATTTTTTGAAAATGTATATGTATTCTTCTCAAGTTAGGATTTGTTCAATTTACTAAGGGATATTCTGTGATGAAACAAGAAGGATTCCTAAAGTGGACTATGTTGTTCAGGTTGTATATCAATGCCAAGCATACTGTATACACATACAGATTTCCAAGAGTAGGGAACAAAAGAAACTTAAATTCATTGATTACTTTGCAGGCCTACAAAAGTCAAGTAGAAACAATAGTCCATCTTCCACAAAGAGAGTGCACAGTGAGAAAGCTGGAGGTAGATTTTAAGTTAAAGGGAGAGTTGTTAATGAACACAATTCAATTCAATTCAATTCAAATTGTCTTTATTCGAACTTCCAAGGACATATCATAAAAGATACACACAATAACGGATAAGAAAAAGACAAACAACATTATAGTCAGCACTTGTTAATAGATAGCAGCCACCTTTTCCATTTAAAAATATAAGCACAGATGTCTTGATATACAATAGATAAAATAACAGGTCAAGAAGGATAATTTGGCTGCAGCTAAAGTGATAGCGCAACAGTACTGGATCCAGAAATAGCAGCAAAGAGGCAAATGAGTATAAAATTTTGCATCAGTGATGAGCATATAAAAAATCATTTTCAGAGGGATAATTGATAAAAAGAGCACTAGAATACATTATGTAACAATAAATAGTGGGAATTAGTGTCAACAATAGACATTTAAAATTACATTTCAAATACAGTGATTACTGGAGCCACTAAAGTGCTTTTGTATCAAAACAACATACTCTTTCTCTTTGCTAAAGTGCACTTCAGGAAACTCGCAACTGCAAAGCAGACGTTACAGTCATTAAGTTGCTGTAGGTAATAAAGGGACGCTTTACACTTAGAAAATGTATGTCTGCGCAGTAGCGATAATAAGAATTTCCTAGTAAAAGGGAGATAAAATTGGCAAAAAAAGACAAAGTGTAAAATAGTTTGACTCGATTGCTCATCACATGGACAAATGGCAACAGTTTCAGAAGAATACTGGCCTAAAGGAAAACATATAATCCAATGAAACGACCCCAAACCTGAATCTTGTCAACATGTTTCTTTTATAGACATTGGTCACGTATAATAAATACGGAGCAATTGAGGGGGACACTTGAGTGAGGCAATAATCTCTTACTGAGGGTTTCATCACTTCAGATAGTTCCCTAGAGGATTGCTTATCCTTACGGAAACTATCCATAACCCACTTTCTTTCCCCTTTGCCGCTTGTCTATGGGTGCTCAAACAATGAGACACAACCAAGTGTCGAAAGGCAGGTTTTGATATATTGGAGCCAAGGGATGGACAGACCACGGGCACAACTTAGACAATCTCTAATAACAGCCCGGTTAAAATCAGCTTCTTTGTTGGACCAGATTGAGCACCAGATGGCTAAAGGGGCTGCATTAATTGTATCTTGGACATAGTCCATACCTAGCTCCAGGTGGAGGGAGAAATGCGGAGATGAGGGGGTACCCCTAGAACTCGACGGCAAAATCTGTTCTCCTCAATCTGCATAGCGTGTGCATCCCTACAGCCCCAGATACCAATTTCATATGTCAAGATCGGTAAGCATTTGCGATTGTAGATCTCTAATATTGGAGCAATGGGCTTTTTACCAATGGACATTGCAAGCGAGAAACTGGTGCCTACAGCTTGTGTGTATCGGATTATTCATTTTTTTTCACAAGTAAGCCACGCACAACCTTCGTCGAACTCCAGGCCTAGGTAAGGGAAGGAACTAACCCTCTCCAGAAGTTTGCCCTCTATGTTTAGACTACGGGTTTTAGTATTTTTTGGGCCGCATATCATTGTAAAAGTTTTCCTGTAGTTTGGCTCCAAGCTTAGGTCCTTCAAAAAACTGAAATAGCTGACGATAAGTTTTTAAAGGGCATTCGCAGTCCTTGCCAGGTGGACTGCATCGTCAGCATATAAAAGCCCAGGCACTGCCTTATTCTCCACATGTGGAACGTCTGCCCCAACTGAAACTAAAGTATTCTCCAGATCGTTAGTATAGAGAAGGAAAAGGATTGGGGCAAGGACGCAGCCGTGTACATTCGCCGGCACCACCAAACCTAACTGAAGCAGAAAAGTCATGATGGAGCTGCCTTAAGAATGTGACAGGGGGGGCGTGGCTACGCGGCGTAACGTGATGGCCGCTGCTTAGTGTAGCTCCATCCAAACCAGCTCTCCCCCGCATATCCGACACACTGATCCGGCAGCTGAGGGGGGCACAAGCAACCGGAAGGTGCAGGGCACAGTAACCAGGAAGAACGGAGCCAAAAGACTGTCTACAGCCGAAGTTACAGGCTGCGTAACCTGCGGCCTGCGCCGGGAGCCTGAGCCGGGGACTAGAGTGGCGGCAGTGACCGAATACATGCTGACGCAACGAGGCCAGCTCGGGCGCAACACCCGGGGAGGTGGCCGAGCACCGGAAAGTGAAGCGCTGAGACCCGCGGCACTCGGCCCGGGGTCGGCCCTCCGGAGGATCAATTGGGAGCCGAAAAAGCACCAGTGCGACTCGCGGAGTGCTCACAGCCCACACAGAGAGGAGACCGTGTGGTGACACCGGGACATTGGGACTGGCCTCAAATACATAAAGAAGGGGTGGTGGCGATCAGGTGCCTGCGGAGGGGAGCAAGGGCCCCCCTCCAGTGCCCCCCCTGCCTTCCAACCCACACGCACTGGACAGCGGAATACCGCAGGTGGGGCCCCCCGCGGCACGACACACAGTTCGAATGCGGAGCAGCGCCCGGCGGAGGGAAAGACTCCGCAACAGTGGGGCACAGAGTTGAGGAGCACTCCCGAATGCTGGCCTGAATCTGCGGACTGCCGGATCGGAGCGGGTGAGACAGAACTGTACGGTGAGAGCGGCGGGGAGTGACAGCACCCTCTAGTGAGGTGCTTCGCAGCCAAGAGGAACATCGAATCCGTTAGAACGTGGGGCAGCAACCAGCACCAACTGGGGGAGTGGTGGTGGCGGCTGGGGCAGCCATTGTGAAATTCAATACCCCGGAGAGAGACCGGCTGAGGGACTGGGACCCTCGGCACTCCTACGCATACCCCAGTGGCCCCCGCCATCTATAGAGTCCGTGAGGGGGGAGCCAAAGTATCCATAGTACTCCACAAGAGTGTAACCGGGATTGGAACAGCCCCACATCGCAGTCGTAGGGAACGGGCTGAGTCGCCCAGAGACGGATAGGATGAAATCTACGAGGGGACCCAAAACTGTCCAAACGAACAAACTTGACCGGTACACGTTCCCCAAACACATGCTACAAGACCCACCACCCAGAGATAAACACACCGGAGAAAAGGGGGGTGAACACCCAGAACTCACCTTAAAAGACGTGATGGAGGCAATAACTGGGGTTAAAACCTTGCTTGAGCACAAGATGGACTCAATCTCGATTGAAGTTAATCTCATCCGAGCAGATCTCACAAAAATCAGCGAAAATGTCAAACAGGTGGAGATCACCACAGTGAGCCTGATAGATGACGCCACACAATTGCAGAGAGAAGTTGGCGAACTGCAGAAATTCCGTAAATTCGCAGAAAGCAAGCTGGATGACTATGAGGGACGTCTCAGAAGAAATAACATATGCATCCTGGGAGTCCCGGAGAGATCAGAAGGCCAGTCACCGGACCTATTTGTGGAAGACCTTATCCTTTCCCACCTACAGCCCAAAGGACTGGGAATTTTTTTTGTCATAGAGAGGGCCCACAGAGTCCCTGGAGGTCGCCCGAAACCGGGGCCCCCCCCCCGTCCGATTCTGGCTAGAGTCCTCAATTTTCGTGACAGAGACGTTATACTCTAAAACGCCAGGGTAGCCCCCCACTCCGTTACGAAAACGCTGACATAACCTTTTTTCTGGACTTCACCCAACTGGTGCAGAAGCAGAGGCGATCCTTTGTGGCAATAAAAAAGAAACTCAGAGACAGGGGCTTCAAATATGCTATGTTGTTCCCGGCCCGGCTCCGGGTGGAGGAGGAGGGGAGGGCATGGTTCTTTGACCACCCAGAGTCAGCTGCTGAATGGTTGGAGAGCCGGAAGGAATAATTCAGAAACTGTCAGGCCCACAGCAAGCAAACAGATTATAATGTAAACGAACGGTGGGGACCCATGGAGCGATGGAGCCTCTCCTCCAGATACACCGGATCCATGTCTAATACAGGAGCAGGTACCCGGGAACAATGATAGACTGGACCTGGCTGGGGTACCTTCCACGGACAAGTGATAATGCATGATTAGGCAACCCCTCTTGGGGGAACAATTCATAATGGTCAACAAGTGGGGGGGTGCGGGGACGGAGCACCACGCACCTCAATTTTCTTCTTTTAGTTGACTAGTTGGGCGACAGGCACTCTGCAAGTTCATTATGGGCAGTTTAGCGCCCAGAGTGCAGGGACGCAGGGAGGGGGGTAGTTGGGATGTGGGTTTACAGTTATTGAATGTTGTAGTGTTTAATGTTATGGTTTTCGCATCGACAAGACACATTGGCATTGATACAGAGGATACAAAGACTTATTCTAGATCCAATGAGTGCACAGTGGGACAAAAGTGTTAAAATACTGAGCTGGAATGTCAACGGGCTTGGGGACAAGGTCAAACGCAGTGTCGTCCTGCAGTATATTAAACGGCAGGCCCCTGACATTGTCATGCTTCAGGAAACACATCTGGTAGGAAACTCCTGTAAGGCGCTGCATAGAT
The DNA here is from genome assembly GCA_963921515.1 of Calotriton arnoldi. NCBI lineage: Eukaryota > Metazoa > Chordata > Amphibia > Caudata > Salamandridae > Calotriton > Calotriton arnoldi. The sequence continues at coordinate 1,542,812 of CAWUFW010003038.1, forward strand.
GGGGATACAAAATGGTGGCACACGCGGGTTTTACGACTAGCTCACGAGGCGTTGGCATTATGATGAGAAACTCATTTCCTCTCGCTGTGAGTTCCACATGGTCGGACGATCGGGGTAGATATATAGGAGTCACGGGTCTGTGGGAAGGGCACACCATAACGCTCATGTCAGTATACGTACCACCTGGCCTGCAGAATACCACATTTAAAGACCCGGGTACTATCTTACTCTCGCTACCAGAAGGTCTTCTAGTGATTGGAGGCGACTTTAACTCAGTGGCCTCGGGTACATTGGACCGTCACCCTCCACGTGAGATAGGACCATCTTCCCAATGGCTGCCTGACTTTCTTGAGGCTCTGGGACTAGCTGATGGGTGGAGAACGTACAACCCAGAAAAAATCCAACACACTTTCCACTCCGGGGCCCACCACAGCCTCTCCCGCATAGACTACATCCTTGTCCCTGCTTCACAAGTCACTCACATACACGAAATCCATCACTTAGCCAGGGGCATCTCCGATCGCTCCCCGGTGTGGGTGCACATGGTCCTCAGCCAAGTAAGGGTGGGGAGAATTGCCCCCATTAGCCCATGGTATCTCCGGGATCCTGTAATTCGCAAAGACCTCATCAAAGCCATAGATAATTATTTTCAAGAAAATGAGGGTACAGTGGACTCCTCCCGGACCCTGTGGGAAGCTTTTAAGGCAGTAATACGGGGACAAGCCCTGTCACTAATAGCTGGGATGCAGAAAGATAGACAGAAAGAGATCTCAGAAGCCGAGGCAGTGATCTACCGGCTAGAAAGGGAAGTGGAAACTGAGATTACACCAGAGAAACTACACTTGCTAAGCCTTAAACAAGACGACTACAAGGCTCTGGCAACCGAAAGGGCCAAAAGTCTAGGAAGGGAAAAATTGGGCAGAATATAAGACCTGGGAGACAAAGCGGGGAAACTAATTGCTTGGCTCGATAAGAAGGAGTGGGCAAGTAGACTGGTTCCAGAACTCAGGGGTACGGATAGCACTTCCATAACTGACCCACAAGATATCGCAAACCGGTTTGCCAGCCACTTCAGTACTGTATACACGACCACTGCACCCTATACTGAGGATGACTCCCACGAGTTACTACACGATATTGCGCTCCCCACACTGTCCGAGGAAGACTGTAATTTTTTGGACAGCGATTTGACAACGGACGAAATAGCGCAGGCCATTAGATCGCTACACTCAGGGAAGGCCCTTGGTCCCAATGGTATACCCATTGAATTGTACAAACTCAGGCCTGACAAATGAGCCCCATACTTAAAAACCATGTTCAATGAAAGTAAGGAGCTTGGGATGTTACCAGTGGACCAAAGGGTGGCTACATTGGTCACCATCCATAAGGAGGGTAAACCCAAGACTGATTGTGCCTCATACAGACCGATCTCGCTACTAAACGCAGAGCCCAAAATTCTGGCCAAGCTCCTTGCCAATCGCTTAGTCAAAATAATTGGGGGTCTTGTGCACCCTGATCAGTCGGGTTTCATGCCTCACCGTAACACGGCACTGAACTTGCGCAGAGTACATGGGGTTCTGAGGAGAGCAGCCACGATCCAAGAACCAGCTATAATTGTGTCATTGGATGCGACTATGGCATTTGATACCGTCGAATGGCCAATTCTTTTGGCAGTGCTTGCGAAAATGGGGTTTGGTCCGGGCTTCACTCAGTGGGTGCGCCTCTTGTATACCGAATCCCTGGCGCAGGTCGTGGTCAACAATAAAAAATCGGATACATTCACACTGAGTCGTGGGACCCGTCAGCGGTGTCCTCTTTCCCCTCTTCTGTTCGCCCTAGCTTTAGAAACATTGGCGGCATGGATTCGAAGGAACCCAGTAATACGAGTCCTGCGTTGGTCCCCTGATAGGGAGGACCGTATTTCACTATACGCAGATGACATACTATTATACCTGGCCTCCCCCAGGCAGTCCCTGGTGTCGGTCCTGGACATCCTGGCAATCTTTGGTAGATACTCTGGATTCTCCATCAACTGGAATAAGTCCCTCCTATATGTTCTCAAGGGAGACCCTCCCTCTCCACCACGGGACTGCCCGATTCAAGTTAGCTCAGTGGGCTTCAAATATCTGGGAATCTTTGTCTCCTTGGACCAAACACTCCGTTTCAACCACAACCTTCTCCCTCCACTGCAGCGGCTTAAGCGTGATATAGCCAGTTGGAAAAAGCTTCCTCTCTCGCTACTGGGCAAAGCGGCTCTCCTTAAAATGATGTTGTTACCCCGCCTTTTGTATGCCTTGCAGAATTCACTAGACCCTGTCCCGATGACGCATTTTAAAGAAATTGAGGGCCTCCAGAGGGATTTGTTATGGGACGGGAAGCCTTGCATTTCATTGAACAAGCTCACATTGAATTGGTATGATGGGGGAATAGGCCTCCCAGACATCAAAAAATACTACTGGGCAGCACATCTTGCGGCCATCAATCACGGTACCTATGGTCGCCCAAATGATCCAGGATATATCATGGACAGGTGGCTACTCCCGGGAGGGAATTATAACAGGGCACTCTACTCAAAACCTAACCGATTCCCACTGACGGGCCCAACGAAACACTCGGTCCACATTTGGCATACTGCCACTAAAACCTTAGGATGGGGGCAGAAACTTACGTTGGCGACCCCTTTATGGGACTCTGAAAAGCTGGGTAATCTGTGGAAGTCGAAGGGATTCGACAGGTGGGAACTTATCGGGATCTCACAAATCAAAGACATGTGGGAGAAGGGCGAAGTGAAGACATTTGACTCTCTACAGCAACAACATGAGTTGGCTGACTCAGAGCGCTTTCGGTATGTGCAGGTCCGCCATGCGCTGCAAACACACCTTCCCAAGGGCTCCTCCCCCCCTGAATCCTCCCCGTTGGAAGATAGATTGCTGGATGGACACCTGCCTGAGAACATCATATCATTAACATATAAGAAATTGATCAATAATATGGCAGATCCCCTCCAACCCCTACGGGAAAACTGGGTAAGGGATGGCATCGAACTAGATGATGAAGAATGGCAAGAGGCTGTATCTTCCCCGAGAGTGGTGGCGATCCCAGCTAGACTTAGACTAGTACAGCTCAAAATTCTTCACAGGGGCCTCGTCTGGTACAAATGGGTAGAGCTGAAGGAGGTGAGTGTAGGCGAAGGTGCGGCCACGACGGCACATTCATGCACATACTATGGGAATGTGAACACATACAATCCTACTGGCGAAAAATACACGACATACTCAGCGACGTACTCACATTAGTCCTCCGCCCAGAGGCACGTAGGTGCCTCCTGAATGTATGGGAGCCTACTGACTTGAATAGTTATCAAACACAATGGGTTACGCTGGGCCTAATGTTGGCAAAGAGGAACATTGCACAACTGTGGGGGGCGGCACAACCACCCACGATAGAGGCCTGGGAAAAAGACCTCGATTGGTGCATGTATAGAGAAAAGACTGTTTACACGGCCTGGGGTTGCCCTAAAAAATGGTCTTGAATCTGGAGCCTGTGGAACTCCTACAGAGGGAATATCTGCAGCCCACCACGTAGCATCGATCAGGAGGATTCCCCTACCCCGTAGCCTGTCCCTGCAGTGTGATGTTGCACAGAGCTGTTATTTACTGTCTCCACTAAGTAAGAATGTACTGACTTCTCTGTACTGTATATCTTATGTCGATGAATGTTAATAAAAATAAATAAAAAAAAAAAAGAATGTGACCAGACCCGCATCAACACCCATGTTTTCTAAGATGACCCACAATTTAGAGCGGGAGACTTAATCAAATGCAATTAACAGGTCCATAAATGCCAAGTGAGTGGAAGCGCCCTTGGCATATTTATATTTTGCCACGAGATGGAGATTGAGGCACTGTTCGATTGTGCCAAGCCCCTTTCTGCACCCATACTGGCTAGGAGCAAGTATGCGGTTGGCATTAATCCAGTCCAGTAAGCGGTCCAAAATGATTCTCCCAATAATTTTAACAGAGGAATCCAAAAGAGATATCGGGCGGTAGCATTTAACGTCGTGCAGATTTCCTTTTTTAAACACGGGCACGATTACAGATGAACGCCACGACCTGGGCACTCCCTCACTGCAAACAGAATTAAAAACTGAAGTTTGCACCGGGGTCCAGAACACTGGGTCTTCCTTGAATAAATCAAGTGGAATGCCATCTGACCCCGGAGCCTTCTTGCCTCTGCTATTAGCAATTGCTTTAAAACCTCCTCTTCATTAAAAGCAAGGTTTGGGCACGTTATAATCATCTGTGCAGGGGCATCATCAGCCCTGCAATCAGAGGAATACAATCCAGCATAATGCGCCAGCCATGTCTCTGCCGGAATGTGGACAGTTACTTTGCCAGTTGGTGAGACGGGGGATAGAACAGACCGCAATGCTTTCAAGAAGGCTTGTGGGTCTTTAGAATGGCATGTGCCCACTATAGGCTCCCATTTTTCCTCCTTCATGGCCGACTTTATTCTTTTAATGGCATGCTGGTACAACTTTCTACTTTCCTTAATCGCAAGCTGGTCTCTAGGGATTTGCTTTAAGGCCCTACTTAGGGTGTTATTGGCTACTCTAAAGGCGCTATCAAACCATGATTTGACATGGTGATGCGGCTGGACAATGGCAGTGGCGGCTTGCATAGGGCATGCTGCGGGGCGGTGGGGCGCGGCGGGGGAGGGGCAGGGTGGGGGGGTAGTAAACTTGGACATACGTTGGAATGGAGGAACGTAATAATTACTTTTCTCCGTTCCGTCGTATGTCCGAGTTTACTGCCCCCCCACCCTGCCCCTCCCCTGCCCCGCCCCACCACCCGCAGCACGCCCTATGCGAGCCGCCACTGGACAATGGGTCTGGAAAGCAGCATTTTAATCTTAGCTAAGAGAATTGCAAAGTCAATTAGGATGCAAGCCGGATCGCAGGGTATGCATAGCACCTGGGACATAATGCTGTTCATGTTCGCGGTTCGCCATACCACCCTACGCCTTGCGTCCTTAGTAGATAGGACCTGGGAAGGCAGAGGCTTAGGTTTTTGTTGCATATGTGGTAGCACTATCTTGGCAGAAATGGGATTGTGGTCGCTATAGGTCTGAATGAGGACCTCACAATTCTTAATAGATGGAGACATACTCCAGGTGACAAAAATATAATCAATAGTGCTCCCTGCGCCCCGCCCTATGAAGGTTGGAATGTATTGGTCAATAGAGTTAGGAACCTTATTGACCATGCCCCTTTCTGCCAGATGGGAGAATAAGGCCCGCCCCCTAGCGTCCATCACATTACAGTCCGACTCACGGGAAAACAGATCAAAGGTAGTTGGAGAAAGAGGAGGAGGGTGCCCCAATTTAGCATTAAAGTCCCCCGCCACCAGCAACTTAAGGGGGCATTCCACCCGAGCCTCTCTCTCCACAAGCATGTCAATTAATACGAAAAATCCTTGAAAGTCACCCTTGGACGAGAAGTTGTTATTGTAGAAGTTTATCAAATAGATCTTATGGGTATCTTTCCAAGAGAGGCAGAAGGCCTGCACCTCCCCCTGCTCCGGGAATAGCTGTGCAATTGAACAGCCAATATCCACTTTAAACCAGGCCGGCAAACATCCTTTGGCTCTGCCAGATGGAGATGGAGTCATCAAATGCAATATCATTTGTCTCCCAGGTTTCTTGCATGAATTCTATATCGTAATTCACGATAAAAGATTGCCATCCGTCAGTCAGAATTTTGGAGGCTAGACCCGCTATGTTCCAATTTAGGAAGTTCAAACAAGCATTATCTGTTGGGCCTTCATCCATACGTGTGCTCACACTGGCCCCTACAGAAGAAAGATTCTGTGTAGGAATTAGTGGACAGGTGGGCAGCAGGGAGTAGACTGTCAGGTGCCCCGTCATTATTCAGGACACAGGGTCCTGCGCATGAGTTGTTCTGTGAAAGGATAGTATACGTTTGGGCAACTGGAATGAAATTGTAGGGGGCCCCACCCTTCTCTAGTAAACCCGGGACCGTGGGCTGAGGATTCTGAAGGGAAGTGGAGGGCATTTGGGCAACAAAAGTTGGACTAACAAGTACCCTGCCCTTCTCCTGAAGGCCGGAGCAAACAAGCCCCTCACTAAACCATCAATCAATATCCTCCAGCCCGGCCAGGGTTGAATATCTGTTGTTCAAAGGGAGTATCGCTTGGGGGGGGGGAGTCTGGGCAGCACACTCGTTTGAGGAATAAAACTGCCAGGGGTACAGGATCGATTAGCAAGATGCTGATAAAAAAAGCCAAGTGGCACCATCTTAACAGGGCTAGTTTTAACCATTCCTATACTTGCTTTGTGCACAATTTCCTAATCGACCATAGGATTACGAAGGTTGACCACAATGACATCCCCACTATGCCTGCGTCCCCCACCACCAATCCCTCCCACCCGTCTTGCCAGCAAGATCTCTTTTGATATGTCCCAATTGCCAGCAACGTTGTTGTTCAACCAATGGATGGATTTATTCATTAGGCCCCTGGTGGATTCCAATTATCTTCTGCGAGCCTGGGGACATTAGTCAGAGCAACGACATAGGGGGCGGATGCAGGGGGAGATCAATCACAGGTAAAAGGGCCTGGCTTGGAGCATGGGTTACCGGTTGTTTTACAGGTTGGTTTACAGGTAATTTGACATGTGGGTGATGTGCGTCCAAGCTCTGGGCAGATGTAGTAGGGGGTAAATCCGAGGTCAGATACTGAGTACAAATGGAAGTCCTGGAGTCCGAGGGCTTCACCAATTTAGATTCAATTATTGCTAGTCATTCAAGGATAGGGCGAAATTTGGAGTCCAAAAGATCACCTATGCACTTACTCAATTTGCTCCAGGTATTTTCATTAACCACTGCTGAACCCCCAGTCAAATCGTCATTGCCAGCCCTGTTACGCGAGGCCATTTTGCTGTTTGTGGCAGGGTTTCTAGACTTTGTTGATTTAACAGTTTTCCTCCTGCGCATGGCTTTTGGGCCACTCTCCCCATCAGATTCACAGAACTGATCACCACCCTCCGTGCCCGTTGGGCCGGGCATTGTTCCCTCTCCTGGTGCCGAGAACCCAGCCCCCAAACAGTCTGGACCGACACCCAAATTTTGACCTTGCTCCACGGAACAAACATGACCCGTTGACTCCATTGTTGGGCTTGTTACTATAGATACACTCTGCATCGGTAACGGCTCAGAGGAGCTTTGTTCGATGGGCACATGAACAATGTCTTCGGTTGTAAGAGAAAGGCGACGTTCCACCAGCCGGATTTCATTAGTGACCATGTCCACAGCCCGAGTTAAATAATTGTCAATATTCGAACTGGTACGGGGGGGAGGTATCACGCTGAGGACACTTGAAGCATCCTTCCTCTTGCCCATATTTCAGGCCTATTTGGACTAAGGTGGGACTAATGGGAATAAGGACAGGTAGACAGGCAAAAACTAGCCCAGATATACACAGAAAGCCACGGCTCTCAGGACGTAAAAATGGGGAATAAAATTAGGGGGAAAATAAGACACAGTACCTTATTCCGTAATGGCTGCTTAAAAGGCTCAGAAAAAACCAGGAACAGGCCTGAGGGGAGGGGGCCCAGCCCAGCCTCTTCCGGGCATTGATGGGTGCAGATGGGCCTGCCCTTGGCTTGGACTTTGCCCAGGCGCGGCCCTGGCACGCCCGCATGCGTCCCGCACTGCGGGAGCCCCAAGCTGGCTTTATGCGCCTCCGGGCGCGGCAGAAACACGTTTGTCTTATAGATCTCCACAACATCACACAGACATCCTTGATCATCAGTAGTGAGTAGTCAAGTGTCTCTGCTTTCTCTCTTATTCTATTCACCTTCCTCAGTTTCTACTACTGACAGCTCACAGCATTAGATGAGCATTTACATCTCTGTGTCAATTTATACAATGGCAAAGAAATGAAATTTGCAAACTTCTGTAGAATTTTTAATTATACTATCTTGAATGTCAGTAATCAATCCCAATCCCACTATCTCTTCCAAATAGTCAGTTTTGAACGACGTAAATACATATGGACACAATTTTGAAGGAAAAATGCCTTGAAGTTTAGCTGGACTGTAATGGTATCAGTGAATTACTTCTTATACGGTCATTTTATTCTGTTTGATTAAATGTAGCATTTACACATTGTCCAAGTCAGGCCAATACCAAAATAGAGATGTTATTTCTCTCTTCAGACTCTTTTTCTAGATGAGGTTGTCAGCATTGTTGCGGTCGAACTGCTATAGGGAAATGAATATGATACTCACCAACAAACCATTAAAAAAGATGGTTTGCACTATAAATTAATATTGGCTCATTCTGTGGTATAGAGGAACATTTGACAAAAGTCTCAAATAATCAAGATGAGTCCTTAATAAGTACCAATGTAATATACAAGGAGCCATGCCCAAACATCTTGAACCAAGACATGCATGTATAATGGAGCCTGGAACAGTGAAAACATGAGTATGATGAGATTCTGTTCTTAGTCATCAGACCCCCTATTGTGATAGACTGTAGTCCAACCCTGCTTTGGTGAGGTGATTGTTAGGAAGGTTCTTGACTTTGTCCAGTTGACAAACAACCAGAAGCTTAAGGCTTTGGTACATAGACCCCTGCATCAAAGATGGCCAACGTATATCCTCCTTGGAGTTCAAATCTCTGAAGTGTACAGCATTCGGCCTTGCACCAAATATTCTGCAATGAGAAATATGCACACATGAGAAACCTCTTTCCAGTACACCATGTATGAATATGGTTACACTGAAATGAAAAAGGATTATGGCTCACCCATAAATGAATATACCTATTAAACCAAATTGTCGCTAATTTGACATGGTCAGTGTGTTACAAGTTTGTGATACTTGTAATTTATGCATGTCGATTCGAGGGCAACAGAGATAATGTCTGGCCCAGATGATTTTTTAGCATGCCCATTATTCCTACTAAGTATCTAAGCTCTGTCAAAGCTAGGTTTGTGCAAACGTCTTAGACATGTATCTTTTCCAGTCTTTGGGGCACTAGAGTCACCCAACCTTGAAAAGTGAATCTAAAATAGATCAGGCCTCATATTCTGGGTGTAAATGGTCTAGATAAGGGAGATGATGCAGTAGGGGAATGCTGTGGACTTCTGTATGTTCTTACAGCCCTCCTGGATTCAAAGTGTGTTGCTGGGTTTGTAATCTTGGAGCAAAGAGTCATGTCTCTTTCACAATGAGACTTGGATCGCAGAACTGCTTCTTTCTGTTAACTGCACTCTGACAAGGTATAGATCTAACTTCACATGAAGTGATCCCCTGCAGACAGATAGCAGTTGTGCCTTTAATTTGAATGTCATGTACCTTTGGTGGCAGCGAAAGTTCCAAGAGGAACTAATGTTGGCCTAGGAAAAGGTTTTTTCCCATTTCCTCACAAACCTTTGTGAAAGTAGCTGACAAGCTGTCATTAGCACAAAACATAATTTTAATGTGAGGAGATAAGTTGGTCCCACCTTATCCTTTAAGGAACATGATCATAGAATTAGGTCATGAAGGACATCTTGCACAGGTGGTGACCAAATGTAGGATACTATCTACATAGAATGAATCCATATGAAGTGACAAAAGAGTGTGTGGTCTGCTTGGGGCACGACAAGCATCGTATGACCACCACACCTCCTTTGCAGTTTACAGAGTAATCAGAGGACCCAGGGTTAACTTAGCAGTGAACTATGTGGAACCTTTCAGTTAGTTGCCAGACAGATACAGGTATCCCATTATGTTGATTGATTATTTATTACAGTAAATGGCGCAAGTAGATTTGGTAACTGAACCTAATACTAAGAATGTGATCAGTTTTTCATAGTGTTTATATAAGGGATAGTTTTCTCAAAGAACTTTTCTCCATTAATGGGGTACAGTTTGTTTCTACAGAAATGTTCAAATTCTGTCACTGCATAGAATGAGACATCACAATATTTTTCTTTGTCACACGGGGGCCAATGCTTTTGTGGAATCAATTAACAGGATTGTAGTAGAACATAGTCACAGGGCTTTAAGGAACAAATTGGAAATGAAGAAGTCTATGGCCTGAACATGTGGCCTCATCACACTAACCCTAATCCTTTACTTAGAAGAGTCCATTTTGAATTCTCAATCAATCATCAGGGAGTTGTAAAGCATGCTACTAACCAGTAAGGGTCTTAAGGCGCTGGGGGGGTCGGGCAGCTGCGAGGTCTTCCGAAAAGCCAGGTCTTGAGTTTTTTTCTGAAGGCTTGCAGTGTATGGCTTCGTCTGATGCTGAGGGGGACTTCGTTCCAGTGTTGGCTGTGATGTAGGAGAAGGATCTGCCCCCCGTTCTGGCTCTGTGGATGTGTGAGATCCCTGCAAGGGCTAGGTCGGCGGAGCAGAGGTTTCTCTTGGGGACGTGGAATGAGATTCTTTCGTTGAGGTATTGGGGTCCGGTGTTGTGGAGGGCTTTGTAGGCATGTGTGAGCAGCTTAAAAGTAACTCTCTTTTCGACGGAGAGCCAGTGGAGGTCGCGGAGGTGTTGGGTGATGTGGTCTTGTTATGGGATGCTGAGGACGAGCCTGGCTGTGGCGTTCTGGACGGTCTGGAGTTTGCTAATGAGTGATTTGTTGATTCCGGCGTAGAGGGCGTTTCCATAGTCCAGCCTGCTGGTGATGAGTGCATGGGTGAGGGTCTTCCTGGAGTCGGGGGGGATCCATTTGAAAGTCTTGCGGAATATGCAGAGGGTGTTGAAGCATGTGGAGGACACGGCGTTGATCTGTCGGTTCATGGTGAGTGAGGAGTCGAGTATGATGCGGAGGTTGCGGGTGTGGTCCGTGGGGGTGAGAGGGTGTCTGGGGTGGGGGGCCACCAGGTGTCATCCGATGCTGCGGGGCTGGATACGAGGATGAGGACTTCTGTTGTCTCAGAGTTGAGCTTCAGGCAGCTGCTGCTCATCCAGGATGCGACGTCCTTTATTCCTTCCTGGAAACTGTGCCCAGTGATGTCTGGTTTCTTGGTGAGGGAGAGGATGAGCTGGGTGTCATCAGCGTAGGATACTATGCTGAGTCCGTGTTTTCTGACGATGGTTGCAAGGGGGGCAATGCAGATGTTGAAGAGCATGGGGCTGAGGGAGGTTCCTTGAGGTACTCCGCATCTGATCTCTGTGGGTTTGGAGAGGTAGGAAGGGAGTCTTATTCTTTGTGTTCTGCAGGAGAGGAAAGATCAAATCCAGTCTAAGGCAGTTCCCTGTATGCCAGCATCGTGGAGTCTGGTGGTTAGTGTGCGGTGGGAGATGGTGTCAAAGGCTGCTGAGAGATCTAGTAGAATGAGGGCTGCAGTGTGGCCTTGATCGAGGAGGGTGTGGATGTTGTCAGTGGCAGCTAGAAGGCGGTCTCAGTGCTGTGGTTGCCGCGGAATCCGGATTGAGATGAGCCGACGATGTTGTTTGCCTCTATGTAGTGCGTTAGCTGGGTGTTGACGATTTTCTCAATGACTTTGGCGGCGAAGGGGAGGAGAGAGATGGGCCTGTAGTTCTTGAGGTCCGTTGGGTCTGCGGAGGGCTTCTTGAGGAGGGGTTTGATTTAGGTGTGTTTCCAGTCATCGGGGAACAGGCCGTTTGGAGGGCGCAGTTTATTGTCCATCGTAGTTCTGGTGCGATGGCGGAGGCGGCCCTGTGGAATATGTGCAGTGGGCAGGGGTTAGTGGGTGCTCCGGAGTGGATGCTCTACATGGTCTTTGCTGTGTCTTCTGTGGTGATGGGATCCAGGTGAGGAGGGTCTTCTGGGTGGCGTAGCTGGTGGATTGTGTTGGGTCGGTGCCTTGGTCTTGGTCGTTGAAGTTGTCGTTGAGCGTCCTGATCTTGTGGTAGAAGAAGGAGCTGAGTTTGTTGCAGATGTCCTGGGAGGGAGGGACGTCAGTGGTTTTGCTGTGGGGTCTGGTGAATTCTTGTATGAAGGTGAAGAGTTCCATGGAGTTGTGGGATTTGGAGAGGATTTTGTCCTGCAGGAAGTTTCTCTTCGTAGATCTGATGAGTTGGTGGTGTGCCATGGTGGCGGCCCTGTAGGCAGTGTGTGCATCGGGGTTTTGCTGTTACTCCATGCTTTCTCCAGTCATCGGCACGAGCACTTGGATTCTCGGAGGTGCATGGTGAACCAGGTGGCTTTCGCGTTGTATTGTCTGTCGGAGTTCTGGAGGGGGCAAGCGTGTTGGCGCAGTCGGTGATCCAATGGTGGAGGTCCTTGGCTGCACTGTTGGTTGCTGTCGTGGTGGGGGGAGTGCGACTGAGGGCAGAGGTGAGGTGCTCTTCGGTGATCTTGCTCCAGTTTCTGCGTGAGAGGCGTGGCATAGGCTTGTGTGCTGTGGGTTTCGAGAAGGAGAAGTGGACGCAGTGGTGTTCCGTTCAGAGAGGTTCCGTGGTGTGACTGAAGCGGATGTTGTTTCCTCCAGCGAATATGGAGTCAAGGGTGTGTCCTGCCGTGTGGGTGGGGGTGGAGATGAGTTGCTTCAGTCCAATGTTGGCAAGGTTCTCTAGGAGGGCAGAGGAGTTGGGGTCGCTGAGGATGTCTAGGTGTAAATTCAGGTCTCTGAACAGTACATAGTCAGTTGAGGCAAGGGCGTGGGGCGCGATGTAATCTGCAATGGTGTTGGTGAACGGGGAGCGGGGTCCGGGAGGTCTGAAGGCGAGTGTTCCATGGAGTGTTATTCTGGGTTTGGGCTGGATCTGGAAATAGATGTGTTCCATGGGGGGCGAAGTGTCGTTCGAGATGGAGGTTGTCATTCAGAGGGAGCTTTTGCGGATGATGGCGAAGCCTCCTCCGGGGCGGTCGGGGGGTCTTTCCTAAGGATCTTGCACCTGTCGGGAATGGCTGTTGCGATGTCAGGAGCAGACCTGGTGTTGTGAGGAAGGGGACGTCGGGCGAGAGGGTGTTGAGGAGGTCCCATACTTCTACTGCATGTCTGTGCAGGGAGCGTATGTTGAGGAGGATGTAGATCAGGGGTTTGGGTGGGCTGGCGTCCGGTGGATTGGCGGTAGCTGTCTGTGTCTGGAGGAGGGTGAAGGTGCGGCAAATTCTGAGGGTGGAACATCTTCGTCCAGACTGTGCATTGCTTGGATGAAAAAGCAGCATTAGAGAAAGGGGCAAGGGAAGGAAGTGGATGTGTTTATTTACCCAAGAGTATGAGAACATCAGAACAAAGCAACATAGGTCTATGATGTCAGGCACAGTGGGAAAGATTGTGCTTGGAAGATCAATATTGGAGATTGGGCACGGATCAATAACCCCACTCATGTGTCGAAATGGAAGTCAATCTTTAAATCTGTCACAATTCAAGATGAGAGCAGGCACGCGGTCATAGTTTAGGGGAATGAATGGTGAAATATGGTAAGAGTGGTGAAAGTGCATTATTTACTTTGAAAGAGGAAGCTGCCTGCTATGTGAAGGACGATGGTAAAGTACAAAGGCATTCAAAAGAGGCAGGGCAAGAAGATTCTTTGGGTACGTGTTGATCAGGAATCTGTATAAATTGGCCATGAAGTTGCTGTATAATATTAGTATTTTTTTCTGTCCATCTATTATCCTGTGCTATTTCATTCTTTCTTTGCTGTTGTTACTTCTCTGCTATTATTACTGCAGCTTTTGTGGAGAAGTGGAATGCTGTAGTAATGTACCATTGAGTTGGATGTCACTTACCTTTGATGGCAGTTAAGTTTCCAAGAAGAATCGTGGTGTGTCTGTGGTGGTTTCCCTCCAGCAATTTAGGTCATTTGAGCCTGACACTGCTCAAGAGCTGTGGTAAATAAACTCTTCATTTCACTGGAAATTGATTGTCTTTTGATTGATCTCCACAAACTTGCTACACAGACTGAAGGTTGTTGACACTTAGCCAAAGACAATGCATTAAACTTTTTCCTTCCAGGTTTGTCAAGCATTAGTTGCCAGTACGAGGTATGTTGGGAGGGTTCTGTTTAAAGTGGTTTAGCTATAAAGATCTAAAGATAGTGTCAGGGAACAAGTGGGCACTAAAGTAGTGATAGGTTGCTTGTTAATGTTAGGGATGAACTGCTGAAGGATATAAGGCATTGAATTCAAATGCAGTTGAGGGTGGTCATGGTCTTGATTTCATTTGAGGATTTCATTTTTAAAAGCACTAGTTCAGTATCTGGCTTTAAGATTTGCTTCTCAGTCACATACAGAGTGTAAATCTCATCATTTGTTCTCCTGATAAAATCTGTTTAGCTCTGAAACTTGGCACTTAAGCCTATCATATGTTTTCTATTTCTCTCTCCCACTCTTTCTTATTTGTTGACCACACTCTTTTCAAATCTCTCTCGCTCTTTCTGTCTGAGGCCTACTTTTCACTGTTGTGGGAGAACTTCACAGGTAGCTTGAGAGTGTGGCTCCCAGTCTTTTCGGGTCATGGGCAACAACCCAATGTGCATGTCCCACAACAGATAAAACCCACTAGTTTTGTTAGGACCAAGAATTCTAGGTTATCAGTGTGCAAGTTTTGCCTATTTTCACTTCTATGTGAAAGAGGAGTATGAAGAAAATATATCCCCCACTCCCCCACCACACAGCTCCGTCTGTGTGCCCTGCTGCTGCCCCTGATTGTGCTCGTTTTTTTCCTTTCTGTGCCCCCTTGCTGCCCCTGATTGTGCTCGTTTTTTCCTTTCTGTGCCCCCTTGCTGCCCCTGATTGTGATCGTTTTTTCCTTTCTGTGCCCCCTTGCTGCCCCTGATTGTGATCGTTTTTTCCTTTCTGTGCCCCCTTGCTGCCCCTGATTGTGATCGTTTTTTCCTTTCTGTGCCCCCTTGCTGCCCCTGATTGTGATCGTTTTTTTCCTTTCTGTGCCCCCTTGCTGCCCCTGATTGTGCTCGTTTTTTCCTTTCTGTGCCCCCTTGCTGCCCCTGATTGTGATCGTTTTTTCCTTTCTGTGCCCCCTTGCTGCCCCTGATTGTGATCGTCTTTTCCTTTCTGTGCCCCCTTGCTGCCCCTGATTGTGATCGTTTTTTTCCTTTCTGTGCCCCCTTGCTGCCCCTGATTGTGATCGTTTTTTCCTTTCTGTGCCTGTTTCCCGCCGCTGCGCCCCTGCGGCCCCGCCCCCTCACTGCCCATTCGCTGCCCCATTCCCTGCTCCTCCCTCCCACCTCCCCATTTATGGCGGCCGCTGCGCCTAAGGCAAGCCCGTCTGCGCCCGTCCGCGCCGTGGCCGCGCCCAGCGCCAGACCCCCTGGTCCGGGCATCCCCCGCGCCCGCCACATCAACAGACACCGATACGACGCCAGCACCCTCCACGCACTCAACCCCGGAAAAGATCACGCCTGCTACCAGGCCACCCCGAAGCGCACCCAAGGGCCCTTCACCTGCCGGAACTGCAGCTTCGCCAGCACCCGCCCCGCCAAACCACCGCCCAGGAAAGAACCCAACTACCTCAGATGCATCCTCCTCAACACCCGCTCCGCCCGCAAACACGCCATCGAACTCTGGGACCTTCTCGACTCAACCTCCCCAGACGTCGCATTCCTGATGGAGACCTGGCTGAATCCCGCTTCAGCCCCCGACATCGCCATTGCCATCCCGGACGGATACAAGATCACCCGCAGGGACCGCACCAACGGAGTCGGAGGAGGCATCGCCATCGTCCACAGGAACACCCTCAGAGTCTCAACCAACACCGACGACACCCTCAGCACCGCCGAACACATGCACTTCCAGATCCACACCGATCCCAACACCACCCTCAGAGGAACCCTCATCTACAGACCCCCGGACCCCGACCACAGTTCAGCGATTCCATCGCTGACTTCGTCAGCACACACGCCATCGCCTCCACGGACTACATCCTCCTCGGGGACCTGAACTTCCACCTCGAGAACAACAAGGACACCAACTCCACCACCCTGATCGACAACCTCGCCACCCTCGGACTCAGACAGCTCGTGACTACACCCACCCACGCCGCCGGCCACACGCTAGACTCCATCTTTTCCGCAAGCCCACACGTCTCCTTCAACCACACCTCCGAACCCCACTGGACTGACCACCACTGCATCCACTTCACCTACAGGAAGCCCACCATGCACCACCACACCGAACAAATGCCTCGCCGCTGCTGGAGCAGAGTCACGGAAGACCAGCTAACCACAACCCTCGCCCTGAGCCCACCCGCCGAACCCTCCGACCCCGACACCGCCGCCCGCAACCTCAGACAGTGGATCGACGACTGCGCCAACACCCTCGCCCGCTCAAGAATCCGCCCAACAGCCACACCAGCAAGAAAGCCACCTGGTTCACCGAAGACCTCCAGGCCTCCAAACGAACATGCCGAAAACTGGAGAAGATCTGGCTCCACGAATGGACAGCGGACAGCTACGCCGCCCACAAGAGCGCCACCCGCAATCACCATCACCTCATCCGATCCGCCAAAAGGGCCTCACTCAAAGACCGCCTAGACAACAACGCACACAACAGCAAAGAGCTCTTCAACATCGTGAAGGAACTCTCCAACCCCAGCTCCAACACCAACGACATCCAGCCGTCGCAAGACCTGTGCGACTCACTGGCCACCTCCTTCCACCGCAAAATCGCCGACATCCACGACAGCTTCAACACCACGACCGCCCCGGCAACCACCGAGACCACTGCCCCCACAACCACCAACCGCCTGCTCTCCTGGACCAACATCAACGACGAGGACACCAGCGAGATCATGAACACCATCCACTCCGGTTCACCGCTAGACCCGTGCCCTCACCACATCTTCAACAAAGCCAGTACAGCCATCGCGCCCCATCTCCTGAAAATAATCAACATCTCCTTCGAGACAGCAACCTTCCCGGAAAGCTGGAAGCACGCCGAGATCACCGCCTTACTCAAGAAACCCAAGGCAGACCCCAAGGACCTCAAGAACTTCCGACCCATCTCTCTGCTCCCGTTCCCCGCGAAGGTCACCGAGAAAATCGTCAACAAACAACTGACCCGCTACCTCGAGGAGAACAACATCCTGGACCCTTCCCAGTCCGGCTTCCGCAGCAACCACAGCACCGAAACCACCCTCATCGCCGCCACCGATGACATCAGGACCCTGCTAGACAACGGAGAAACAGCAGCCCTCATCCTCCTGGACCTATCAGCTGCCTTCGACACGGTCTGCCACCACACACTACGAACACGCCTTCACGACGCCGGGATACAAGAGAAGGCCCTGGACTGGACCACATCCTTCCTTTCCGGCAGAACACAAAGCGTCCGCCTCGCCCCTTCCGATCCAAGGCCACCAAGATCATCTGCGGCGTACCCCAAGGCTCCTCCCTCAGCCCAACGCTGTTCAACATCTACATGGCACCCCTCGCCCACGTCGCCCGACAGCACAACCTCAACATCATCTCCTACGCCGACGACACCCAGCTGATCCTCTCCCTCACCAAAGACCCTCACACCGCCAAAGCCCACCTCCACGAAGGAATGAAGGCCGTCGCCGAATGGATGAGGACCAGCCGCCTGAAGCTGAACTCGGACAAGACGGAGGTCCTCATCCTTGGTTCCAACCCTTCAGCCTGGGACGACTCCTGGTGGCCAACATCACTGGGAACAGCCCCGCCACCCACCGACCACGTACGCAACCTAGGGGTCATCCTCGACCCCACCCTCTCCATGACTAAGCAGGTCAACGCCGTTTCCTCATCCTGCTTCAACATCCTCCGAATGCTCCGCAGGATCTCCAAGTGGATCCCCACCGAAACAAGAAAAACAGTCACCCAGGCCCTCGTCACCAGCAGGCTGGACTACGGAAACGCCCTCTACGCAGGAACGACGGCTAAGCTCCTGAGACGGCTGCAACGCATCCAGAACGCCTCTGCACGTCTTATCCTCGACATCCCCCGACGCAGCCACATCACACCCCACCTGAGAGACCTGCACTGGCTCCCTGTCAACAAGAGGATAACCTTCAAGCTCCTCACCCACGCACACAAAGCACTCCACAACTCCGGACCAGCCTACCTCAACAGACGACTCAGCTTCTACACCCCCACCCGCCAGCTCCGCTCGACCAGCCTCGCCCTCGCCACAGTCCCCCGCATCCGGAAAACGACCGCCGGCGGCAGATCCTTCTCCCACCTCGCCGCCAAGACCTGGAACACCCTCCCCACCAACCTCCGACAGACCCAAGACCTACTGGCCTTCAGAAGACTCCTCAAGACCTGGCTCTTCGATCAGTAGCAGCACCACCCCCCTCCTCCCCCAGCGCCTTGAGACCCTCGCGGGTATGTAGTGCGCTTTATAAGTGACATGATTGATTGATTGATTAACTGGATTGAATCCTGAGGTTCCTGCATTTTTGTGGTGACATCAGTATACCACTCTTGGATCAGCAGATGCTGTGAGCCAAACCTAGAGACATAGGCCTGATTGAGTAGGGAAGCATGAAAATTAGAAACAATCAAAGAGGGAGTAAATTAAATCACTCTGCTGATCGGCTAATGACCCTGAAGATTGCAACTTGGTCTAAGAACCTGGTTTGAATTTATGATTCCCATCCAAACAAACATGCTTGTACCACAGACATTTGTTTCTTAGGGTTCGACCCTTAGTACCCAATGATTGCTGAATGTGGAGTCTAAAACATTCTTAGCTTGATAACAGCAGAACTTCGCAAGCTGTATATGTTGTACCAGATATTGTTGTGTCAGGGATAAAAGCGCAAACTTGTATCTAATTCTTTATTGACATGATTGGTTTTCCTTCATTTTGTGATGCTAACATATCTACCATCATAAGAAAGTCATAGCAGTATCTTTCATCAAAAACACACCACAATACAGCAATCCATCATCAATCATATAGCAATTCACCAGCATCATAAAGCCTATTTGCAGCACCATATATGATCAAACAAAACAACAACTATTATATGACTACATAAACATCAGTGTACACTCAAATAACTTTTACAGACAACCATACAATCAAATTATGTCCTCACCCTCCAACATGCATTCACACACACACCATTATAAACCCCCCAAACCACCATAACACATCAATAAATAATACACCCACCCTTGTGGCTCATCTTGCAATGACTCTGCAAGGATTATTTGAAACAGCCAACAAGCAAATGTCTCTAGTGTCTTTGTTCGACACAGTAAATGTGATTTAACAGTGGAGAACATTACTTTTTACTTTCGAATCACCTCCTTTTGAATAGGCTTGGGCGTAATATCAATTATGCTGGGGTAATCAGAGTAATTTTGGTAATTCCACGTTACTCTTTGAGTGGAATTACCGATAATTAAGTGATTCATTCTGCTTGCGTAATTATGAGCATATTTAGTGAGCACAAGTGGCAGTTTGTGCTCACTATTCATTTTCTACTGCATTTAGCACTACGTTTTGCACAAAATGCATCCTCACATTCATTTGGACGCAAGGGAGCAAATACAGCTAAATGCTGGGAGTAAATTGGGGGAAGATTCTACCCCAAGAGCACATTTAGTGAGGTGAGCAGCTGCCCGCACCCGTTATTTGTGTTGTGCTTCATTTAGTGCTATTTCTTAGCACAAAATGCATTCTTGTGCCCATTTTGGGCAGGAGGAGGCCTTTTTTGCACTAAAAAATAGAACTAAAAGCAGAAGTGCTCCTTTGTGTAAATAAGACTAAACTCACAGAATTCTCTGGATGATTACACTATACTGAATTACACAAGTTATGCCCAGCCCTATCTTTTAGTACTAGCTCATGGATTGTTATTTGACAAGCGCCACCCACAAGGAGGTCATGTATATTTTTATTTGCAGGTCACCATTGGCTGCCCTTACACTGGTCTGGGACTTGATATTCAGGATACATTGTTCCTGCTCTGAGACACTTTGATGATCATCCTTTGGAATGAAAAATGGGTAAGCAGGCCATTTCAACTACCACTAGGTTATTTGCTTTAATTCCCATGTATGGGATGACTGTTGCTTTAAACTAAATAAGAAAAAATGCAGAGATTTTAGAAGCTAGAGCTAATTTGCTGCTATAACTTTGGGGTTATTGACAGAACGACTAGATACCAATGCCAAAATGATATTTCTAAATAGAATGGCGTTTGTGAGGATTTGGCTTTACTACATGGTATGGCTGAGGGGCCTTATCATGGACTCTGATAGCACTCCCGAGTCTGTCAGACACAGGTGCAACTTTAGCCCATCTCGGATTGGTTGTCTCAGATGCCCAGCGACTGGTAGCAACACTTCTACTGTGACTACCAACTTGTTGGTTTGAGGTTCTTCAGCTCTTGTGTCCCTGGAGCTGGTTCCAGAGGATCAGCCAATTGATCTTTGGAGTCACTGCTGTGGGTGAAGGCGGGGAACCAACTTTTCCTTGAGTCAAGAGCAGTAGGCACAGTCCAAATCTCACTAGCCCAAAAGTGCAGCAGGTACAGTCGTCTTGGCGGTGCAGCCTCTCTTTGTGTGGGTTAAGGGCAGCAGGACAGTTCTTCTTCTGTCCTCTCTTTGATTCCAGTGTGATATGAGAGGCAGGGTGCCAGGATTTAAATGAATTGTGTTGCGCACACCTTATCCTTACACATGAATCAAATAGTTACTGGGCTTTCTGTAGTATGTGTGCAAACCTGGAAGAGGTTGCCTGCCATTACTATAACGTGTAAAACAAACAAGTGACACTTCACCTGGTACCTGGCTGCACAGCGAAAGTTGAACTTAACACATAATCAAAAAATATATACAAATATGCAGAGTTACAACTTATATGCTTCTAAGTTTACATTCAATGATGTATTGAATTGAATGATATGTCGTGTTTAAACAAACAAAGGTTATGATATTTGGTTGTAACAACATCCAATTCGTTTCAAAGGATTATATACAACATTTCTTGAGTTTAGTCTTTAAAATCATGAAGTTCTTCAACATTCTGTTGTTGATGATGCACAATGCATTTCGGGATAATGAATCCGTTCTTCAGGGGCCTACATGAATACAAACAAATATAACACTCAATCGATAAATGATGCTATATTATATACAGGGACGAGAACCATAACACAGAATTATGAATGAAAGAACAAATGGCAAAAAATAAGATGAAAGATCAATGAGGAATAGTGCAGATTAAAGGATAGCCAGAGCTAGTGACACAAAAATGGTGAAAAACCACATATTCACCAGGATCCTGTGAAACATGCGAAAAATAAGAAAATGAAACTGAAGACAACTGAAAACAAAAACACCTAGTGCCACAACACCGCTCAGATGTATACCGAACTGAAGACGCTTACTGAATGTGAAGCGCAATGTTCTATATGACAAGCATGAATGATGATCACGAAGGTCAATGCACACGTGACGTACTGTGGAGTGCGACAATAAAAGGGGGATATGCATCAGACAATGGATCAATATACAACCCTGTGCGATACAGAGACAAACCCATGAAAACGTGCGAATACCTGAATTCTCAGAGTACCAAAGTGCCGAGGGGCTGGCTCCACCATAGCCCAAAGCTGAACCGTGTAAGCTGCCAACGCTAAAATCAAAACATTAAAGAATAGTATCAAAAGCGGTCACATAGATATATAAACCAGCATAGGTGTGTTCTTGCTCTCCTGCGGAAACGGAACCTACCAGTATATCCGGGTGCTCGTGGGTCACCAAGTTAACATCGTGTTCAGGTGAAACCACACAATGTGGTCGCCGTTATTTAAAACGGCGCCGGAAAATGGAAAACAGACCGAAGGGTATAAACCTAGCATGGTCGCCATGTTGAAATGTAGTGCCCAGAGCAATTACAGAGAAAAAACGAAATATCAAGTTGCCAACACTACAAGAAGCAGCCCCAACAGGCTCAGAAAATAAAAATTCTAAAAAACCAAACAGGGTACTACTGCGAACATGTGAAGAGTGCTGTAACTACGAAAAATTCTTAACGGTCTGAAGCGGCGCTAAAAAATGGAAAACGGACTAAAAAATGATAACCCAGCATGGTCCCCATGTTGGTATATTGTCCCCGGAGTGATTACAGAGTAAAAACAAAGTATCAAGTCCCAAACACTGAAAAACAGGGCCCCAACAGTCACAGTAAATGAAAAAACAAGACAAAGTATTACTACAATAATGTGGAGACGCCTGTAACTAAGAAAATATCAAACGGCAAGAAACGGTAACAAGAGTGCTGTAGCTATGAAAGTCCCTGACAGCAAGAAAAGAAACAAAACAGAGCACCATTAAGAGGTCAGGCGAAACGAGTACTACTGATAAACCTGCATAGATGGTCGAACTGTGTCGCAGTGACCATGGTAACAGATAAAAGTGTTCAGGGGCGTGAAATGCGAAGCTAAACCACTGTCAGGGTCAAAAACCAACTCTAGACAGACAAGTATAAACTGAGAAAAGTTGAGTAGGTGCACCGCATGATGAACACAAAAGTGGCTGTGCTGAAAAGCAGGAAAGTGTGAGTAAAGAGAAACCCCCATTACCAAAATGAAAATCGAAAAATAATGTCTTATGATGCCATTCTATAAACTGTCAACATGAAATCAATGTACTGACATCTTATAACGCCAGATACTGGCCAGGTTGATAACATATGTAGCTGAACCTACACAAATAATGCTATGTATGCATAGTTTATGTGACACATTGCAGAATGAAAAACAAGAGCAACTTTGTACGCTATACTGTCTCTGGCACAATGAACACCTCAATTAAAGAAAGTAAATCATGTCCATCTTATCGTTCAACCCATTCGGGGTCATAGTATTAAACTGTTTTATCCACCAGATCTCACGTTGGGATAACAGTTTTGAATTGTCTGTGTCAGCGCTAATGCGCAAAGTTTCCAGAATTATGAATCTGAGTTGTGCTATATTGTGTTTATGTTCCACCCAATGTACAACTAGATTAGATTTGAAGTTCTTGGTTCGAATCATACGTTTGTGTTCAGTTATTCTCACCTTGATCTTGTGCTCTGTTTTACCTATATACATTAAGCCGCATGGGCATTTAATGCTGTAGATCACAAAAGTAGAATTGCAAACACCTGAATATCTCAATTTGATGAGTTTACCAGACTGTGGATGAGTAATAGTGTTCCCTGTGATTACATTATTGCAATGCACACAATTATAACATTTGCGCATGCCAGTTTCGGTAGTGCTTTGTGTAAATTTAGGTTGTGTTAACATTTCTTTAATGTTCCGACTTCGTGTGTGTGCAAATAATGGTTGTTCCTCAAACAAATTCTTGAAGTCGGGTTCGTGCTGAAGAAGTTCCCATCGATTCCTAATGATCTTTTTGATTGCTGCTGATTTCCTTGAGTATTTGGAAACAAAACCCATGCGATTTTGTGGTATTTTGGTTTTCATAGTGAGCAAATCATGTCTCTGAATGGAAGAGATTCTTGTTTCTGCTTCAGTGAGTACGGAAGATGGATAACCCCTTTGCTTGAAATTGCATATTTGGTTCTCTTTAGCTGACTTTAAAGCCTCCGGGGTAGATGCAATCCTTTTAATCCTCAACATTTGAGAATATGGTAGATTATGAATGAGACTTGGTGGATGGAAATTAGAAAATAGCAACAAGTTGTTTCTGTCTGTTTCCTTTTTGTGGATGGTTGTGTCCAAGTTGGTAGCAGATTTGGTTATCAACACATCTAAGAAAGAAAAACTTGTAGTACTGATAGTGTGTGTAAACTGTATCCGTGCATTTTTCTGGTTCAACTCTTGAATCTTTGACTCTAGTGCCGCCTGGGAACTGTTCCAAATTATGAAAATGTAATTTATGAATCGTCCGTAAAAGATCCTGTTGGGGCTGCGTCTTGTAGTGTTGGCGACTTGAAGTTTAATTTTTTCTCTGTAATTGCTCCGGGCACTACATTTCAACATGGCGACCATGCTAGGTTTATACTCTTAAGTCTGTTTTCCATTTTCCGGCACCGTTTTTAATAACGGCCACCACATTGTGTGGTTTCACCTGAACACGACATTAACTTGGCGACCCACGAGCACCCGGATATACTGGTAGGTTCCGTTTCCGCCGGAGAGCAAGAATACACCTATGCTGCTTTATACATCTATGTGACCGCTTTTGATACTATTCTTTGGTGTGTTGTTTATAGTGTTGACAGCTTACAGGGTTCAGCTTTGGGCTACTGTGGAGCCAGCCACTCTGCACTTTGGTACATTGAGAATTCAGGTATTCGCACATTGTCATGGGTTTGTCTCTGTATCGCACAGGGTTGTATATTGATCCATTGTCTGATGCATATCCCCCTTTTATTGTCGCACTCCACAGTACGTCGCGTGTGCATTGATTTTTGTGATCATCATTCACACTTGTCATATAGGACATTGCGCTTCACATTCAGTAAGCGTCTTCAGTTCGCTACACATCTGAGCGGTGTTGTGGCACTCAGTGTTTTGGTTTTTAGGTGTCTTCATTTTCATTTTCTTTCACGGGATCCTGGTGAATATGTGGTTTTTCACCATTTTCATGTCACCTAGCTCTGGCTATCCTTTAATCTGCACTATTCCTCAGTGATCTTTCGTCTCATTTTTTGCCATTTGTTCTTTCATTCATATTTCTGTGTTATGGTTCTCGTCCCTGTATATAAAATAGCATCATTTATCAATTGAGTTTTATATTTGTTTGTATTCATAGAGGCCCCTGAAGAAGGGATTTATTATCCCGAAGTGCATTGGGCATCATCAACAACAGAATGTTGAAGAACTTCATGATTTTAAAGACTAAGCTCAAGAAATATTGTATATAATCCTTTGAAACGAATTGGATGTTGTTACAACCAAATATCGTAACCTTTGTTTGTTTAAACACGACATGTCATACAATTCAATAAATCAGTGAATATAAACTGAGAAGCATATAAGTTGTAACTCTGCATATTTATGTATATTTTTTGATTATGTATCAAGGTCAACTTTCGCTGTGCAGCCAGCTACCAGGTGAATTGTCACTTGTTTGTTTTACAGGGTGCCAGGAGTGCCATATTTATCCCGGGAAAGAGCCCCGAGGAGACCACATAGTCACTAGCCAATGGGCTACTGGGTACCCTCCTATCTAGTAACGTGTTTCCTGTGATGTGTGGCATCTGGCTATCCCAGAATGCCCCATTCTTGCCCCTTTCAAGATGGCACAACCCTTCCTTGGTCATCAGGAGCAGGGTAGTCCACCCTGGAGGTGCTGCTACCAGTGGGCTACAAGCACCCGGCAAATTTGGGGACAGGTCTTCCTTCTCTGGCTCCCAATGGTCTGTAGGAACAAAAATAATCCTGCTCAGGAGTGTTGTTGCAAGTGACCCTTCAAAGGCAGCTTCCCCCATGAAGCTTACCTTTTGGGCTAGCACCCTGAGTAGCCATCCTGAGAGAGGAGTTGACACCTCACTCTGTGGCAACTGCGTTTTGTTCCTGGCCCTGGAAGTTGTTCACATGTCTCGCCAGGTGGCCAGAGATCTGTCAGTGTGCCAGGGCTTTTGTGTGGCCGTCGGACTAGCTAGAGTGCAGAGTGCCAACTTACTAAATTTGCTTAACTTTAATAGTGACTTTAAATTCGACCTGGGCATTGATTAATTTTACATCACACATGACTTTAAATTCGCCCTGGGCAACGATTAATTTGATATCACACATGACCTTGTTAGGTAGTCCTATTCAGAGAATACACACAACACTAAAGAAGGGGGGACAGGGAGCGTATTAGAAAAACTAGGTCCAGTACCGTTGCTCCCAAGAACTAACATGTAATCACTGTTTGGTAACTGTTCCTAAAATAAAGAACTATAACCAACTTGGTTACATATGAAAGAAAGTAGAGAATGGAAGGGGAGGTAGTCTCTATATGTGGTTCCCAGTTGATGAAGGTGGGGGAATTTCTCCTTTAGAAATTAGTGCCCTCACACACTCTTGCGAGTGTCATGCTTCATCATCGGGCGTTGCTCCTCGTGGGGGTGGCGCTGCTGTCCTCCACGGGCCCCGCGAGAGGGCTCTTTGTCGGAGATCTTTTTAGGAGACGCCGCAGTTGTGCATGCGGGTGTGTGGGCCTAAAAGGGTTGGTGCAAGTGTGTTAAAATTACCCCACCGGTACCCTGAGGTCAATTTTTATTCGTAGGTCCGGGAGGTAAGGATAAAAGAATAATACAAGGTAGATGGAGCACCTCTATTAACAAATACCATAGAGGTCAAGGTATTACTCTGCTGCTCTCAGTGCCCATGTGTGATTGTGAATGGGTGTGTTGGTCAACATGTTTCGCGCTGGGAATGGGTCCCTAATGGATCCCTGTGCGCTTCGTCAGGACCGTGTGATGTGAAATCATGAATAAAAATAGGAGTAGGGAAAAGACACCCTATATTCCTATGGTACCTCTTTTCAGGTGTAAGTGTAATATAGGACATTTCTTAAATTGTGACTTTCAGCTAAGATGGGGTTTTATGATGTACTTTGAATGTAACTTTGTGCTCGATTATAATATTTACACTTCATTGGTATGTTTGTAATTTAAAAGGCGATGGCAGTGATGAAATTGTGAGAAACACTTTTTTTACTTTGTTTGTGATATCTCAATGAATTTTGTATACGGATTAACTTTTCCAATAAAATTTTTTAAAAAGTGCATTCATGGTAAATTTCCACCGCAATGGTGTGGAATTACATGAAGTGGAATAATGGCGTAATTTCAGGAATATCATGTAACAAGTGGAAGAAGCAATTATACAAATTATGCCTGTATAATTTAAAATTTGTCCAGGCCTAGATGAAATGCCAATTACCTTTAAATTATTTTGCTGAGCTGCTTGTTAGTTTGCATTTTAAAGACTTTAAACACTCTTGGATTAAGCACTCTCGGAAGGAGCCACCAAACACTAAACTGATTCATACAAATGTTTTAAAAAAGGCAAAAGTATCAGGAACTAGAACTATCACAATCCCTGGCACAACAAATAAGACCCATGATAGACAAACAAACCTGGCAAATGCATGACATTTTAGCCAGAAAAGTTGTGCTCTTCCCAAACAACCAAGTACTACACTACCTGGAATCCATTGCTTAAACATTATTATTAAAAAGAAACCAAAATAAAATAAATACACAACACAAAAGCACAAATATAATTCCCATTCACATATATTTTATTTAAATTAATACAATATTAATTTACTTTTTATCATACTGATAAAATATGAAATCACATCATACAAAGCCCTATATAATACAGGACCAGAATACTTAAATAGTCACTTACATTTTCACCAACCCACTAGACACCTACGCTCTGCATCACTCTCACTTGCACACTTTCCCCACATATGCAAAAGCAAAACTGTACGTTGCTCATTCTCCTATATCGCACCTAAGACATGGAATGACCTTCCTCAATACATCAAAGCCTCCTCCTCACTTTTTCAGTTCTGCAAGAAGCTGAAGACCTGGTTCTTCATATAAGCACCCTGGGGACCACACACCTTCCAAGCACTGGGATACCCTCTAGGGTGATTAGTGCCCTATACAAATCAACATTACTAACATAACATATCCTAACATAACATAACATCACATCAAAATTGCAATAGAAAAGTATATTAATATAAAATAATTTGTTTTACACATTTTAAAAAAAATATTAAAATACAAAACAATTTACATGAAAAATGGCACCTAAAATAATGAAATACATAACTCATAAATACATTTCTTTAGAGAAAACATTCAATACAAATGATTTACATTATTGAAATGCCTAACAATAAAAACTATAATACTAAAATAGACTAACAATAATATGATAAAATTCATGCATGAAGATAAATACATTTTACACAATATATACCCCCTATATTTCATATTAATAGAATTGAATATTACGTACTGTACTTACTTCCAGGTTATAGGCCTTTTAGAATTATCCTAAATTTACTAAAGAAATAAAAAAACAGAAAAAAATTGAAAATAAAACAACATCAACTCCTTTAACTTCCTCCAAAATGCAAATTTTAAATTAGAAATAAATGTTTCAGGACAACTACAAAAAACAAGGAAAGTAATTTATAAAAATTAGATTAAAATATATGCAACCAAATATTCCCCCCAAAAATGCACAATCTGGAACCACAAATCTTCTCATTGCAACCCAAAGTGACCTGTTAAAGGGAAACAATATACATGCCCACACACAAAGCAAACAATACACACATTACCCATGTTAACAAACATAGAAGGAATAGTACAGCTACACCTAAACTATGACTAAAGCAAATGTCCAAAACACTAAAGCCTACAACACTGATGTAACTAACTTTATAGTTTCACACCACAAATAAAAACAAACTAGCTTTGTACTAACCTAAATATACTAACCTAACTAGTTACCCACCCGACCTACTACTGAAGCTTAAAAAAAGTTCAAATAAATGTCCTTACCTGAATGAAAGATCCACACAGTGGAATCATCATTACAGGATTACCACCTAAGAACAATGAAAAAAGATCAGAAAATACTATGATATTACAGTAAATGGAAAAACCAATGAATTATTTAAAACTAATAAATATCATTACAAAATCTAAAATAAAAGTAAAATGTTAAAGTATAAAAAATCTTATGATTGGAAATGTAACTATATTAACAAATACTGATGAATGTACAAGTAATTTAGAGTATTTACTTAATGTATAAAAAACTACTATGTAAATGAAATATGCAGTCACAATGTTTTCTAAGATTTTAATACAAATAATGGCAATCAGTTTAAAAATATGTTACACTACATTTTTAATGTGTTACATTAACTTATTTTAAATTAACATCACATGTAAGTTAAAATATATATTAGACATTAAAGAACAACATTTTGTATTTTTAAATGTTATTATATTTACTATTTCCATTTGAACCTAAGCAATACTGTGCAAAGGTTTGTACTTTGGGGTGGATCAGATTATCTATTCTGCCTCCAACCTAAATAACAATGGGAAAATGTTTCATTTTGCCTGGGTCAGATTTACAATTCTACCTCAACCCTAAGCAACATCAAGGAAAGTGTTTGACTTTGAGGGGGATCACATTAACTATACCCACTTCAACTTAAGCAATATTGGGGAAAGTGTTGGACTTTGGTGGCAGTCAGATATACGTTTTTCACTCTAACATACAAAACATTGGGGAATTTGCTGGACTTTTGTGGGGATCAACTTTACCATTGCCACTCAACTTAAGGAAACTGGTGGCTGGACTGTGCAATCTAGGCAACATTAGGATAAGAATTTGTGGAGGACCAGATTTACTATTCCTACTCCAACCTAAGTAACGCTGGAAAAAATGATTGGATTTGGGGGCACAATTTTAGCATTCCGGCTGCAGCCTTAGCAACACTAGTGAAAGGGTTTGACTTTGGGAAGTGGGTCAGATCTACTATTCCCAATCTAACCTAAGCAATGTTTGGGAAAATGCTGGATTATGGGGGGAGCAAATTTACTATTCCCACTCCAACCTAACCAACATTAGGGAAAGTGTTTGACCTGTGGGTGGTGGATAAACTTACTATTCTCACTCAAATCAAAGCAATATTGGGCATACTATAGTATTTTGGTGGCCATATGTACTATTCCCACTCCAAGCTAAGCAATATTGAGGAAATAATTGGATCTTGTGGTGTGGGGACAAATTTACTAGTCCCATCCGAATGTAATCAATATTAGGAAAATTGTGGGACTTAAAGGGAGGGGAGTCAGATTTGCCATTCTCATTCCATCATATGCAACACTGGAGAACATGTTTTAATTTACAATGTTTGATTGCAGGGCTGGGTGGAGGGGGGTCAAAGTTACTATTCCTAAATATTTCCCAGTGTTCAATTTCTAAGAATTTTTTAATTAAAAATTATTTTATTTTTCTTATGCCTAACTATAACATCATTTTAACCTTTGTTTTTTTTCAGTGAATTGCTTTTTAAAAAATAAAAAATAATACATTCTTCACATACCTAACTATAATGTATCTTTAACCTTTTGATTTTTTAGTGATTTTGAATTGTTTTTAATGTAAAGTAATAAAGAATTTAACAATTTGTCTGTAATTACTAATCCGTTACCTAAATTAACGTGTTTATTTTTGATGCATCTTGCCCATGCAATGTAGTTTTAGTAACTTAATGGTATAGCTGAATGTGCTAGTTTAACAGTGAGCGTACACAAAGTAATTTGAAAAGTGATTATGAGATGGTGTTGGTTGTCAAGAAGGATCACATTATTGAAATGTATTTTTAATTCAAATAAAACAATCCAAAAAGAAGTAAATTATGATACTGTAAATAAAGAACATGTCTCTGTCTATGCTCCTCCAACCTCTCTCGTGAGAGTGTGTGGACCAAAAGGAGCTTCCCTGGGCGTGCAGTCTATTACCTGTTGAATGTCTCGCAAGAAGACAGCGGGATCAATTTATTTTTTGTCAAAGTTGAATTCATTGTGAAATAGCCAGTATTATTGAATTCAGATATTGTGGTTTACCACTTTCCAGCTATAGTAACTATTCTTTCTTAATTATTTTATTCAATTTGCCGTCTTTTTTATTATCGAGCATCCCATCCTTCTAGAAGACCCCAGCAGGAAGTCGGAGTGGGTTTTACTTCCTGTTTTGACCTTAGTAAGAGGCCCGGGAGAGCTCCAAGGTTGTAATAATTAAAATGTTTATGAAACAGTGACTTTTAGGCATCTATAAACGAGAGGTTCACTGATTTGTTAAAAAGACTATCTTAGCACTATGATGTAGTGAAATTTGGCTTATTTTTAATTTTGCGATCCCACCGGACTCTCGCTGTCCTTCCACAAGAGTGATGTCACACCCAGAAATCACTTCTCATTGGGTTTTTAGCCAAGTCTCTATCTCCTAGTAGGTAGCACACAACATTTCTCTCTGTATTTCTGGAGTCCTGTTTGGAAGCCAAAGAACAATCCATTCTGAGGTTCCCTTTGTGAGAAGCAGGAGAAAGATGGCTTCAGGTGAGGAGAAGAAGGAAGAAGAGATGGAGCAGGTGGAAGAAGAGCAAGTACCACCAAAGAATGAGCCCTTGGTGTGGCTGTTTATTGCTCTGCCACCTAGTGAGAAAAAAGGTGTTATCCAGTTTTGTGGTTTGCAAGCTGTGCCACAAGCAATTTTCGGTGGGCGCAGAGAAAATATTATCTTGGACTCACAGGAGTGTGGCGCCAGATAAAAGCCATGTACTCCACACGTCTGGCTCGAGCATAGATGTAGAGGGACACTGAGGAGGTGTCCATATCAACATCAGTAACCACAGCACAACCTGGCCAACTCGCACCAACAACAAGTTACACAAAGAAATGCAGACAACAACCCTAAGTATCAAAATACTGTGTTGTATTGGCGCCTCTGCAACAACACAGTAATCTGCTCAGAACTCAGTAATGCAGATCTGGACAAAATAACTCCATACCACAAGGGTCCTCCAAGGAAGTGATTTTTGAACTTCACGTTTTTGATTCTCCAAGTTCTTTATCCCTGTTCCTCTTAAATTTGTATTCTTGAGTTAATTTCTCAAAATAAAAAAATAAAAAACAGAATAAATAACCAAAATAGTTCCAGAAAACTTAACAAAAAATGCTCCTTTGAAAGGGGACCACTTATTTTAAAAAATAACTACATAAAGGGCCCAATTATGATGTTGGTCAGAAAGCCTCCGACCGACATCTAAGGTTTACAGTCTGACCGCCTCATTACAATGAAGGTGGTCGGAGTGTAAATCGGCCGGTCTGATCGGCTGGCTACCAACGGGCTCAAGGAGCCCGTCGGCCAGTCGGAAACGCAACGTAATCCCTTAAGGACAGTGTTTCCGCCATCGGGAGTATGTTGTCGGTTTCAGACAGCCTTTCCATGCCGGCCTTTCCAACATGGAAAGGCTGTATGAAAGTGACTTTAGGGGCTCCTAGCAGGTATGGTGCCCCCCATGTAAATCCCTGCACTGTGAGGTGCCTGCCACAGGGTGCAGGGATTTACACAAACTCCTGTTTCCGACCGCCGCATAAGCTCCTATAGAGAAATGGGAGTCTGCAACTGACCATGTGTGGTTGCATCGTAATAATGCAGTCAGTTGGAGGCAACTTCGTCCGACATCGTAATGAGGCCCAAAATGATTTATGCCTTGTGTTTGTGTGTGTGTGTTACTATATCATAATAGCCTCCTGAGGCAGCCTATTACTACTGATAAAAGTTAAATGTATAATTCAGGCACTTGTAATAATACATTATTGAACTTGTAATAATAGATTTATCTTATCTACAAATACATTTTTTTATATTACATTTACATTATTACTCTATTCATACATAATATTAAAAACAATTACAGCCTTAAATTTCATTAGAGCAGGGAATAGACGCTAATAAACAACAAGTACACTGTTATAGGTCTAAGATACAGTTCAGGACCTATAGCAAAGTAGTTAACGTTTATTAATCACTTTAGTCTGCTATAGTGCGCTATGAAGTATTTGGACATAATGTGCATGAAAAGCACAATATTCTAATATAATCCTGTAGGCCAGCCCAACATGCAATAGCACCTGTAAAAAGCCTGCGCCATTTGTAATGCGCTAAAGTAGACATTAAGATCTTTGACAATGCAGCATGCTTTTAAACAGTGCAGACTATTACCATATTCCATGCCATAAGAGCAGAATAGGCGTATAGTGTGCTGTACCAGCCTATGCTGTTAGGTAAAGGTCTACTCCACCATTCTAGCCCAGAGCAAAAGGTAAGGCTTTTAACAAAGGAGCAGGTTCTTAATGGACAGTATAGCTCATTATAGTGTCATACAAGTATTTTAGTAGGTTCTGCCCTATAAGGGCAGAATGTCCTAAATCAGAATATTCTATTTACGTGACCAAAGGCCTACAGACACTGAAGGGTTTCAAATTCCCCACGGTTCTGAAGCTTTTGTTTCACAGCTTTTGCTGTGAATCCTACAGTGTTAATAGCCGTGCATTGGGCCATAGCTGTCATCTATTGAACATTTTCAACATGAGCTGTGAAAGCAGGCTTAAGTCAGCCCCTTGTTCTCTGCAGGTTGGCTGACCTTCTTTTCTAAATTCTGCCCTGCCAGAGAGACCCAGGAATGTCTCCCTCAGACCTTCCAAGGCTGAAAGACAGTGTGAGCAGGGAGGGTGGAAGTGGAAATGCTCCAGTGTGATACACTGAACACCCTCTCCCTTTCTCATCACAATGCCTTATGCACATTCTTTACAGAAACAGGAAAACAGGCAAGCAGAGGATATGTATTAGAATATTGTAATGTTCTGAGCAGCAAGCCTATACCAGATTATATAGCCTGCTGCTGTTCCATTGTCATTAATGGATCTCTCAGCATTACAATAATGCAGCATTGGTTGTTAGCATACCATAGCAGGATATACTGGTCACTGAAGGTCTGCTGCAGATTTTAGGCTTGACTCATAGGCAAGGACCATTCACAAGACACCAGGGGGGAATATTTACAAGAGAATGGCAAAGCAAGGCGTTAAGCTAAAATTGCTAATGCCGTGCTCCGCCATTCTGAAAAACACAGGGATGTGCCTTATTTACAAGAATGCGGTGCACCCCTGCGTTTCCCCCAGCTTTGGGGCTAAATTTAGCTGCCTAGCGCCATCGCAGGCCCTCTTGCATGAAAGGGTACCTGCGTTGCTGGGAATGATTGTTCATGTGCAGGAAGATGTCCCTTCGTTCACATAAACAATCAGTAATATCGATTTGTAACTTCTATGTGTGCTGCTTAATGCAGCACACATAGAAGTTGCAACTCATCATTTTTTAATGACTGTTTATTTGCAGGAAGGGACACCTTCCTGCACATGAACAATCACTAGTGTCGATTTGCTGTTTATATGTG
Source organism: Calotriton arnoldi (assembly GCA_963921515.1). NCBI lineage: Eukaryota > Metazoa > Chordata > Amphibia > Caudata > Salamandridae > Calotriton > Calotriton arnoldi. Next base: position 1,576,752 of record CAWUFW010003038.1, read on the forward strand.
TGCTGCAGAATCAGCAAAAATGACGAGAAATTAATCATTTCTCCTCTTTTCACCAGGTTAAGACCAAGTTTTCCCTGGTCTTATTTTGGGCGCTGCCTTCTATTTACCCCACCCTAGTAATAGGGGGCAGCGTCAAAAAGCATAGGGTGTTGCGGTGGAATGCCCATCGCAACACCCATTTCCCGCCCCTTTCACGCTAAGTGCTGCCTGAAAGGGGGCCTTATTCACAAGGCGGCGTTAAGCCACATTAAGTGGCTTAGCGCCGCCTTGTAAATAAGACAAAGGGCTTATCGCCACCAGAACGTCACAAAAAGTGATGTTCTGGTGTCAATAAGCTCTTGTAAATTCAACCCAGCTCTTTAGTAATTAGCAAATATATAGCTAATTGTTTTCAGGATATTTAAAGAAAGAACCTCTATGTAATCAATGTATGTTTTCAACAGAGAAAAACTAGTAATGTAAAAAAAAGAATTGTCCTTGGAGTATCTAACATACAACATGCATAATGTACATACTCCATATATTATGCACAAATATATTTGGTAAAGTGGTTGTAAATGACCATTAAACAAGAAGCCTGTAATCATACCTGCACACATTGTTTATAGCATACCATGGAATTGCATTAGTATAGTCAAAATGTAGTAAACAGCAAACTCATTTAAACACAAGTTACGTGATGCTTAATTCACAAGTCTGTGGCCCTAATTTACAAACGTTTTGTGCAGCGGCTCATGCAAAGCAGTGCGATTCCAACATTGGGCTGTGATTTGGAGTTTTGCAGATGGGATGCTCCATTACAAATGTGTCAGATATTTCATCTTCCACATTACAACTGCACTATATCTAAGGGTGGACAGAATTTTTAATTCCAACGGTGGAATTGAAGGAATTTATTAATTCTGTGTTACTCTTGTAACAATGAAATTGCTAATAAACTCTGCTTCTTTGACTGCGGAATTAATTTGCAGTGTTTGGTTGTCAAACAGGGCTGGAAGAGGGAGCAGTCCCTCTATGGTTAAAAACCACTACAGATTAAACTTTGATCTGCAGTGATTTTTAAACATAGAAGGACATCTCCCTCTTCTGCCCCTGTTTAAAAACCCTTGACTGCACCTCGGTGGACCCCTGGGTGCCCTTACATAGTCAGAGAATATAAGCTTTATATACTCTGAGTATGTAAGGGAGCTGAGGGGTATGCACAACAGTGGATACCCCTTGGTGCCCTTATGTACTTTGCAGTGATTAATGCAGAGTATGTATGGGTCCTGAGGGGTATGCACACCGGTGCCGAATACCAAATACACTTATAGTGAATACTCTTAGGGGCATATTCTCAAGGGCTTATCGCCGAGTTAGCAGCACTTTATCGCAGCCAAAGTGGCGATAAATGCATCGCACCATTCACAAGCAGGTGCTAACAGCCGATATCACCAGTTTTCCTGCGATAGCAGCCGCAAAAAACATAGCCACGGATGACACCGGCAACTAACGCTAATGAGATGCAGAGTAGGCGTTCCCGTGCAAAAAGCAGCGGAAACACCACTGCGCAACATTCTCAACGACCAGCCAGATCGGCAATAAGAATCAAAAACATGCGATAAGGCGCGTTAGCAGCAGGGATTTAACACCTGCTCCTACCTGGTGTTAAGTCGGACGACAACCTGCACCATGAAAGGGAGCCCAGCCCAGAGCCACACCTGAAGAACAAAGGATGCCATGGAGCCACTGATCATGCAGCTCGGAGCCCCAAGAGGGCCACAACACCCACCGCCACCACACCCAGGCCCCCCCGGCCCCCCCCCCCGGACAAAGATATCTCACATCTACCGTACAAATTCATGAACACGACAATTCGCCTGATGTCGCACAAGTACAACAATTAACATTCATGTGTGGTCAGAAAAAGGAAAAACATTCATACATCTTAGAATTCCAAAAATAATTATTTTATTCAAATTTAATTCAACACCAATAAGTGGAAGAGTCATGGCGGGTCTCCTCTGGACATTCTGCAAGTCAAAACCTGCAAGACAAAATTGAAGATAAGAAGGTGCGTCATGCGCCCAACAAGGGACAGAGAGAGAGAGAAAGAGAACGAGAGAGAGAACGAAATGTAGAGAGAGAGTGAAAGAGAGGGAGAGAGAGAAAGAGAGAGAAAGGGGGAGAGAGGGAGAAGGAGAGAGAGAGAGCAACAGAGGGAGAGAGAGACAGTGAAAGAAAGAGAGGGAGAGTGAGAGTGAGAGAGAGAAAGATAGAGAAAGAGAGGGAGAGAGAGAGACAGTGAAAGGAAGAGAGGGACAGGGAGAGACAGTGCCGACACTGCGCACCCAGGCCTCACAGCTCACCTGCTGCCACCGGTGTGTCTCCAACCACATGCCGGTATAGACTGCAGTCCACCAGGTCCCTCATCTGAAACAGAGTCCACAGCTAATGATGGCAGAGTACATATCATTGCACACGGCAACATCGCTTGGCCGCCCCTGCGCACACAGGCTGCTGCACCCCAGCCCCTCCCGCCGCCCAGCGGGGATTGCCCGCCCCGGCGCACACAGGCCTCACTGCTCAACTTCCGCCACCAAGAGGGCCCACCACATGCCGGTGCAAACTCCAAGCTTGGGGCCTGCGACCCTGGCAGCCTCCACATCATGCAGCCCCGCGGTCCACCAGGTCGCACACTTGATTCTGGGTCTTGATTTTGCAATGGCAGAGATCATATCAGTGCACACGTCATCATCGCAGGCTGCACACCCGCTCAGCTCCATAGGTGCCACTAACTCTGTGAACCGCGAGGCAACGCCACTTGGTGGTAGGCCAGCGCTGCCCGCTGGCTCACGCCTACACTGCGGTCCACCAGGTCGCACACTTGATTCTGGGTCTTGATATTGCAATGGCAGAGACCATATCAGTGCACACGGCATCATCGCAGGCTGCACACCCGCTCAGCACTTTAGGTGCCCCTACCTCAGTGCACAGAAAGTCACCGTCCCGTGGCGGTAGGCCCGTGCCGGCCGCAGTGTAACCAGTGCCACCGACTCCATGCAACGCAAGTCATGGACCCTATCTGATTTTGCCTCGTCATATGGCAGGCGGACGCATCCATGTCACCTCAGGCATTGGGGAAGAACTGGGACACGTTGCGTCCCCCCCCCCTTTATACATAAGCCGAGTGGGCTGGCTCGGCGTACGCCAGGCCAGCGTAGGTGTGTGAACAAATATCCCTTGCGTCTGGGCGTGGTTCATATCTGGGCTGCACAGGAAACCAACTGATGCGTGTGTCTCTGTTGCTGTGTCTGCGCCACATGGCCCGCAATCGACAATGTTGCACCCTGTGACGAAAGTCCCACGACATGAGCAACATGGATGTAAGGGGGAATTACTGACCCTACATTCATCCATACTTTCATACTTGAATGATCAAAGACATGACACATCTGTGCGAATCAGAATGTTTTATTCACATCCAATGGAGTGGTGCACCTCGAGCAGTACAGGGCCATGCAAACCCCACTTCACATATTCGGCCCATGGAGGGCCAGCCAGAGTCCTTCAGGGAATGACAAGTACCACGGGAGAGGAAGAGTGCAGTCCGCAGTCTGATCGCTGTGTCATTGGCAACCAAACAGAATATGGCAGTCCATGTCGAGGTCCAAGGTGAGTGTCGCAGAGTGCATCGGGGGACAGTGGAAGTTGATGATGCAAAGGGCAGGACCAAGCAGAAACAGGCCATATGGCGGAGATGAATGCTACTGCCTCCTCCGTACCAGTAAGGTTGCTTCACCCGCATCTTCATCCTCTGATGTCACATGTGCCTCACACATGGGTGGTGGTGGCATGTCGGCCGCACTGTGTGCCACTGACACATCAGGGGCCGTAGGTGGATTGCCTGCCACACTGCGAGGCACTGACACATCAGGGGGCGGAGATGTGGAGGTAGAAGCAGCAGCAGCATTCATCTGCGCAAGGCCTTGAGGCAGCAATGCCATGGCAATGTGCTGCAGGGCATGGAAGGTCCCAGCCACAACTCGCGGGTGTGCGGCCGTGGCAGCCATTCTTTCTGCCGTCATCCGCTCCATGTTCTCCATGTGCCCCCGCATCTGTCCCAACTCCCGGCTGACATCGCTGAAGCCACTCTGACTGGACAGTTGTTCTTGTCTCAGTATCATGACTCCAGCAATGTCAGCCATGGATCGTTGGAGAGCATGGAGCGGACTGTGGGTGTCTGTCAGGGACTGTATGTGGTCCCTGATGGGAATCAGACACCCATGTATGGCATCAGGTTTGGCTGCCATGAGGTCGAACCCCACCCGCACCTGATCGGCCATCTTCTCCTGGGCCTCCAACACACGGCGTTGGAAGGCCATGTGTTGTTTGTGGGGGTCCTGGGAGACGGCCGGGGTGGTAGGTGCGTCCAGCTGTGTGGTCTGTGCAGGGGGGGATCTCCTTGATGCAGCTGGGCTGCCCTGCTCCTGGAGATGGGGTGCCGAGGCAGTCGATGATGTCTTAGAGGGCTTCGATGTCGATGTCGGAGGTGTCCTCCCCGTCATCGGTGAAGAGTTGGTGGGGCTGCTCTGCAGGAGGTGTTGATGCTCCCTCTGCAATGTGAAGGGGAGATGCAGTATTACATTGTGTTCACATGTGTGTTGACGCATTGTACAAGTTCACATACAGACTGCATGGCAATGTGCATTGTGGCTGTCCAGGAGGTGCTGCCTATTTGATGCGGGACAGTGGACATTTCGACAACATCACAGATATGTGTTTGTGCCTGTACATTGACATCTCACATTTCCCTGCTATGCCAAATGTGATTGGCAAGTTTCTACACACAGGCAGCACCTGTGGTGTCCTCTGTCCTGTTGTTAACGTGTTGCAGTCTGTACCACATTGTTGTCAATGCTGATGTGCTCTGAATGTCATGTGTGTGTGCTGCATTTTGGGGGGTCGCCCCTGCAGCTCTGATTTGGCTGCCCCTTGTCCCTTTCAGGCGGTGTGCCTTTGACATCTGTGCCCATACAATGCTGAGATGTTGCAGGCTAGGGTGGATTTGGGTCTTGGTGGCAGTTGGGACTCTGGGGCATGGTTTGTCCGCAGATGTGTAGTTGACGTCAGGGGTTGTCTGTGCAGGTGGATGTGTCAGAGTGTGACCTGCTCCTTTACGGATGTGGTCCACACTCCGCCACCACAGTGTGGTGGCGTGCAGCATGTCATGGTGATCGGACTGCAGCCATGCTAATCGTCATGCGGTGTCACTTGCATTGTCAGTGTGGCTCACGGACCTGCAGCTTTGCTGGGTTCAGCACATGTGCATGGGTTGGTAGTGAGATGAGTGATGTGTGGGAGGGACTCCTCTGGGCACATACTCGACGGGGGCCTACGTGCAGTTGCTATGTGTGCTGCAGTGTGCCAAGGGGTTCAGGGACATGATCCAGAGTCATTGTGGGTGTGCAGTGTGCTATACTCCATTGTGCATGTGTGCCATTGTGCCCATCTCACCCCGTCCCCCCAGTCCCTGGTCGTTACTCACCCTGTTGCTGTTGTGTCGGGTCATGTTGAGCAGTGTCGGGTCCCCCGACTCCTGCCACCGTCTCCCCACTGATGACTGTGGACACCATTTCCTCCATCTCATCCAGCTCCTCCTGTGGCGCTGGACTCCCACCTCCAGTCTGCATTGCTGTCTTCTGGTTGTTGGCGAGTTTCTGCTTGGTCTTGTGCTTCACGTCATTCCAGCGCCTCTTGACCTCGTCCATTGTCCTCCTCCGCTCTCCGACTGCATTCACCTTGTCCACGATGGACTGCCATATTCCATTTCTTGTTGCCAATGACACAGTGGAGGTGACGAACAGATGTTGATGGTGTTCTACCACCTCCGTGATCAGGATCCTGTTTTCCTGCGGACTGAACCGCGTCTTCCTCTTCTTCTTTTCCTTGCCCTTCCCTGTCCCCGAGGTACCAGCCTGCTCCTCCGGGGGGGCTTGTGGGGTTCTGGCCATCCTCTGTCACTGCTCCGGCTGCCTCCATTGTGCCTCGCTGTTGTTTGTTTTTTGTTTGTGTTATTTGTTGGTGCTTTTGTAATGGTTTTTCCCGCCTGACGTGTGTGAATTGAAGGCCTGGCGCTGCTTTTCGCTGATTGTCTTATCGCGGTTGGGCCCATCGCAACTTTCTTCGCGTTCAGGTTTGGGTTTTCATCGCCGTCCCGGTAATGTTTTTGCGGACATTTTGCGTGTTAGAGTGAGACTATCGCATGGTACCGCCGTGTTGTGAATACAACGTTAACACTGCGTTATTTTCCCGCGATGGACTGCGATGTGCAAAGTTGCGTTAAGCTAATTTTGCGATAATTATTACACGTTCTTGAGAATATCCCCCTTAGTTGCCCTTACATACTCTGCTGTAATGATGGTAGAGTATGTAAGGGCTCCGAGAGGTATGCACTGTAAGTGCATTTGGTATTTGGCAGCGCTATTTCTTATCACACACAGCGTTCTCATATTCATTTTTTGACGTAAGGGTGCATTTTGCACAAAAAAAATAGCGTAAAATATCCACCTTGTCCCATTGCAGAATTCTGCAGAACCTTGCTAAATCTTAATGTAATTCCACGGACATCCTCTGAATCAAATCCCACTATGCCACCCACCCCTAATTTTATCGTATAGCACTTGCAATATGGCAGATGGGATAGCCATTACATTTGTGATGGAGTACCCCACTCAAAACGTTTAATAAGGCCCATTAATAATTGCAAACAATTTAAAGGCATGTATGTGCATCACTAAATTGCTAGGCATCACATGAGAGCCTCCTCAAACATTATTATATGGTGCCTTTGGCTGTAGCTTTGGAAGGGTCATTTTGAAAAATATATTTGAGCAGGGACCGTCATTCCTTCCTTTTTAAAATCAGGCGGGATACGAGGTAAAGGAGGGCTCTGCACAGATTGCCTGCAACACATGTTCACCCATGTGTGCACACATACAGAGGCTGGAAAAGAGTCTTCTTGTTTGACCCTGCCTTACACCTGCACACTGATAGACCTTTGGAAAGAGATCCTGACTAAATTAGTTGCGGCCAGTTAAAGCCTTATAACTCAATTGGGGATCAAAAAATAAATGTTCTTTTAATGGCCTTCAGTGGCTAAACTTATTTGTGCACTTTGGACAAAATGTGCCAAAATGCAATTTGTGGTTGGCACTAGGAACGTGGCTCATTGGCACATCCTTGGATACCAATTCCTGGGTCCTCAACCATTTTATTCTATATAAATTTGTATACTTGAATGTTTGCCATGTTTTCTTGAATCAGCCTTTAGAGAATGCATGATTTGGGCTGTCCTGCTGAGAAAATCAATCATTCTGCTGTCCAGCTGGCAGATGAAAAGCCTTCTGGAAGCAACTGGTATATCCTTGGAAACATACGTTTCTTGCAGCTGACGAAGGTGGCAACTCTCTGTAAAGTAACTTTCTGAATATTTCCACAATGCACAAAGGGAAGACAGTCAAATCATCAGGCCGGCACCACAAGGGGTTTTGTTGAAGTTTGCAGTGAACATAACAGACCTAGGTGTGTGGAGCTTTGCTCATAGAGTGAGTTGTGCCCCAACACTACCCCAAGGTGCCATCATGCATTCTTTCAAGAATGCTGTTCAAGTGGTTAGGTAGCCAGAGTGCAGATCTCAGGAAGTGCCAAAGAAGAAAGGGCATGGTGGTGTCCTTCAATTGGTTAGGTGATTCCCTCGATCTAGAGCTCTCCATTTTCATTTGTAAACCCCAGCAGAAGAAGAAACAGCTGTCAAGAAAGGAACGGAAGAAAGAAGATGGACAAGCACTGTTCATGTATTCTTGTCTGGAGTGTGGAGAAAATAATTCTGAACTATTTTTCCTGAACTCTTATCACTGAACTCCCGACCCTCTGAAGAGTGTGCCCTGGACCTCTGTTAAACACATCTTGCAATAGTGCTTTGAGGAGGGGGAAGTGTTGGTGCATGATGGAAATACGGATACTCTGCAAGTGGCTGATGGTTTGGGCATCTGGGGAGTCCAAGAAGGGAGCTTTGCTTGCAATTGAGGACCTTAGGGTGCTGTTGCCAGGAAGAAGCCAAGTCAGGAGTCCACCAGGGATTGACAGGAAGGCAGGTTGAGGCCCCTACAGAGAAAAACGCTTCTATGGAGGAGTAATAAAAGGCATCAGAGGCAGCACAGAAGGAATCAGGATCCAGTAAAAACTGCATGGCAAGGAGTACCATCTCCATATCTAACAATTCCTCAATGGGGTGCTCCAAAGATGGGCGCAGGCACTTGGGTTAACAAGCTAAATGCCAGTGGGCACAATAAAAAGTTGGAAGTACCTCTGTAGAGGATGATAGCATTCACTTTATTCTGCGTGTGTTCTGCAAAGCAGGGTGGAAGCAGCCCCCTAGTTATCTTGGAAAGAGACTTAGTGATGCCCAGGAGATCATGGACGTCAATTCACCAATATGCCTGGGGTAGTGGATGTGACATCACATGCCATTTAACCTTTACTTTCACTCACTCACACACACACCAATGCTTACACATACACACATTCACTCATACACACTCTCTCTTACATAAGCACATTCTCACCCCCACTTTTTGCCTAGTATTTGATATGATTTCGACTGGAAATGCACTGGGTTCCTGCCAACTCGGTCCCCAGTGCCAGATCTCTTTCCCAAAACTATACAATTGTTTCGCCCAATACCTTTAGCACTTTTTGTAAGTCCATAGTAAATGGTACCCTTGGTACCTAGGGCATGAGGTACTAAAGAAAGGTCTCTCAGGGTTGCAGCACGAATTGTGCCACCCTAAGTGACCCCTTACCAAAGAAATGCAAGACTGCCGTTGCAGGCTGTGTGTTTTGCTGCAGACCAAAGTGAAAACCCCACATTGCCCACTTCCCTGTGTACCATGTCCCCTAATATTGCCCTACGGCAGGGTGCTTTATATTGCATGTGATGGCATACCTGCATGAACAGATATGCCCCTGTGCTGGTCAGTTCCATTACTGCCAGTAAAAGTGAACAAGGAAGCCATTATAAAACATGTGCTGGACACTTGTGAAAATGAGTTCCCCAGGTACATGATGGCTTCACTGAAAATAGGGATGCTTGGTATCAAACATCTCATATTATTAAACCCACACTGATTCCAGTGGTGGATTTATTAATACATACACCCAGAAGGCACCTTACAGATGCCCCCTGAAAACCTACCAGCCCCATGTATGTTGGCTGTTTGGATTCTGCCAGTCTGTCACCAGAGATGAGTGTCTTACCCCCAAGGGTAAGAGCCTTTGCTCTCAGGAGGTCAGAAACAAAGCCTGCTTGGGAAGAGGGTGTTCACACCCCGCCCCACAGGATGACCTGCCGATTAGCATTCCATGGCAGGGGAGCTTCAAAGAAGCTACAGCATTTGAAATGCGAGTCTGGATTCCCTCACAGGAGAGGAAGCAGACCCCCTTGTCTAGAGCCCTTTGGCACCTGGACAGGCATTAAACTTAGCTAGTCAAACAGGCATGCCCACCCCCAGGTTAGTACCACCCCTAAGGTGGCCTAATCTGAGGTCACATAACTTTTCAGAGTTAGCCATCTAAGTGTTGGCAAATTAGGAACTCTGGGACAGGGTTATGCCCACTTCCCACAGGAAGTGGTCATATAGGGGGTGTAGTGATCCCAAGGGTCAGTAGCCCATTGGCTACTCCCCTACTATCCACTACTGCCCCTAAATTCAGTATTTAGGGGAGCCTCTGGCAACAGAGAAGCAGATCCTACCAACGTGAAGGAAGAAGACGGACGTAAGGAGTCGCACAAAGCAAGAACTGGAGACCCAGCAACTTACAGGGCCAACCCTGCCGGCTTGCCTGCTGACTTCGACAATTCCACCAAAAGATGACTTGTCCTACAGCTGCTGTGTCTGCAAAGCCTGGGAGACCTGCCAGTACTTCACCCAGAAACCAATAACTCCAGTGAAGCAGCAGACCTGCTTCCCTGCACTCGGCAGGCAACCCAAGAGACTGGAGAGGACTTCAAAACCTGATGCCTAGAGACAGCACTGCACCCATCACTCCAAGCCCGAGTTGAAGTGGGCCAATGGTGTCAGTATGGTCCCCCAGCTCTCCAAAGACTGAGTCCACTGTGGTTTCGCCTCTCGTGGACATCCGACATCGACTGCAGCCTCTGCATTCAGGCCCCCTTTACCGGGACTGCTCCCGGTAAGGAAAACCCAATGTCTAAAGACACCTCTTCACCCGTCGCCCCTGGGCTGTGGAGTAGAGTACCAAAGGTTTCCCTATGAGCATTGTGAGTTCTGATCCCCCTTGTTAGTTCAGCCCGACTGACCGCCCAGTCAAAGCCTGCAGCCTCTTTTTGCGAAGACTGATCTCCATAGACTTGCATTGGGCATCCAATGCTGTTTTACATCCGGCCGTGCTAGTGCTGCTGGTGGTGTTCTGCTGGTGCTGCCTTAAACCTTGCCCACCACTCACTTTAACTCCTGGAGATTGGTCCTGTAAGTGGCTGTACTGTACCTAAATGCCGTACTTCTTCTTCCTCCCGTAGGATAACATTGCAGCTTCTAAAAATTGCACTGTGTCAACTTTTTGAATACAAAAGAATTTCTATTGCAAAATGTACTTACCCGATCAAATTGGTTCTGGTGCTTATATATATATAAAGATATGTGTTATTTTTATAAATTGGTGTGGATCTCCTTCTTGAGTCGTGTGCATCATTTATTGACTATTGTGTGTATTTGCAGATGTCTAACACTCCTCTCTGATAAACCTAAGGTTGCTCGACGACACTACCCCCTAGAAGAGCAACTTGGGATTGTTAGAGCAGGCCCCTGTCCACTCATAAGGGAACCCCTGGATATCTTATTTTGATATATCAATATGTCATATAAAGAGCCAGCTTCCTACATGCATGCACACAACATACATTTAAAAGCATTTTTTACTTACCTCGTCTGCCAGATAGGGCCATATTCCAAGTATATTTACTGCATGTTTTGTTACATTAATAGCCAATAATATGATATTAAACATTATTGGTGTATTAGAAAAAACTAACTGTAAAAAAGGAAAGTGGAACCCCAACCGGTGTCCATAAGAATGAACTGCTACTGGTATTGACTTTGCCACCTCGGAGGTCAGGGGTTGCAAAGGCAGTGCCAGGGGTCAAGGGGCAAGCTAGGGGTTGCAGCTGTAATGACTGTTGACTCTTAAATGACATTCATGCAGGACATGCTGAGGTTTGTGTTAAGATTCTCCAAGGGTTGTGTTTTTGTGTTGCTCTCGAAGTATTGAACCTAATGTATCCTGGTATAAAAGTACAAAAATATATTTTTGTTGAATTGATCATTAATGGGGCCAATCCACACAGGAGTACACTTCTATAGCCCCCAGGGGTTGAAGAGTTTCTGCACCTAGAGACTTACAGGGTTCCAGGCACAGGCCACTAGCAGGGCCCAGTACAGGTCCAGTTGGCAGTGGTCAGACGGGATAATTCCAGGAAAATGCCTCTTGTAGCTGGTTGTTTCCCTGTAGCAACACAGGAGGTCAGCCAACTGACCCTTGGAGTCCACTTCTTTGTCCTGGGTAAAAGAAGGAGTGGTTCCACTCTTTCTGGGCTGTTCTCAGTTCACAGACAGCAGGTTCAGTCCTCATCTAATCTTCTGTCAGTCCAGAAAGAGTTCTGAAGGATGCCTTGGAATGCCACATTTATGCCCCCACTGAGGATGACTCCTGACCCCTCCTTAACCAGTGTGGTAAATATTCTTAGGGCCTGACCTACCTACTTTTGCAGTAGTTCCTGTTTGCCTTACAGCAATTAGACAAACAATGGAATGTGTCAGGGCATTTTCAAGATGGCAAAAGTCTTTCACCAGCTTAAGGGTGAAAGCCTTTGGCAAAATCTGGGCTTTGGACTCTGGGGCCTGGAGGTGTGTTTGGAGGGATGTACTATGGTAATCCTAGTGTCCTCTAATATCTAATACTAACATACAGTTTGAGACAGGCTCTGTGCTCACAACAAACCAGAGATAGAATTCTAGGAGGGCAAAAACAGGGTCCTCCGGCAACCAGGAAGTGGATAGAGAAGAATTGTCTTGGCATTCTGTACTCTCCCTTGCAAGTGAGCCCCATGTGCTGCATGTGGCTCAATAGACTTGTCAAGCAGGATTTGACACTATAGTTTCAAAAAGGCTGCCCACAGCCCCCACCGTGCATTTTCTTTGGAGTTCAGTGGAGTCATCTCTGCATATTCAGGTCAGCCTATTGTTTGCTCCTGGGAGGCATTTCAGACCTTTTTTTACACTTGTTCAAGGCTGAACAGAGACTGAGAGCTGGCAGAGTGTTATCCTCATTAGCATTCTGGCAATTCAGGCACGTAAAGGGTAAACTTCAAAAAGTAATTTTTCCTTAATATATACTAAAAATCCAACTTCACCACTGATTTTGATTTTTAGTGCCTTTTGAAAGTAGATGTTTAAATATTTGTCTTGCAGGCCCTATTCCCAAGATGCAGTTTTAATATTTATTATTGCTTCCCAGTGCTTCTCTGCGGTCCCATCAGCCTTCCTACACCAAAAATAGCTTTTGGTTGCTAGTTACTGTTTCTATATATTAACTTTAAATTTCGACCTGTCCACTTGTAAGTACCATGCACCATACCTTGTGGGCTACAAGGATCAAATAGAAGTGACATATTAATATTTAAAGAGGAGGTTTTGACACGTCAAAAGGGTTTATGTTGACAGGTCACACTTCATGTTTAGCACTGTTACAATCAGGCCACAGTGTAAGCCCCGGAGTCACATTTGCACTGCTACAATGGTGGATTGGACTGTACTTGCCGCAGTCCACTAGTGGCATTTAACATTCAGGATCTGGGTACATTTTGTACCACATACTAGAGACTTATAGACAAGTTAGATATACCAATTATGAGTATGCCAATTCAACCATGTTTAAAGGTGGAACACAGACAGTGTATGACTGGTTAGCAGGGGTAAAGTGCACAGAGTTCTAAAGTAAGCAAAACGTATAGTCCAGCAAAGGGAGAAAAATCTGTGATAACCGTGCAGAAAAGGTGGATTTCCTATGAATAATAATCTTTCCATGCAAAGGTGTGGATGATACATGGTGGGAAAGGTTGGTAACCAATAGTTCATTGGTTATGAGTCACTGAGGACATGGTCTATCTGTGTAAAGCAGTTTCACGGCTCTCCTAACCCATGTTGCTCTGTACTAAATAGTGCTCTTTGCTTAGATTGTAGTCTGCAACTGTGTGTTGCTCAATGATTTCACACACACATGTGCACACACAATCAAGAATTTAACTTCCAGTCAAAACATTGTTTTTTGCTTCTCAGATATTATCTAAACTATCATCCACCAAGGCTCATAAATGCTGCACTCTACTGTGGGGCCACTAGGTTTACAGTTTGCTCATGTCTGGGCATACTGCTCAGTTTTTAACAATCAAACAAACAAGCAATGCCAAAACTGACTGGTCATTTTTCAACATGGCATTAGTTTTCTGCCTCTGTGGTGGTGTGGTATGGGTCTCTATCATGGCTTGCTCAGGCTCTGAATTGTGGCATAAAAGTCAGCACTTTTGAAGTTGCAAAACAATCAAGTTTTTCCATGGTAGTTCATAACAAGTGGCAGTTATCTGTGGTGCTAATGATATGCTGATACCTATGCATCAGTCACTGTAGAGGCATGCCATAATATTTATTGGATTCAAGACAGGATTCTGGGAAGTATATTGTAGTCACATAATATCTTTGTTTTGGGTGCATGACGGTTAATTGTCATTAACTGCTTTTATTCAGTTTCTTATTTTTGTTGATTTTTCTGTCACCAAAAATGTAATAGAATACAACAATTCTGGCAAAACAATGCTCTCCTGTTCATATTCACTCTTTAGCTCTACACATTGTCACAAACTGTTCTTGTAGAGTAGAACTATATTTAAATATATATTTTATTCAATTTGCACTATCCTTTGGAGACAGCACCTAAAGGCAATTCAAAGTGCAGACCTTGCTTAACAAGCCAAATAAAAGGAACAAGCATTTCATTTCTTTTTCTCAATGCAAATAAGGAAATACATAATCTATTTATTATTTATTAGAGTGATGCACCACCAGGTTTTAAATATGAGAGTTGAGCTGTTTTTCTGTTTTAAAGGAGAGAATCCAAAACCAGGCTTATTTGCATCCTTCCAAATACAGATCCGTAGTGATGATGAGGATGATGGTAATGGTAACTTAAACCAGGCACACCTGCTGATTCTGAAGTCTATCCATCCCTGTCCACAAAACTCATACACAAAGTATAGTCAGAGCAACATTGTTCTTTCTTTGTGAATTCATCAAGGAACTGCAAACAGAAAGAAAACAATGCAGCCTACATTTTCAAAGGTTTATATGATTGCAATAGCCATGGCCAGTGTTATTGCAATAGTTGCCAGCGTGTTCATTGTGGCATTTTATCTGCTAGAAAAGGCCAAAGGAAGACAACTGAACACCTGCGATATCATCTTAGTTGCTCTTGGAATCTCCTTCATTTGTTTCCACTGCACTCTGCTAGTACACTCCTATGCTTATGAAATGAAGTCTGTGGTTCCTGGCATACTACTTCAATTTACAGTATGGTCTAGTAGCTGTAGTTCCTGGTTAACCGCCTGGCTCTGTGTCTTCTACTGCGTGAAGATCGTGGACTTCAACAACCACCTCTTAATCTGGTTAAAGCAAAGGATCTCTAAGTTGGTGCCTTGGCTGATTTTGGGAACTGTGATAGGATCATTGGTCCTCAGCATCCCTTTGAACTTGAGATCTGACAGAGAATACCCTCAGAATTCAACAACCAATCTCAAAGCTAATGCTACTCTCCTAAGTGAAGTTATGACATGGAAAACTTTATTCTTATATTCAGCAGGTGCATTTGGCATCTGCTTGCCTCTTCTTTTCGGCATTGCTCCCATTTCAGTTATTCTCACATCGCTCGGCAGACATACCCAGAGGATGAAAAAAAATGCATCAGCCTTCAGCCAACCACGGCTTGACGCTCATTTCAGAGCAGTCAGAATGTTGGGATCCCTCCTATCTAGATGTTTTTTTTTACTGTCACAGTGCCTCATGCTGTATTTTTGTGATAATTGGTTGTGGCCCATTTTCCGGATAGTTACTGTCTTTACAGTTTCTGCACAGTCCATTGTCTTAATTCTTGGGATCACCAAATTGAGGCAAGCACTCATTAGGATCTTCAAACCATGGAGAAAGTGAAGAGCTTCCTGAAGAATACATCTGTGAGACTGAGGTGTTTACTTCTGCCAGATTCACCTTCGACTGAAAACATTCTTTGATTCATACATGTGATATTATATTTATTTGTTCTGTTTTTCAATCAAAAACTGATACAGCAGGATAAAGGAATCTTGTTGATCTTTGAAAAATCAAGAATGAAACTTTGAATTTCAGAAATATTTTGAAGTCATAAAGTAGCAACTAAAAATATGTTTTGATTTTCAGAAATTGTTTGGGATTTTTCACTTCAGTGCTACTTAATTTGACATTAAATATACAAGTTTGGAAATACTACAAGTATGTAAGCTTAACTAACTAAATCTGAATGTTTTACCACTTCATTTACCACAACTAATTGCAAATTCAAAACAAAAAGAATGCATTTCCGAAAGGCATGCTGTGTGAAAGGGTAATGAATCATGGTAAAATGATTTTAAGATAAAGATGTTTGAACAAATGCATTTGCACTATGTCATGGTCCCTTAGGGCCAAAATTCAAGATTGGCAGTCCATCGGACAGCCAAACCCACGGTGGAGGTGCAGTGGTGGTAGGGGATAACCGCATGAGTGGTCCTGCACCCGTATTATGACTACGGCGGTCGGACTGCCATAGCACCGCCACAACCACGGGGGATCAGTGATCCCTCAGTGGTGGTGCGGCGGTTTGGGATAGCAATATGCTGGCGGTGACACTGAGGCACCACCTAGCATATTACGATTTTCCTGACCTCCACACTTTTCATGGCGGTGATCCATAATAGCGAATCGGTAAAATTCGCTATTATGGACTCGCAAAATGCAGTGTTGATACATCTGGCCCATACTCCTTTACTGCCTAATTTATCGGGCACCCTAAAAGAAATTCTCTTGTCCATTATAGTGAAAAATGAGTCTTCAAACCTGCAGACTTCAATCAACTTTAGAATGTTTTATGGTTTTAAGTTTTCTCAGAACAATTTTGAAACTTAGGGAATACTTGGGGGAGGTCCAATAGAAAGAGAAAAAATTACTCTACTTTGCCAAAAATGTTGAAATGTAGAAACACTTTATATCAATCTATGTAGCGTTGTTTGCAGTGTTTTATTAGTGTTTGTTATATTGATGTGTTTTTATGCTGATATGATTCAAAGTTTTTGTTTTAAAGATCGTGATAGATAAAAGCAAACCTTTTTCATTAATGGATTGATTTGCTGATTGATTTATTGAATTAAAGTGATTTTGAACATGCTGAATTTGGGCTGTGAATACATCTGAATTTATCTTGAAACTCACCTGGATTTGTCCTTCCTTGACATTGTTGGAGATGAATGGGTTATTACGTTTTGCTTTCTTTAGTTTGAGCTATGGTAGACACTTGACGTACTGGTTTGCTTGGCCTAAGACATCCCACACTCTGCAGGCAGTCAACCCCTCTGCATACCACCAAAGGCGTTGCGCAACAGGGATTGGCCACAAAGCATAGTATCCTGTCAGGCCCTGCTTCCCACCACGTCAGGACAACCATCCATAATTGGATCTGTGGTTCCCAATGAAGTTTTGGACAAGATTCAATGACTTGTATCATGATCCTAGGGCAAGCTTCATGGACCTGAGCCAGGGGCGCAGTTCTGGACCGAGAGCTGCAAATCCAATATTATGTTGACTTTGCGCCATGAAGCTTACCCTGGGATTGTGGCACCAGGTTCTGAAGCTTGCTCTGTATTCAGAGTTTCCATCAAGGAATTGTGGAACCTGGGGGACTCGCTGGGAACCATAAATCCAGCCACTGGACCTACAAACCTGGTGGCAAAATGCATTTATTTAATTATTTAATTTAAACATGTGGGAATCCCTTTAGAGCACCCTCACATGGGCCTGGGGTTCACATGTGTGCTCTCTAACCCCTTATGTGCTCTTTCTACTTTTTTTCAAGCTGTGGGGACAGATGGCTCCAACATTTCATTTTGTTGTTGAGGCCAGCCAGTCATTTCATTGTGGCTTCACAGCTCTGACTTTGGATCAGCGAAACAGAGTTGACTTCTGGGAGACAAAGATCCATAAAACCAGATATTCAGAACTCCACATTTTAAAGGCCCACGTATCTCTGAACATAACCTCTTCATGCCCAGTCTGTGCACCTACTTAAACAAAATTTCTAGAAAATGACTAAATGGATTGAGGGCCTTATTATGAGTTTGGCGGTATGGGAGAGGGAATGCCCTGCTCCTGCACCAACAAACCCATGTACAAACCGCCTTCAAGATCAGGAGTTTCCTCCTGTCTGGCGAGCCATTCTTTGGCATTCCCAGGGAGGTGCGTATGAAATACGTACTGCAATGGGAACGTCAAAGGCAGTACCTACACACCATGGACTGCTGCAGTCCATGCCATGCAGGTACTGATGTGCATGCACACAGGGGGGCACATGTTGTGCTCCCCTGTATGCATCCACATACCGTGAGGCACACGGGGGCCCTGTAGGCCCCCCTTTGTTTCCTCACCGCCACATTTTTCATGGCAGTTGCACCGCCATGAAAAGGGTGGCAGTGAGGAAACTCCTAATATGCTTGGCAGGGCCACAGCAGCCCCACCAAGCATATTGCAGCCCCAATACCGGTGCACCACCGCCAGGGATCTCTGATCCCTGGTGGTTGCAGTGGTCCCAGGGCGGCCCTACCTGCCTGGTCGTAATGGGGCGGTCAGAAGACTGCCACTACTGTGCCCCCACAAGTCTGGCGGTCCGTGGACCTCCAGACTCGAAATAAAGCCCTCAGACTGATTTAAGTAAATGCACTTCAATAAGTACATTTCTAACTTTTTGCCAACTTTTGTCTAATTCCGTTCTGGTATATTTTCTGTACCTTGGAGCAAAAATTCTAGCCAAATTAAAATGTGAAAAAGCATTTTTAAGGCACCGACCCCCCAGCAACCCCGCCATCTTATACTGTTCCCAGTATTATGAAGCAGAACACTAGGGGCCCGATTCACAAAGGTAAACTTAAACTTAAACATTTGGTCTGCCCCGAGTGTGGACATATAGATAGTACTCGTAAATGCCCTTTGTGAATTCCAAAAGTCGTAAACTTAGACGTTTGGTCTAAGTTTAGACCAAATGCCTACGTTTACCTTTGTGAATAGGGCCCTAATTCTTTATTGGTTGAAATAGTCATAGAATTCAATTAAGTAAATATGTAGCCTGCAGAATATCTATAGCGTCACAATATCCAACTCTGAGCAGTCATTGCACTCAATGTACATAAAAATAGTGCTACTAATAATGTGAACATTTACTGTTAATTATTTGTCTTGTATTGTGTTGGGAAATACTAATTTAGCTGATGTTCTTTGTGATACTAAAGCTCGAAAGTTAGTGCACATTTTTAGTTTTGATCTACAGTAGGTAGAGAGAGGAGTGTGTTTGGACAAAATATTGAAAAAATATATTGTGATACCAAAATATTGCATCAAGAATATCAGGACATCAAAAATATCATGGATAGGAATATTGAATGTACAACTATTGTTTTTAGTGTTGTTTTAATATTGTTGTAATAAATATCAATGTTGAAAATATTTTTGTATGTGATATTGTTTGTAAGTGATAATTAGTATGTTTTGTATTGTAGTGTGTTTGATTGTCTATGTTAATTTTTTTATTTGTGTTTTTTGCAAGATAATTTTTAACTTATGAAATCGTTGAAATTTGTATTTTTAGTTGTATTATTGTATATAATTAATTGTTGAATATTTTATTTTAGTAGTGGGATACTGGACTTTTAGAGGATAAGGATGTGCAAATTAATAATTTTGAATTTTCAAATGTATTTTATTATATTAGTATTTTTTTAATTGTATGTTACTTAACATATATATTATTGATATCCATTTTTTAAATAAGAAAACATTAAATATGATAACATATACAAATATTTTGATGAAGTAGAATGTTTAGATATATTTTTATGTTTACATTTTAGATTATTTGTAAAAAATATTTAAAATTAAATAATTGTTGTTTTAAATTGAAATTTCATTTTAAGTTATTTAAAAAAAAAATATAAAATCGATTTAAATATTTTATAAGTTTATGATTATAAATGGTATATAATGATTTAATTTTAATTTTATTGTTTAAAGTTTAGGAATGGTAGTAAATATTTTCAACAATATATACAATTTTAATAGTAAATAAAATATAAATTTATATAATTTAAAATATAAATATGTATATAAAGGTTTGTTGTTTAGATTAGTGTCTCTTTGGATAAAATCTAAATACATTTTATTTAAAAAATATGTGTTAATATGGAGTATTGACTGTGTAAGTAATATTTTTATTGTGTAATATGTTATGTAAAATGTTTTATTTTGAAGTAGATATTGTAAGTTTCACCGCTTTAGCATCCAACACCTTCTTTAAATAGGTTTAGATTGGAGTGGGAATAGTACATTTCACCTCTTTTGTGACCGGCACCTTCCCCAAATTCGTTTTGATTTGAGTGAAAATAGTCAAAGTAATCCCTTTAGTGTCCAACACCTTCCCCCAAATTGGTCTAGATTGGAGTGGGAATAGTAAATGTCACCCCTTTAGTGTCCAATGCCTCCCCAAATCGGTTTAGATTGGAGTGGGAATCGTAAATACCACTCTTTTAGTGTCCAACACCTTCCCCAAATTGGCTTAGATTGGAGTGGGTATAGTAAATGTCACCCCTTTCGTGCCCAACACCTTTCCCCAATATGGTTAGATTGGAGTCAGAATAGCGAATACCACCACTTTAGTGTCTAACATGTTTTTAAATGTTTAATGTTGTAGTGTGATAATTTAATTTTATAATTTCATTCAAAAACATTTATTTTACCTGTATTTGTCTGTAGTAGAAATGCTTAGTGTTCTTTTATTATCATTATTGGTGGTAAAAAATATGAAAAAAATAGTTAGTTGTATGTTTGTAACTAATAATATTATTAATTAAATGTTTTTGTATAGTAAAAGACGTGTTACATTTTTCTATTTTTATATATATTTCCAATTTATATTTATTGTATAGTTTTACATTTTGAGTCATATATTCTTCAAGTAAAATAAATAAATATAGGAATTTAAGCAAATAAAACTTTTTTCATTATTTTTTAATAATAAACAAAGATCAATCATTTTTATATACATTTGCCTGTTGCATATTTTGAACTCTTATTTTTCATTGTTTAACAATTTTTTAACATTTCTCAACTTTTTTTAATATACATATTTTCAACATTATTTTAACATATGTTTCATTAGTATATTTTAAACAATTGTATATCTTGTATACTATTATCTAATTTTTTCATAATTTTGTATAACATTGTTTGACATGTTTTACATGCTTAATATTTTTTTTAATCGTTTTAAACCTGTATTCAACATTTGTACAATATTTCCCATTCTTTTCTATGGAGAGATAGTCATTTTTTTAGTTTAATGTAGTGGGCATTTTTTTAACCACGACGTTCTATTTTGTAATCTATTTGTGTCATTTTTAGACTATTTTCCTAGAACCAGGTCGCAGTACGGTGCTGCTGTTTGTCGTAACAAGTTAGTCGTGTTTTGAGGATTTTGTAAGGGTTTTGAGGGTAGGGGGAATTTAGGAGGGATTTCTAAAAGTTAGTTATAGTGTTGTTTATGGCATTCGTTTTATAGTTAGATGTATTACTGTTAGTAGTTTTCAGTAGTTTGGCATTTTTGTACACAGTTTTAAAAATATATCAGGATGATATGGTTAAATTATGTGATCTTAGTTATATTTTGCTGAGTAAATGGTATGTATAAGTGTTTTTGGAATGCAATGTGTATTGCAATTTTTTTTTCATTTATTTCACAGGTTTTGGCATCTTGTGCCAAGGTGCTGTCATAGATATTCCATCATAGTATTTGGAATTTAGGTTGGCATCCATGTCCAGAGCTATGCAGTTCGACAAGCCTTCAAAATAGTGTAATGAGGCCCTCTTGGACCCACTTTCGTTCTCCATTTTAGTTTTATATTTTACACGTTCTAGCAGACATTGTTTTAGCTATATTGTGTTTACAGATTTGCTTGTATGATATTCTTCTCAGAAGACGCTGTACATGCTGCTTGTTTTTAGGAAGCCTTTCCTACTACATAATCTGAAGCCTTCGTTCAAGGCTAGGAAACCAGGACAAGATATCCTAGTACTTGCATTGCCCACTCGGTGACAGCTTCTAACATCTAGACACATCATTGCATCAGTACCTCTAACACAGTAGTTTTTTTTATATATAAACAGTGCACTCTCCCTTTACAGGTTAGGGGAGCACTCCAGGCATGAAGGATCTAAAACAAATGCTGTGTTCTACATGCAGCACTGCTTACGCTGATCTTCCATCCTGCAGAAAGGGTTGCCGATCCTACTGCATACCAAGTCATACAGGTATTGGGTCTCAGGCTAACCTAAGAGATCAGGCAGAGGGTACTCCCACTATGCTCTCAGAGTAGGGGTAGTGATAGGCAGGGATATATATATATATTCACTGAAAAAACCACAGGTTTCAGGTTCGTTATAGTTAGTTGGACATTTCACTCATAGAAAACCAGAGAAATTCGGCCGTTATAGTTAGTTGAGCTAACTATAACCCGCGCCCCCGCAATGCACTGCTCATGATGTCACATATTACATCATTCATGACATGGTCAGTGACATCACTGATGACATCACTGATGACACCTCAAATGACATCACTGATGACATCACTGATGACATCATCCAGTGACTGTGTGTTTCTGTAAAGTTTAAATATGTTTTATATATATATTGGCCAAGGTGTATTGAAGAATTAGTGGGTGTATGACTGTCTGAATGGATGATTTAGTAGGAGCGTGACTGACTGTATAAGTGAGTGATTAAACGTGTCTTACTGAATGCATGGGTTAGTGACTAAACTGTGTGAATGTCTGTATCAGTCTGTCAGTTGGTGTGTAAGCGGCTGCATGGGTTGGGGTGTAGCTACATGAGTGTCTATATGGGTTATTGATTGGTTGTCTGACTATCTGTATGTGTGCCTGAGTGTCTGTGTGGGTGGGTGGGAGGTGTGTGACTCTGTGCATAGATGTGTGAGTGGGTGATTCACTGGGTGTATGGGTTCAAGATTGCATCTGTGAAGGGCTGTATGGGTGGGTGAGTGTGTGTATGGGTGTGTTTGTGAGTGAATGGATGTCTCACTGGTACATGTGTGAGTAACTACATATGTGAAAGGCAGTATATGTGAGTGTTGGAGTATATAAATGACTATATGTGAGAGTGAGTGATTGTGAGAGTGGCTGTATGGATGAGTGTGTGCTTGTATCAGTGATTGTATAAGACAGTAAGTATGTGTTAGTATCTGTATGAATAAGTGAGGTGGTGTGTGTATAACTGTATAGGTGGGTAAATGGGAGTGTGATTGATTCTTTGCATGACTGACTAGGTGTGTGAGTAACTCTATGGATGAGTGGCGATGTGTGAGTGTCTGTATAGGTGTATGAGTGCAAATGATAGTGCTGTATTGATAAATGACTGCATGTATGAGTGACTGTATGGGTGAATGAGTAGACGTGTGTGTAGACCTAGGAAACAGTGAGTGGGTATGTAGTAACTGGCATTGGTGTGTCTATGGTTTTGAAAATGGTAGTCTGTATTTTAGAGTGGGTGTATCAAAGGTTATATTAGGGTGTGAGGAGGTGCATCAGATTATCACGTGGATGATGTCATCAGTGATGTCACTGACCATGTCATGAATGATGTAATATGTGATGTCATGAGCAGTGCATTGCGGGGGCGCGAGTTATAGTTAGCTCAACTAACTATAACGGCCAAATTTCTCTGGTTTTCTATGAGTGAAATGTACAACTAGCTATAATGTCCCTGAAACCTGTGGTTTTTTCTGTGAATTTCTAAGGTTCTTTAAATGCTAATTTCTAACTATAACGTCCCTGAAACCTGCGTTTTTTTCAGTGAATTTCAAAGGTTTTTTAAATGCTAATTTCTAACTATAACGTCCCTGAAGCCTATGGTTTTTTCAGTGAATTTCAAAGGTTTTTTAAATGCTAATTTCTAAGTATAATGTTCAAAAAATATTTTTTAAAGTGTTTTTATAGTTATAAAAATATTATAATGTTTTATCTTTTCTAAAATATAAATATACATTTTTTTTTTTACAAGTGGATTCGCATACCGATCGTGTACCTGTCTCGATGGGTGCGCGAATCCAAGAATTTCGCCACCATATTGGTTAAGTCGTGTACGATGCGCGTTTGTTAAGCGATGGGTGCGCGGATCTTGGCCCCACGCAACATCACGTACGTAGTTCCGAGGGTCGCGCCGGGTGCGCGAATCCATTGCAAATCTTTGAGTTTTAAAAGTATATGTATATAACTTTATTATATATATTATACCAAGACATTATTTAAAATAATTGTAAATATCATGTATCTGTAACTGGAATAAAGATATATTATTGTTAAATGTATTTTTCAGAAATCGCGTCGGGTGCACGCTGGTGGCGCGCCCAGTGCGCGAATCCCATGTGACTTCAAAAGAAAGACTTTCATTGGTTTAGAGGCTTTTGATTCTAGAACTTGAAGGACCCCACCCATATATTTTCATTCTTTCAAGACCATCTCAGAAGACACACCTCTTCTCTTTTGGATCTCTTCTTTAGATCTTTTTGGTGTTTTTTTTGTACCATCCAAAAATGGCAGCTGGAGATCCAACACAGCAGCTTCCACCAGAAGACGAAGAAGATTTGGAAGAACCCATCAAAGTGCGCTATGAGAGCATCGTGTGGGATTTTTTCACTATACCACCTGGTGAAAAAAAGGTGAATGCCAGGAAGGTGACATGCATCATTTGTCAAAAAGTATTGTCACGAGGGTCTGAGAAAAAATATTCTTGCTGGACGTCTTCTATGCTCAAGCATTTGCAGACAATGCACCCTCGACGTCTCGCAAGGGAACAACTGCATCGTCAACAGGAAAAAGAAGCAACTGATGACAACACTGCTGGACCCAGTACCTCTTCTGCTGGCACAACAACTGCTGCAATCAACATCCATCCTGACTTAGCTCGAGTAGAGCAGCGTTGTTTGAAATGCAAAAAGACTTTATGTGTTGGTGAGCAATCAGTGAATGCTATCCTGGTTGCCATTCAGAACCACAAGTGTTAATTTTGTTTTATTTTTTTGTTTATGCAATTAGTTTTAATTGCATAATTTTTTCAATGTTTTTCTTGTTGGTTCTGGTTTTTTTCTTCATTTTTTTAACAAAAAAAACACACAAAAAATGTAAAAAGAGTGAAAAAAATACAAACTAATTATAGCACAAAAAAAGAAAAAAGTATGGTTCTTTTCAGAACTGCCTATTTGGTTTAAAAAAAAAAAATTGTGAGTGTTGTATGAATTGTGGTAAGTGGAATATATGGAGATGTGTATGGTTAGTGTATATATGATTGAAGCAGTGCATGGGTAATGCTGGGGTGATTGCAAGAGTGCAAGAGAAATGTCTGGGTGATGGCAGGAGTGCATGAGTAGTGCCTGAGTGATTGCATGAGTGGAGAAGTAATGTGTAAGTGATTGGCGGAGTGCATGGGTAATGCCTGTGTGATTGCATGAGTGCAGAGGTAATGCCTGAGTGATTGCATGAGTGCAAGGGTTATGCCTCGGTGATTGCATGAGTGCAAGTGTTATGTCTGGGTGATTGCATGAATGCAGAGGTAATGTGTGGGTGATTTGAGGACTGCATGCCTAATGCCTGAGTGATTGCATGAGTGCAAGGGCAGTGCCTGAGTAATTGAAGGAGTGCATGCGTAATGCCTGAGTGATTGTATAACTGCAAGGGTAGTTCCCGGGTGATTGGAGGAGTGCAAGGATAGTGCATGGTGATTTTATAAGTGCATGGGTAGTGGCTGCGTGATTGGTGGAGTGCATGGATACTGGCTGGATAATTGGAGGAGTGCATTGGTAGTGTCTAGGTGATTGGAGGATTGCATGGTTAGTGCATGGGTGATTGGATGAGTGCATGGGTAGTGCCTGGGTTATTGCATGAGTGCATGAGTAGTGTCTGGGTGATTGAAGGAGTGCATTGGTAATGCCTGGGTGTTTTTGTAACTGCATGGGTATTGCTTGGGTGATTTTGTAAGTGCATGGGTAATGCCTGGATGATTAGATGAGTGCATGGGTAGTGCCTGGGTTTTTGCATGAGTGCATGAGTAGTGCCTGGGTGATTGGAGGAGTGCATGGGTAGTGCCTGGGTGATTGGAGGAGTGTATGGGTAGTGCCTGAGTGATTGAAGAAGTGCATGGGTAGTGCTTCTGTGATTCCATGAGTGCTAGGGTAGTGCCTACATAATTGGAAGAGGGCAAGAGTAGTGCGTGGTGATTTTATAAGTGCATGGGTAGTGGCAGGGTGATTGGTGGAGTGCATGGGTACTGGCTGGGTAATTGGAGGAGTGCATGGGTAGTGTCTAGGTGATTTGAGGAGTGCATGGGTAGTGCATGGGTGATTGGATGAGTGCATGGGTAGTGCCTGGGTTATTGCATGAGTGCATGAGTAGAGCCTGGGTGATTGGAGGAGTGGATTGGTAATGGCTGGGTGATTTTCTAAGTGCATGGGTATTGCTTGGTTGATTTTGTAAGTGCATAGGTAATGCGTTGGTGATTGCATGAGTGCGGAGGTAATGTATGGGTGATTGGAAGAGTGCGTGGGTAATGCCTGAGTGATTGCATGAGTTTATGGGTAATGCCTCTGTGATTGCATGAGTACATGGGTAGTGCCTGGGTGATTGGAGGAGTGTATGGGTAGTGCCTGAGTGATTGAAGAAGTGCATGGGTAGTGCTTCTGTGATTCCATGAGTGCTATGGTAGTGCCTAGGTGATTGGAAGAGGGCAAGAGTAGTGCGTGGTGATTTTATAAGTGCATGGGTAGTGGCAGGATGATTGGTGGAGTGCATGGCTACTGGCTGGGTAATTGGAGGAGTGCATGGGTAGTGTCTACGTGATTTGAGGAGTGCATGGGTAGTGCATGGGTGATTGGATGAGTGCATGGGTAGTGCCTGGGTTATTGCATGAGTGCATGAGTAGAGCCTGGGTGATTGGAGGAGTGGATTGGTAATGGTTGGGTGATTTTCTAAGTGCATGGGTATTGCTTGGTTGATTTTGTAAGTGCATAGGTAATGCGTTGGTGATTGCATGAGTGCAGAGGTAATGTATGGGTGATTGGAAGAGTTCGTGGGTAATGCCTGAGTGATTGCATGAGTTTATGGGTAATGCCTCGGTGATTGCATGAGTACATGGGTAGTGCCTGAGTGATTAAAGAAGTGCATGGGTAGTGCTTCTGTGATTCCAAGAGTGCTATGGTAGTGCCAAGGTGATTGGAAGAGGGCAAAAGTAGTGCGTGGTGATTTTATAAGTTCATGGGTAGTGGCAGGGTGATTGGAGGACTGCAAGGGTAGTGCCTGCGTTATTGCATAAGTGCATAGATAGTGCCTAAGTGACTGCATGACTGCTGGAGTAGTGCGTAGATGATTGGAAGGCTGCATGGATAGTGCTTGGTTGATTTCATGAGTGCTTCAGAATTGCCTGAGCACATGTATGACTGCATGAACAGTGCCTGAATGATTGAAGTAGTGTATGGGTAATGCCTGGGTGATTGCATGAATGCAGGAGTAATGTCTGGGTGATTAAAGGAGTGCATGGGCAGTACCTGAGTGATTAGATGAGTGTATAGGTAGTGCCTTGGTGATTTTATAAGTGCATATGTAGTGCCTGGGTGATTGGAGAAGTGCATGGGTATTGCCTGGATGACTGGAGGAGTGCAAGGGTAGTGCCTGGGTTATTCCATGAGTGCATAGATAGTGCCTGCATGACTGCATGACTGCAGGAGTAGTACATAAATAGTGCCTGGGTAATTGCATGACTGCAGGGGTAGTGCCTGAGCACATGTATGACTGCATGGTCAGTGCCTACGTGATTGAAGTAGTGCATGTGTAATACCTGGGTGATTGCATGAATGCAGGAGTAATGTCTGGGTGAATAAAGGAGTGCATGGGCAGTGCCTGAGTTACTTATTAGATGATTGTATAGGTAGTACCTTGGTGATTGTATAAGTGCATAGGTAGTGCCTGGGTGATTGCATAACTGCAGGGATAGTGCCTGAGTGATTGAAAGAGTGCATGGCTAATGTCTGTGTGATTGTATGAGTGCAGGAGTAATGTCTGGGTGGTTGAAGGAGTGCATGGGTAATGCCTAGGTGCATTGAAGAGTGCATGGGTAGTGCCTGGCTGCATGTAGAACTGCCTGGGTAGTTCCTGGGTGATTGGAGGAGTGCATGAGCAGTAGCAGGGTGATAGCAAGAGTGCAGAACTACTGCGTGGATGATTGGAAGACTGCATGGGTAGTGCTTGGTTGATTCCATGAGTGCTGCAGAAGTGCCTGAGCACATGTATGACTGCTTGAACAGTGCCTGAGTGATTGACGTAGTGCATGGGTAATGCCTGGGTGATTGTATGAATGCATGGATAATGTCTGGGTGATTAAAGGAGTGCATGGGCAGTGCCTGAGTGATTAGATGAGTGTATAGGTAGTGCCTTGGTGATTTTATAAGTGCATAGGTAGTGCCTGGGTGATTGAAGAAGTGCATGGATATTACCTGGATGACTGGAGGAGTGCAAGGGTAGTGCCTGGGTTATTGCATAGCTGCATAAGAAGTGCCAGCATTACTGCATGACTCCAGGAGTAGTCCATAACTAGTGCCTGGGTAATTGCATGACTGCAGGGGTAGTGCCTGAGTGATTGAAGGACTGCATGGCTAATGTCTGGGTTATTGCATGAGTGCAGGAGTAATGTCTGGGTGATTGAAGGAGTCCATGGGTAATGCATGGGTGCATGGAAGAGTGCATGGGTAGTGCCTAGCTGCATGTAGGACTGCCTGGGTAGTTTGTGGGTGATTGGTGGAGTGCATAAGTAGTAGCAGGGTGATTGCATGAGTGAAGGAGTACTGCGTAGATGATTTGAACACTGCATGGGTAGTGCTTGGTTGATTCCATGAGTGCTGTAGAAGTGCCTGAGCACATGTATGACTGTATGGTCATTGCCTGAGTGATTGAAGTAGTGCATGGGTAATACCTGGGTGATTGCATGAATGCAGGAGTAATGTCTGGGTGAATAAAGGACTGCATGGGCAGTACCTGAGTGATTAAATGAGTGTATAGGTAGTGCCTTGGTGATTTTATAAGTGCATAGGTAGTGCTTGGGTGATTGGAGGAGTGCATGGATAGTGCCTGGATGACTGGAGGAGTGCAATGGTAGTGCCTGGGTGATTGCATGAGTGAGGAGTAGAGCGTGGATGATTGGAAGACTGCATGGGTAGTGCTTGGGTGATTGGATGAGTACATAAGTAGTCTCTTGGTGATATTATAAGTATTTAGATTCAGGCTAGGTGAATGGAGAAATGCTTTGATAGTGCATGGGTGATGGTATTAGTTTGAGAATAGTGTCTGATTATATAGATCACTGCATGGGTAGTATTTGAAAAAATGGATCAGTGCAATAAAAATGACTGGAAACATTACTTCATATTATTATGCTTATTGCATTATTTCATCTTACCTTCTTTATTCAAATACATACCAAAATCAGTGAAACTATTTTACAGTTCTTTTGTTGTAAACTGAATTTAAAATCTTTTCAAGGTTTACTATTACTTTCTGTAATAAAAAAGAAGGAAAACTGTTATTACATATAATATTATGGTTTTTAAAACACAACATCATTTTAGAATTACATAACATATTCAGTTTCCCTTTTTCGCTGTTCTCAGATTCTATTGAATTTCACTATACACAGTGATTTCAACGTAGATCATCATATAACAGCAGGGGAAAATATACAATCAATGTGATTGTAAACAAAACTCAAATCTGAGTCGAAAATATTTACAACAAATTCAACTATCTGTTTACCTATCTACAGTTTCTAAATTACATTCTTCAACTACATTAAATTATTTATTTTTCTGAAGTACATTTTCTAAAATATACACTCTCATTTACATTGCATAAAATATAAAGATCAAATATATGAACTAGTTCCTTGAAACACAATTTTGCAAATCCAATAAAAAAAAGTAGACATAATAATCCAAATACTAATTGGTCACAACTTCCCAATAGGCCGAATAATGTTTCCAAATCCATTGGCATTGATAATATCCAAAATAAGCTCGTTATTTTGTGTTCACATCTTCCCAATAGGCCGAATTATGTTTTCAAAATTTTGGCATAAAAAATATCAGATATGAATCTGGTAATTCGTAAGGCAACCTACATTTGAATTCCAAATGGCCATCATTGCAATGTGTCCTTCCTTTATTGTACTTTAAATACACAGTATAGTGTCCAGATGTTGTAGTAGGTCCATCATGGAATATAATAGCCACTGCTTTAAAAGATCTTCCTGAAATTGACACTTGACTTGCCACAACATTTTTAATTTTTGTTTCCAATTTTCTTCCATTTTCTCTACAACGTTGTAGCATTAAAATGACATATTTTCCAAATGTTTCTATATATAATGTTGACAACATTTCTGATTCACAATGAGAACATTTCATATCTTGATTGGCTGTTTTTAAAAGACACTGATCTGCAATCTGGTATTATCAAATACATGAATCGTTCAGTGTCTATTTGAGTGGTAGAACAAAATGAACACTCTTCACATTTATGATCCCATCTCTAACTTAGTCCAAACAAATTTTCAATTTCTATTCCTTCATCTTCCAATACTGCAAGCATAAACATAAGAAATTCTTTTGCATCTTGTTGTACATTAAGTGTAAATTGTGAAGAACCAGAACATATATCCAAAAGATGTTGTATGCCAGAAACAGTATGGATTTTAGTTCTATCAGTTTCCAACTTTTCAAAAATATAATGTAATAAAGAGCAGAATCTTTTTTCTCGAATTTCCATAATTTGATGATGAAGATCTTCTAGATAAAACACAACGTTCACAATTACATTAGCATAGCAGTTGATACCTGAACTTTTTTCTAACTGGTATCCTACAATATCATCAACAGTGTCCATTTTTATTTTCTTTGCAGCCTCATCATTCTCTTGAATAGTTTTCTTTTTTCCAACCTCACTAGAATGTTTGTCATATTTTCGTTTTGAACATACTACACGTCTTTCATATATGGGATATTCACCTAAGTTAGGAGCATACAGTCTTCTTAACCGATTATACTCTCTTACACAATTTGCATCAACACTAACCTTTTTCTCATCAAAATCAATCAAATACAAACCAGATAATTTTCTTACTCGAGACAATGCAACATATGCCATACCCTCTTTAAACACTGTACTTCCAATAATTACCAAAGCACTGTCTACACTTAAACCTTGAGATTTATTAATGGTCACTGCATATGCTAAAGAAAGAGGAAACTGTTTTCTACGAACATACAAGTCTTTTACAAGCAAAAAACGAACAGCACAACGTCCAATCTGTTTTACCTCTTCAATCTGATTAAATTTAATCTTCAAAAATTCAATTCCATCTCTGGTCTGAAAATTTACATAATCAGCAACTTTTCCCATTTCTCCATTTATTAAACCTTTTTCTACATCTAAATTACGCCATAATATCACCCGACAGTTTACACATACATATAAAGTCTTTTCTAAACCTGCAGTCTTAGATACAGACTTTTCCAAAGAATCAAATTTTGACTGTAATTTCTCTGAGAGAAGAATAGTAACCACTTCATGTTCCATTTTATCAATGGCTTCCATTTTCACTGTTGGGTGTTTCTCCAGTTTCAAAAGTTCTTGATTGAATGTAGAACACTCTTGCAGTGTTGGCATTAGACAAACTATAGACTTAGGGGCATGTTAGCAAGAACGGCATTAAAATTATCGCCGCTTTAGCGGCAGGAAACTGCCGCTAAAGTGGCGATAATGGGCTTGATAATATGCCCTTGAGAATACCAATAGAAGCCCATGTTCTGCTGTGATCCTGGGCTTCTATTGGAATTCTCAAGGGCATATTATCAAGCCCATTATCGCCGCTTTAGCGGCAGTTTCCCGCCGCTAAAGCGGCGATAATTTTAATGCCGTTCTTGCTAATATGCCCCCCATTTTCTCCAATTGTTTTGTACATTATTTCAGGTGCAATATTTTCATTTGGAAACAAGTTTGTTAGTAGTTGACTTTGTAAAGCTTCTTTACCATGTTTTGTCAAAACACCAATTCTAATATCATGAATAATGTTTCCATAATGTTCATCACTTGCTTGTCGCATATTCTTAATAAGTTCTTTGAGTTCAAAAAGAGACCAAATGTTCACATTTCCAATACTTACCAAAGATTTCTTAGTGTCTTCATGGACAAGTGTTTTAAAAACTGGTTGTCCTTTCACAGGAGTAAGTTGTAATAGATCGCCGAATACAATTACATGTTTTCCTCCAAATAAAACATCATAATCTATTTTTAAAATCTGTTGCGTTCTTAAATGTACAAAGGCAAGCATTAAGTTTGAGACCATGCTCACCTCATCAGTGATCAGAAGTTTCATTTTCTTTAGTACTCTTGAAACTTCATAACAAGCTACTCCAGATAGCTTGTGATATTCCAACTTATTTTCATGTTCAACTGGTAGCATGAGTAATCGATGTAATGTAATCCCTTTAATGTTATTTGCTGCTAACCCAGTTGGAGCAGTTACAACACAAGATAAATGTAATTAAGTGGTTTTGTGTAGATAACTGGTCAAAACCTTAATTAAGACACTTTTTCCAGTTCCAGCTTGCCCACTGATATACATTTGAATAGGTTTAAATGATGTGCATTGGCATTCTTTTTTCATGCAGTAAACCATGCTCTGTCTGTTGTGTAACTTGCTGATATATTTCTTTTTGTTCAATATTTAGTTGTTCTTCCAAGTTTCCCAACTCAATAATATCCTGTTGTGCCTGTTGCATTGCCGTTTCTACTTCATTCATAGCAATTGCTGCTTCATTTTCAAGAATTGGTTGTCCTAGTGGATCTTGACTTAGTGGAGCAAAACTTTGACTATCTTGAGAACTATCTCTAGCGATTTCAGCTGCAATACTAGTTTCTTGTTCAATCTCTTCATTCAACATTTGTAAATATTTTGGAAAAACTGTGCATTCAATGCTATCTTTACATGCATTAAAAGAATCTTCATAGC
This sequence comes from Calotriton arnoldi, assembly GCA_963921515.1. Classification (NCBI taxonomy): domain Eukaryota; kingdom Metazoa; phylum Chordata; class Amphibia; order Caudata; family Salamandridae; genus Calotriton; species Calotriton arnoldi. The sequence goes on from CAWUFW010003038.1 coordinate 1,609,310, forward strand.
AGTCAAAATCTCCAAGTTATTCCATTTCACTACGCCAAGGTTTGAACAGTTGCAGAAGTACTAAATAGAAAAATCCCCTTTTATCTGGAGTATCACAACTGAGTTTCCTGTGATTAATAAGATTTCCTTTGGCATGTTTTACCAAACATCCATCACATCCAATTACTGTATATTTTTCTTCATTTATATTTTCTGTAACATTTCTCTTAAAGCTGTAATGTTGCAGTACTTCATAGAGACATATGTTTTCCAGATGTGGACACCTTTTGGGATAGTACGTATCCAACATATTTGTTTTAACAATATCTGTACTTTCCGGCTCATTCAAAGCTAAGTATTCAATTTCTTGTACAGATTTCAATACTCGATTTCGTGTTGCAGCAAGACCTAGACTTACCCAAATGATTCCTCTTGACTTTGAATATAAACTTGCAGAGGTCAAACGATCCGAACATTCGTACAATCCAATCTCTCGATGGGAAAGCATCTTAAACAAAAGCTGTAAAATTTGTTACTAAGAGTCTTCTCTTGTGAAATTTCTTCCCACATTTCTTTCAACTCCGTCTTTTCAGATTTGGTTATCTATGATGTAACATAGCAAACAACAGCAATCGAATTATCTGCAACATATTGGATATCCATATTTGCATTCCACATCATCAAAATCACTGGATTGTAGTCATTAATATACTTTGAATCTTCACTTCTTTTTATGTTGTAAGTATTCTTCTGAGATTTTTGAGTTATAGTATGCCTTACTGCTGACATGAAACTGTTGACTCTTCCTTTCGAAATTACTGGACGTGGGAATCCAAAACAACATTTTGTATAAAATGTTCCCTTTGACTTGTATTTCCGTCGACAATATTTCCCACATTGATGACTTTGAAACCGTAAAACTTGTTGTCTTAAGCTATTTTCTCTTCCTGTTTTTGGAATAGCACAGGTAACATAGTCTTCAATGAAAGACAAAACAGTTTCATCAGAATCGGTTCCAAATTTAGGTGCATCCTTGATCCATAATAGCATGTGTATATGAGGAGCACCTCTGGCTTGGTACTCCTTTCTCCAAAAGAAATCAATAACTTCTCCAAGAGGTGGATTATTTTTATTGCAGATAAAAGAAATCATAGCTTGAAACCTATGATTAAAATATCTGCACACATTTACAGGATCCAAGGAACACAGTTCTCCAGCTATCTTCAATTCAATGTTTTAAATATTTGAATTTGCTTCTCGTAGAAATTCAAGTAAATCGTCCCATGCGCATTCAGCACAGCTAAGCGTAACAAACCACGTAGGGGTTCCTAAGTTCCATAACATACATTTAAGTTCTCCATGACGACGATACCAATACCCATTGGTAACATGTTGACATGCCATCAAATTAATTAACTGAGATTCTAAATGATCGTCTCTTTGTTGAACTTTGTCCAAAAATTCCTTTGCAGAAAGATGTGTAGGATGAACTCCTGTTTTTAATATGTGGTTCACTGCATATGAAAGTCCAGACAAGTCACTTTCAAACAGAAGATGAAATAAATATGGAACACACTGTAAAAATCTTGGATCTTCTGAATACAATCTTGTTGAACGGTATTCTGAAGCTGGAATCTGTACTGGTCGTTCATCATATCGTCCACCTTTTCCAGTGGGGAAGAGCTGTGGAAAACAACGAGCTTCTAAACTTCTTTCCCAAACACTCATGGGAGTTCCCTTCGCTTTCTTCATTTGGAATAATAGAATAGTATTTCCAATCACTTCTTTTGAATGTAAAGGATGTGTACTGTAATGTTCATATATTTCTTCACTTCTTCGATTTGGCCCGTTGAAATTTCTCTATCATCTCCTAAAGATATTTCTTGTTCTTCCAGATATACATTTTTATAATAAATATTGTTTTCAATGAGATATAACGTAGCCTTTTGAACTTTGGTGACATCTACTAACTCTTGCCATAATTTCCGAGTCTTTGTTGGTACACCATTAACTAGAATAACTACAGGTTCAGTTTCCTCTCTCTCTACACTAACAGTTTCAATATTTTTCTTAAAATCTAAAGGTAAATACACAACTCTTCCTTTTAAACCTCTTTGTAAATCTGATGGAGGCAGCTTACTTGTTTTAGGCTCCATACGAACTATAGCCTGAAACGGGTGCACAGATTGAATAAGAACGGACTCATTTGTATTTAAATCCACCAGTTCCGGAGGAATAGCTACCAACTCTAGGTTATTATGTACAGCTCTAGCTGGCATTTTGTTCTCTTCTAGTTTGCTGTAACAATATTTACAAATACGTTGATCACTACCCAACTCAAAACGACCTTCCACCAACAAATAAGCACCAAATTGCTCCCACTTATCATTGTTTTCCTTTTCACTTTTTAAATACACATCAACATTCCTAGTTTGACTTCTATAGTGAGTACGTCGACAACAAATACAAACATAGTTTGGTTTTTCACAACAAACTACCTTAAACTTTGTAATTTCTTCTACAAACTTCTCAGTAGTACTATCGTCCACCTCTTCTTCAACACCTACACTTATCAAACTCTCACTTTCTCTACACTCTTCTTCAGTACCAAAGAAACGAAACTGTATATCATCACAAACTTTTTTAACACCCAACACTGAACCATGCAAAAGAGAAGTGTTTATTTCACTTAAAGATAATGCAGGACTTTTTACATAGTACAATCTGGTTACTAACTTACGTATTTCTGAGTGATGTACTGCTAACATTCTCAAATGATGAAAAGTACTTTGACACACTTTTCTAGAAAGACAAGCCAGAGAATGACCCTGCAAGCCAGTATTTCTTCTCACTTTACAAGGATCTAGTCCTTGCAACATCTTAATTTTCTGTTTAACACTTTTTTTTACTATACTCTCGTAAGAAATTTCGTAAAATAGCAATAGATTCCTGTTGTATACTACAAATACTACTACAATCCCACCTATACACTAGAGCTTGTGAATGTCTCCCTTGAACTTCTTCAGCTATTACTTCTTCCACATTTCTAATAACCATCTTTTCTTTTTCAATTGGACAACCGTTTTTAACCTCATAAGAACGACCACTGGTATCAACTGTGTGAACTAATGTATTTTGTTGAAAATAGCTTTCTCCATTAAAAAAAGGTTCTGAACTAGAAGTGTGCTTCCATTCACCCAAATCTTTTTTGCAAAAGTTAGTTCTATTAGCCAGTCTTTTTCTTTTACTTTTCTCCTTCATAAAATGCATTGTTTTATTCAATGTTTTCATTCTCTTCAATACTAATATAAAGAATCTTCTATTCAATTCAAAAGCGTTTTCAACTACACTTTCAATCTGTTGTTTTTTCTTGTAAAATGCGGATCTTTTTTATATTTTTTGCAATCTTTCAATAAATTTTGTAGTACTCTACTTTTATACATTCTCTTTCTAATGTCTTTATATTCTTTCATCCTTCTTTCAACATAGATTGTTTTCCCATAACCTGATTTTCTATTAATATGTCCTTTTTCGTTTCCTTCTGAATGGTTGTACTACTTTTCTTTTTCTTTTCTCCATTTTGAAAATTCATTATCTTCTTTAAAACTCTTTTAACAAATTCTATAGTGCTCTTACCAGAAGCCTTTTTCTTCAATGTCACATGTTGTACTTTATCTAATTTCTCCTTTTCTCTTTCCTTTAAATAGTACAGTTTTTTTCCTTTTCTTTTCTTTTGATCTTTTCTTGCCATACTCAATCTTCATTACTAATAATGGTGAGTATCTGAAAACAAAGAAAAGTTTAAATACTTTCGTTAAATCATTTAATATTAATAAAATAATTATATACAAATATTCTCATATATAAATAAAAAAATATTTTTAATTTCATTGCAAAGGTATGTCAGACACTGCAGAATTCCTACAATTAGAAGACATCACACCCTATACAACAGAACCACAGAGCACAACTAAAGGATTTCTCTTCTGCTACCCAAATCAAATTTGAAGTGCACTCTGTAGTGCCTGGGTGATTGCATGAGAACAAAGGTACTGCCTGGATGATTGGAGGAGTACTAGGGTACTGCCTGGGTGATTGCATAAGTGCATAGGTAGTGGTTCAGTGATTTTATAACTGCATAAGTACTGGAAAAGTGATTGGAGGAGTGCATAGATCCCGACACAGTCATTGCAGGAGTGCAAGGGTAGTGCTTGGGTGATTGAACTAGTGTATAGCTAATGCATTGGTGATTGCATGAGTGCAGAGATAATATCTAGATGATTAGAGAACTGCATACGTAATGTCTGGATGATTGCATAAGTTGAGGGGTAATATCTGAGGGATTGCAAGAGCACATAGGAACTGCCTAGGTGATTTTATAAGTGCATGGGTACTACCTAAGTGATTGGAGGAGTGTATAGATCCTGACATATGGTGAGACTTACACCTGAGACATGTTATATGCTTTTTTTTTATATTTGCCTAGGCCCAACACTACTAGAATGGTAAAGCAGCAGGACAAAAGTGACGTTTAAGGCATGTAAGGAAATTGACTGCAACAGAGGTGCAGAAAGAAGCAAGAACAGTGCAGTAAGAAACAACAGAGGTACAGAAGAAGGGAAGAGATGTGCACAAAGAGGGAAGAGCAGTGCAGAAAGAACCAATACATGTGCAGGAAAACGGAAAAAGGGTGCAGAAAGAGGCAAGAGGGGTGCAGAAAGAAGAAAAAGAAGTGCAGAAAGAAGCAACAGAGGTACTGAAAGAGGCAAGAGGGGTGCAGAAAAAGGAGAAAGAAATGCAGAAAGAAGCAAAAGAGATGCAGAAAGAGGCAACAGGGATACAGAAAAAGGCAAGAGCAGTGCAGAAAGAACCAAGAGATGTGCAGAAAGAGGCAAGAGAGGTGCAGAAAGAGGCATGAGATGTGCAGAAAAAGGGAAAAAAGGTACAGAAAGAGGCAAGTGAAGTGCTGAAAGTGGAAAGAGGTTACAGAAAGAGGCAAGAGGGTTACAGAAAGTAGCAAGTGAGGTGCAGAAAGAGGCAACAGAGGTGAAGAAAGATGCAAGAGAGGTGCACAAACAACCCAAAAAAGTGCAGAAAGAGGCAACAGAATTGCTAAAAGAAGCAACAGAGGTGTAGAAAGAAGCAAGAGAAGTGTAGCTAGAAAAAGGTAAGGGAGGTGCAGAAAGAGTCAAGAGAGGTGCAAAAAGTGACAAGAGAACTGGAGAAAGAGGCAAGAGGAATGCAAAAAAGGGAAGAAGAGTGCAGAAAGAAACAAAAGAAGTGCAGAAAGAAGGAACACAGGAGCAAAAAGAGGGAAGAGGGGTGCAGAAACAGAGAAGAGGGGTGCAGAAAGAAGCAAGAGATATGCACAAAGAAAAAAAAGAAGTACACAAAGAAGGAACAGAGGTGCAGAAAGAGGCAATAGGGGTGCAGAAAGAGGCAACAGGGGTGCAGAAAGAGTGAACAGGTGCACAGACGGAGGCAAGAGAGGTGCAGAAAGAGGGAAGAGAGGTGCAGAAAAAGGCAAGAGAGATGTAGAAATTTGGAACAGAGGTGCAGGAAGAAGCCAGAGCAGTGCAGAAAGAACCAACAGAGGTGCAGAGAGAGGCAAGAGGAGTACAGAAAGAAGCAAGTGAAATATATAATGAAGCAAAAGAGGTGCACAAAGAACCAACAGAGGTGGCAAAAGAGGCAAGAGGGGTGCAGAAAGGGGTAGGAGAGGTGCACAAAGAGACAAGAGGGGTACAGAAAGAGGCAGGAGGGGTGCAGAAAGAAGCAAGAGGGATGCAGAAAGAAGCAAGAGAGGTACCGAAAGAAGCAAACAAAATGCAGAAAGAAGGAACAGAGGTGCAGAAAGAGGCAAGAAGAGTGCAGAAAGAGGGAAGAGGAGTGCAGAAACAGGCTCGAGGGGTACAGAAAGAGGCAAGTGAAGTACAGAACAAAGCAAAAGAGGTGCAGAAAGAACCAACAGAGGTAGAAAAAGAGGCAAGAGGGGTGCAGAAAGGGGTTGGAGAGGTGCACAAAGATGCAAGAGGAGTACAGAAAGAGGCAGGAGGGGTACAAAAAAAGGAAGAGAACTGCAGAAAGAAGCAACAGAGGTGCTGAAAGAGGCACGAAGGGTGCAGAAACAGACAAGACAGGTGAAGAAAGAAGTAACAGAGGTACAGAAAGAGGGAAGAATAGTGCAGAAAGAGGAAAGAGAGGTGTAGAAAGAGGCAAGAGAGTTGCACAAAGAGGAAAGAGGGGTACAGAAACAGGCAAAAGGGGTTCAGAAAGAAGCAAGTGAGGTGCAGAAAGAGGTAAGGGAGGTGCAGAAAGAGGCAAGAGAGTTACAGAAAGAGTCAAGTGAAGTGCAGAAGGAGGCAAGAGAACTGCAGAAAGAGGCAACAGAAGTGCAGAAAGAGGCAACTGAGGTGCAGAAAGAAGCAAGATAAGTGCAGAAAGAAGTAACAGAAGTGCAGAAAGAGGGAAGAGTGGTGGACAGAGAGGCAAGAGGGGTGCAAAAAGAAGCAAGAGATGTGCAGAAAGAAGCAAGAGAAGTGCAGAAAGAAAAAACAGAGATGCAAAGAGGGGGAAGTGGGGTGGAGAAAGAGGCAAAAGGGATACAGAAAGAAACAAGAGAGGTGCAGAAAGAAACAAAAGAAGTGCAGAAAGAAGGAACAGGTGCAGAGAGAGGCAAGAGGTGTGCAGAAAGAGCCAAGAGGGGTGTGAAAGACACATGAGGGGTGCATAAAGAAGCAACAGAGGTGTACAAAGAAGCAAGAGGAGTGCAGAAAGAAGCAACAGAGGTGCAGAAAGAGGCAAGAGGGGTGCAAAAAGAGAGAAGAGGGGTGAAGTAAGAGGCATGAGGGGTGCAGAAAGAAGCAAGAGATGTGCAGAAAAAAACAAAAGAAGTGCAAAAAGAAGGAACAGAGGTGTAGAAAGAGGCAACGGGGATGCAGAAAGAGGAAACAGGGGTGCAGAAAGAAGCAACAGGAGCAGAAAGACACAAAAGAAGTGCAGAAAGAAGGAACAGAGCTGCAGAGTCCATGGGTACTGCCTAAGTAATTGAAAGAGTGCATGGGTAATGCCTGGGTGATTGCATGAGTGCAGGGGTAATGTGTGGGAGGTTGTATGAGTGTAGTGGTAGTGCCTGGGTGATTGGAGGAGTGCATAGATAGTGCCTGGGTGATTTTATAAGTGCATAGATACTTGTTGGGTAATTGAAAGAGTACAGGCCTAGTGCCTGGGTGATTTGAAGAATGCAAGGGTAGTGCCTGGGTCATTACATAAGTACATGTATACTAGCTGGATGATTTAAGAAGTGCTTTGGTAATGCTTGTCTGATTGTATACTGCAGCGATAATGCCTAGGTGATTTCATGACTACAGGGATAATGCCTGGGTAATTGCATGAGTGGAGGGATAGTGTCTGAGTGATTATATAAGTGCATGAGTAGTGGCTACATGATTGAAAGAGTGCATGGGTAATACCTTGGTGATTGCATGAGTGAATAGGTAGTGCCTGGGTGATTGCATGAGTGCAGCAGCAATGCCTGAGTGATTACAGCAGTGCATATGTAGTGCCTGGATCATTGGAAAACTGCATGGGTAGTACTTGGGTGTTTTTATAACTGCATGAGTGTTGGGCCTAGCGAAATATAAAACAGCAGACTATTACATGCCTCAACTACAAGTCTCTCCATATTGTTAGAAGCATGCATACATACGTCTCTACGTTTTCAAATCACCATATCTAAAAGAAATATGCATACAATATTTCTGGAATATAGTGAAACCTAGAAACTGAGACATGTAATAGATCTGCCTGAGTGGCTGCATAACTCCATGGGTAGTGCTTGGGTGATTGTATGAGTGCAAGGGTAGTCACTGGGTAATTGCAGGAGAAGATGGATAGTGACTGGCTAATTGCATGAGTGCACACATAAACATTGAGTGCATGGATAAGTGTAAAAATAGCACCTGAAGGCATAGATGAGTCATGGAGTAGTACCTATGTGAATAGATGAGTGCAACAGTAGGGCCTGGGTGATTCTATGACTGCAAGGGTAATATCTGGGGGATTACTGGAATACATAGGAAGTGAGTGGGTGATTTTATAAGTCCATGAGTACTGCCTGGGTGATTACAGAAGTACTAAGGTACTACCTGAGTGATTACAGGAGTGCAAAGGTAGTGCCTGGGTGATTTTATAAGTGCATGAGTACTGGCTGAGTGATTACATAAGTACAAGAGTAGTGCCTGCGTGATTGAAAGAGTGCAAAGATAGTGCATGACTGCAGGGGTAGTACATAACTAGTGCCTGGGTGATTGCATGACTGCAGGGGTAATATCTGGGGGATTACTGGAATACATAGGAAGTGAGTGGGTGATTTTATAAGTCCATGAGTACTGCCTGGGTGATTACAGAAGTACTAAGGTACTACCTGAGTGATTACAGGAGTGCAAAGGTAGTGCCTGGGTGATTTTATAAGTGCATGAGTACTGGCTGAGTGATTACATTAGTACAAGAGTAGTGCCTGCGTGATTGAAAGAGTGCAAAGATAGTGCCTGGCTGAATGAAGCACTGTATACCTAATGCATTGGTGATTGCATGAGTACAGGGGTAATGTCTGGGGGATTAAAGGAGTACATAGGTAACGCCTGGGTGATTGCATGACTACAGGGGTAATATCTGGGGATTTACATGACTACATAGGAAGTGCATGGGTACTTCTTGGGTGATTGCAGGACTACTGAGGTAGTGCCTGAGTGAATAAAGGTGTGGAAAGGTAGTGTCTGGGTGATTTCATAACAGCATGACTACTGGCTGAGTGATTACATAAGTAGACTCTTATAAAGTACCATAATAAATAATTCCTCTCCCAACATATCTGAAACATCACTTTTCCAATGCTACTGCTTCACTATTCTAGCAGTAAACAGGTATAGAGCATAGCTAACAACAAAGCAACACTTCACTTATCTTTCATAAGTCTCCCCGTATTTCTAAATCCATGTATGCATATGTCTATACCTTTTCCTACCAGCATCATATATAAAAGTAAAAAACAGATAAATGTATACGTGTGTTTTATACATCTATCATCTTCAGACACATAGCACATACCATAATATATGAGCAAGTAGACACATATCTCAGTCACAACACCATGCACAGCTCAAAACTTCACAGAGTACACTTCAATTTTCAAACAGACACTGAAAATTATGCTGTATATATGAAATATAACTTTTCTCACATCATACAAATTACTCTATTAAATAACATCTCTACAAACGTATCAAACCTCACTTTCAGGCTGCTGCTTAACCATTCTACAACTACTTATAATATTACACCTACCCAAATACAAAGTAGGAACCCTTCACATATCTTTAGTAAAAGTCTCACCATATTACTAAAGCATACATGAATGTCTGTACCATAACACTATCCAAACCTTAAAAATTCACAGAAAAAACTTTCAATTTCAAGCAAACATCAAAAATTATGCAGCATATTTCAACTGTACCTCTCTAGAAACTTAAAAAAAGCCTAATCAATAACACCTTATGTCAGCATCTTTTAAACCACACTTTTGTGCTGCATCTTCACCATTCTACTAGTACTCACAGTCTTGAGCCTACCACATAAAAAGCAACAACATCTCTTTGTTATACATCATGCACCTTCAAATGTATAAGGCATATGAAAATGCATATACAAGTAGAAACATACTTGAGACAGAAGTCCATGCTCACCTTAAAACTTGACAGACTCCACCTCCAAATTTAAAGCAACAGCTAAAATTATGTGGTATACTACAAATGTACATATCCACACACTAAAACAAACTACCATAATCACTAATCCATTTTCCAATATACACATATTACTATACAGAATCTATTTCAAACAACATTTAACTACAATAAAACAAACTACAATACACATATCTACATTTAATAATATATTTCAAACATCACAGTTTTTGAATTATTTTAAAGTTTAAAATAAACATAATACATAATACTCCTCACAAATTTATAACTCACCTTCCAAATAGATTTGTAGAATTTAAAATATCACAAACTCATAAATGATTTTCTTATGCACACAATCAATGTAATCCACCACTCTCAGCAAGGTAAAACCAGTAATGGTAAAGTTTCCCTCTCTTTCTCCACACACATACATGTAAGTAACAAATCACATAGCTTCCTACATTATTTCAAATTATAAAACACATTTCTATTGGTTAGACATATTAACCCTTACCAACTGACTTCTAAAAGTGCCCAAACTGGTTCTGGAATTTTTTGAAGTCATGATTCCACCGTGCACCAACGCGATGGAGCCGCGAATCCATACGGGAGTTCAAAAATATATTACAATTAAAAATACCACTATTTTTTAAGAACACACCACTTCTAAAGATAGTACTGACTTGGGAAATCTTACTTTAATAAGATATCACTTATAAATAAATTACAATTTTACAGTTTAAGTCCACAGTTAAGTTTCAACCCTTCCCCCATTCTGCTTAATGCCAGTTTCCATAGTAACAGTTCATGGAACATTCAACTGAACTGACAGGTCACAAGTTCACCATATTTTCAAGTTCACCACACAATGTTACAAATGCAAACAGCAGGTGTGGTTGACATTTCAAAAATATGACCTTATCCTATCTACTGTACCTTTCAAACATTTTTTACTAACCATTAATTCCTTAACCGCGGCGCAAATTGTGCCGCGGTGCGGGAGTTCTATTGAGTGGGCGGGGCCGCGTCGGCCAACGGACGTGCGCAGCACTAGCGAGGTAGTGCTCGCGACGGCCGTTGGCCGACGGGCGCACTTAACGGGTTAAGAAACATGCTTTTTAAAGAAAGTAACATGCACCCTATTTTTTAATGTACAATGTTCTTAAACAGCCAATCAATTCTCTACTTTTTAAAAAACAGCATCTTGCCCACCATTTTACATACCTCTCATTCTACCAACTGACTACCTCAGCTACAAACATCTTTTCATTACTTCCAGACATCCCTTCAAGATGCTTACAATGTGGATTGGTGGATACAGCTATGTTTTCTGGTGCAAAAGGTATGCTGAACGCAGAGGTATTGACAAAGACCTAGGTTTGCAAAATGTGGATATTTGATGGATTGCACAAAGAGGATTAAAGTGGCACCAATTGATGCCTTTGGTTAAAACCTTTTTGCATCTCCAACCCCCTGACCTCATGATTGTGCACTGTGGTGGCAATGACCTAGGCACATTGACTGGGGTAGGTCTGGAAATGCTAATGAAGGACACCTTTGCACAATTGATGTTGCTTTTACCTCAAACTGTCTTTGTATACTCTAACATATGCCAAAGACAGAAATGGAAGTGGTCTAATCAATTCTGTCCACAGATTGAGAAAGCTAGAAAGAATGTCAATAAAGCTGTTTCTGCTTACCTTAGAGACCATAGGATGGCTCCATATATAACAACAATCTACGTTTTGATATGGATTACATCTACAGAAGTGATGGAGTACACTTCACAGATCAAGGAAACAGAGTCTTTCTCAACAACCTAAAGCTCTGCATCTGCACTTACATGTAGCTACAACAAACTTACAATGAAAACAAGGGCTCTTTTTAGAGCCACCCTATAACATAATACTGATTATCATTTTTTTTTACACATACAGATTTAAAAAAAATTATAATTGGGAATTCGCGAACCTATTGCGAATCCACAAAACAAAAGCACAAATTCAATGTACTACAACACAACACACTTTTCAAGTTTAACTATTAATTTTTAATTTTATATATTTTTAGCAACTCTATCAATTGTAATCTTGTCATTAACTTCAATCACAGTAACTCTTTAAAACAACTTCACAAATACAACACTACCTTCTAAATTATATACTACTTAATTATTTATTTTAGTTGAATTCCCGAATCCAACGCAACGTTACACGGGGGCCGCGCTGAGAGGCGCATTGGAGTTGCAACTCCAAACTCGAAAGAAAAAAAAAATGATCCACTTCCATTATGTGGTATTTGCCCCGGGGACCCCATCCCCAGGGGCCTGCCACCATTTAAAAAAATAAATAAATAAGGAGGGGGTCTGCGTGGCCCCCCTCCTCAGGCCAAGAATGGCCCCAGGGACCCCATCCCCCGGGGCATGGCCAGCCTGGATTTTTCTTCTAGCAGAGGGGGCCGCATGGTCCCCCTCCTGGGCACCCCATCCCCCGGGGCCTGGCCTCCTTGATGGGGACCGCGGGGGAAGCCCCAATGCCCCCACGGTCCCTGCCGGCTCCCCGCTTCCTGCGGGAGCCGGCATTGCTTTTGGGCAAGGGGAGCTGCTAACATGCAGCTCCCCTTGCCCAAAAGCAATTCTGCTTTGCTTCTTGGAAGCAAAGCAGTGTTTGCAATGACAGGGCGGGAGCCGCGAGGCTCCCGCCCTGTCATTACAAACTGCAATGTCCCGGGGGTGGGTACCCCGGGACATTGCAGGAGCCGGCCCTGGTGGGTGGCGGTCCCCAGGGCCATCGAGGGCTCCAGGAGTGGGGCAGCACGGCCCCCCTCCCAACTAATTTAAGCCCCATGGAGGTAGTGGTCCCCGGGTGCCAATGAGGCCCCCCCACCCAAAATAGTTAAAAGCCCCGGGGAGGTGGCGGTCCCTGAGAGGCTTGGGGGGGCCCGCGAGGCACCCGTCCTAAAAAGCAAAAGCCCCGGAGAGGTGGCGGTCCCCAGGGCCCCCCCACGTATTTTTTTTAAAAAGCCCCGAGGAGGTGGCGGTCCCCGGGGCTGCGGGGGGGCCGCATGCCCCCGCATATAATTATATAAACCCCGAGGAGGTGGCGGTCTGTGGGGCTGCGGGGGCCCCCACGGGCCCCCGTTAATTATTTCAGCATTGCCCCCAGGACCTGGCCCACCCAGGGGCTTATAGATAATGAAGCACGGGAGCCCGCGCTTCGTTTTTAAAAAATAAATTCGCCAGATTCGCACACCCAGTGCGAATTCAGCCGATTAAAAAAAAAATGCTTTTTTTGGCCCTGTGGGTCCCTGTGGGACCCCCTGAGCAGGCCAAGGGGCTCAGGGTGTTTGTACCCTGCCCCCTTTTCTTGTTTTTTAATGCTTTTTCACCCTTTTTCTTGTGACTGGGTTACCTAGTCACAAGATGGCTGCCAACACATTCTAGTTTAGAGTGTTGGCAGCCAATCAGAGTGAAACTCGTGCCGGGGAGGGTTCGCGAATCCTCCTCGGTGCTCAGATATCGATATTTTTATTTTTTGAATTTCACAGCAACTACTGAATGGATTTACACCATTTTAAAAAAGCACGCTTTCTAGACTAAGACCTACCCTTTTGCCAAATTTGATGTAATTCCGTTCAGCAGTTCGGGCTGTAGCTTTGCCTAAAGTTTCCTATGTAAATTAACATGGAGAAAATGCGTTTTGGGACCCCCCTTTTTTCTCGGCCCCCGCTTGACGAATCACCTCGAAACTTTCAAGACAGGAGCTGACCGGAGCACCCCATTAGTTTTGAAAATTTCGCAAAGATTCGTCAACTGGCGCCAAAGATATTGCCAAATCAAAAAACGCTTTTCCTATAGAAACTAGGTCCAAATTATAACTACCTACTGGCGACTGCCAGTAGGTAATATATATATATATATATATATATATATATATATATATATATATATATATATATATATATATATATATATATATATATATATATATATATACAAAATAACCCCTACTCCAACTGGAAAATATTTGTATATATGTATATTATATTACATATATAGATAGATAGATAGATAGATAGATAGATAGATAGATAGATAGATAGATAGATATAGATATATAGTAGATATGTAGGTCAAACTGCCATGGTTTGACTGTTCATTATTTTCATTTTGTTCATAATGCTGGTTGCTTCGCTTTGTTTTATCTGACTAATAATCGCAGCTCATTCTCTCTATGCAAGATTACAATTGGCTCAATAAATGTATTGAAAACTTTCTTCATATCTTTTTTATTTTTGCCAAGGGCATGCATGAGTAAATAACGAAAGGGGTGAGATCTGTTTCCATGATTCCCTTGGGGATCAGAGTGTCATGTTCGAGGTTGCAAAAATCACCTGCCACCCCCAGAAAGGTTAGGGTTCTGGGTGAGGAAATGTGAGCTAGGTAGGAGTTGGGCCAATAGTCTCTGATGGTGTAGATGGACTCAGTCCCTTCATTCTGAAGTCCTGTGTCCTAATATGCAGTCCAATCTTTTCTAGTGGGAACCGTATAACATTAGTCCTTTAGGGCCCTATGTTTGTCTTCATTTCGTTGGTAGAAAGGGCTTTCAATTAGTAAATTGTAATTGTTGGCTACCTCTGTAACAGGGACATATGCTAGTGCTACCCATGGGTCCCCTCTTTACAACCATGCACAGTGTGGCAGGCACCATGGAGTGCCCACCACAGTGTGCAAGGTTTTCCGCTACCACCCCTTTTTTCAATGGAAGCCTGTGCTGTCGGTCGGAACACAGGCTCCCATTGAAGTCAATGGTAGTCCGACCGAACAGTGTTCGGAACCATCGTAATTGGTCGGTCAGACTTGCTGAACCCGGTTGGAAACGATTCCGACAAGGAGTCGGTCTGAATGCTTTCCGACTGACATCGTATTGAGGTCCCAATTTGAAAAGGCTGTTAGAATCTGACATCATAATCGGTCGGTCGGAAACTCTGTCCATAGAGCTGTACGAATCAGCTCAGCCTGACTCTGATTGCCGGTCGGAACCGATTCAGAATGACCGAACCGTTCCCCTTCCAACCGCGAGCATCGTAATCGGTCGGTCGGAATTGTTTCCGACCGAGTCGGGCGGATGGATTTCGACAAGGTCTAGGACAATCCGATTGTCGGTCTGAAGCTTTCCGCACGACATCCTAATTGGCCCCTATATCTTTTTTCACTTTGTACACATTGGCCTTCATTACAGGAATAGGGGAAATAATGAGTTAGGTTATTTCCCCCTTTTTACTTTTCACCATGAAACACCATTAGAAAAGTGAGTGAGAAAAGGTGCCCAAATGGGCAACACTGATGACATTGGTGCATGACGCACTTATTTCTGTAGATATCTCATATTCCGAGGACTACAACTCATAATTGCAAACCTTCCAATATACATGGAGCTGGTTTTGAGCTATTTGTTTGTGCAGCTGATGTCCATTCCAGGTGTGCAACCTCCCCAAGGCATCGACAGCAGCCTCAAAGCTTTGCTTTGTTTTGGTGTGGGAGTAGGAACCAGTGAGCTCAAGTGCCTAAGGATGTGCTTGGCACAAAGCCTTGCCCCGCCAAAGCTTTAAAATCAAAGCTCAAATATATACAAAAGTAGTTCAAATCAATAAATTAATTAATTAAAACAGAAAAGCAGAATGTTAAATAAAAACAATGTATCACAAACTTAATATTTTACAAACTTGATTCAGGGAACAACTTTTGCTTTTAAATACCAGATTGAGACAGGAAACACTAATTAGTGTCTGCCTTGCATATCCTTAATGCTATCCAATAATGCTTAATTTTCAAGGAATGGGATAGTGGGTAAATACATTTGCTTCTTGGTTTTCGGTAAGCCTTGCAAAACAATAGTATGTGATCCACATATGCTTTATTAAGGAAGAGCATAGGGCAAAGATTGAATTAAGATTGCAAGTGGGCACATACAGGTAAAAACATAAAGCTGAAGAATACCATGCCTACATTTTATAAACAAAACCTTAACTAAAGGAGGGTTAATATATCTAAAACATTCTGAAATTTTATGTCATATTTGATTGTTAAAAACAGTCAGTGAGTCCCCCGCTTGGAGTATCAGATAGCCATTACCAAGTACTAGTTTTCAATGTCTGGACTTTATGATTTTAGCACCATGGGAGTGAATCACTAGTGGATTCAGCCAATATTTAATCAGACCCAGGAGATCCAACTGTGGGCCCACGTTTGACATCTATATGAGCACTTCTGCATAAATGCAGTACGCTCATTATCCAAATGAGTAGTCAATATAAAAGGTGTTTAGGTATTGCAGTATGAGCTACACATTTTGACCAAGATTGAGCTGTAGCGGGATTACAGGGGCACTCTATGGCAATTGTAATAAAGATTTAATAAATTAATTGCGTCTTTACCAATTAAATTTTGCAGTGACACCATAGCTCAGATCCACACAGTGCGTCGCTTATAGCATGTTCAAACAACTTCTTTTTAAGAGAGGAGGCTGCTTGAATTTGACAATCTGATATGCAGGTATTTAAATTCTTAAACATTCTATATGTGGTGTCTACCATGTAGATCAAGCCCCGAAAGGATCTATGGGACTTAAAGTGCATGAATAATTTTTTAGAAGCATTTATTTCAAGGCAGTATGATAAACAAAACAGTCTAAAATGTTCAAGTAAGACTTGCAGGCCCTTGTGTGGTTTGGACAGCAACAATGTATCATCTGCCAACAACAAGGCAGGTACCTTTTGGCCCACAAGTAGTGGAGAATCATTTTCACAGACCAAAAGATGAACAATGCAACCATTAGAGAAAAGTGAGGGTGCAAGGTTGCAACCCAGCCACACTCCTCTGCTCATGGTAATTTGCTCAGTTAACTCCTGATTAGTACCCCAGATAACTTGCTCATAGTTATCAATATATAGCCACATTTTTCATGTGAATTGATTCTGGGGAATATCTTGATCGAAAAGTGCTTTACCTAACTTTGGTCTCAGCACCTGATCAAAACCTGGCCGCAGATCAAAATGGCCCTGGTTCAAGTCAACTGTTTCCCATTTTAGAAGAAGGAAACAGATAACCTGATCCACAGTACTGACCTTCATCTTAAATCCAGCCTGTAAATGACTTTGGGCCTGATTTAGATCTAGGCAGATGGGTTACTCCACCACAACGGTGACAAATATCCAGTCCGCTAAAATATAAATCCCATTATATCCTATGGGATCTATATTATGGCGGACGGGATATCGGTCACTGTTGTGACGGAGTAACCCATCCACCGAGATCTAAATCATGCCCTCAGTGTTTGTTTCGTCCCATTCACAATGTCAGCTTGTCTAGTAACTGCTTACTAAAGGTCTTTTGAGCATTGTCAATAAGGCTGACGGGAGACAATTCCTAGATAAACCACAACAGCCTGTTTTGTATATAGGAATTATTTTAGCACCCGTTCAAGAATCAGGAATCAGTGCTACAGCAGCAATGGAGTTGGAGAGAATGTCGCTGTTAGGGCCCCAGATCAGAGGTTCAGAGTAAAATAAATCAAACAAAAACTCATCCAGTTTCGGGGCCTTATTGGGCTTTTGGGCTTGTAGGGCTTCAAGCGTGTCTTCTAAAGAAAAGAAATTGGGCAAAAGCTATCATATGACACAACATCGTCACTCATGCCTTAATTGGCAAGACTGTAATTAGCTTGTGTTGAATCAGTGTTAAATAAAGTAAAATGTTGAATCCTGACGTGTGGTTGGATGTAAACTTCTGGTTTCCTAATTAGATTACTCCCTCCATGTGCTATGATGTGCCAGAAGGCCTTCATGTCATTGGAACTGGCAGCATCAATAGATTCTCTCATAGGGCCTTATTTACATGAATTTGCCGTAGGGCAGCGCCCCAGGCCTTCCTGCTGCGCTGCCCTACGGCAAAAAAAAAAGGAAGGAATATGCTGTATCTATCAGATACGGTGTATTCCTGTCCTTTTGCCTGCGCTGGTGCACAATGGGCTGCCATGCGCCAATGCAGGTACTTTTGAGCCATGGTGCAAGGGTGCCTGCGTTGCGGGGATGATTGTTTTTGCACAGGAAGGGCCTTTCTGCACAAAAACAATCACAAGAGGCTTTTTCCTCTTTCTATGTGTGCTGCAGAATGAAGCACAAATAGAAAAGGGAACAAACGAGGAGAAAGAAAGATATTTCTCCTCGTTGTGCCTCCCTTAGGCCACTCCTGGGATGGTGTTAGAATCTGACGCATTTCTAGGTTTACGATTCCTTGTAAATCTGGGAATGCTTCAGATTCCATGGGTGTTGCATTGAAAACCCACAGCAACACCCACGGAACGCTCCTTTCACACGTGAAAGGGACACATATTTACAAGGCCATGTAAAGTGGCTTTGCGTGGCCTTGTAAATATGCTGCGGCACATTGCGCTAACTGAGCGTCAAAAAAGTGACGCTCCGGTGCCGCAAAAGTGCCCATGTTAATTTGCTAGTCTTATGGGTTTTCTTATATACCGTTATTTCTGCCCTCACCCATTTTTTTATTGCATTGATGAGCGAATTCTTTTGCCGCCTGCACTGATTCAAACCACCTATGTGATTTGCATACAAAGAGGTGCAGCTTAGATTCTTTTGTAAAACAATCTTTCAAAAAGAGCAAACAAATAGTTATGTACTTCAGACACTAGTGCAACAGTATTACATAGGTGACTAAAAGAAACTAGGGTCTGGATCACAGACTCAGTATACCAGAAAGAGCCATGGGGGAGGAAATAATGTCTGCCCACATGATGGTTTTTCTATAATTAGAGACCACAAGGGAATCTGCACCCAGGTTTGGGGCTCCTGTCTGGCTAATAATCAAGTCTCCTCTCAGTGCTAGTGCCAGAGGTTCTTAATCACTCTTAGGTCTAGCATGCACAGCCCTTTCAGCTATGAATTGCCAAAGGCAAAGGTCCAAAAAGATGTAATCAATATTGCTCATGTATTTACCTCACTTGGATGTGGACTGTGCAATGCTGTCAGATAGCAAGCTTCCACTATATGCTTTCATGCCATGAGATAACCTCACAGCAGCTAGCTGAAGAGCTGGAGTTGTCCATTTCTTTGTAATGGGAGATGCTAAACTAGGTATAACATGAAAGTCATCCTCGTCACTTACAAGATCAATTATTGGGTGTAGAGGTTCATAACTTGGATTAAAATCTCCTGCAATTATTGAATAGCAATTCTAACTGTGGGAGTGGAGGAGACTCTCTAAAAACCTAATTCTGGCCATTCCTACTCCTAGTAGTTCCCCTGTTGTGGATGGTAATCAACATTAATGGTCCATTACTTGCTAATCTGATTAGCAGAGCTAGGATTTCTGGTGAACCTGTCTCAATCTGTTTTTCTTATACAATTAACTGAGGACCTTACCAAAATAGTTAAACCACAGTAGGTCCTTCCGGCTTTGGAGTACTGTGCTCCAAGTTAAAATTCTTTATGCCCAATCTGTAGACTGATGAAGTAGCCTATGTTTCTTGCAATTAACAAAATTTGAAAATCATCAATAAACATCCCCTAGCCCATATCTATTTTCTTAAATTAAATGCCAGTCACATTCCAACAGAGTAAGTTGGTTTGTAAAACTATTGCTTTTGCTGAGGTCGCACTAGATGCCTCACCTTCATTACTCATTTTGGGACTCCTTCGGAATAAAGATTTCCTGGCTGGATTAGAGTTCTGCTGTGCTGGGTTTATTACCTTATTATTTAGATGAACACCAGTAGATGATCTCTCACTTGCCTGATTAGGAAGAGGGCTTAACAAAGCTGCTGTTTTATTCACTTATATAATCTTTCCTTCCCTGATGCTGGGGCATGGCAAAAAATCATTTCTCTCTTGGTGTAAAGCTCTCAAGATTTACAGTAACTGTACACTGAATGAATTTGGAATTCTTCAATGCATTGATAGGTTGGTTCATAGGTGTAGACCCCAGGGGTGGTCTTAGTTTAAACTGGATTTCCGAGCCTACAGGTGTTTTTTGATTAAGCAACAAAATTAGACCCTGAACTAGATTTGCCTCCACAAGATTAACTTCGATGGAATTCCATCGTTCACATGGTGAAGTGTGTCACTTTACATATGTAATGTGAGAATGGATGATTGAATGGCAATGTCAACCATCACGGCTCCAGTGAATCACTTTATTCTTTAGCAACACGGAATCTTCGTAAACACCTTGTTGGAGTTTCAGGACTCTGATAAAAAATATACCCATTGGAATTTGCTTCCTAGTCCTAATCATATGTGTTCCCTCATATGGCCTATGTAGTAAACTTAAAGGGCATGTATTAAATTTATCTATAGGGAGCACCTCCCTACGGATGTGCATGAGTTTCTTTCCGATCCTTCTTGGGAGATTCTAGCAGCTATTTGCTATATCTATACTGTTATTCTCTGATCTAGAGTTTGGCAAATGGACAATTGTACCTCCATCATTGCAGGACTCATCCCTCCATCAGGTTGGAGGTTATCTTTCCACCATCAATGCTGATATGATGGACATGCCGCCACCATATTTAGAGTTGTCCGGCATTTTAGCGGGATAGAAGGAAATTCATAATTGGGGACGGCAATTTGAGAATGAGGTTTCCTATGCAGACAAGTCTGTTAACACACACCTGATTAAAATCAACTCACCAACAACACCTGCAGCTCTCACTGCAAAAGATGCTCCCCCACACAAACCATTTACCACTCACAACACGAGGCACCAGCAGCAGAGCTACTTAAAAATATCTAGAAGAAGGTCACCCTCAGTTTTTGGAAAATTAGTTAATTATGATGGAGAATGAAATAATTAGGGTTGAGTCTCAGTTGTTTGAAGCAGAGTTCCAGACAACAACCATGAGCCAGAGAAGGGAAATGTGGGTCAGAATCAAGGGTAGGGTGAATCGTTTCAACAACACCAGATGTTCACAGAAGGACATCCGCAGGTTGTAGAATAACCTGCAGGAAAGTATCCATTCTCTCACTTCCAGGGTACACCAAGAGACCCTGGCAACTGATGGTGGATCTCCCCGGCCCAGGTGTTGTCCATACTCCACACTGAAGGCTTTATGGGAATTACTGGCAGAGTGGAGTCTGGTAAATACAAACACTAGGGGCCTTATTCCGAGTTCGGCGGTCCGTGTCTGCGACCCCTAGGAGACTGCTGCGCCTTTGGAATTCCGACCGCCATATTACGAGTTTCCCGAGGGGCCAGTGGTGTGGCATTGGCGGTCTTGCGGCGGTGGGGAATGTATTTCCATATATATCGATGCCTGTGTGTGCATTCCGTCTGCATATGTTTTGAATGCACACATATGCATGATATGTGTGGAAAAATACCACCTACCCATTACCGGGTTCCGACCCATATGTGGCCAGTCCCGGCAATGAGTATATGGTATAATGTGCACTTACCTGCATATCGTGGCTGACGGGGGTCATTTTCCTTGGGGTAAAGATGCTCCTGTGTAGGGGGACCTGGAGGAAGGGATCCACCTCAAAATCTGCTGGAAAAAAACAGGTCATCCCAAATCCTTCCTTTCCGTTGTCCTTTGGGCGGCCGTCTGACCATGGCTGTTTGCTCATCGAACAGCCAACTCGTAATATGGACTGCGGTGTTGCTGCTGTGTACCACCCTATGGAGGCTGCTTTCCCCTGACCGCAGTCCCGGTGGTCGACAGTGTGCTGGCGGTGCCGCCGGTCCCACTGCAGTCCCTGTACAGGCAACACTCCCAACTCGTAATACATTGGACAGACCACCCCGTGGACTGCCACCACCAGAACAGCAGTCCATGGACCGCCAAACTCATAATAAGGCCCTAGGTCTCCCACACTAACAAATTCACACTCACTGTACTGTGCCAACCCTAATCCCTAACGCAAATCTCAACCCTAAAGACAACCTATTCAAATATGTATGCTATCTGATGTTTGTCACAACAACATTCCCTATGTAATTGCAATCTACCATTTGCTACACTACAATCTGTTACACCACTTTCCTTAACACAAACCATAATGGAAACACAAAAAGGTGTGACCTTAAATTTGGACCACCATTCACTTTCGTCTATCATGACAACATATATCAAGTTCCTCCTACCACTGTACTCTCAACCCACTTTTATCATATTCACATACCACATAATAACTCTCTGGACCTGCTATAACATCATATTAAAAATTACCAACCATACAAGTATGGACTGATAAATCCATGTCACCAGGACAGAAATGTTCCAGTTCTGAGTTTAGAATTAAAATATTACTGCACTCTGTGAGTCTGTTTCTGCTATTTTCATTTGCCTATTGAATTAACATACTTGATTCAAATGATATGTAAAAGGCAAGGAATGGAAAAGAGGTGTCACTGGGATGTTGATCCATCTCGTCAAGTAGTAGGGTAGTGTGTATCTGCACTGTGTATCTTACTAATCGACCCAACTCCATAAAAGAGGGTTTATTTTGTTACAGGGAATTAGCAAGCCTAGATGTATCTGACTTATACCTGCATATTACCAATCAGAAAACACGTGTTGTTTTTGTGATTTTGACAATTGTTTTGTTTTGAAGTCAAAATGAATCTTGGTGAAGCTCAATTTTCAAATACACTGTATATTGCTAACTGAATGTGCAGTATGGGCACACTAAACTCCATACAGTGCTTAATTTGTAAAAAAAAATATAAATGAGGATGCTCACAGTTTTCGTAGAAGGCTGTTGCCCACTTCCTCAATTGGGGTGGCCTTACATTCCCTTTTGGTGCTGTCTGCTTCAACCTTTTAAGTGCCCCACTTCTGCTGCTGACACCACATGCTTTCACCACTGGCACCACACACTGCTTGTAAGGACATCAGCCAGCCATCAGTACTCTCACTACTACTCTAGCAAGTTGGTTGAGCCTTTCCTGAAATCAGTCTCTTTGTTAAGTCACAGGAAGCAGGTAATATGAACTTTATAATAGTGCATCATTCTTACCTATAACTTTAAATTTTTTCTAGAAATACATCTTGTTTAAACTTTAATTAACACATAAAACGTGTATTTAACACTCTGCTCAGATGTAGTCACAGGGGCATATCACCAACAAACTGCGATAAACATCGCAGAGCGCACTTAGCGCGAATTTGTTTAACGCCGGCTATCGCCGGATTTGATCGCCGAGATAACGCTTTATCATCAACGCTTATCTCCACGGCGATGGAAAATCCGGCGATAGCTGGAAATCCAGCGATACAACTACAGCGCTAAGGGAATCCTTGGTGATAGGGAGATGTGGACTTAGGCTTAGAATCCACCTCCCTTTATAAATATAGCTAAGTCTGAAATTCTGCAGACGTTAGCTGATGGCGATAACCGCGGTTAGCGCGGCTTTTCATATCGCTATGTGTGTTCTGGGTCAGCTTGCTGATACTGAGTAGTGGAGTTAGCGATATTTACCATGTTGTTTAGAGAGGAAACGCCTTCTTTGCATCTCATTAGAGATGCGATGCGAGGCGTTAGTGGAACGGCGGCTGACACAAGAAAACACGCGCTGATGCCTATTAGCGTGTCCTTGCTAATAGTGAGGTAATTCACTCGCTGCTTTTCGGCCGAAAACGGCCGTTAAAGCGGTGTTGTTGGCCTTGATAATATGCCCCTAAGAGAATTAATAACAAAGAATTAACCATTGATGTAAAAAGAGAATAACATTGAGATAGAGATACTCATCTAATGAATGATTTCCACATGTAAAACTAGGAAACACAGGATCAATCCCAGCTTCCGCACTCAGCCAAATTGTGTGCTAATTACCTTATTTCATTGTACCTTCTTTTCCTTTATCATCACATATGAGAGAACCTCTGGAAATACATCAGTTGAGAATGTGTGCTGTAAAATAACCTTTCTTATATGTATTCTAATAGAGTATATAATGTTGCTTCATCGAAAACAACAACCTATATACATATATACATAATATATACATGCATATAGGGTAGATATCACATCTGATTTACCTCTTGGTTCAGTAATGGGATGGTCTTCAGGGCGATGGGAGAGCTGCTTTTAGTAAATGTCATTCAATACAGTGATACAATTTAATGTGCTATTATGAAATGCTACCACCAATTAAAATATGTTTTTTGAAATTTGAAGAGTCTTTATTATTTTTTACAAAACGTTTGATGCAGTCGATTCGGGCAGGCAGTGGCCTACACCTATTTGGGTGGGGAGTTGAAGAATGGAGCAGTTTGTCACAAGCTTGACTGATGTACTGCTGTCCCTGTTACAAGTACCATAGGATATCATAGACTTTTAGGTCAGCAGAGGGTACATTCATAACCCAAACAACAATCAAGCCATATGTGTCTTGAAAATGGTTTCTGTATCAATATGAGCAAAGTTTTACTAAATGTGTGGCTGTAGCTTTGCATCCTAATATTTTTGGACATCAATATGTATACAAACATATGCATGTGTAGGCTACGAAACAAGCATAACTTAAAAAAATAAAAAGTAATTTGCTATAATTTTGAGGATGTGAAACATGAAGGTTATTGTAAGAAATTGGAGTATTAGCTAAGGAAGGTTAGAACCCACCTCAAATAATAATCACAATCCTAGTAAGGGTAAACCACTTAAGTCACAAAATAAACCTGTGCTTCACTCCCCAGTAGCTTGGCTAAAGCAGTCAGGCTTAACCTAGAGTCAATTTCTAAAAGATTTATGCAGTACTAAACAGTAGCAAAATGAAAATACAACACAGTAAAAACCCCAAACCAATTTAGAAAAAAGTTGAGAATATTTTAATAAATAAAATGACACCAAAACAACAAAAATCCAACAAGATATGGATTTTTAAAGTTTGAACTAAAAATAGCACTTAAAAGCACAAAAGGCCCTTTGTGGTTATCTGGTTGAACTAGACCAAGTCAAAGTCAAAAGTTAAGGCTGGCTGCGATGGAGCGCAGTCGGATACAGGGACCAGGTTTGCCCAAGTGGAAAGTATACCTTTGCATTTTGAAATTTGAATGCAGAATAAGTGGTGAACAACAAGTATTGCCATGGCAAGCTGCAAGCTGAACCCAAAGCAGGGCTTGTCAACGGCAGGTTGCTGAAGAGTAGGGTCCCAGTGTGGTGGTCGATGAAGGCAGGAAAGCTCTGAGCAGGCGAAGTCTAATTTCCATGCCCAGGACAGCCTCAACTGTGATTGGATGCTGTGGTATCGTTCCCGATTAAGCCCTCTCTGTTTGGACATAGAAAGTTTTCTGGAAGTTACATTTTCTTCAGCAGAATAAACCAGCAAATTGAGGCCGACCAACGATTCAACTTCAATGGCTGCAGCTTCAAAGGTTGTCTCAGTCTCTGATGGTTTTCAGGAATAAAGTTGGCAAAACGTTTCACAGTCCCACTTCTTGCAGTTTGGAAACAGGAGGAGCCCACTTTAACACCGGCCAAGAGTCCAGACATGGGGTACACCCCTTTGGGGGTAAGGACTCACTCCAATAGAGGCCAGTAGTAGGGACCATGGCAGGTCTAGTTGGAACTGGACAGCTGGGCATTTGCAGCAAGAGAGGCCATTGGAAGCTTTTATTTCCCTGTAGATCAGGTGGTCAGCCAAATGACCTTTGGAGCCACTTCTAGGGTCCTGGGTTCAAGGCAGGCATGTCAGTCCTTCTTCAGGGTCTTCGGACAGCAGGGCAGTCCTTCTTCTGACTCTTCACAGGTCCAGAAGTGTTCTTAGGAGAGGTCTGTGTGGTCCGCTTTTCTTCCCAGTGCCAGCATGTGGGTGGAGAGCAAGCCTTTGTCTAACCCCTAAACCAGTTCTGGTCAGTTCCTTCCCTCCCACTGGGTTTGGTGCCAGCCTGACTAGAGGGACAAAAGGGAGGCAGTGCCTGGTGTAAGCTTCATTTGCAAGTGATAAGTTAGACATCCTTTGAAACTCAGGAAGGGGCAGGGCAAAGCCCTCGTGGCATCCTCTCAAGGGAAGAGGACCCCTCCCCATACCCACAGCCCCTTTTCCACTGTCAGGGAGCAATACACATCTCTCCACAGGAGGCATCAGGAGTCAGGTGACTATGGACACTGGCCTTTAAATTTTAGGGAGGAAAATGAGAACACTTTGAAAATGTCATTTCCAAATAAGTAATACAAAAAATTGACTTGACAATTAAGTTGGATTTTAAATTGCTATTAAATGAGTCATTGGATCATTTTGTAGCTGCTCCCAAACTGAAAATAAGGACATTATGCGGTAATGTGCACCTCATTCTTTTCCTATTGGAGAGCCAGCCTTGCCACAGTGATAAACAACTGTGGAGGTTGTTTACTGCCAGGACATGTAAAACATAAAATATATATATTAAATATACCTGTCTTTCATTTGAAATACAATGCTCCCTTCCCTCTGGGCATTTTGGGCCTACCTTAGTGGTGACTCAAAAGGATTTGCCCTGGTAAAAGGTTTGTTTTGCCAGGTTGAAATAGCAATATAAAACTGCACACCAGACTACATTGATAGGCCTGGAGACATGTTTTAGAGGGCGTCTTTAGAGGGTAGCACAATGAGTGCTGCAGCCCACTTGTAGATTTTAATTATGCTCTGGGTACACGTTGTACCATATAATAGGGGTGCATAAGTAAATGAAATGTGACAATTTGGGGTATCATCTTTCTAACATGTTTAGAGAGAAGACTACAAGCACTTTATCACTAGTTACCAGATGTGAAGTGTACAGAGTCCTATGGCCAGCAAAAATGGATTCAGCAAAAGAAGTAAAAAATCTGGGGTAACAGCAGGCAAAAGATGTCATTTCCGACATGTATTCCATCAGCTGTATTAAAAGACTCCAAACCATGCCCATTATCAAGTGGTTCATGGGGCTCACACTCCTGTGGTGCAGGTAAAAACTATTGGTCATGCTCAGATCTCTAATAAACATGATGCATTGACGCTACTGCACTAATATAATTTCTCTGTGACATGGATAGTAACCCTTGGCTAGCGTGTGATAGCAGAATGAGGTTAGGTCTATAGAGTACAGAGTACAGAAAATGTGATAACAGATACTTTCAATTGTGACAACTGACCTTGAGCTAGTAGTCTACACCATCCAGAGAATATTGACATCACCAAGATTTCTGAAACTAAAGGTAACAATATGTGCCTGAATTTGAGTTGGGCGGAATGGATACTCCTTCATGAATATAGCCGAACACACATACACCATATCACAAGTGCTTTAAAGCGTATGGCATTTGTGATATGTTGGACCAAATTAATGTCACATTTGTGGCAGTGTGCTGTCCATCAATATCTGTAGATGGGGCTCAGTATTTTTTATTCATAAACAATTCAGTATACTTTGTAAATGTTAGCTTTGCTTCGAATGAATTTATTAACAGCTATTGTAATTGAATTAGAGTTTTGCAAGCAAGTACTCCATCACAAAAGTGACTGATATCGACAAGACTGCCTTATTACAAGTGCTATCAGATACAACGCACTTATAATAAGAGGGTGTGGGTTATCCATGACATTTGTGACAGAGCAACCGGTCCAACACATTCTAAATCAAGCCTTTTCTTTACAATATGAACGCTCAATGTATAAATAGTAGACCTCCTTGATGTGTGTACATTTTGTAAATTCACTGTGTAGTGCAGGGGCAGCAGGCACAGGTAAGAGCGGTGGGGTGGTGGGGGGCGGGGTAAGGGGAAGTAGACAGATGACGGGATAGGTAAAATAAAAATAAAAAAATAAATAAAACCACTTACCTTGCGCTCGCCGAATTGCCGAGTCGACGATGCAGCGAGCGCAAGGTAAGTGGTTTTATTAATTTTTTTATTTTATTTTACCTATCCCGTTGTCTGTTGACTTCCCCACCTGCCCGCCCCACTGCTCTTACCTGTGCCGGCCGTGCCTGGTGTAGTGCGTAGCTGATGTGTGCAACAGGTCAAGAACAGACAATACGTCAAGGAGCAAATGGAAAATATAGTTTTAGTATGTCCACAAATGTCTATAGGACAGAAAAATAGAAAGAAAATAGGCCATTTATTGGGTGAAAATGAAAAATAAATAAAATTCCTGCTTTCCAGGAAATACGATCCTGTCTGTGTGCAAGATTTTCTTTCTATCAGTGGTCAGTGGAATGCAAAGCATCATGGTGATTTGTGGGACATTTCTACAAAATGACTGTTAGTGAGAAGTAGTGAGAGGGCCATCAGGCAGCAAGGATAGGAAGGTCCACCAAAACTCTCAGTAGCGAAATGGTAGAGAGAGATGTGCTTTCTCGGGGTACAGCAGAAGAACAAGATTCCTTCATCTGTACTGTGGAGATATCTCGTGAAAAAAACAGATTTGTTTGGAAATGTTTCACACACCACCCGAGTGAAAATACATAAATGCAAGGATATTCAATTACCAGCTATGTGACCTTGAATTAAGTGGATGTGCATAGGCTTTTAAGCATTTGGTACATACACCAATAAAAGTCCCTGAAAAGCTAAAGAAGTAAAATATTTCATAACATAAGAACATATAAGAACAAAGAATAGGAGTAGCACTGCTAGAAAAGAGGTGGAAAAGACTGAAACCTTACCTGTGTATGAAAAGAATGATACTCTTCTCCATTTTGGTGTAGTCTACTTCATGGTGAGTGAATTAAATATCTTACTGTGTGTGAAGAACAGAATTCTAACACTTCCAAGAAAACCTTGCCAGAATATTACAACAGTTCCCGATATAATGTAAAAAATATTGTTCACATTAGCTACTTTTATTTGTTGGAAAAAAAAATACAAAAAGTATAACACCTCACAAAACCCCAAAAAGATTCTTGTTGGGATCACCCATTTTGGTAAATACTTCTATCTTCTTTTATTTTGCTTGACTTCCTCCAGGCTCAGTGGGGGATGTCTGGCTGTGTCTGTACATAGCTAAAGGCCAAGCTCAGCGCGGGCTGGCCTTCCATGGCAGGTTCACCACAGGGGCTGGTCGAAAGCAGAAAGCCATGAGCAACAGGTGTTGATTGCCTATGGTGGATTGGATGCAGGCCCTAACAAAATGCTAGGCCCTACGGCCAACGGCCACTGCTCCCAACAATGCCTATGAGCAGTGACGGTGGCTACCATCAGATGGTTGGTTGGTCACATGGCCTATCCAGAGGCCATGCCTTGTGGCCAACCACTGCTTCACACAGCCAAATACCATGGACACTGGACATGGCCATGATCCAACACCAATTTGTCTAATTTAATTGTTGAAACATATATTCATACCCATATGGGTCTGGCTTGCTCTATACAAAACCATAAATAAATAAATACATAAATAAATGTAAGAATAAATAAATACCCAAATTGTGCATGGCCCAAGGCCAAATATTGTGGGAGTTAGGCAACTGCTGCGAATTGGCCGTCCATAGCATGTTGGAGTGTAAGACATTTCAAAATGATACACCATCATAAAAAATCACTGAAAAAAACACAATTAAGGTACAATTCTGGTTAAGATTTAAAACAAAAATACCCCAGAAAATGTGCCCGTTAACGTTAGGTAGCAAAGCTGGATACAATGGACCAGAGGGCTCTGATTGGTTGAATGCCAGAGAAAATGTTAGCTTGCTGTCACTATTAGAGGACATGGGGCTACATATTTGTGTCCAATAAAATAAAAAAGAAAGGTCCATAAGAGGCCAGGTGGAGCGACCCTTACTACAAGGCACATGTGAGCAGCCTAAAGGACCGCCAGGGAATACATTTTATTAAGTGGATTTTGTCAAGGGATATGCAATTGCTGGGACTACGTTTGCGCGACCTCAAAGCATACAAGATTTGCAAGCCGAGTCCAATGGGCCATGAACCCAAGAAAATGTAAAAAATAAATAAATAAAAAATAGCTATGGGCTAGGCTTTATACCTCTGTGCCCCACCTTGCTGCATACAGCCAAAGAGCTTGATTGGGCACAGCCCATGCACAGTGGTCATTTTTAGCTTCCTTATATTTTAGTATTTTTACTTTTTTACCTTTTGTCACAAAATGTTTTTTCCTAGTGAAATGTTTTATATTGTATGTTTTATTTGTTCTAAACCATAGACATTAAAGGTATACCCTATCCAGTTGCTCACTATTTTTCCAGGTTCCATGACGGTAACCTGAGCGACATTGGTATAGAGAGTGGAGAGGGACACCTGAAAGGGAGGGACAGAGGGACATTTTTACACAAGGTGAAATAAATATGCATAGTTAAATTACATACAAATTAGGTACAAAGAACAAATAGGTTTGAATAGAGATGGGGAGCAAGCAATCTATCTCATATAACAAAATTTTAGTTATTTGCCTTTCCTGAGAAAGTATTGCCAATATTTTGTCTGGTTTTAAAGCATATTTATTTCTCTTACCGAAAAAATGCTCAACAACATGAAGCGCTGTATGGAATGGAAGGGATGTACTGCCCAACTTAACATACATTTGTTAAGTTATAAATATTGTTCGGTGATGTGAGTGTAATTCGATGAGATTTTTGTCCATGAAATATGAAAAAGAATATTAATAAATTGAGAATAATTTTTGATGTTTGCAATAAGAAAAATAGCTGGATGATCACCTGAATGATAGTTTTCAATTTGGATTTTCAAAGGAAAAAGTTATCCCCAAATTTTTGGCAAAGCACATATAAACCTGTTGTGATCTTAGTTGTTCAGGCCACCAGGATGTGTATCAACAAGAGGTATTGTCAAATCTTGGTTTTCTCTGCATTGAAACAAAATGAATTGACAGTCATGTAGTTAATGACAGATAGTATACATTCTTTAAGCCTATTGGAATGATTACCCTCAAAACAGTCAAGGTGAACTATCAGCTGTGTATCATTAGCATAGGAGAAGGAAAAAATCCCAAAAGAGCATGTCAGAGATGCCAGAGGGGGTCACATAATGGTATAGAGTGTGGAATTTAGTGCTGACCTGTCAAGCACACCGCAGTCAGGTTTTTTAATATACCACATAACGTGTTTCAGCTATACTGATTGAGAGTAGTCACAGGGAAAGGAAAATATTGAGCCAACATCCAAATCTCTGACACCAATGTCCTGAGAAAATTGAATGACAATAGAGTGGAACACAGTGTCAAGGCAGTGAAGACCAATGAAACTAGCGCTGCCGCACCATAGTTATCTGAGATCATTCAAATGTGACCTACTACAAACACCAAAACAGTTTCAATTTGATAGCTGAGTACTAACAAATCTTTCTATCATTTTGGTTGAAAATAGTTGAAGAGATATTAGACTATACTTAGAAGAAATCTTAGAGAGCAAATTTGGTTTTGGACCTGTAAGATGAATCCTTCACTCAAGTCAAAATAACTTTATTCAGTCTCAAAAAGAAAACCATAAAAGTGCATAAAATCAACATTACAGATTATAATTCCAAAGACCTATTTACAAAGCAGCATGAAGGGTAATTCACACAGTTCAATTATTAAAAAAAAGATAGATAAAAGATAAAAATACGATCCTTAAAATTGAATCCATAGATGGACATGCCATTTGCTTTACGAGGCACTTGATACCCCGGCAATGTGCAGCCCTCTCCCATAAAAATACGAATTGAACTGTTCGGGTTCAGCTACAGTCACTAATACTGTTTCTTAATAGCCATTGCAGCTTTGATATAGTTGGAAACCCTAATGCATATATCGTATGTGGCCAAAGAGTGCAAGTAATTAAAACCTTCGATATAAGAACATGGCCTAATTTCTTTCAAGATCGGGACTATAAAATTTCCTCTTGGCTCTTTATAGAGAGTGCAAAATAACTTAAAGTGCAATGTGCTCTGAACTGCCAGATTATCACAGGGGCAGGGCACCAAATTGTCTGCCCACCCGGTTTGTTTAGGAAATGCCACTAAAAAATGCAGGGTAAGTAAACGAAATCTTGTTAGATAAAATCGTGTATGTGTATTTATAGTGAATGTTAAGTAAAATTGTTGCTGAGTGGGGAATAAACAAGGGGGGCCTGCTACCTCGGGTTGAGAGCGGCGTATGTTTGCCCCTATGGAGTGCGCCTCTTTTATAATATTTTTCGCATTCTCCTGGGTGCCAGCTGGGCAATCAAAATAATGTCCCAAACCTAGCTTGTAAAAGCCATCCCTGACAAATCGTAGCCAAGGGATAGTTAGTGCTCCATCAAGAGTAAGACAGTCTTTTATAATCTCTCTGGAGAACACCAACTCCTCCGATAACCAGATTTTAACCCATAAAAGCTGGGGGGCAATATCTATACAGTCCTCTATAAAGCCAAGCCCCAACGCCTGATGACAAAAAGTTGTGGGGGCACTATTTGGAGTCATCAGTAGCCTTTTTATGAATTTATTTTCCATGGTTTGTAACTGGCGGCTGTTATGATAACCTCATACTCCTGCTCCATATGTTGCCATGGGCACACATTTGGCTTTGTGAAGTGTAACTAGCTCAGTCACTGGTTTATGGCCCAGTTTACAGGCAAAACGAAAAAGCCCCTCAACAACCCTGCCCGCGTGTTGCACCCTTGCAGTGACAAGTGAATCCCAATTCAGCCTATTGGTAAAAAGGTTCCCTAGGTAATTAAAATTATTCATTTTGTCAATTCTCTTAACCCCCACCACATATTTTCTAGTTTTAGTCGTTTTAGGCCCACACACCATAAAACATGACTTAATAAAATTAACTTTTAAATCAAGTGTCAGCATAAAATCGGCAAATGCATTAAGTGACTTTCGGAGGCCATTTGCTGTCAGGGCCATTAATACGGTATCATCCGCATAAGAGAGTAGCGGAACCCGGGTGCCCCTAATGCGTGGACAGTCAATTTATTTGTCTGACAAGAAAGCATCTAGGCCATTGGTGTAGATTAAAAATCGAAAAGGAGCTAAAATACATCCCTGCCGGACACCTTCTGTGGAGGCAATAGGCCTAGTTTTTTCCCCATGTAGGCCGTATCTTATAGTTACAGTTGTGGAAGCGTGGAGCCTGCGAAGAAGCGAAATTAGAGCTTCCTCATCTCCCATTTTCCCCATGAGTGCCCACAGCTTGTCCCGATTTACGGTGGCAAAGGCACTGGACAAGTCCATGAAGGCCAGATGGATAGAACCCTTCCTGGCCTTCATGTACTTGCCCATAATCAGGGACAAGTTGAGGCACTGTTCAGTGGTGCCCATCCCCTTCCTAAAGCCATACTGTGTTCGTGCTATCACCCCTGTGTCTATCGCCCAGGTTTCAAGTCGGGCCAGAACAACCCTTCCCAACAACTTCGCTGTGGCATCAATAAGGGAGATTGGCCTATAACAGGCAGGGTCACAACTATTACCTTTTTTAACACAGGGACCACGATGGCCTCCTTCCAGGTTGCTGGGATAGGGCCGGTCACCACTGCTTTGAACACGTTGGTCAATAATGGGTCCCACAGTTTAGGATTAATTTTAAAAAGATCCAATGGTACTCCATCCGGACCTGGAGCTTTCATGCTAATTCTTTTTGCTATAGCTTCCTCGACCTCGGCTACTGAGATTGACGCACTTAGATATGAGGCCAAGGTTAGGTCTAGGGGCAAATCCTCACTGGGTACCTCAAACTGGCAACCATTGGGATTAAATATAGCCGCAAAGTGAGCTTCCCAGGCATCCCCCAGAATCAGGGAATCCATCTTTCCCACCTCTTCATTAAACACTCGGCGATTTATTATTTCCCAAAAGCTTTTCGAGTCTTTAAGGGAACTAGCTCTCTCCGAATCCTTCACTCATATTGACTATTTCACTACAGCATGACTGATATAAAGAGAGAAAACAGACCATGAACAAGACACCCGCAGTGAGCTGAAACACTTCGGAATACCTAAATTAACACACCGATTTCACAGCATGTGAGCCTTTCTCTTCTGTTGAGGATTGTTGAGGTTTTGTTTTATAAGGTAAGATCTTATTACCATACCTAACTACCTAACCAGTAGGCAGTAGTGGCCTGTGTTTTGGATGAATGGCAGAGCGGATTGGAGTGGATAGGCGGGGTATAGGGGTCGCGAAGGGAGGGGGCAAAATAAAAAATATTTTTTTTTAAAGTACCTTCAGCCAGCGGCATCCCGCTCCTCTGCTCTGCTGCTTTAGGCACAGGCTCCCAGAATGCCCTTCGGACAATCCTGAAGCTGCTCTCACATGGGAGCAGCTTCAGGATTGGCCTGAGCGCCCTCGGTTGGTGCTCCAGGACAGACTGGGAGTCTGTGCCTGTTCTCTTCAACCCCAGCAATGCAGCTGGGGTTGGAGAGAGGTTCACTGCGCATGATGGTTTGGCCCGCCTGAGACGGCTGGCCAAACCATCATGTGCAGTGAAGGGAGTGAACTACCACTTCCCTCAGTGCCGTCACCCTCCAGGCCCCGCCCCCAAGACTCGGCAGGAAAGGAGAAATAAAACGAGTGTTGTTTTTTTTCCTTTCCTGATGTTTTTTGGGGGGCCGACTCTCCTCCGCCATAGCGGAGGAGCCGCCGCTGCCAGTAGGTAGTTATAGTTAGGATGTAGTTTCCATAGGGAGAGCATTTTTTCATTTGCCAATAACGTTGGCGTCGCTTGGCGAAACCTCGCGAAATTTCATAACTAGTATGATGCTCACTCCAGTTGCTGTCTGGAATGTTTCGTGGTGGTCCGTCAAGTGAGGGGCGAGAAAAAGGGGATCCCAAAATGCTTTTTCCCCATGTTAATTCCCATAGAGATTTTAGACACAACTACAGCCTAAACTGCTGAACGGAATTACACCAAATTTGGCAGAAAGATAGCTGTTGGTCCAGAAAGTGACCTTTTAGTAAATTGGCGTAAATCTGTTCAGTGGTTTTAGAAATATTATGGAAAATTCCAATTTGTATAGATAGGGATGCAGATCCTAGGATCCAACAGTCCTCGTGCTGAATTCTGATTGGCTGCCAACACTTCAAACCAGAAAGTGTTGGCAGCCATCTTGGGTCTCGGCTTGAGCTGAGTCCCAGAAGAAACTTTAAAAAATAAGAGACGGGGCAGGGTATGAATACCTTGACCCCCTAGGCCTCTTGGGGGGGTCCCAGAGGGACCCCACCAGGGCAAAAGACCTTATTTTAAAAAACAATTTGGCGGGAGTTGCGCTGGAGCTCCTGCACTTCTCTATTGTTTAGCCACTGGGTGGGTCAAGTCCCAGGGCATGGGCACATACAAATATGAACAAATGTGGGGTCTCGTGGACCCCCCATGCCCCGGGGCCCACCACATCCTGGGGCTTATTCCTAAGTATTGCCGGGTCTCGTGGACCACCCGTGCTCAGTGGACCACCACCTCCTCAGGGCAATTTTTGTAATTAGTGTGGGGGAGGCCCATATGGCCTCCCCCCACTGCCCCGGGGACCGCCACATCCTCTGGCTAATGGAAAAGAAATCCGGGGAGCCTCATAGACAAACCCATGCCGCGGTGACCACCACCTCCCTGGTGCAGTTTAATTTAGCAATGGGGGCCTCATGGACCCCCCAGGCCCTGGGGACCACCCCCTCCTGGGGCCAAATTAAAATTTTGAAAATGGGAGGGAGGCCGCACAGACCCTCTCCAGGGCCGTTCTCAGCCCCAGGGACCACTATCTCCCTGGGGCAGGCTCTTCAAGCAAAAAAGGAGGAGGCTGCGCAGGCCCCCTCCTCGAGCCATAGATGGCCTGCCTGGGAGACTGCCACCCCCTGGGGCCGGCTCCTGCTATGTCTGGGGTGCCCACCCCTGGGACATAGATGTTTGCTGTGGCTTGGCATGGGCTTTACTGCCCCTACCAAGCCACAGCAAACTATCTCCGCTTCAAGCAGAGGGAGCTGCCTTTCCAGCAGCTTCCTGTGTGTGAAAGCAATCCCGGCTTCCGCAGGATGTAGGGATCCTGCAGGGACCTGGCAGGGACCTGGCAGGGACCGCAGGGGCATTTATGCTCCCCTCTGTGGTCCCAGTGGAGAGTGCATGCCTTGGAGTCACCCACTTTAACATGGCTGGACCCTAGGGGATTGGGTTCCTGGGACCAAATTTGGCCCTGGGAGGGGGTCCGTGCAGCACCCCTCCCCATCTATAAATGGCTGGGCCCCAGGGGATGGGGCCCCAGGGGCCAAAATAGTCTTGGGGAGGGAGGCCGTGTGGCCCCCCTCCTCTAGTTTCATTTTACAATTTGAAAACAATGTCTGGCACTGGAGAATGGGGTCCCCAGGGCCGAAATCAGACTTGAGAGGGTGGCCACACGGCCTCCCTCCCCTATATTTATAAACACAAATTAAAGAAAAGGTTGGGCCCTGGAGGATGGGGTCGCCAGGGCCAAAATCAGCCGGGGAGGGGGGGCTATGCTGCCCCCTTCCCTAATAAAACCAAACATTAAAATAAACACTACAGGGAGAAGGCGCCGAAGGCCCTGCCCCCTTTCACTACCACTTTGCAAAGGGGCCTCCTGGCACACATCTTGTTGGAGGATGAAGTCCCCTTGGCTGCTAAGGGTCCTTGGGGCCGAACAACTCCTCCTATTACCTCCAGTAAGTCCCAAACAGTGGAATTGCTGAGAGGTTGTTGGAATCCCATCCCCTTTCTCCACCATTCTGCAAACGTGCCTCCTGGCCCACTACTAATTGGGGGAATAAGTCCCCTTGGCTCCTGATGGTCCTTGATTGGCCAACAACCCCTCTGGTTACCTCCAATAAGCCCCACACAGCAGGATTGCTGAGTCGTTTTCAGAGGCCCGCCCCCTTTCACCACCGCTCTGCAAATGCGCATCCTGGAGTACCACTGGTTGGGGGATTAGGTCCCCTTGGATGCTGAGGGTCCTTGGGGACCAGGAACCCCTCCTGTTCCCTCCAATACGTCCCACACAGCAGGATTGCTGAGAGGTCTTCAGAGGCCACACATCCTTTCTCCACCACTCAGCAAACATGCCTCCTGGTGCACTATTGGTTAGTTGGTGAGGTCCCCTTCGATGCTGAGGGTCCTTGGGGTTCAAGAACCCCTCCTATTACCTTCAGTAAGTCCCACACAGCAGGATTGCTGAGAGCTGGACAGAGGCCCGCCCCCTTTCTCCAACACTCTGCAAATGTGCCTCCTGGCACACTAATAGTTGGGGGATGAAGTCTCTTGGATGTTGAGGGTACTTGGGGGGGCCAAATATCGCTCCTGTTACCTCCAGTAAGTCCCACACACCGGGATTGCTGTGAGCTGGTCGGGGGCCCAGCCTTCTTTCTCCACCACTCTGCAAACACGACTACTAGTAAAAAAAAACATAGAAATTCATTTAAAAAACCAAAGGTTACAGGGACGTTATAGTTAGGAAATAGAATTTTTTTTAAAAACTTAGAAATTCATCTAAAATACCAAAAGTTACAGGGGCGTTATAGTTATGAAATAAAATTAAAAAAACATAGAAATTCACTGAAAAAAGCAAAGGTTACAGTGACGTTATAGCTAGGCTTAGATTTCACTTGTACAAAACCATAGAAATTCAGCAGTTATAGTAACCTGGGCTAACTATATCTAATGACCCCACTTATGACCTCACATATTACATCACTCATGACATGGTCAGTGACATCACTGATGACATCAGCCACAGAACCACTCACATACCCACTTGCACCCCCATAGAACCTCTCATATGCTCATTCACACATCCACACAACCACTCACATATCCATTCGCAGACCCATACCAGTACTCACACACCCACTCACTCCTCCATAAAGCCACTCATATAGCCAGTCACTTACCCTCACAGTCAAACACACAGCCATACACTCACCCATACAGCCATTCACACACCGACGTATTCACCTATACAGCCACTCATAAACCCATACAGCCTCTCAATACAGCCACTCACCCATACAAGCAGTCCTACACTCACTCACACACCTATACAACTACTTACATACCCATTCTCACATCCATACAAGCACTCTCATATCTGCTCACTCACCCATACAGTCATTCACACAGACACTCTCTCTCCAATACAGCCAGTCATACCAACTCACTTAACCAAATACTCACTGAAACAGCCACTCACTCACCCATACAGCCACCTCCACACCCAGTCACTCACTCATACAGTCATTCAGACACCCATCACTCACTCATAGTCACTCACACAGCAACTCATTCACTCATACAGCCACTGACACACCCACTTACTCAGCAGCATAGTCACTCACACACCCACTCACTCATGCACACAGCTACTCACATACCTACTTATACACCTATACAACAACTGACACAACCACTCACACACCCTCAGACCTAGTCAGAAATCTACTCATTCACTCATACAGTCACGCAAGCATGCACTTACACACCCATACAGCCACTCACACACCCCTCACACAATGATACCAACAGCCATATACCCACTCAGATCACACGTTAGAGTTAGTATCACTCATTAGTACTACAACTAGTATACTAATCTAACTTTTGTAGTAGGTTAGTATATATGTTTAACACCCATAAACTCTTAAAAACATTTACACTGACTTGATGATTTTATCAGTGATGTCATTTGAGATGTCATGAATGATGTCACTGACCATGTCATGAGTGATGTAAGATGTGAGGTCATAAGCAGTGCATTTCGGGGGCGTAAGTTGTAGTTAGCTCAGGAACATCGCCGGGCCGTGATTGGAAGCTCGGTGCTCACTGGACTGGATATAGGACTGAACGGCGCCTCAGGGGCCGGGGCATGGAGACATTCCTGTGTGGACTGGACTGAGGCCATCGATGGTGTGGACGCGACCTTCACCTTTTTCCCGGGTGTGGTATTATTTATGAGCGAACATGGACAGGGCGGGCGGGGACAGCAACTTGTCTTGATGGGGAGCAACAGAAAGTGATTGACAGTAACAATAATTCGACAAGTATCCTCCTCCTGTGGAATATGTTGTGGATAATTGACTCTCAAAGGCCGAAGTCCAGAGCTGCTCACCTCCTCTGGCTTTATCCCGGAGCTTCTGCCCTGCTGTGGAGCACGGACCTATCACAGCTTCCTGTTAGTGGCCACTGTCCTTCCACTTGACGCAGGCTCCTGCAGTATGCCGGGAGGAGGACTGCCATTGTGCGAGGGACGGCACGTTGCCAAGAATTCCCATCAGAGGCTCTGGGAGTGAACATTGCCGTCTTATGGCCCAACTTTTAGACCGGAGCCCTGCGCACGTTTCTATGATCTTGGGCCCGATGCCTCTGTTATCCTGGCCCGATCCGCCCTGCGATGCTGCCTCGTTGTTGGAGCCTGGTGCCGGGCGCCGGAGGGGCTGTGTGCTGAGCCCTGGGGAATTTTTGACCGCAGCTGTATTTGTTAGGAAAAAAACATGGCGTCCTGGGGTCCCGTGAGGCTCGCGAGAGGGTGAAGAAGTCCCGCTGGAGGTGCGGCGACTTTTACTTTTATTTGACTCAGAATCTTTGCGCCCGTTGGTCCCGAGAGGCTCGTGGGAGGGTTAAGAAGTCCCGTTGGAGGTGCGGCGATTGATATTTTTTATATTTGTTTCAGAACTTCAGAATCTCTGCAAGACTGGTGCTAGATTTAATATGCCAGGGACTACATTTCTCTTACAGGGATCATCTTGCACCGGCTACCTTGGAAGGAGTGTCTCATTGTTAAATCACTGTCTCTAAGGTCCTCACTAAGAATCAAAATGGCCGAACCAGCTAGTCCGATCTATTGAAGCGAAATTAGGTCGAAATGGCCGCCTCTGGGGACATCTGACACACCAATTTTCTAATAATGGCCACCATGAGTGGGCCCCTTTCCAAAGCACTCCTTCTCCCCTTGTTGGGGAGGGATCCAGAATGTATGCCCTGGAGTCTCAGAGACCCCTCTGAGAGAGTCCACAGCGACAAGGGAGTCTCACACAGCGGAGGCCTGGGTTTTTACCCCATTACCGCTGGGAGCACAGCACCGTACACCGTGACCGGCACGCTCGATGGAACTTTTTGGACTATGCCCCCCTAGGCAGAAACTATAACCTTTCTGTATGTACTGCGGTGCCCAAGCAACCTTTGGCCGATGACCGGTGGAGCTGTCCCACGCAGCTATAGAGGAGTTTGGCTCTGGTTCACCCCTCGGCCGTCACCTACCCAGCCGGATGTCAGACACTGTTTTTCCTCCTCTCCCCGTTGTGCCTCCTATACCCTCCCCCTCCTCTTCCCTCCATTATTCTCCGCTACCTCCCCTATTCCTTCCCTCTCTCCCCTATTCTTCTATCCCCTTGCCTATTTTTTCCTTATGTTTATGCTATGGTTTTGTACTCATGAAATTCCTGTAACTAAGCTCCAGAAACTGATGTAACTTTGTAACCATATTCCTCATGTAAAGTGCTTTGATACCTCCAGGTCTAGCCAGCGCTATATAAAACTAAATAAATAAATAAATAAATAAGTAACTATAACTCCTGAAATGCTGTGGTTTTGTACTAGTAAAATCTGAGCCTAACTATAACATTTTTGTAACCTTTGACTTTTTCAGTGAAAGAAGAAAATAAATAACATATATATGTGTATGTCTATATATATATATATATATATATATATATTTTTTTTTTCTCCCAAATGCCCTTGCGCTCAAGAATGCACTCGACAATGCTCTCGCCCTTCGGGTATTGTTAGCCTTGCTGCAGCACGCTGTCTCTCTGTCCAAACTTGGCAATAATGCTCGACGCGTTTCAAGGTATTCACCTCTTAATCATGAGCTTCAGACAAAGGCACGGAAGGCTCACCTGTTTGTTCACTTCATTTTTATTGTTGAATGAGACAGCCCTCAGTGGGCGTGGCTTGCAGTAAATGCCACATAGCATGATGGTAATTGCAGTTCCACAGGTAAGTATTAGTGTCACACCTTTAGTAGGCTCTGTGCCCCTGTGTAAAAATAAAAAGCTGTGTAAGGTCCTTTAGTAGGTAGGGACATCTTGAGATTGCATGCTTCATTTTGCAAGAGAACATTGTGCCTGACGGAAAAGGATTTTTGCCTTCCATGGCCTTTCAACATTAAGAAATGGTGCACCTCTTGTTTCCGCGGCTCGGGCAGCCGCGCATCATTTTTTCTCCCAAACGCCCTTGCGCTCAAGAATGCACTCGACAATGCTCTCGCCCTTCGGGTATTGTTAGCCTTGCTGCAGCACGCTGTCTCTCTGTCCAAACTTGGCAATCATGCTCGACGCGTTTCAAGGTATTCGCCTCTTAATCATGAGCTTCACACAAAGGCACGGAAGGCTCACCTGTTTGTTCACTTCATTTTTATTGTTGAATGAGACAGCCCTCAGTGGGCGTGGCTTGCATTTCTGTTTTGTATGCACCCCTGCACTTTGCTGTGAGAGGCTTCTAATGCGAGGGGCCTCCTTTAACGACAAAAATTAATAAAGCCCTTCGGAAGCCAGTTCCTGGTAGTGCCGTGCTTCATTATCACCCTGGAAATCATGCGGCAAGAGCGAAGGGCAATTGTGTGGAGTAAGTGTGGGAAAATATATATATATATATATATATATATATATATATATATATATATATATATATACATACATGCATACACATTATCCATTTTTGCAACCTTAATAACTTTTGCAACCCCTTAGCCAATCTGCAACATCCTGTGGCAGAAAATATTCTGGAGCGAATCTATAAGTGTGATTTTTTCTACAGATCATTAAATGAGTTTAGTAGTTATAGCGGGAGTCCCCAAAAAAATGTTCACTTGCTAATAAAACTGTATTTCCCATAGGAACTTTTAGGGCATTCATAACTCAAAAACTCCACAATAGATGACCACTATACTTTTATGGCCTTTCCTTAATTCATTTCCTTTTCTTGGTTTGCTATAAACCCATTTACAAATTTGGAGATGTACTGCAAAAATATGAGTGTCCTGCATGCCAGTCTAAGTATGCTAATTCCTCAAAGAGGTTGTAAACCTCAAAGTAGGCATGCAGTCAACATACGATTAAAGTGCACATGCACATCATTTTGAGTGTTTACAAACTCCATTTTTCATTAGTTAGTGATTAGTAATGCTCACTTATGATGAACTTTTGATTTGCTGGCGAGAGAGATGAAAGCCAATGCAGCATTTACCCACAATACCCCTGGTATGGCGATACCAGAGGTCTATACTGGAGAGGTGTTCATTACCTCCATGCTCTCCTACTTTACCAAGGGCAGCAGGGCAATTCAATATTGCAGCGTGTGGTTGCTTCCCCTCATCTTGGAAAATGCCAAGGAGTGTTTGCACTGCAAACAACCACCCCTCTCTTTGCTCCAGAGCAAGAAGGGAAAGGTGGTCACCTGAATTGCCCAAAGATGAGGACAGATATTATCCCCCTTAGTTATCACCTAGCCCAAGGGTGAGGGAGTATATTGCCTTCTGTCCCTGAATATAGCCAAGTGTAAGGGCTGCTTTCCAAAAAACAAAACACTGTTTCTGCAGGTAGCTGCCGAGCTACTCTGAATGCAGAATTGTGAGGCAGCATTGTACAGGCCTTCGTGGAGCAGGTCAGATGACACCTACTCCTCAGCTCTGTTCCCAGTTTGTTTTAAACAGGTGCAGGAGCTGGTATAAGCTGATCCCTTTTACCCTATGCCTGCACTAATGTGTGGACCCTGAAGCACATTGTTTTGGGCCACAGAAAATTGGATCTGGTACAACACACTCCTACATCCAGTTTGGAAATAGGGCACAAGGGTGTGTGTCCCGTTACCCATTCTTCCATGGCCTACATACTTGTGCAGGCCACTCAAGAGCAGTACAGTCCTTTTTAGTTATTTTTGCCACCCATCACCCTTGGCAAATGTGAAGGTGGGATGGGGCACACACTACCTACACTCTTGGGTAAGGCATGTTGGGTCACCAATACCATTGTACAAGGCAGTAGGCACATGCTAGGTATTAGCAACTCTTAAAAATCCTTCACATCCTTGGAAAAGACTGGGTGGTAGAGTCTGTAATTCCCATTTGCATTCTCCGAGTAGTATTATTAAATCTCTCTCAATGTTAACAAACAATACAAGAGATAAAATAACAGCATTGGCAAGACTGTAGGCATGGTTTGCAATATAAGTTACAAGATGGACATACTGCATTTGCTAGTTTTACAGGCTAGGAGGAGGCACGGGCTATCTGCAAGACTAGTGAAGGGCAACATATATGGAAACTGCTGGATGGGCTGATATCCCACAGAGGGTAGATGGGGTACAAAGGGTTACACATAGGGGCTGCTGGGGCATGGCAGGGTGGCACATATACTGCAGTGCAGGAGCTGTTGGTGCGAGGCAGGGCTGCACACTTATGGATGATGGGGGATGGACATAGAGGGGGTTCAGGGTAGGTGAAGTAAAACAGAGAGACTTCAGCGGGTCAGAAAGGAACACAGAGGGCAGGCATGGGGTGCAGGGTGGCACATAGTCTGTTTAATTGACACAGGAAGGCATGGGAACTGCAGATGTGCATGGGACTAAAGAAGGATATGCAATAGAGGCAGGGGGCTACAGTGTTAAAGAGGTTGAGATAGGACACACTGGGTCTGCAGGGGCAGTGCATGACAGCACATTGGGTTGTGGCTTGACAGGAAGAGAACAAGGAGCAATACATGGTGCCCACAGAGTGAATGCAGGACGGGCTGGCTTACACAGAAAGGTTACAGGGGATGCAGGGGCACATAGATGGGCTGCAGGGGCAGTTCAGGGTAGCAGCTATGGAGACAGGTGGCAGCAGAGCAGCTACAGTGGGCCAGGACAACATAGAGGGAAAGAGGAAGCATGTAGACAGAGGTGGTTATAAGAAGCACATAGAAGGGCTACAGAAGTGAGACAGAGGAGGGTGCAGGCCAGGGTTAAATAAAGGGCTACATGGGTTGTAGAAGTACACAGAGGGCCAGCAGGGGTAAGGCATAGTGCCACACAAGGACTGCAAGGGGGATGGGTACACAGATTATAGTTGCAAAGGGAATAAAGATGATAAAGAGTTGGCAGGGGACACACTTAGTGGATAATGGTGAGGTTGAGGCTACAAAGATGTGGCACAATATTACACAGGCTTAAAGAAGGGTGGGAGATACACAGAGGGAATGCAGAGCGGTGGATGGACAGACTGAGGGTCAGCAGGGAAGGGGCAGGTTGGTGCACAGGGGCTACATCAGTATGGGGACACACATGGTTGCTGCAGTGGGCAAGAGTCACAAAGGAGAGATTTAGGAGACAGAGAGAGAGAGAGTGAGGGCAGGGGCTGGGTGGCACACAGAGGCTGCAGGGGGCAGATCATACAGAGGGGCTATGAAGAGCAGAGGCTCATAGAGAGGAGGTGAAGGCACAAAAAGAAAAAGCAGGGTCTAAGGGCACACAGAGGGGCTAAAAGGCAGGTTAGGTCATGGTGTGCAGATTGGTACACAAAGGACCAAGGGGAATGGACAGGTGGTACATTGGGGCTGCTGGTGGGAACAGTGGCACACAGGGGATGCATAAATATGAGGGCAGAGGGCACAAGGGACAGGTGGCATGAAGGGAGGATGCAAGACAGCACATGGGATGCAAATGGGGAGGGGTACATGAAAAGTATTCAGGGCTGGGTGGCCACTTATGACAGCAAGGGCAGTGGCACACAGAAGGGCTGCAGAGGTCTGAGGCACAAATAGGAGTGATAGGAGCACAAAGAGGAGTATGGGGTACACAGAGGGAAGGAATGGACAGTGTGGGTCCACAGAAGGGCTGTTGGAGGCATAGGGACCCACAGAGGGCTACCAGGGGCTGGGTAGAGGGATCCCAGCAGCTGATAGATGGGACATGGTCACAGAGAGGTGATGCAGGGAATGTAGAAGACACAGA
This sequence comes from Calotriton arnoldi, assembly GCA_963921515.1. NCBI lineage: Eukaryota > Metazoa > Chordata > Amphibia > Caudata > Salamandridae > Calotriton > Calotriton arnoldi. The sequence goes on from CAWUFW010003038.1 coordinate 1,653,926, forward strand.
GGGACTCAAAGGTGACAAAGGACAAAGAACTTTTCCCCATCGTCAAGGAGTTTGCCAGACCCAACAGCGAGACCACAGACGTCCCCCCCTCCCAAGACCTCTGCAGCAAACTCGGCACCTTCTTCCACCACAAAGATCAGGAAGATCTATGACAGTTTTGACTCCCTAGACCCGGCCACTACACCCACCACCATCTCACACAACCAAGCCTCACCCCAACAGACCGTGCTCTGCTGGACCCCGCTCACAACAGAGGACACGCTCAAGACCATGAAGAGCATCCACTCAGGAGCCCCGATGGATCCTTACCTGTACCACATCTTCCACAAAGCAGCTGCCGCTATCTCCCCCCAGCTTCGCCGCACCATCAACTGCTCCATCGAAACTGCCACCTTCCCAGACGATTGGAAACACGCTGAGATCAACCCCCTGCTCAGGAAGCCGTCCTCAGACCCGACAGACCTCAAGAACTTCAGATCCATCTCTCTCCTCCCCTTCCCAGCCAAGGTAATCGAGAAGGCCATCAACTCCCAACTCTCCGAGTTCATGGAAGAGAACCACATCCTGCATACCTCCCAATCTGGCTTCCGAAGCAACCACAGCACAGAGACCACACTCCTCGCCGCCACTGATGACACACGCTCCCTCCTCAACCAGATCGAGACAGCAGCCCTCATCCAACTAGACCTCACGGCTGCCTTCAACACCGTCTCCCACCGCACTCTAATCATGAGACTCCATGATGCCGGCATCTGGGACAAGGCTATGGACTGGATCCACTCCTTCCTCACCGGCCGGGACCAGCGAGTCAGACTACCACCGTTCATCTCAGAACCCACAGAGATCAGCTGTGGAGTGCCCCAGGGTTCATCCTTGAGTCCCACCCTCTTCAACGTCTACATGGCCCCACTCGCAGCCATCATCAGAAGCCACGGACTCAACATCGTCTCATACGCTGATGACACCCTGTTTATCCTCTCCCTCACCAACGAACCTACAACTGCCAGAACAAACTTCCACAGTGGAATGAAGGCCGTTGCTACCTGGATGAAAGATAGCTGCCTCAAACTCCACACAGACAAAACTGAAGTACTCATTCTGGGACCCACCCCATCAGCTTGGGACATCTCCTGGTGGCCTGCCACTCTGGGATCTCCCCTCACCCCGAAGGAACACGCACACAACCTGGGAATCATACTGACTCATCGCTCACAAAGCACTCTAAGCCCACATCACCCAGAAACAGCTCAGGAAACTTCAGTACGTTCAAAACGCGGCAGCCAGACTGTTATTCAACATTCCCGCCGCAGCCACATCACGCAATACCTCCAACAACTCCACTGGCTCCCAGTCAACAAGAGAATCACTTTCAAGCTCCTCACTGACGCCTACAAAGCTCTACACATTGAAGGACCAGCCTACCTGAACCACCGTCTCACATTCTGCATACCTGCCAGACAACTCTAATCCTCCCAACTGGCCCCTGCCTCTATCCCCAGGATCCACAAGACCAGAACCGGAGGAAGGTCTTTCTCCCACCTCTCCGCCAAGACCTGGAACACCCTTCCCCTTCACCTCAGGCAATCCGTGTCGCTGACCCAATTTAGGAAGGACCTCAAGACCTGGCTCTTCGAATAATCCTCCACCTAGTCTGACAAGCAGACTTCCTCGATCATACACCAACTCATCTACTACCATACTTCCACACAGCGAACATCATATGCTGAACACACCAACAATCTTGTATCCACAGAGCCCACATCAAAAATACCAAAAAACTCATAAAAGTATTTTTTAATTTTGAAAGATAATCAAATTTGGCTGATATATGAACAGTGAATTTGCAATGCAGACTAACAAATCATGAAATTCATAAGTTAAGGTGCTACCTTTCAATCATGTCCTAAATGGGGGGGGGGACAGAACTCGCAGCATTTGACCCCACGGAATTCCACACAGTTACATAAAAACTCAGTGAGATTCCGTGGAGTTCTGTCAAAGGGCAGAAAAGGCATGTCACGCTGCTCGCGCTGTGATTTTGCTCCGTTAGCGCATTCCACGCTACAAAAAAAGTAGGAATGGCACCAGGCAGTGTGCCAGAGGGTACAGCTACTGTAGTTGATTTTGCTGCCACTCGAGAAAGTTTTGTACTCGAGTGGCAGCCTTCTGACTGTGAATGGTCGCAGGCACCCGCATTAGAAATTTCTTGTTGGATGTCCTCCTAGCAACCAGAAACAGCAGTAGGGGATGCTAAATCTCACTCACGTTCACCAACTTACCGTTCTGGAACCGTGCACAAGAAAACATTCTGTAGTGGAGACTGGCGGAATCTGGCTGGAACTCCGTGTTACTCTTGTAATGCAGAGTTCCCCGCCGAATTCCACAAACATTCTGCCAATTCCGCAGGCAGAACAGAATATTCCACCCACCCCGGTGTACTATTTCACCCTTCACTCCCACCGAACATAGTCTTCACAATGTCAAATGCTTTTAAAACAGAAAGTAACAAACTACATAATGTAAAACATTAATTACATTCTATGCCAACACCATACCATCAAAGTCAACATCACATGTCAACAAACCTACCACAATATTTATTTATCTCTTATTTTATTTATTTAAAGCATTTCTAAACCACTACCTTTCGCCTATAGGTACCTTGGAGCTGAGAGTCTATGCTCACTCTGACAACTGAGACACCAATATAGATTGGTGGTGGTAGTCTTGTCACCCTTAGGGTGGTCTTCCCCAAAAAATGTTGCCTTCACCCTTCTATTTTTCTAAAATTATTTTTGCTGGCCTTAGGACTTTGTGCACTTTACCACTGCTTTAAACACTGCTAAAGTGCTTATGCTAACTCTCTAAAACATGGTAAAATTAGATTACACCTGATTGACATATTTAATTTACTATTAAGTCACTAGTAAAGTGGTATACCATATACCCATGGCCTATAAATTAGATGCTACTAGTGGGTGTGTAGCACTTATTGTGCCATCCACTTGAGCAGTCTCTTAGAAGATGTCCCAAGTCTGCCATTACCACCTGAATGCAGTTTAAACTGCCAATTTGTCTTGGCAAAATAACCCATTGCAAAGTCTTGAACTCCCCCTTTATTAGAAATAAGACACCCCTAAGGGAGGCTCCAGGTGGCCCAGAAGGCAGGGTGTATTGTAAAAGGTTGGACATGTCATTTTTAGTTTTTACATTTCCTGGTAGTGAACAAATCCGAAATTAGTTTTTCACTATTGTGAGGCCTACCTCTCCCATGGGGGAAAATTGGGTTGCCTTACTATATTGAACAAGTGTTAACTCTTGATTTGGAACAGGTTGGAAATTCATGTTTTGTGGCTAAGAAATTGTAATCCTCTTTTATGGTAAAGTCAGATTTTAAGTTACAATTTTGAAAATGGCACTTTTAGAAAGTTGTCATTTTCCTGCATTAGTTATGTTGTGCCTACTGCCTGTTCCTGGGCCACATCACTGGATGTAGTTGGCAGTTGAACTTTGTGTATTCCTCCCGGACAGCCACACAATAGAGGGATTAGGTCTTCCTGGATGGGCCATCACTGGCAGGATGGGGAAGAGCTGGGCACAGCCCCAGTTGCAAATCAATAGACTCTTACCTGTCTTCACACAAAGGAACTCACCCTACCTCATTGTGCCTGTAGTCAGGCTGGAGACAGGGCAAGGTAGGCAGAAATTCCAAGCACTTCAAGGAAAATCTCTAGAAACTTCTCCTACTTCAAAGAAGGCATCAGGTATAAAAATAGGACCCTCAGACCCACTCTTCATTTCACTTTCTGGACCTGAGGAAGGACTCTCAGAGAATTGCCTGCTGCTGTGGCCTGCTGTGTACTTCAAAAGACTGCTTTGCGGTACATGAAAGGACTGGACTGCTGCATGTAGCCTGCTTCAAATCCCCAGAGGCCAGCACAACTGCTTGAACATTGTTCCACTACTTGAACCCAGGACTACCAGAGTGACTCCAAAGGCTAGTTGACTGGTCCCCTGATCAAATCCTAAGGGACAGAAAAGGTTCCAACCATCTTGAATCCACACCTGGACCCAGACCAGCCTGACACCTGAGTCGTAACCCTCCAAGTGGTGCCTCTCCAGTCCTAGACCCTTGGAAGTGGTGCTAAAGGTGCCCAGATAGCCAAAATCCAAATCTTGACACAACATTCTTTACTAAAAAGTGCTCTGAGAACCGCGAGGAGACTGGGAGCTACCTGCTCATCGATCTGCCCAAGGTGCATCACCAGTCGGCCTGACTTTTTGGCAGCGCCCGCTACGTTCTTCTCCGCAGCTCAAATCCTGTTCAGCGGTTCTTCACAGAATGGGTATCCGACCTCGTTGAGCCCTCCATTGGCTACAGCTTGCAGCTTTGTCATGCTGGAGATTTTCGACATCCAAAAAAGAGACTAAGTCTGATGTAGAAATCTTCACTGCAACTTCATCCAGCGGCTTGTTGACGAAGACGCCTCCTCCTCGGCCACTGCTGACGGCCTTGCCATGCTGAGCTTTACCTTATCAAACATTTTTCTATGAAATGTCTTTTAAGCCTGAAGGTAAGTGCCGATTGGGCTTATTGTATCTGACCTGTGCTTCATCACGGTCAGCCATATATTTAGACTTTGACCCGGTCTTGCGCGACTTGAGGTCTGCGGTTATCGCACTGATCTTTTAGGCACTAGTGTTTACCTTAAACTTTCGAAACTCATAACTCCAATTCTACTGATTGGATTTTTGTTGTTTGGGTGTCAAATTATTTTATTACAATGTACTCTATTATTCTAAATTGGTGTGGGATTTTTCTTGTGTTGTGTTGTCACGTTATTACTGTTTGTGTGCTGCATAAATACTTCACATATTGCCTCTAATGCATGCCTGACTGCTTTTGTGTCAAGCTACCAGGGGGTAAGCACATATTAATTTAGTGACTTTAGTGGTTCACACTGACGTGGATTGTGGCTGTTGCTTTAAGAGGGCTTACACCCCCTCCAACCAACAACCCAATATCTCACAGGTGGAAAGACAACAGAATTTCTATCTTCCGGCCATTCACCATAAGTTGGTTTTGCGCTAACCAGATTTGTGCATTAGCCATATAGTTTAGAAAATGTCAAGCTTTTGAGCTAGGATAACCATTGACCACAGTAAAAAAAATTGCCTATGTACATAAAAGAAATTAGCCCAAATTTTGAATCAAATGTGCCAATGGAGTCATGTACAAATTAAATTGAGACAGGGATGCCTGCCGAACTCCAAAAGAAAAAGGTTTCAGATCAGACAGATATGGTCCTAATTCAACTTAAACAGTTCATTGAGTCAGAAAATAATGGAGCCAATCAAGGACTGAACTATTGATACCGCAATCCACCAGATGTTCCAGAAGCACCCTGTGGTTGACGGTACAAAGGCCACTGATAGATCTAGGAATATCAATGCCGCAACTCAATCAGCCTAGTGATGAAGTTCAGCCAATGCAGTGGTGACTGCACTTTCTCTGCTGTACCTTGCATGAAAACATGCTTCTACAGTGAAAATATGTGAACACTTTAACTTTCAAATATAGATCTACCCATAATTACATGACAACACACTCACCATCATATCAGTCCACTCAACATTATATGTGACTGCCCACACGCACCATTATATGTCTGCCAACTAACAGTTTTAACCCACTCAGACAACCACTGAGCCATGTTCATACGCCCATACTCACCAACATACATCCACATATGGATCATCAAGAACGTGAAAGAAAATATGCGCTCATACTGGCACCATTGTAAACCAAAACACCTACCTTTCTACATCCAGGCCCTTAACATGGCAGGTTCTCATAATCATCATCATATGCCCACACCCACCATCATATGCCATTGCCAACATACCAACCATTATCCACTCATTCATCATTACCATTACTGTACCACATCACTATGAGAAGTTAGCCATCCATTATATACCCTTTTACAAAATTACAAATGCATCTGTTTCTCTCAAATACATCTGATATCAAAATTTCTGAAGTAATAGCAGGGTTCAGACAGACTCAGTCATATGCCCACGCAGCCACAATCATACATCAACAAAAGTACCAATGTATATCGAAAACACCCACAGAACCATATCTATTACCCTACACCCACTCACCCAACACTGTATGAAAATACACCACCGTCACACTTCAATACAGCTGCCATTTTAAATGCTCTACAATGTAATGCCAAGAACACAATCAGACCATCATTCAGCCTTCTACTTACATATACATAATCAATTCAATCACTTAAATTTACTAACAAGGCACTCACCCTCCCAACCCTCCTTCAGGGCATCTGTGTGCCCTCACCATTCCTGCTGTCCCCCAATGTGCGTCTCTCCCACTGCAGTTTATTGGTGTTCTTGCCTTCCCTCCATGTGCCCCCGCCCCTTGAAGCCCCTCTATGTGCCAGTTTCCTGGCAGCTCCTGTGTGCTGCCCTGCCCTCTTTCTGCAGGTGCAGTCGCTTCATCTTGGTGAATTAGCTTTGGCAATGTGCTTTAAAAAAACTTCTTGTGATGTTCACAAACATTTGGTGAGATATTTCAATAGGACTGAGCCCAGGGTTTCATGGGGTAAGACATCACTATTCCACAGTACCCACCCCCACATTTGTTAAACTCTTCTCTTGTCTGTGAACATCAGGAGAGAGTTGAAAAATTGGTTGGGTGGTAATATAAAATCACAGGAAGAAGGGAAGGTACTCTTCCTAGTGTTGTGGACATCAGAGGAGAGGGTCCCCTGCTTCCTGTGGTTCACCCGTCTCTGCTCATTATTTTTAGTTGGGATCTTTGTGCAGTGATGGTAGAAGGTGAGTCACATCTCTGCAGTCCACATCATTGTTAAATCTATGAGAAAGGCAGTCACTTGCCACCCACTCTAAGATCCTTTTCCAAACTGGGCAGAGTGTACTAAGGCAGGATGCAGGTGACAACTCCTCTGTGACCCACACAGTGTTGTGTTTCATGGAGCAGTAGGTTAGCCGGTCAGCTGACACCTGTTTCTATGCTTTCTTCCCAATTTGAAACATGGCTCAGAATTAGGTGGCAGCTCACCTTTTTATGTCATCCCTTGTCCATAGCTAGGTAAGGGAAGTCTGTGAGTCATTTCATCCACCTTGTCCTTAGGCAACTCGAGGGGGTGAGGTGGTCATTCTTTCCTTCCCTCATTGGCATAGGGAGGGGTGGGGTTATTTTTTCCTTCCCTTGCCTTTTGACAAGGTAATAGGGTTTGGGGATGGTGGATGGCCAGAGAGGGAGTGAATCAACACTCTCCACCCCTGGGCAAGGTGGGTGGTTTGTAATTTGTCCTGCTGCTCCTAGCCTGGTGAAGGGTGCATTGTTTTTATCGCTCCTTGGCCTGTAAACAGGCCATGGAGAGATATTCATATGTGGGTGATCTAACACCCCCCACTTATACATACTGCTGCGTTTCCCACATAAAACGTTCTTTTCCTTTTACATTTTTCCTTTTTCTCTCTCAAAGTTTGTGAACAACAGGAGGAAAAAACATGAGGGTGTCCGGTGTTGTATATGTGCACTGTGTTCTATTTTCTGTGATTAATGTATTTGTGTGCAATATAAAGAATTTAGATACTCTGAATGGTGCACTGGACACTTATAATTTGTCTTATACTTCCAAATCGACTGAATGAATCTTCAAAACACCAAGAAAAAGCGCTAGAAAGTCCAACATGCTATAGAATCCTTTGACCATCTGTTCAGCAGTTTCGGAAGTAACAGACAGAAATATTTCTTATGGAAAATCCTATTTCGTAGGCAAACATTTCTCCAATCTACTCCAAATGTAATGTCCACCAATTCAATTTGCTCTCCTAGTTCTTTCTGACCGCCCCATTTTAAATCTGAACATGACATCTAATACCGTATTTGCTCTCTTGGATTTTGTTTCCAATCTTTGATTTCCCACCTACGTCAAAGGTGATGCACTCAATATTATCCTATTCAATTGCCATTTTTCCATGTGTTTTTCCCTACACTCTCCCTTGGTCGGACAGCTATGCTATTGCATCTCTTGCGAGTTTGACATATCTCTACAATTTTTACAGAAGCAATTTCTAGAAACTAAGGTCAGGAGTTGGAAAGCTGTTACCGCTGTTCTTTCAGTGTAATCATCCCAAAATGGGCATATTGGTCCAGGCCCTCTCTGCAGGATCACTCCACAATTTTAACTTCCTTGCTGAACCCGTTTTTGTTGGCTTTAAGGGCTCTGCACTTTACTCCAGCTAACCAATTGTAAAGTGCTTGTGCTCTCCCATCGAAATATGGTGAAACTGGTCTACACCTCAATGGTACATTTAATTTACTTGTACGTCCCTAGTATATGAGACTACATGTACCAATGACCTGTAAATTAAATGCTACTAGTGGGCTGCACTCTTGGTGCCACCCACTAAAGTTGCTGGTAAAACATGTGTCAGGCCAGGTTTTTTTAGTTCCTTTCCAACTGGTCATAAAGAATTGCTCTTTCCTCTTTTACTTATTCCTCCAGGCCATGTTTTTCTGTTGTTCTTCAGGGCTCGGTTCTCTCTCTATTACTTTTTAAATAATATATGACATTTATCTCATTGAAACCTTTGGTTTTGGCCTATACTTATATGCCGATGATACTCAGATAAAAGCTTCTGTTTAATAGTCCTTAGACTATTGCAACTTCGTCTATTTTGAAATTCCTCTCTACTAGCTTAAGAGAGTGCAACTCATCTAATTGTTTGCTGTCAGAATTGTACTGGGGCTCAAAGCTTTGGGTCATATCTCATATCCATGTCCTCCCTGAGCCGGCGTCCCATGAAACAGCGTATATACGTTAAATGTAAGTGCCTGGTCAACAGGGCACTTTACACTCGACAATGTGCCCCATTGAATTCCCTAGTACATTGCTAACCATTTTTTGAGATCTTCTAGTCAATGATTGTTTCATGTGCCTTACGCCCTTCTCTTGAATTTTATTGGAGGGGCTTTTGTTTGTCAGCAGCCGAGCACTGGAATGCTCCACATTTGTCTCTCCAGTCTGAGCTTAATTTGTTGAGAGTTTGAAAATAAATGTTAAAAATCTGGATCTTCCATAAATTTCTAAAAGTAGAACTTTGAATCTGCTGGTTTTTGTGTGTGTCTGTGTCATCATTCTGCCCTTTCAAGAAACCCTGGAACACTGGGCTCTACAAATCTTAAAAATAAAATATAAAAATTATACCCTTCGTCAAGGGAAGTCAAAGCTTTTAAGGGTACACAAATCACATTTTCCTAAGGAGTGTGGAAACACCTCTTTTAAAACACATAAAATATTCAACATTTGCATCACAGATGTTAACATGAGTAGTGCGTAGTCTGACCTTAAAATCAGATTTGCATCCATTCAAAATCAAATCCTAAGCTGTGATAAGGATGATGGCATCTGTAACTTAAACCAGGGACTTCCACAGGTGTCAAGAGTCTATGGAAAATATCTCTATTCCTAGCAGTCAGTAATCCCCTCTGGTGAAAGCTGCACAGTTTTCTTCTGATTTATTCAAGTTATCTTGAAAGAAGACATCAAATGTAGAATCTACTTAACATTTTGTTTTTGATTCTCATGTCAGTAGTGAATGTGTTTGCAATATTTACAAGTGACTTCATTGTGGCAGGTAGTCTTCAATCTTGACTAAACACAGAAGCCTTAACACTTGTGATGTGATCTGTGTGTTACTAGGGACCCCATGTGTTTGTCATCATTGTACACAGTTAGCAAACATTTTTGTTTCTGTGTTATAGGGGAACATTTTTAATTTGTGTTACATGAATCCTATCATATTTCTACTTCTATCATGGACCACCCTCTCAAGCTTTTGGTTTACTTCTTGTCTCTGTGTCTTCTACTGAGTGAAAGTTTTGGACTTCAATCACCGTCTCTTCTTCCAGTTAAAACCGAGAATTTCCAGCAACATGCCTTGGGTACTCCTAATTTTAGTGGTAGGTTCTTTGACTTTCATTATACCCTTCTACTTGGATTTATATGGAGAGTCCTATCGGAATTCATCAGCTAATCTCACAACTAACGCTACGCTCATAGGGAATGAAAAGACATTGAACTTTCTGAAGTGTTAGACAATGTTTTTAGATTCTTTCTGCCTATTCTTCTTGAAGTTCCTTCCATCACACTCATCCTCAGTCCATCTACAGACATGTTTGGCAGATGAAGGAGAATGCTTCAACATTCAGTCAACCATGCCTGGATTCCTATTTAGGTGCAGCCAAAATGGTGGGATCCTTTCTATTGATCTATGCTTTATTTTTACTGAGTTTGTTGCACTGTTTTTACCCAATAAGTGGGCAGAACGTGTCTTTGAGACCTTCCCTACACTTTCTGCCCCTGTACAATCCATCATCTTGATTCAAAGAAACAGAAAATTAAAGCAAGCTATGTCGAAGATTTTCACACCTTGGAGGCAGTGAAGAGATAATCTGGAGAAAATATTTGTGAGGCATGCTTAATGTCCTGGATTATTTTCTTCTCTTCTTTTTTTATACAAATTAGTTGATAAATTGTAGTGTTCTTCAAATGAACCAATTTGGGACTCTGAACTTGAGCCAGGAGTTGCAATTCAAAATGAATTGTTTTAATTAATGGAGAAACATTCCTTAGTGTTCACATTTAAAACAAGTGTGTAGTTTGCTCACAATAGAATACTAAAGATTAAAATTACAGAAATATTCAATCACTGCTGCCCACTAGTCTGAGCAAAAATGTTTTAATACACATGCAATATTAACAATATTAATACACATGCGATTATTGTGAATAATATGTAATTTTGAATTATGCAATTTTGCATTATGTTGTTCTAGTGATAGTCACTCTGTGCCCAAAAAGTCTATAAACATGTCTCCAAAACTTTGTGAAAAAGCATGAAGGTTTCTTGTGAGGGCATATCTCATAGGAAAAAAGTAACACAAGGCACTGGTAGGAAACAGGAAGGAGCAAGAAATGTCTCTTCGCAAGATTTTCTCAACTGGAATCAGTCTTCTGCTGGTAATGTGCATGATTCTATGATGTGAGATATGCAAGTGAATTAAAATTTCACACAAGACAAGGGCAAATTTCATTTTACTGCAATCAAATAATTTAATATAATTCTCTAGAAATTTCATAAAGTTTGGCAGAAAGAATTTACTCAATTTTGCACACACTCCTGTCGAGGTAGGTTATAATTTGTGAGCCTCTGAATTTACCTGTTGCTGCCTTAGTAATGGGCCATGATATCACTTCTTAGCAGAGCTGGAGTTTGAGTACTGACATTACCAGCTCTTTGTGATTGACAATCACTGCATCTCATCAGACTGCATTACTAATGGCAACTTTGAGCACCTCCCAGCAGGGCGGATAAAGTGTCAAGTGGCAGCACCAACACTTCTCATCATGACTTCTACACCAGTAATGGAGACTACCACCACTTCTTTGTGGAGCTTCTATAGCTGTAATGGACACAAGCAACACTTCACAGCAGGGTGGCTCTGCTAGTAAGTGGTAGTACTAGCATTTTTACATTGCCTGCTACAAATTAAAGAATAATACCAAACTTCTCAGTGAGGCCTATACAAAAGAAGTTTGTTCCATCCCTTCTGTGCATACTGATTATGCATTTGATGGACTGCATGAAAACTTAGCCTATATATTAGAAATGCATAGCAACAATAACTGTCATTTGGAGACTATATGCTAATATTGCATAGTACTAGTTCTAAGCATGGTTGATATCCATTTAATAAACAGTGCACGCACATCTCAGCAGCAGATGGATATTGTGTTATTAGATAAATTAATCTAAACCCCAAGTCAGCAATTAGAAACATTATAGATGTAGGAATGTTCAAAGTCACTATTCACGAAATGTACAATATTTGAACAATAGCCCCCTTTGTAAAACTATCTGCCTTTATTCATATTTAATATCATTTCTGTGACGCATAAGAGCACAAAAAGTGTCAACACATCTCTTCCAATCCAGTCCCACTTGTGTGGTGCTGGTGTAATGTCCTAATTAGTATTTTCACAATCACTTTGGCTACCTTTGTCCAATTTGCCTAAAATTATAATCAACTTTGGTTGCTGGACATTATCGTCCACAGCACAATGCCATTGATTTGTAGCCAGAATCTGGAGATTTGACATTAACATTATAAATGGTCTGCCTGCTTGACAGTGCCTTACTGGCAAGCAGAACTATTTGCGTTTGTCCAGACACCCCCAACAAGCTTGTGGGAAGGGGAACTGCTGCAGAGGCTAGGGGTAAGCTCATCCCTCTGTGCAGAGTGTTGACTCTCTGCATGGTCACCAGCTATCAGTTTAGACATCTGCCCTTACTGTGTCATGCAGGCCTGCACCAGGCACAGCTGAGATGCTTCCAGCATAACTGAACTTCAGTCTCTAATATCCGTACAGCCAGAAGGGGTTTATGGGATGTTTGGGTCCAAATGCCAGTACTGCATGTTATCCATCGGATGAAAACTGTATCTTGTGCATTTTTAAAAAAATCTTTTTATTTTGATCTCAAATTGTGAGCAGATGTGGATGAAAAACCTGTGAGAAAAGGAGAGGTACATTAAAGATGGGTATTTTAACTTTTTTTTAGTTTAACTTTCAAACTATCTGGGGGACAGAGGGAGGGGCACCATGTAAAATATTGGCAGGGTCAATATTGAATGAAATATGGCTATTTTCACCAAAATGTAATGTTTTTTTTTTACTTCATATAGGATTGGACTCTTTAACGTAGCTGCTTTCCAGTGTTTTTTTTACATTTTTAATGTTCCATCAGCAGAATGGGTTTAATCTAATATATACTTTGAAATGATGTTGTAAAACAAATTATGTCTGAAAAGCAGAGCATTTCAAAGAATAAAGCCATGTGAAAGCTGCAAGAGCATCCCATTCGATCTAGTTTTAACATGGATGAAACATTAGATGTCATGAATTTTAATGGGAAGTTGTGAACATATTTCAAAAAGGATTTATCTGTATGAGAATTAAAGTAGAAAACTAGACAGGGTGAAAGTAGTATAGAAGGAGGGATGATACTAGGCATATATATTGTGATTACATATTTTTCTATGTGTAATTGGTGAAAGATAGTAATTTGTTAGAGAAAGAGGAATAAAAATACTACAAAGTAATTAAAAATAATAGTTTATAAATGTCCCAGTATTTCTTATCGGGGAGATTGCATTCGGAGTGGATTTGCTTTTTCCTAACCCGTAAGAGCAGCCACTACATTGATCACTCACTGATCTGTGTTTAAATCGCAGGTCATACATAACTTCAACACAACAGAGCTCATTTGGATCTGAATTTAACAACTGCCTAATGTTGGCAGTATTTAGAGGTTTCTCTGTCCCTTGAGTGTGTTTGCACGCTTTCCAAGCGTGATCAGATCCCAATGCAGACCATCCGGGATATGATACATGTCCTGATGATTCCTGGTGTCTATGAGTTCATTGGTAGCTCCAAAGTGGTGCAGAATCTGTCCATCATTGAACATCTCATTTGAATGTTGGCAGCCATCCATCTTAGATCAGGTGGGACGGCACACTAAAAAACCCCATGAGCCATACTTAAGTATGGAAAAGGCTGCTTTAATGAATTAGGTGCAGATTTTCATTATACAAAAACCCTGGTTTCTCGCCTTACAAACTATAAAAACCCAGCCTTACTAGACATTGTAACAACTATCCATCCAACTCACCCCTCCCCTAAGAACTCCTTAAATGCCCCTGTAAAACATAAACTCTCCAATCTCTCTTCACTCCAAACTTCACCCATCCAAAACTGTTCTGTGTCTTCCAAACACTTGCCTTCCCATTTCATTTCCATTTAGTTAGAGACAGTCCCTCCATTTTCACCAAGTTGTTCTCACTCAAAAAAATGTTCTCAAACATTCCTGTTTAGGCAACATCTGCACCCAACGCATGCCACCTTGACCAAACCATTTCAACTGTATTTTTAAATCATCAAAGCCCAATTGTTTGCCGAATCTCCGGGAATCCACCTGCCTTTTGCCTCATTTCACAAAGAAATGCCCACAAATCCATGCCTCAAAATACTCCAGTCAGGCCCCTCAATGCAACCTATACAAACAGAAAAAGGAACGTTAAACTGTCCCTACCAAGGCAGACCCCACCTTATGTACCGCTTGTAGCTCTCGAGCTTTCACCTGCCCATTTTCTGAATTTCATGTCCCTGCTAGCCATGCAACTCAGCCTTCGTTGCCATCCCTATTCTGAAAGAGTGAGTACAAAATACCCCATCCTGAATACCCAGTACAAGCAGCACCTTCCTTAACACTCTAAGCACCAGTGATGACAGCACTCTGCTCCCTGTGCATGATGAAAAACCTCACCCTTCAAGTGTTTCCCCTCTGTGAAATTCAGCCACCACTGCACTGGACACACCTTCTTGTCTGGATAACCCCGCAGACTGACACATTTCCCACATTCTTTCTGATCTATCTTAGATTGTGGCACCCATACCCTGACTTCCCTCTGCAAAACCTGCACAGTCACTCCCTGTATACCCTCCTTCTTGGTCCCAATCAATTCACCCACATAAAAGGCCCCAAAAAACAACCATACCATTGTCACTGAAAACAACCCACTTTCTTTTGCCTCTTGAAAAATTCGCTGAAGCACTTCCACCAGTCTTTTTAATAACTGCAATGGCACTGGCCTCCTAATGCATTCCCTTGCCCCATGTTCCCTGGCCCATCCTTCTAACATTAGCCTTCCTAACTCACCTGCCGACGGCTCTTAACCCCAGTACTACTTACCACAAAAAGCCAAACCAGGCAGCTTACCCGCAATCGTCACTGCAGAGAAACCTCTTTCAATCTGAAGCATGATCAATTTCACCATGTCTGCCTAGTGAGATTCCTCTCTTTCCTCCTGTGAGCACAGGATGCCATTAATTGTAGCCAAGCCTGACTGTATGCGCGCCATGTGGACTCCGCCAAGGAACCTCTGAACAGTTGCATCATATGCTCTCTCCAACGGTCCATAGATGCTCTGGCATGGGAGTCCCCTTCTTGTCTGCCCAAGGCACTAGCCAACGGAATCTCTGCCACTGGGAACGAGATAGGACATCTGGGATGCTGTTATCAATACCAGCAATGTGCGAGCTCTAAAGATGGCATACGACTGCAAACATTCTAGCACAAAAGCTCTCAGCAACTTGAGAACGTGAAGGTCCCTTGCTGACTGTCTAATCACTATGTCAACCACTGCCTTATTGTCCACATGAGAAAGCACTTTCTTATTGAAAAATGTATGACCCCACAGATAAACTGCCTCCAACAATGGAAAGAACTCTGGGAATTCAATACCGCGGCAATCACCTTTCCAATTGCCCAGCCGCTTCTCCACACACCAATGCCCGTGCCAAAACACACCCAAACCTGTTCTGCCTGCAGCATCCAAAAAGCTCCAAAGGGATACTGTTAAACTCTCTCAAAAAAGTGTGCCAAATCCTCAGACCAGCTTTCACTTCTGCCTTCAATCGAATTCTGTGGTGTGCAAAGGAAGTCCCGACAGAGCCAATCCCAACCTCCTACAAAAATGCACCCTGCCTTGATCACTATGCAAGTAAAATACCTAGCGATACCTGAATCTCCTTCACCTGCGCTTTGTCCTTCGCCAGCATCTTACTCAACAAACACAACAATTTTTCTTTTCTGTCCACGGGCAGCCTTACCTTCATTTTAACAGAATCCAGCACCACCTGAGGAAAGGTCAAAACCTCCCCTTGCCCCCAAGTCTTTTCTGGTGCTACCAGGACCCCTATATCCTGTAGCAACTCCTGAAATTTCTCAACAGCTTCTCACACTTAGAGGAATGTGGGACGCCCACAATGAAAAATCATAAAAGTAGTGCGTCATCTTGTGGGAACGTGTAACCATGTTAAACAACTGCTGTAAAGTGGTACTGAAGGTTTGAAATAGAGAACAAGAAACTGAACAGCCCATTGGCAACACCTTGCCAACAAATATGTGTCCTGCAAACTATCCCCAGCAGCTCAAAGTCGTCCGAATGAACCGGAAACAATCTGAATGTGGACTTAATATCCCTTTTTGCCATTAT
Organism: Calotriton arnoldi; assembly: GCA_963921515.1. Taxonomy (NCBI): domain Eukaryota; kingdom Metazoa; phylum Chordata; class Amphibia; order Caudata; family Salamandridae; genus Calotriton; species Calotriton arnoldi. Next base: position 1,670,106 of record CAWUFW010003038.1, read on the forward strand.
GCCAGCAGGCACTTTTTTATTCAGCAATGAGATTGCCAAATACACCGACGTGTAGTGCACCCTCCTCCTCTCCTCCAGGATGAAGTCATTAACCGAATAACCTTCAGACCAGGGAAAATGTTAAATCATCCAGAATTCCCCCAGCTCTTTTATAGGGACAACTTCAATAGGAGATATAATCAAATGTGGCAGCGCCCAATCAATAAAAGGGCTGTCCATCCTTCCTTCACGTACTTCTTTCAGCAATTTTTGCCATCTCCTCTTGCCTCTGGGTGAAACGCAAATTCTCAGCCCAGTGACTTTCTCTTGGACCTTCGTAGCCGAACCAGAAACCATTGTCAAAACCATCTAACAAGCCTTCTGCATTTCCCAGCCTCTCTGCCTGGGTCAACCAAAACCTTAACTGGTCACCCTTAACTGGTGTACGAGGTGTTTCCCATGTGCTTCTGACCTCCCCTCCCTCTGCCGCTGTCACTGTTGGACTGCCATTGGCCCCCTTGTCCACTCATTGACCCCAAGCCTCTCTGTGGCCCACATTGCAAGATCGGATGTTTTCCACTGCATTGGGAGCATTCATGCCTAAAACAACAGTATTCCATCTTGCATGTGTCTTTGCTATATGGCCAACACGCAACTATGTTATTCGCCTGCCCTTGCCCCCTGACTCCACCCCTCCCTGAGTGGGAAGTCAGGAAAGGGCTTGTAAATCACTGGCCACCCACTCACTGTGTATGCCATAGGTGCTGGCCATGCTGGCATCATTGTTTTCAGAAACAATTTGTTGTCTAACTATCCCCATATACCATCGGCTTCATCTGCTACTCAGGCTCTAAATTCCTCATCATACCTCACACATGTCGAACCACTGAAGGTGATCTGGGACTTCCTTACTACATCTATATCCTTGACAAATGCCACACATCACAGTATACACTACTGTATATCAGGAAAGCAGTTGTCCAGTTTTCTTTACTAACTGGCACCCTCGTCCACCGAGACAATTCATACTCTTCTTCTTTTGACCCTTTCTTGGCCCTTGCCTCTCTCTGCAATAACTTGAACATCTCAATGAACTCCCCTTTCCAAACGTGCTTCTTAGTGAATGCCATGAGATGAGCTCCAATGGGCTTGGCAATCCCCATATATGGACGTTTTTTATGCTTAACGCCGTTACTCTCTTTGGCCATATCCTCATACTTTACCAAATCAGAGGTTTTCCCCAGGTCATATCCTTCTGCCTTTCCCAATGTCCCCTCATTTATGGCACTAAGCGCTTCCTCAGTCCATTGATCCTGGACTTACAACAAGGTATCCCGCCCTTCACTGAGGAACCGTCCCCACAACCCCGCTCCCCAATCCTTCTCAGGGACCCGGTGGGAAGACATGGCTACCTCATAGGCTTTGAACCACTGCCCAATGTCATCATTTTAAAAAAATTCCTTAACCACATCTTTTGGAATATACACCCTAGCTTCAACAGGCACAGGCGGTACACTGCCACCAGAGGGAGTAATCTCTAAGCTCTTGGCCTTCAATTCTAACTCCCTCAAAACTTTCTCATGTTCAAAGTGCATTTTCTTTTCCTCTAGGGCCAATTTCCTAGTTTGCATTTCGAATTCTAACTGCCCATTCAGCTTGAGCTTGGTCAGCTGCATCTCGTGCATCCTACTCTCCTTCCTGTCCTCCAACTCCTCTGGAGACAGTCCTCTGGCAGAAACACTGCTACGTACTGGGGAAGGTGGTCTTCTAGCCCCTAGACCCAATAGCCCCTCCAGCTGCCCTTCTGCATTCTCAGCCCCCTCCACAGGAGCACTCCTTGATTCGACCCAGGCCCTCAGCGCCTTTTGGAGGTCCTCCTTCCTGGAGAGTCCGGTCATGGAAACTTTAAACTTTTTGCAGAATTGCCTGAGCTGCTTAAGGGTGTAACATTCTAGCCTCTCTTCTTCCCAATCACACTCAACAGAGGCTACTGATGCTGGTTTCTCCATAGTGACTGAACTTGGCATTTGCAAAAATAGGAAATCCCAGAAAAATGCTATAGAAGTATGTGGTTGCGTTTTGGTCTGCACTCACTAAGTAGTGTTCACCAATCACTGTACATGAGTCACAAATGCAAGTCCAGAATCCTCACCGCTGACCACCAATGTTAGATTTGGGGGTCTCTAGTTGGCAGAGGTAGGTACCTTTGTCCAAATAGGGACCCTTGAGTCTAGTCAGGAAAGTAGGTACACTCCTGAAAGAACCCCTGCTCACCCTCTTGGTAGCTTGGCACGAGCAGACAGGCTTAGTTCAGAGGCAGTGTGTAAAGCATTTGTGAACACATACAGTAATCAAGTGACAACACTACAAATGGACACCACACAGGTTATATATTTATAAAAATAGGTATACTTTATATAGATTTATCACAAGACCATAAACGACAAAAAATAATCCACAATACTGTTAAGAATACTTAGTTCTGATCAAAGAGGCTTAATTCAAGGTTCTGTGCGAGTCGGTAGCCTCCTCCGGCTACGGCGATGTCGAGAACAAACAGAGTCTAACAAATCCAGCTGACCGCGTCGAGGCAGGCCAACACAGCGTAGACAGACTCGGTCACAGTACCTTTACTTGAAGCGGCATGCACGGGCGTGCGAGCCGGATGGCTGTCCGTCGCGGTCGCGATGCAAAAATGGAAGCGTTGCAGGACGCGTTGTCCCTCGATGCGGTGCAGGCAGCGGCTCGTTGATGTCGTCGAGACGGAGTCGGGTGAGACCAGGGCCGTGCGTTGCAGGGCGAGACGGTGCTTCGATGCGGTGCTGGCAGGTTGCGGTGCGGCGACGGAGCCGGATTCAGGAGCTGGCGTCGATCAGTCCGGACAGCGGTGCGGAGTCGGGCGGTGCGTCGCCAAGCGTGCGAGCGGTGCCCAACTCCGGTGCGGTCACAGGACTCGAACTCAGCAGCAGTGACCGTGTCGGTCGGACCAGTTCGATTCGGCGTAGCGAAGCGTTGCAGGACGCGTTGTCCCTCGATGCGGTGCAGGCAGCGGCTCGTTGACGGAGTCGGTGAGACCAGGGCCGTGCGTTGCAGGGCGAGACGGTGCTTCGATGCGGTGCTTACAGGACACCGAGTCGGTCGTGAGAGTCGGTCACAGCTCCCTACCTCTGCAGCCACTGAAACAGAGTTTCCAGCAGCAATTCACAAAGGGGGTGAAGTCCAATGGTCCTGGGACTTCGGTCAGGGGGCAAGCTCTCTTCCAAGCCCTTGGAGATCCTTCACAAGTTGATGAAAGTCACAGCAAAGCAAAAGTTCCTTTCTCCTTTCTTTGGCAGTCAGGCAAACCACTGCAGGCCAATCCCCTAAGCAGCACTTCAGGCTTAGGGATAGTCTCTCCTCAGTTTCTTCTTGGTTCCGCTCCTCAGCAAAGGTTTCTTCTTGTTCCCAAAAGTGATCTAATCTTCCTGGGGTCTGGGTGCCCCTCTTATACCCTGATTCTCTTTGTTCTCTGGAGGCAGAGAGGCCTCTGCCTAGTCCAAAACCAGTTCTGGTCAGTCCTGGAGCACTTTGTTTTTCTGACTCCTTCTTTCCTTTCAGAATGTGGGGCAGAGTGCTCAGCCGCCCGGCAGGAGGTGGAGCCAGCATTGTGGAAGGCAGGCACAGCCCTATTCAGACCCAGGTGCAACTCCTCCCTCCACTCTGGATGCAGATCTTTCTATTCAGCCCTGCGCTGACTCACCCTGTCTCCTGTAGCCACCCCCAGCCCCTGTCACTCAATCTCCAGACAAGGAATACACAACCTAGCAGAGGCAGGCTTGGATAGTTAGGCAAGAAAATACCCACTTTCTAAAAGTGGTATTTTCAAACACAGAATGTTAAAACCAACTTCACTAAAAGATGTATTTTATCATCCTGAGTTCAGGCATACTAAATTCGTTTTTCTACCATGTTCCTGGGTCAGTTCTGACTATAAGGTGTAATAGTCAGTCTGCCCATTCTGGCCTATGGGGAGCAGGTAGCCTTGCAATAGTGAAAAACGAAAATGGCTGTAATTCACTATTAGAACATGCCACACACACCAGGGCATGTCCTACCTTATACTTACAATGCACCCTGCCCTAGGGCCTACTTTAGGGGTGACCAACATGCAGTAAAGGGAAGGTTTAGGGACTGGTAAGTGGGTGCACTCACCAAGATCGACATGGCAGCCCTAGGCCGCACACAGGCTCTGCAATGGCAGGCCTGAGACACACTTTACAAGCTGCTTCTGTGGGTGGCACAACCCGTGCTGCAAGCCCACCAGCGGCATTGGATTTACAAGCCCTGGGCACACTGAGTGCACTGTACTAGGGACTGACAAGTAAACCAATCATCCAATCATGGAGTCACTAATACATATATCAATTAACGATAGGGAGCACTTGCACTTTGGCACTGATTAGCAGCGGCAAAGTGCCCATGAGCATCTAGTCCAGCAAAAACATATCGGCAACAGTGGAGGCATTACGAAAAAATGGAAGGGAGACCCACGCCAAGGATGCCAGGTCTAACACAGGCGCACCCCTGACTCGTACTCCCCTCCCCCGGTGCCCACCCCCACTGACTGAGAAGGCTTTGTAAAGCGTGCCCCACCTTCCCACTGGGGAGGGAATCTCCTCCTTCCTCCTAACCTCCGGGGGTAAGCCCTCCCTTTTCACTTTGTTTTTGATGGCGGGCAGGCGAGAACCCCTGCCGCCATGTCACCTGCTGATCTGCTCACCAGCCACGGCCTCCTCGGACCCACACATGGTCCACCACTCCATGGAGCAGGAGTTTGGACCGTCCTTCAGCCTCTAATGTAAGAAGAGCATTGTAGTGATCACTCCAGGCTGATTGTGATGTTTCATGAGGATTTATTCAAGTTGGTTACAAGATCAGTAATACAGTAGTATTCAGCCCCACCAGGAGCACCCAGCATGGTGCTCAGCCCTTCTCCAACTGTGGTTTTCAGAGACCAACATTCTACATTACAGTCTTACAGTGTTCCACTGGTGGAGCAATGGATGACATAAACTACAATATAGCTAGGATATAACATATCCTCTTTTCTTCCAAAAGAGAAAACAGAAAAGAGCACCATAGTAGACTAGAAAGAAAACAGAAGCTAGATGAGCAGAAAAGAGTAGAGAGAGCCAGAGAGAGACAAGAAGAGCAATAAAGGAAACAATGGAAACATGAAAAACAGATAAAGATAATCCATTAACCATCCTCCCTTCTCTATATAACAGAAGAAAAGAAAAAGGAAGAGAGGCCATCAATGAGTACTCACTGTACACCAACTGGCCAGGTAAGTATGCAAGAGAGCAATCCACATCAGGAGAATAGAAGATGACAGAGAAGAAGAGAAATACATTATAAAAATCATTCTTCTCCATAATGTAATAAACATTTGAGTTAAAATAAAATAAAATAAAAAGTACTGGGCTACAGTGTTGAGCAAGAAAAGGAAAACAGAGATGAGACGCAAACGCCCAGTCTAACATGAACCAATGCACTATAGCTACTGGGTAAGAACCAAAACTATACACCCATGTGGGTAGTAGTATGAATGTGCAAAGGTAACAACAAGAGAAAATCAAACTATTGTGCACTGTAGAATAAAACAAACAACCCACACTAGACACCTTAAGTAAGGTAAGAACGTGCACTGTAGTGAAGGTATAAGTAATGTAATGACATGTGTAATGTCATGTCCATGTAAGGACGCACCTCGATTGGAGGTACAATGTTATGCACAAGATGAAGGGGAGACCTAACAAACATACCTCCGGAGAGGTCAAGAGTTTGTGCATTGTAGATGCGAGACAGAAACCACGCAACGTGTGAACCTAGATAGGTGTGCCCTGAAACAAAAGAGACAAATACCTCGTGAAGAGGTCAACGTTGTGCACAAGAGTACACCCTTGAGACACCTCGTGTAGAGGTAAGAACAATGTGCACTGTAAAGACGGGACTAAAATCCCTGTGAGACACCTCGTGTGGAGGTAGCAACAATGTGCACTGTAATGACGGGACTAAAACCCCTGTGCACTGTAATGACGGGACTAAAACCCTTGTGCACTGTAATGATGGGATTAAAACCCCTGCGAGACACATCATGTTGAGGTACAGATTGTGCACTGTGTGAAGGTAAAACGTCTGTTGTTGTGCACTGTAAAATATGGGCGAGAAACCCAAAACACACCCTAGACACCCTATGTAGGGTAAAATGTAAATGTAACCCAGGACTGAAACCTAGACATTGCGCACGGTGTGAGGGTAAAATGTATTGTGCACCGTACAACACTAAAATAATTGTGCACCATTAACTGAATAATTAGAGTAAAGGCTCAGGTAGTAGCAAAAACGTTAAATACTCGGCCCTAGCATAAGGAAATCAGGTCAATAACAAGTGTAACTGTAAAGACAGAATTTGAGGATAACATCCCACCATATGAGCAAGCATAGTACAGGTCCAGACAAAATACTAGAATTGTCCAGACAGTAACAAGTTGTGGAAAATAAAAAACATGAATAAGTATCTCTCAAATTAAATCTGTGATCTCTGTGAAAGAAGTACAAGCTCAGAATGAAAAACAATGTGAATCCATCCCGAAAGCTGCTGACTAAAGAAAACAGTACCTGAGTATGCCATCATACAGTCTGATGGCACAAACGACACAACATATCATATGGTGCCACCTCATTCCGGGGCGAGTCTGACCAAGCGATGATAAGCCCACTTGGATGAGGTTTGTTGACAGAACACAACGTTGCAACATTAATTGATGATAGAGGCGAATTCACTCAAAACAAGCAGATATGATGACAGAAACGCGGCATGCTAACTGGACTCCATCTGGATAATAATGCGTGGTTGGCAGTAACAAACGGAAGTCAAGACATGACGAAAACTGCCGCCAACCGCAAGATGGCGGGACGTAACCTACGCCGCACCGGATGGCTCCCGGCGTAGGCGTGCAGCAAGAAAGCGTGCAGCTAAATGTCCACAGAAGAGCGAGCTCCAATCCCTGGCAACCGAACCTTGGAGGCGCAGAACAAGAAGGAATGGCTCCGCGCGTGGCAACAATGCAGGTGAGTGTGGCCACGCGCCTGGATTTTAAAATGACACAAGGAGGTTGAAAGAACTGTTGCTCACACAACCCCAATAATAAAAGACAAAAATTGTCTCATCCTTTAAAATAGCTGCCGATGTAAAACGTACCAAAACAATAGAAAAGACGCTCCGTATCTCCTCTCTGCTGCCGATCCTAAACGTACATAAGAGGTGCAGAGAGGACGCTCCTTGTATACTCATGAGCGATGCTTCAACCTCCTACCCGGCTGAAATGTACACGGATGACGATCCCAGTGTGGGGAGGCAGCAGTGAGGGAAAGCTTGTAAGAAGGGCAACAGCTTCTTTTTCTGGAAGCACAGTTAAACACTGTAGGGTAGTCAGTAACCTTCACAGGGTCAAAGAGACACTGTAGAAACGGCAGGACCATATCAGAACCGCAGAAATCTATCTTGATGACTGCCCAAGCACTCCCCAAGCAAGCGCTCCTAAGCAGCAGAGACAGGCAGTAGAAACTGAGTTCTTAGGAAGATGTAGCAACAGCATGCAGTACTTTGATCTGCGGTTGAAATCCAGTAAGAGTAGAAACAGCTACAGAACAGCCTTGAGACAGACGCTGTAGGGACAGCTGTAACAGACCTTTTGAGATGCTGTAGGGACAGCTGGAACAGATCTTTTGAGATGCTGTAGGAACAGCAGGCAGAGACTTGAGCTGCCTAGAGACTGGAACTGGCACTTTTGCGTTGAGGGCGACCGGTGGGAGGTCACTGGTGGGGCTGATGTGTTGCCAGTAGATAAGTAAGTGCAGCTGTAGACAGTGGAGTTGCTTGAACTTGAGAGTAGATACTCCAGACTTGAAATTGAAGGCGTCAGAGGTAGCAGACGCAGGTTCTTTGGTTCAACTCGTCGCCATAAAATTGTAGTGATCACTCCAGGCTGATTGTGATGTTTCATGAGGATTTATTCAAGTTGGTTACAAGATCAGTAATACAGTAGTATTCAGCCCCACCAGGAGCACCCAGCATGGTGCTCAGCCCTTCTCCAACTGTGGTTTCCAGAGACCAACATTCTACATTACATCATTCTTACAGTGTTCCACTGGTGGAGCAATGGATGACATAAACTACAATATAGCTAGGATATAACAAGCATCAAAGACCCTCTTACACTGGCTGCTTGTCATGCTGCCTGCCGGCCTGCACAATGGAACACTTTTTGACAAACACTTATTGCACCCTTTGACCGATGTGCTGATTATCTGAATGGTACTAACAGTCAATGTCATCCCCTCCTATTCCTACCAGACCCACCCCTTCATGACCACCCGGCAATACCTGGCTCCCTGGTGCTTTCCGCATCACCTGCCCGAAAAGCTTGGGGTGGAGGGCTAAAAGCCCACCCCCAAATCCCCATTGAGTTAGCATCCAATCTTCACATCTTACACTGTCCTTTTTCAGTTTTGCCTTTGCAGCAACCATTTTGACATCATTGAAGTGCCCTGTTTGAATTTCTGATTTATACAATATATAAACATGAGCCATAAACATATCTTTCAGCAAAAATTAGTTACAAGCTCCCGCTCTACTGGACACAACATTCCGTGCAGCAGCTGTGCCTTCTCATAGTGTGATTGCTGTGTGCACATCCTACTACATGCTGTAGCTGTGATGCTGTATAATATGACTAGAAGTCACAGAGGTACAAGCCACTTATATCATAAGGGAGCTTCAAAAGTACTAATTTCACTCTACTACATTTCAATTTCATTTCAATACAATAGTATCTAATTTTTAATTTATGCCAACATTGGCACACAGACCTATTAAAGTAGAATAAAAAGCTTACATCCATTTCATGTTTTAAAACATTTTACATACTTATTTAGAACAGAGTGAAAAAAATGTTATGTTCCAAATTTCCTCCTTAAAATAGGATTAATAGAGCTTCCTAATACCCACATTTTTAGTTCTTATGCGGAACGGACCACAATTTCCTTTAGTTTTAAGAATATAGCAGAGAAATATATTCCGAGTTTAATGCACAGAGTTATATTCCCAAAATTCATTATATTTTCTGACATAGCTAATACATGATAAATGTTCAGTGTTTTCATCATGGGTGTTAGTACAGTTTTCCTATAAAACTGCAAAACGCTGCAAAAATTGATAAAGTGCTGTAAGCATAACTGATCCTGCCACTTTCCCCACCCTCTTTACCTTGATCATAACTGATCCACTTCCTTAAGACTGCTGCTGGGAAGAGACATATTGAGCCCTATAGGGCCTGCAGACACATGTGCAACATAATAGTTTTCTGTGAGGCAGCATTTCTCTTCACGGGGTCAGGAGCCTAATTCAACTCAGTTCCTCTGTATGTCAGAGACTGAGGGCCTCATTTATGGCATTTTGGTGTACGGCAGCGCAGCAATGCATCTCGCTGCGCTGCCCTACGCCAAAGTGAAAGCCCAGGAACGCACCGTATTTAAGCAATATGGTGTATTCCAGTCCTTTCTGCCTGCGTGGGCGCTGTTTTGGCAGCCTAGCGCTAACGTAGGTACTCTTGCATCATGGTGCAAGGGTGCCTCCGTTGCAGGCAGGATTATTTTTGTGCAGGTAGGGGCACCTTTCTGCACAAAAACAAACTTAAGAGGCATTTTCCTCTTTCTATGTGAGTTGCAGAATGCAGCACACGTTAAGAGGAAAAAACAAGGAGAAATTTAAATTGTTCTTGTTGTTATGCCTCACCTCGGGAGGCATATCGATTTAACGCTTCCCCAGGTTTACATCAGTTTGTAAATCTTGGTCAGCATAAAAAAAAACACTGCAATGCCCATGGAACGCCTCAGAGGCAAAGAGTAAGGTGACGCAGCGATTCGTGCTGCGTCACTGGACTCATTATTTATAAAGCCACTCAAAGCCATGCAGGGTGGCTTTGCGTGGCTTTATGAATCATTATGACAGCCCTGCGTCACGCATGTACCACTTTACGTGGTTCAAAAGTCACGCAGGGCTCTCAAAAATAAGCCCCAAGTTATTTTGTACTCAACTGCGGCCTTAAGAGCAATTTCTGTTTCGAAGTTCCTAAACTTATCTACCTTTTTCCAGTTCTGGGATGGGCAGAAGCTGCATCTCCTATACCCATCACGCTTACCCTTGGAAAAACATGGGTTTATTGGAGTTGTTTCATAACCCTATGTCACTGAATGTATCTAGTTCATCAAATAGGACTGGTAAACAAAGTGCAGGATCACATAAGCAGACTAATGTGTAATTTACATACGTGGACAACAAAACATGTGCTTTCTCCCCCACTCTTAGACCCCATTGCGGTAGGTTCTGTCAGAGACTAATTACCAATAGATCCTTTGCTAGTGCTAACAGCTTTTTCCCACCTCTCAACCCTTGCAGTGGGATCCACGTAATATATGTCCACATATAATATATGTCCATATAGAGCACTGAATGAACATATTAAATGCTTTATCGATATCGAATGAAGCAACCATGCAGTAAGCACTAAACATTCCACAGGTACCTGACTACAATAACCTCAGACAGAAACATGCTAAAAAATACTCTGCAGCAAAAAGAACGAGGGCATACCTGTAATTTTGTCATTTTTTTTTACATCAACCCAGTTGTCAGTTTCCTTTTAATGTGTGGAATGAAAGACTGGAGTCAATAGTGGACGGGGTCCAGTGGGAACCACGGAAACCAGTTTGTCATCCTCCTGAACCATCATTCTACAAATGCTGTCTCCCTACCTTGCTTTTGTCTTCAGGTGTGTCCCTCTGGTCAGGCCTCTCACTAGCCTGTTGCAGAGGATTTGCGTATCCCCTCAACCTGACAAGCTTCAATATGGTATCTACAAGCACTTCAGCCAGTCACATGCAGCCTTCACCAGGAGTTAAGAAGCATGAGCGCGATGGTGGCAGCATACTGTGTAGTGATCAGTGATAGCGAACAGAGGGGCATATTAGCAAGACCGGCGATAAAATTATCGCCATTTTAGCGACGTGGAAACTGCCGCTAATACGGCGATAATGGGCTTGCTAATATGCGTTATAGAATTCCATCAGAAGCCCAGGTTAGATGTGCAGGACATCTAACCTGGAGCTTCTATTGGAATTCTATAACGCATACAAGCAAGCTCATTATCGCCGCTTTAGCGCAGTTTCCTGCCGCTAAAGCGGCGATAATTTTATTGATGGTCTTGCTAATATGCCCCAGAATCTTTTTACCCTGTGTCACTATAGTGAGCCATACAGGCGCAGTCATCTTCTTAAACGTTCCGCACCATATGCTTAACTCATTATTGGCCTTCATCAGGTACATGTGGAGTTCTGCATAGAGCAGTTGTAGTGACTCTGTGTTGGTTGTATGTATCTGGGAAGGATACAGAACAAGGATGGAGCAGTACTGTGCAGTGCATGTGTAGTCAGTACATGTACTCAGTGTAAGTATGCCTGAGAGGAATACATTACATGAGAGATGTAGTGCTGTGCAGTGTGTATGCCAAAACATCATGTCCTTGGTGTATGAGTGATTGTGTGAAGTACATGAAGTGTGAATAGTTGCGCAGTGCGCACATAGTGAGTATGTGTGCTGGCAGTGTGTGTGTTTTATAATAACACTACCTAGTTAAAGATGGAAAAGCATCAGTGGTAGGGTGAGGCTGGGCCGGGAAGTAATTATGTTTATTACTTGAGTGGGGCTCTCATACTTCTACACTAATAACACAATTTCTTACAGTCCATTTACTGACTCTGAATCTGATCCGGCTGCAATACTAAATTTGTATTATTTTTCTCTTTCAGCTGTGGAACCTCTTGCTCCTCAATGTCTCTTTGACCATGAACTGCCCCATTCAGCATATCACTCCACTCCCAGTCCCTTGTCAGACACCTGTAATATGATAGACAAATTCTTTTTTAGTAAGACTTTGAAGATCTTAGATTCCCAGGGCAATAGCAGCACCTCTATGCTGGATATTGAGAAGGTTCCCTCCAGAACGCTGTGTACTACTCTTATGCTTGTTTTTTTATCCATAAATGCTGCTACTTTTTCTTCACTGGTTCTAGAAAGTAAGCCTGCAGGCTCTCCTGGTGATCTTTTTCCTCCTTTGCTGCATATAATCTTTGCACTCTTTCATCAAGACTGGCTGAGGTCTATTATTAATGTGCCCCCACTGTCTCGAGTTGTCCCTGAAACCTTGAAACAAGCATGTGTTGCCTCTTCTGAAGAAACCCTCTCTGGATCCAGATAATCTTGCAAAGTATCCCCCCACTGGACATCTGACTTACGTGGCCAAGCTGCTAGAGAAGGCAGTCTATTTGCAGATAGCTGAATTTACAGAAACTAACCATATTCTTCGTCTTCGCCAGATGGCTTTCCGACCGGGCTGTGCATAGAGCTTACAGTTCTTTCTAGGGCCAGACCTGTCCTAGGTTGCTTGTGTTCCAGTTCAGGGAGAACCTGGCCCGGCAGTTTGGGCTGGACTGTTTCAATGAGGAGCAGGGTCAAGGCTGATTTGGACATGGCTGGGTCGAAACAGAGGTGACATGGTGGGTAAAAAACTATGGTTTGGGATGCAGCCCGAGTGATTGCCAGTGGCTGAGATTAATTCAAGCATTCCATCCCTTAACTTGTTGTTTTGGGGTATTTTTATATTCTGATGATACTCAGATGATTGTTTGGATAAAAGGCAATGAGCCTCAGTCTGCCTTCCAGATACAGGATTGCCTCAGCAAAGTCCATTACTGGGGCGTCACACGCAATGCAGCACAGCAAGGGAACATACTGTAATGCATTGTGTGACAAGAAGAGAGCGGAAATACTCCATATTTACAAAGTTACACTTCTCCCTTTTGCACTGGCTTTCGATGTGCTACCTAGTGCTAACAAAGGTACCCTTTCACCATAATGCAGAAGGGTTTTTATGCAGGAAGAGACTAAAACAACCCAAAGAGGCATTTTCCTCTTTCTGTGTGTGCTGCAGAATGCATCATGTTTAGAAAGAGGAAATAACAAGGAGAAAAAAAATGTTCTCCTTGTCACGAGATCATCTGGGGGGCATAACGATTTCTGAGGTCTATCAACTTTTGTAAATCTGAAATTGTATCAAATACATGGGTGGATGCACAGGACCACCTATGCCCCATACATGGAACGCCTCCCAGCTTGGAATGTAACACAACACAACTCAAGCAGCTGTGTTGCAATACATTTCTTTACAAAGCCACACAAGGCGGTGCCAATCACCCCTTGCGTGGGTCTGTAAATCTGAAATAAGGAATTACCCTGCATTGCATCACAGCACAACTCCTTAATAAATCTGGCTCGTGATATCTGTGATTCAGCCTAAATTGAAGGGGAGATTCTCTCTATCCATTGGAATGTCTAAATGGGATCTGGGTTTCTGGCCTGACATTCTGAAGTCCTCAACCTGCACCAGTGCCTACTGTAAAAAATGTGGGCATTACAATCACTGGTTTATTGACTTTATCAGACCAAACGTCATCACTGATAAAGTCCTGCTTTTTTCAACTCCATTCTCTGAAGAGTATTCTCTATCTTTTTATGGTACCCCAGAAAGTCCAGATAACCAATACCTTTATTTCATCATGCTTGAACCATTGCAAGCCACATGGCACTGAATTCCCATGAAGCAGCATACATTGTTTAAATGCACATGTATGGTGCACACCCCACAATGTTCCCCGTTACGTACCAGATTTTCCTAGTACAGTCCTAATAAATTTTTTTTAGATTCTCTGATCAACAATTACTGCATGTGCCTGAGGCCCTATTCCTGACTGTTATTGATAGGGCCTTTTCTGTGGCAGCAGCCAGGCACTGGAATGCTCTGCTTTTATCTTTCAGCCTGAGCCTAACCTGTTGATATTTAGAAAAAACATTCATCTTCCCTGCATTTTTACAAGTAATACTTTGAATCTGTTGCTTTTTGTGTGTGTCTCTGTCACCATTAGGCCCTGTTCAGTGCCAATAAACCCTGCTTGGGTGAACGCCCTCACTATACAAAATTCAAAAATAAAAAACTTTGGCAAAGAGAGGCCTAAGCTGTTAAGGGTAAACAAATCACATTTTACAAAGGAACGTGGAATCACCTCTCTAAAACGTATATAAAATCTGCTACATTCGTGGCACAGGTGTTAAAATGAATAGTGAGTGGTTTGCCCTTAAGATCATATTTGCATCTGTCCTTAAACAAACCATACGCTGTGACAAAAATGACGGCAGCTGTAACTCAAACCAGGGGCAGCTGCATGTGTGGAGAGGTTTCGAAAACATCTCTGCTCCTGACATTCAGTGATCAGTTTTGGTGAAATCTGCACAGTTTCTAATTTCTTCAAGTGATCTGTAAAGAAGACAGCAAATGGAGCCTGCACTTAACACTTTCTTTGTGATTCTCATGTCAGTAGTAAATGTGTTTGGAATACTCACTAGTGGCTTCATTGTGGTAGTTAATCTTCTAGACCTGGCTAAAGGCAGATGCCTGAACACTTGTGATCTGATCTTAGTGGTACAAGGGATCTCATTCTTTTGTTTTCACTGTATCCAGGTAGGAAACATTTCAGTTTCTGCATCATCAATGGAGATTTTTGATTTAAATTCCATGAATCCCATCATAATTCTACTTCTAGTATGGACCAGCATATTAAGCTGTTGGCTTACTTCTTGTCTCTGTGTCTTCTACTGCGTGAAAATTGTGGACTTCAATCACTGCCTTTTCTTCCGGTTAAAACTGAGAATTTCTAAGGACATGCCTTGGGTGCTTCTAATTTTAGTGGTAGGTTCCCTGGCTTTCGTAACATCCTTCTACTGGGATTTATATGGAGGGTCCTATTGGAAAACATCACCCAATCTTACAGCTAACGCTACTCTCATTGGTGGTGGAAAGACATTTACTCTTTCTAGCATATTAGGAAATGTTTTTGGATTCTGCTTGCCTCTTCTTCTTGAAATTGCTTCCATCACACTCATCCTGATGTCCCTCTGCAGACATGTTCGGCAGATGAAGGAGAATGCGTCGGCATTCAGTCAACCACGCCTGGATTCTCATTTTGGTGCAGCCAAAATGGTGGGATCCCTCCTATTGGTCTGTGCTTCATATTTACTGGCTCAATGTGTTGCACTATCTTTACCCATGAAGTGGTTAGAATGTGTTTTGGAGATCTCGGCTGCCCTTTCTGCCCCTGCACAATCCATCATCTTGATTCAAAGAAACAGTAAATTGAAGCAAGCTATGTGTAAGATTTTCATACCTTGGAGGCAGTGAAGAGATGATCTGGAGAAAATATCTCTGAGATATACTTTATATCCTGGATTCCATACCACTTCAAACTCACCTTCAATTACAAAACAAATATTTTATTTTATTCCTTTTTTAATACAATAGTTGATAAATTGTAGTGATTTCCAATTGAATCAATTTTGACTCGGCCAGGAACTGCAATTCAGAACAAATTGTTTTAATTAATGGAGAAACGTTCCTCGGTTTCACACTTTGTGTTAAATATTTTGGACATGTGTAATATAAGTTTATATTGTAACATTAAGATTTAAAACAAATGTGTAGTTTGCACAAAATAGAAAACTAGAGGTTTTATAAAAGAGAGAATTGGGTCAGAGTTGCTGAAAATGTGTTGGTTCCCACCCTAATTCAGATTTTGAGATTACTGAAACATTTAACCACTGCTCCCTACAAGTCTGAGAAAAAATTGCGATATTTGCACATTGAAAATGAAAATCTGAAAATGGTGCGAGATGTAGTTTGCTTGTATAATGCATGAAATTTTCATGTGAGGGCATATCTCATGTAAAAAATGTAGTGCAAGACACTGGCAGGAAAGCGGTATGAGCAGAAGAAGCTGCCGTTCGTCATTTCACTACTGGACTTTACCAGCTCTCTGTGATCGACAATACCATTGTTTCTAAGTAGACTGCATTACTAATGGAAACTAGGAGCACCTCTCAAATGATATAGTATCACTGGGTAGTACCAATACTTCTTGCCAGGACTTCTGCACTAATAATGGAGACTACCACCACTTCTTTGAGGAGTTTCTATACCTACAAAGGACACACCTGCAATGGACACAAGCAACACTTCACAACAGGGTGGATCTGCTAGTAAGGGGTAGTACTAGCACTTCTCAGATACCCTGCTACATATTGAACAACAATACCAAACCTTCTCATCAAGATCCATACAAATAATACATTGTTTCATGACTTCCCAGCATGTTGATGATACATCTGATGGACTCCATCAAAACGTCTCCGCAAGGCCTCTACTCTAGGAATGTATAGGAGCAGCAGTTGTCATTAGAGACTCTATGGGAGTATTGCATAGTATTGGTACTTCTAAGCATGGTTGGTATCCATTTACTGAACAGTACATATACATCTCAGCCAGGAGGTGGATATTGTGTTACTAGATAATTTAATCTAACCCCCAATTTAACATGTGGAAATACCAGAGTTCCAATTCAAGAAATGTACAATATTTGAACAATAGCCCTTTTTCTAAAACAAACTGCTTTTGTTTGTATTTAATATAATTTTTGTGAAGCATCAGAGAGCAAAAAGTGGACACACCCCTCTTTCACTGTAGTCGCACTTTTGAGGCTGGTTTAATGGCGTAACTAGTAATTTTACTATTGCTCTGGCTACCTCAATACAAACCTTGGTTGCTGGACAGTATCATCCACAGAACAAGGTTTACATTGTCGCTGATTTGTAGGCGGAATCAATAGTGAATCTGGAGATTTGACATCTCCATTACAAATGGTCTGCTTCCTTGATATTGTCTTACTGTCAACCAGACCCATAGCCTACGCTGCGTAGGAAGGTGGGCTGCTGCTTCATAGGCTAGATTTAGGCCATCCCTCTGTGCAGAGTGCTGGCAGTGTGCATTGTCACCAGCTGCCAACTGCCCTTTTTTAAAGCACCCTGCACCAGGCACATCTGAGATGCTTCCAGCATAACTGAACTTCAGCCTGTAATGTCCTTACAGTCAGAAGGGTTTTATGGTGCCTTTGAATACAATGCTAGCACTGCCTGTCTTCCAACTGATTAAAACTGAGTCTCCAGCTTTTTATATCTTTTTGTTGTACTCTCAAAGTGTGCGTAGATGTTGATGGGGATCATGTGAGATAAGGGCTGGTGCCATAATTATATTAAAGAGGGATATTTTCCCAATAGTAGTTTTACTTTCAAACTAGGTGGGGATAGTGAAGGGCACCATGAAAAATACTGACAGCCTCAATATTAAATAAAATGTGGCTTTTTTCGCTAAAATGTAAATAAACTTTTTTTGCTCCACATAGGCTTGGACTGTCTAACTCAGTGATACTCAAAGTACGGCCCGGGGGCCGCTTGCGGGCCTCTTGACCTTTAAATGCAGCCCCCCTGGTGGACAGCAGCACCAGTTACTGTTTATTTGCTGGCACTAATATTTAGAAAAAGATGTTAAATAAATGGGCAAGCATTTATTAACCTGCAAATAAATGCTTGCCTGTTTATTTAACATGTTTTTGAACCTCCTTACACAATCCATGACCCACCCAGACCCCCTCCCGTCATCTTGCTGGCACACCACAAACCTTACTTTGTGACCTCTGGGCAAATGTTTGTGAGTACCCATGGTCTAACTGCTTCACAGTGTTTTGACATGTTCAAAGTTCTACCAGAAAAATACGTTCAGACAATCAAATATTTACTTTCAGTGTGTGTTGTAAACAAATTATGTATGAAAAGCAGAGCATTTAAAAGAATAGAACCATGTGAAAGCTACAAAACTTAGCCTTTTCGATCTACTTTCAACAGGGATAAAACATTAGATGTCATGAATTTTAGATGGGAAATTGTGAATATATTTAAAAAAGCATTCATCTGTATGAAAATAGAACTAGAAAGCTGGACTTGGTGAAAGTAAAATAAATGGAGGAGTGATAATAGTTTTATTCAATGTGATTATGTATTTTTCTATGCCTGATCGTGGAAAGTTGGTAATTGTTTTAGAGAACAAGGAATAAAAAGAATAAAAAGTAATTCAAAAGAATTGATTAAAAAGTCCAGATATTTCTAATTGGAGAGATTGCATTGGGAGTGGATTTACTTTTTGTTAATCTGTAAGAAGACTTAATACATTAAACACCCGTAGATCTGAGTTTAAACCACAGATCATACACAATTGACCTGGGCAGGGCTCACTTGAATTTGTCGACTGTGCTATTTTTGCCAGTATTTGCAGATTTCTGTCTCCTTTGAGTGTGTCTTCACCCCAGTGGCACTGCAGATGGACCAGCTGGTTCAGAATGTTTCACTTGTATTGGCATCAGGTTTTCCTTTGCAAGTGTGCTCTCGATGCAGACCACCAATGCCTTGTTCAGTGGCACCTCTAAGGTGCTGCGGAAACTTTCCAGCACTACAAATCTCATTTGAATGTGGCAGCCATCTTAGATTTGGCTAGCATCCAATCTGCTAATCCTACACTGCCTTTTCAGTACTGCTAAAGCAGCAACCATTTTGACATCAGTGAAGTGTCCTGTTTGACTTTAGTTATGATATAAGCCATCCACTGCTGTTTAAACAAACAATCAAATTATATCTTTCAAACAAAATCCTTACAAAGTTCTGCTCCACTGGTCACAACGTCCTAATTACTATATGCAAGGATGCATCTTGGGTCTCACAATTGAGGTCTCATTATAGCGGATCTTTTGAAATTCAAGTCAAAATCGCCAAATCCTATGTGTGCAAGTCTGGGCGGTCCCCTACCCTAAAACATACAAAGAGATTCTGCTTTTATGGATTCATGGTTAACCAGCACCAAGAGAAGGCTAGGGCCCAGATTTACAAAACTGTCAAACAATGCACCACAGCAACCAAAGTTGCTGCACTGCATTGCTTGAGAGGAAAAGAGCAGGAAAGCACCATATCTAGTGAGATATGGCACGAACATGCTCCCTCCCAAGCCCAGGGGGACAATCTGGCTGCCTAGCACCATGCACACCCCTTTGCACCGTAATGCAAAGGTGTCTGCGTTATGTCTAACATAGGATTTTGTATGGGACGGGTGGCCTTCCAGTAAAAAATACTATGCTTAGACAAACTTTATAACTTTTCCCACTTTGAATGTGTGCTGTACTGTGCAGCACACATGAAAGTAGGAAAAGTTAGAAAAAAACGCAAGCATTTCTCCTGTTTTCACCTACTTCAAGATGGCGTCATTGTTTGGTGCAAAATCCTGGCTACTATTGCATCAAAAACCATGGATGGTTGCAAGGGAATGTGAATTGAAGTGGATGCCCCCAGTTCGTCCCCACGTGACAGGAAGTAAAATAACACTTGTATGGAACATGTAGTTTATTACATCCACTTCCAGCCAGCCTCCAGTAATCAGTACTGCTCTCCAACTGCCCCTCCTGGAGCCCCTTCACAACTAGGTTCCACCAGATGACACCATATAGCTAAAGGAACAGTAGGATGGATAAGTACAGGCCATAACAGAATGCCCATGTGGCAACCATGGAACGTCCACTTGACGCAGTTTAATGCAAAGCAGCACTTTAGACTTCTTTGTGTTACTTTGAGGCAAAACAAGTTTTGTCCTAGAAGGTAAAGCCATATAAAACATTTTGCACATGTTTATGTCACTTTTGTGACACCAACCTAGCGCAAATTGTTTGTTAATCTGCGCCTATGCATCCCTCACATCCATCAGAAAAAAGACATGACTCTAACAGTTCAGCCTGTGGCTCCTAGTACTTAGTCCTCACTGCCTATGAAGAATATGTTTCCCATCTGATAATTCCCCTTCCAGCGGTGTGGTGGTGAGGCGGGTGCGGGGCGGGGTGGGGGAAGTCGACAGACAACAGAATAGGGAAAAATAAATAAATCCTATTCCATCGTCTGTCGACTTCCCCCATACCCCTGCCCCGCCTCACCACCCCACCGCGGATACCTGTGCTGGCCGCGCCTGTCCCCTTCTCCAAGGTACTCTCTTGGCTTATGGATGTAGCAGCATTTGGAGCAGTTTCTTCTAATTCTTCTGTGAGTTTCTAACTATGGCCATGTATAATTTATCTGCCCGAGCCCATTCCAGTTTCTCATTTATCTTGCTATCTAACCTAGGTTTCTGCAAACATATGCAGCATGATTCCCATGAGTCATCACATCAAACACAGCAGGCACTTTCTAGGCTCCATAGAAACTACTACACAACACTTTCTGAAGTTGACCCACCATTTCAAGTCATGAAACTCTGTAAGTCACAATATTACCAAGTCATCTCTTCAGCCTTACATCTAATACATCTAAATATGCATTCAAGTTATATCTTGCTATGGAATTTTAGCGGTTTGACAAGTTCTGTAAAATTAATTAAACTGCATTAGCTTAAATCTGGCGTTGTTGGACATCTATTTAAGGTGTTGTGCGCTTTCTTCCCTCCAGAGGTTCTAGGGGCCAGACGGGGGAACCAAAGTAACCCAGGCGAAATACTCAAAGCAGCCCACTCCCTTCTCCTTGCACAATCTCTCTCTTTTCATCCATTCATTCTTTCTTTGGGAATTTTCTTGTGTCATTTATTCACTTTATTACTGTTTGTGTGTTGCCTAAATACTTTACACATTGCCTCTAAGTTAAGCCTGACTGAGACTTTTGTGACAAACTACCAGAGGCTTAAGCACAAGTTAATTTAGTGACTTTTGTGGTTTACCCTTACAAAGATTGTGGTTGTTGCCTAAATGGGGTCTGCAAACCCCACTCAGTCAACCAATAACCCAATTTCTTACAGAAAGTATCTGCATCTGGTGAGGATATTACTTTATGTCATCTGAGAATGATAATCATGTGTCTCCAGTCTTTAATTTGAGATGGGGGTTGCATGTGGGGCCCACCGGAACCCCTTTTTCCAGGGGCCAGCACTTATTGTTCCTTTAGAGATTTGAAGTCAGTGTAAGAGAGAAACACATAAAAGGGGTAAAGAAGGAGTTTGCGAAAGATAGAGAATCAGTGACAAATTAAGACATCTGGTATGAAAAAGAACCTACATGAGTGAGATTAAAAGGCAGTGAGTGTCTGGTTGCCAATTGAAGAGGCATGAAGTGGAATAAAGACAATGCAGCCTTGGCCTTCGGCACTCCAATCTTCAATAGCACCATCTGCATTCTTCTGAAAAAAGCTTTGTCCACCAGTACTTATTCTTTTACAAACTAAGCACTGTCAGCGTCTCACAGTATTCTTGCACATCTAACATTATGCACTGTCCTGCCTGGACTTCAAACTATAGCATATGTGCAGTATGGCTGTGCCTCTGTAAGGAGAATCTTACCAAACATGAGAAATTAACAGGCCCATGATTGTCAAGCACCTCTGCCCTCTACATACACCTGGAAATTCTTTCACATTTTGCAGAGAGGGGGCGGTGCCAGTAACAGAATCTCCTGCACATGTGGCCTTTTCTTAAACAGTCTTTTAACTGTCCACTGACTCTACCACTACCCAAATCAAGTAAGGGTCATCCATCTCTAGGTGCTAAAAAGAGGTCGTCCAGTTCCTCAACTTTCTCCTAGTGTGTATCATGTGCACCATCCCTCTATATGCTGTAGCAGTAAGGCTATATAATATGCCTCAAAATCATAGAGACCCAAGCCTCCTATAATATGAGGGAGCTTTAATACTTCTGATTTAACTCTGTTTCAATTCAATTTCAATACAATATTATTTAAAGTCTGATTTGAGGCAAAATTGCCACACACGTTTAAAGTATAACATTTTTAAATCAATCTTACATTTCAAAACAATTACATGAGTACATAAAACGGATTTAAATAATCATTATATGCCAAATGTCCTCCTTAAATTAGAAAACTGGAAATTGGCAGATTAAAAACTTCTTAATTCCTTTTTTTTTATTAAATATTTTTGTTGTCATTTACCAATTCTTAATACATTATAGAAAACACAATAAGACCTAAGAAAGAAATACCCTCCCTCCCACACACCCTCGCTACACTTTGAATACACAGAAGAAAAAAGCGTTAATCACTGTTGCCAAGCGGTAATCCGAGCGAAATCGATCAGATTCATACAATTAATACCAAAAAAGGATAGAAAGAGAAGAAACAAATAAAATATACGTTAATGACCTAGAGACAATCAAGGTGACAGAGTGCATTATATCTTAAGGTTCATCGTACCTGACCTCAACTGCGCCTGACTTCCATCTAATCCAATAACGGACCCCACCTCCTCAATCCTTTCCTTTTATTACGAATCCCCTTCCTTAGGAAAATTGCCTTCTCTAAGTTACAAACAGCCAATACCCTGGCTAGTCACTGCTGGAACACTGGTGGATTACTATCTAGCCAGGCTGAAGCAATACATCGACGAAAAACAGTCATAACAATAAAGATCAACCTCTCTGCCTCTTGCTGGTCTCTCATGGTCAGTCACTCCCAGGAGAATCACTGCAGGGGATAGTTGTACCTGAATCTTCAGTTTATTTAATAAGAATTCAGTTATCTGAGACTTAATATTGGATAAGGATGGACAAGTAGCAAAGATATATCATTATATGCCAAATGTCCTCCTTAAATTAGAATACTGGAAATTGTCAGATTAAAAAACTTCTTAATTCCAAAATTTTTAGTTCTTATGTGCCCAAAATTTTACTTAGCTTAAGAACATAGCAGAAAAAATGTTCTGAGTTTATTACACAGTGTTATATTCTCACATTTCATTATATATTCAGACATATGTGATATCTATTTTGTACTAAGTATTAGCTCAGTTTTCCTATCAAAGTGCAACACTGTGCAATAAAATATATGGTGCTGTAGAAGTAAATGATCCTGCCACATTTTGCCACCCACTTTACATTGATCAGTAGCTGATCCAGTTCCTTAAAGAGTGTTGCGGGGAAAACAAATATTGAGCCCTAGAGGGCCTGGCGATGCTAACACTCCGCATTCACAGAATGCATGACTCGAAATAATCTTATACAGAAGCAATACTAAGAAAAAAGACTCTGCAGCAAGAAGAATAATGACCTTGTTGTAATTATGACAGTGTTTTTATATTGACCCAGTCAGTGACGTAGTTAGAGCTACTGCCACCCGGGGCGGCCCCTAATTTTTCTGCCCGGTACAGGGAAGAGCGGGGGGTATTGTTGGGGTGGCTGGCAACTTGTTCTTGGGGGCGGGGATGGTGGTAGTCATCAGACACAACTTGCTCACCTCTTCCTCCCCAAAAAGAGTGCCACCCGGGGTGGGACGCCCCCGCCCCCCTCTTGCTACGCCACTAGACCCAGTTCTCAGTGTTTTCTTCTAATGTGCCTAATGAAAGACTAATATCAATAGTGCATATTAAAAGATATGATTTGATAATCTTCTCAAATTTAAGATGGTATTCTGATGAATAAAAATTCAACACAGGTCGATGTGTAACAGGTCAGAAATCTTTTTTAGGAGTCTGTCACGCAGGGCTTTACTTACAAATGTGGGGCCCGGTTTGCGTCGCTCTTACACCATGCAATGTTAAAACAGATTTTTGAAAACACTCAAAGCCACTTTGAGTGGCTCCAAAGCTCTGGAGTAACTCAGCTCAGCACAAATTGCTGCATTGAGTTACTCTGCCCTGGGAACACCCACGCAATGCCCATGGTTTTTTACGCATTCCCTGATTTACAAGAACTTGTAAACCTGGGAATGCCCCAAAATCTTGCACCTTCCCAGGGGTGGCGTAACAAGGAGAAATATCTCTATTTCTCCTTCTTTCTTCCTCTTTCTACGTGTGCTGCATTCTGCAGCATACATAGAAAGAGGAATATGCCTCCCAAGATTGTTTTTGTGCAGGAAAGGTGCCCCTTCCTGCAAAAAAGCAATCCTGCATACAACGCAGGCACACTTGCACCATGGTGCAATGGTGCCTGTGCTGGTGCCAGGCAGCCAAAAGAGCACCAGCGAAGGGTACAGGTCAGGAATGCACCGTATTGCCTTTAATACAGCACATTCCTTTCCTTTCCCTATCACATAGTGCAGCACAGCAAGGTGACGTTCTCCTCTGTACTGCGTGACTTGGCTATTGATATCCAAGTTCCACATAAACATTAGTGTCTCATAGCGACTGTCAAAATCGTTGCTTCTCCGGCCTCTTCAAATACATCCAGCAGTCTAACCACCACTAACTCTGAGACGTTTGAATACATTTCTATCATCAGCCCTATCACTCACTAGTGTGTTACCCCTGTTCACACGGCAGATGGCGACCAAGTACATCTTGCTTGAGCGTTAGGGCCTCAAGCTTTCCCCTTTGTTCAGGGGTGAGCTTGAGCAAATCTTTTGAGACTAATATATTATCTGGGTTGGGACAGGCTAGAGTAGTAGTGCACATAAGTGCTTAAAGTAATCAGCAAATAATTTATTAACCATACATATGAAATTTAGATGTCCCCTACTGACATTCCTTACTGCCAGTTTAGTTAATGTTTGAGCCATACCAGTACCCTTGACAATTTATGTTATGTAATGCAGATTTGTAGAATGCAATATCACTCAGGAGAGCATTCTGGTGCTGAGCTGGTGTGAACCTGGCCAAACCTAGGGCCTAGTGGGATTACTCGTAAAGCCAGGTTGAGCTTCTTGTGGAATTAAAGAAGTGAGGAGGGAAATGCGGTAATATTATCCTATGGGAAAGAAACAGATACTGCATGTGGTTACTTGTCAACAACTTACAGGACTGTTCTTCATGACTTAAGGTAACTATGGGGCAAGGTTCAAGGCAGCACCAACAGGTCACCTCGGTCGGCTCTGGGGTGTCTGTTTACAGAGGTGCTTTTCGGCTTCTGGTGCCCCGTTTAATACAAAGGGGAGCGGTCCTGTTAGAAAGAGGCTGCAAGAAGTGACTGGAGGGGGGCACAGTCTTGCTGAACCCAAAGGTTGTTTCAGGTCTTGAGGGTCTTGGGCACACAGGGACACTGTTGGCCTACTTGAACTCAGGCTGTGGGGATCGTGTGCAGTGGGGCTTTGTCTGACAGGGACGGGCTACTAAGGTATGTTGTGGTTCTCATATTCCTTCAGAAAGAAGCTGCAGGTGGCACAGGGGGACCAGTCTGGCCAAACCCAAGGATGGGCTCAGCTTTTGAGGGTCTCGGGACCCCGTTGGAACCATTGCCTCCCTCGGATTCGGACTGTGGGGCATGGGTACAGGGGTGCTTTGAGGCATCAGGTTGCTGCAGTCAGAGACTCACTCTGTGTCTTGGAGACCTGGTAAAGAGGGGAAACAGGGCAGCAGTACCACTCTTGGTGATGCTCTTGTGAATCCTGATGTCCCTCAATGGTAGGCCCGTCTTTGTGCTGTTGGAGTCCAGATTGGACCTTCAACAAGCCTTGTGGCAACTGCCCCGGTACCCAGGGTACTGGTGCTGGGTGGCTCTTGGGGGTCCTGGCGTCTCCAGACTTGGAAAGAAAACTGATCTGACCTCTTGGAGCATGAAGACTTTCTCCTGTTGCGCAGCTCCTTTGGTGGGCCCCATAGCCGGCAACACAGTAGAACGGGCATATGCTTTCAGTGCCTGCAGGTGCAGGGAAGCAGCTCCTCTGCTTTATGGTTGTTGAGGTGCTGGGCAGTCCTCCAAGGGTTTTGGGGACGATGTCCAGCTCTTGGCAAAGTCACCCCAGCGATGGTCAAAGTGCAAGCAGCCTAGGAGGGTTTTGTGCCAATCTTCAGTGTTCGCTCTCTTCGGTCCTTCTTATTTCTTCCTCAGTTTCCAGTAGTGAAATCTGATTTCCTGGTGTCAGCGGCCACCTTAATGCTCAATTTAGAGGTACTAATGGGAGTGAAGGGTAGTAACCAATGGGCTACGTACCCCTGGGGTCACTACACCCCCTAGATGACCACTTCCTGTGGGGAGTGGGCATCACCCTTTCTCAGCGTTTCTAATTCCACCACACTAAAGATGGTGGAATCCTTCCTTTTAGGTTCACTTCAGTCTTGTTTTAGTAAATTTTAATTAAGAAGGAAAGAGTCTCGGAAGAGTTGCCTCTCTCATTTTCAGTTGACCTGGGCTATTGGTAGAATGGAAGAACTTGTTGATAACATCCCACGTGTTGCACCACAAATATTTGAAGAAAACATGTTGCCCACTTGGGCAAAATAATTGAGTTATAGACATGTAAAAAAAAAAAACTTAAGTTTGTTTTCCACTGGGAGTATATATTAGAATATTATTGTTTATTATGCCAGATTATGTAGCAGATTATTCTTGTCGCTGAAATATAGGATTATTTAGCTCATACTATGCTAGAGTGCTGCCATTTGCTCCCATTTGCTGTTGAAGGAAACAGACCTTGTTGGAAATAATAAATATCTATCTATGTATATCTATCTATCTATACCAAACCAAAGGTTAACATGATGTTAGAGTTAAGTGTGGTAATGATAAGCCTAGGTGGAGTTCTGCTACACGAAACTCTGCGAAGTGCTGAAAAAGCTCTGCCATGCTCCACGAAGTTCCGCAAGCTGCAGAGTGCGGTAAGTCACGCTGCCCACGCTGATTTTTGGTGCCAGTGCTCTCCATGCCACTGGAATCAAGCTATCCTGGCTGAAGAGGGGGGAAACCCCAAAACCAGTCCTAGGATGCTTGTTTCCAGTCCAGGGAGGACCTGGCTTGGCAGTTCGGGCTGGACTTTTCCCATGAGTCACAGGGTCAAGACTGATTTGCATATGGCTGGGTTCAAACTGGTATGGCATGGTGAGAAAAAAAACGATGGATTTAGGCCCAGATCTCTGTACTGGGGTGAATGTATGACATTGTTCTGCATTCTGTCTATCTACTGTTGTTTTTGCGTAGTGCCAGGAGTTTGTCTTGCACTGTAAAATCAGCACGAACTGCACCACATGCAGCACAAGATGGTGCTGCTTCTTTCTGCTGCTTGAGCAGCTTCCTTACCGTGAGCAGCAGGTTTCTCAACGTGAGCGGTAGCGACCTGCCATGACTGCCTGTGTTAAAAAATCTCACCGGGAGGTGGCCTAGCATATGATTTTCCTCGCTCGCCAACTTAATGTTGGCGAGCCGCGCGAGAGGAAAAACTCTGCGCCACTCCACAGAGTTTTTCAGAGCTCCTCACTCTACACGAAGTGGCCAAACCTCAGTAAACTCGATGAGTGGAGCGGAATTTTAAACACAGGCCTAGTAATAATTTCCTACCTAATGTTTGGAAAGCCCTTACCATCACCTATGGGGCTCTTCACATTTCTGGTCCTCTCTATTTACAGAGGAGATTTAAACAGTATGTCTCAAACAGAACTCTTCACTCCTCCAATCAGGGATTAACATGTATCCCTAAGATACATAAGGAGAGGCTGGGTTGATGCCCCTTTGTTTTTTTTACACCAAAATGCTGGAATTTGCTCCCTAAATCTCTTAGAGAGTTGTACATGGAAGCCTTTAACTCTTCACAAAAAATTAATCTCTTACCTTACATTTTTTTCAACTTTGCAAGCTCGAGCGCCGGGAGGACCAGCTGGGCACTTTATAAATGATATTTCATTCATTCATTCAAAACCCTAGAAATTCACTTAAAAAAGCAAAGGTGAACATGATGTTATAAATAGGTCTGGAAGCAATATTTTACTTTACGTTAAAATAACCTAAGATATTCACTGAACAAACCGAAGGTTAAAATAAGGATAATGGACCCGATTAGGATGGCGGGTGGACTTACGTCCGCCCACCACCCTATTGGGAATCGGGACCGGCCGACACGTTGTCGGCAGTCCCGACTTAGGCATAATGATGTGACTGCCACCACAGCAGTCGCAATGCTTATAGTTTGCATTGCGGCGGGTGCTGCTGGCTGCAGCACCCGCCGCAATGCAAAATAGGGACACTGCACATATCCATAGTTAGGACTGGTAATAATATCTTACTTAATATTTTTTTTTAAAATCACTAAAAAAGAAAGGTTAGAGTGACGCTATAGTTAGGTGAAAATCAGGATTAACTCATCTCCTTTAAGTTGATCAATCAGAGCATATCAAAACAACAGCTATCAATATATCTATCAATTATGAGCCTTAAGCTCACAAAACAACTTAAATAGGTTTACACTAAACCACAAAAAACAGGCTTTCTTAGTAAAGATCAAGCATTCTCTCAAATTTCGAGTAATTCTTTTCAACTGTTTTTTCTCAAGCATTATATAATTTTTCTTATGGAAATTGCATGGTGAAAATGTGTTTTGAGGCCCACTCTTTTTCTCACCCCCACCTGACGAATCACTCTGAAACTATCTAGGAAGGAGTGTGAGGTGGGTGAACTATTTTTGGTAAATGTTCATGAATATTTGTCAAAGGACGCAATAGGCAGTTGCAACTGTGTAGTTATGGTACACCAACACTTGCCCCAGGGGGGGGGGTTGATGTAAGCATCATTATGCTCTTGGTTTATACTGTCCCTGGGGGCCCCAAGTACCTCAATGACCAAAGATAGAATAAGCTCCCAGGTGTGGCCAAAGCATCAGTGGATGCCCTTCCAACATGAGAAGACCAACACATGCTGAACGCGGGTGGGCAAACATCTTGCTCCCTATCCACCCCTCCACTGACTCAAAATAAAAGAAAGAGGCTAAGAAAGCCCCAATCTTATTTCATCACACATCCCTATCTTAGTGGTCTGTTTCCTGCCCATTCTATCATAATTTCACCCATTCAACCTAAATGGCTGTATTAGAGCTCTATGATTTATATTGCCAAGCCATGTGTAGTTTCCCCGCATACCTTATGCTGTCATCAGGTCAGCAGTCAAAATTCACCCCTTCAGCATCTCCCCTCACCAACTGGTCCATTTGTGAAACCCTGCCACTGCGTCAATGCCATGCATATCTATATTGCTAATGTACCTTATGCTAGGAGGAATCACTTCTCAGGTTTTGCACTGCTAAAATAATTTTGAAAACAATGTCCCTTGACAGAAGCATAAGGAAGCGATAGAAGCTGATGCTACTTTTCCTTCTTCGTTCCAACATGACTCTCTGCAAAGTTATCTTCTCCATCAGCCACAATAATATTTCATGCACCAAAGAAGGAGAAACATTTTCTGGCACGTTAGTTTCAGCCGTGACAGAAAAACGTGGACTTTCTAAACTGAAAACATGGCAATCAAGCATTTGTTAGCATTACTATTCTGACAGTTGAATTGTGTTTTTAGGCTCTGTGCCTTTACATACATTCTCTAATGTTAAATGTGGCCATGTTTACCTGCAATCAGGACTCTCTTGCATTTAACACAAAATTCATGGTCTTCAACCCTAGAAAATCAACACGTCCCAATCCATGTATGAATGGTATTCCCCTGGAGCGGGTTTCCGTATTTGACTACTTGGGCCTGACACTCACCGAAATTATGACCTGGGGGCCCCAAATAGATAAGTTAAATCTCAAACTGACTCAGACCACAGGCGGCATGGCCAAGTTATTTAGAAAGTTGTTCCATAAACCAGTGAGCCCCATTATGGAGATCTACAAAACCCAGGTTAGGAGTGCCGCCCTATATGGGGCTGAACTTTGGGAGCATTCTAACCTTAGGCCCATGGTTAATACAGAGAATAAATTTCTTAGACAACTACTCGGATTACCGGTAAGTTCCCCTTTGATTCCACTGCGTATGGACCTAAGGGTGAGATCCATCGCTGAGGAAATTGGCTGCAGGCCTTTACTTTTTTGGCGGCGCCTCTGGGTGACACCGGAACTGGCAGAGTACAGATTAGAGCTCTTAGAAATATTGAGACTCCCAGGTTCAGGTAAGCTGTCATGGCTTATACCTATTAGGGATGGCCTTTGTGCCATTGGGCGAAAAGACCTATGGGAAAATCCTGACACAGCATGCTTGAGAAACTCACGTAAACATATAAGTTCTAGTTACCGGCGCGGAAAACTCGCAAAAACTCTTACAGAATCTGCCCACGGTTCTCTCACGTCATATTTTCTGGACGTAAAGGACACATACAAGTTGGAGCCATGCCTTGATGAAATACGTGCGGCACTTGGCAGGAAACTCTATGTGCAGTTTCGGTATGGTTGTCTCCCCTTACGTGCATTCTCCCACAAATGGTCTAGTGGCAATCTAGTGGGGTGCCCAGCTTGTAACATGTGTGAAGAGACAGAACTTCATGTTTTTTATTTTTGCTGGGGATACCATTCAAGACACAGCTGGCTGGTACAGTTATGTAAAAATCTAGGCACACTCATTGTATGGAAGCATTCAGAATTCTAAAATATAACACTGAACTCCATATTGTCTACGCGGTCTCACCCTTCCTAAGCTCAATGTGGTGGACAAGGATGAATTTTCTCAAAGAACAAAGCTAAGGGCTGGAAATGTGATTGACCTCCTCATTATTTTTAATCTTAAGTAACATTTTAAAAATGAACTGTTTTAATCTTTTTTAACTGTTTTAACTTGTTTTGTATTTACCTGTGTCTGTTCTTCTATGGGTATTAACTAAGGGTGGGCGGCAAATTCCGTTCCGCTCGCGGAACTTGCGAAATTTCGGCATTTTCGCGTTCCGCGCGGAACGCAGAAATGTCGAAACTTCCGCGATCCGCGGCGGAACGGAATTCGGGTGCAAGAAAGCACTGAAGCAGGTGCCCGAGTTGATAAATATGCAGGGCAGGTGTGCAGAATTCGTGAGTGTGGTTAAGCAGATGTGCCTTCTCTCCATTTCCAATGTGAAAAGTTAGCTGTAATCCCCGATGGAGGTATTTGCATCCTTGATTTTCCCGAGCGCAATCCTCGTGCAGAATTCGTGAGCGTGGTTAAGCAGATGTGCCTTCTCTCCATTTCCAACGTGAAAAGTTAGCTGTTATCCTCGAAGGAGGTCTTTGCATCCTTGATTGCAAAGGGCACAAATTTCCCTTTAGAAAAAAGAATGAAACCAGTTAGGAAGGGACGCATGCATAAATGTACGCCATGTAAATTTACGAAGTTAAATACCTTCACATATGAGTACTCAAACAAAAGTTGCAATTATTATAAAATTCACTAAACGTACTACAGTCGGAGGCATCAACCTGTGTGTGAGTTTATAATTTTTCAATACATCGGGCCCTTTGAGCGTAGGAAATTGGGGTTTACATTCTTAATATATAAATACACCGGCAAAAAGGCTTAAGCAAGCGCATCTCCAGGGTTGTGGTGTGTGAGATTTTACGAACTAACAACATGTCAACCCGACAATGCTCCCAGTAAGTGTACCTTTGTGCGTTATTCATCCCTGGTGCCTTACGGCACAGCTACCGGGATGACGTCCTACCACATACAGCTGTCCCAACAGTCAAAACTATTAGCAGTTAGAGTGAGAAAGCGCCCCTTCCCTTCATGATAACTCAGCCTTTTCAATTACACCGCCATGCACTTTTTAAAAAAAATACGGCATTTACAGGTTGGGAACGCTTTGCTGTCCTCAGTTTGAGAAATTTAATTTGTGTTCATAGACTATTGCCAAGTAACAACGCCGTCATTTCAAAAGCTGTTAATTAAAAGTTGAATTTGGCCTAAAAGGTTCTGCCTTTGACATATGGATTAACTTGCCCATGTGTCCAGCAATCACTCGTGTTAGTGCCGTCTTGAAAGCGCAACCTGCCTTGTAGGATAAAGGAAAGTCTTCTGAGCCCGAATGCTTTTTTCACGTCTGAAGTGTCTCTCGACACCAACAACTTATAGAG
Source organism: Calotriton arnoldi (assembly GCA_963921515.1). Lineage (NCBI taxonomy): Eukaryota > Metazoa > Chordata > Amphibia > Caudata > Salamandridae > Calotriton > Calotriton arnoldi. The sequence continues at coordinate 1,701,934 of CAWUFW010003038.1, forward strand.
TTCATCGCGTTTTTTGCCTTCAGCTTTTCGCAGTGTGTGCAAGCATTCAGGGACAGCTGCAGTACTATGTTAGGGCCACCACAAATGGTACTGTTACTGGAGGACAGGGAGAGCCCAAATGGCAAAAAGTTGTTTTGCTGAGGGCACAAAAAATTGCTTAGATTGCTTATGTGTTCGCAGAATTAATGCAACACTGCCTTTAAATTGAATCCATGTCCATGCAACTGGCTGATTAGGTTTCATCCTCAGCAGGGGTGCAGGTCTCTTAGGGTGAAATTGATTCCTGATCTGCTATCTGCAAACATTGAAGCTGACAGCAAAGGTTAAGCGCGTGGATCCCCCACTTCTGATGACGAATCTCAGGTCTAGCTAACTAACAGGTGAACTTTACTTTTGCAGCACATTGTGCAGTACGGCTGCTCTCTATGCACTATGGAATGAGGCTGCGCGTAGAAAAGCCAGGCCTTGACTCTGTTTCTTGAAACAAATCAGCATAGAGACTTCCCAGGGTGGCGATGCATCGATAAATATGCAGGGCAGGATTCAACGGGCGCAGCAAAATCTCCGCGAGCACGCGAAATTCCGCGTGCTCGCGGAGATTTCTTGCCGTTTCGCGGAATTTCGCGGAACGCAACTCCGCAAATTCCGCCCACCCTTAGTATTAACCGAAATAAAGAAATATATGATGATGACATGCACTGCAATTAAATGAAACACTTCCATACATGGAACTGTGCTGTGTTTTCATGTGCAGTAGTTTTGTGCAAAGAGATAAAAGTACAAAGAACAAGCTTTACAAGAATGACCTCAATTGTTAACTTTTGAAAAGGGATTCTGTAAAGAAATCCTTGAGGCACTTTGTGATTGTTGTCAATTTAGTCAAGCTGTAGTAAACTAATAATACAGAAACTTACCTATGCATTAGAGTTATAAATGCGTGAATTTGTTTTCTGTTTATATCTTGGCAAAGAGTCATGTTGAGATTTTAGCAAAGACTGCATATGCCTGAGACAGTGTAAACATTTCCTATAGATTTAAGCATTACTAATGACAAAAGCTGCCTTGGGCTTCAGACATAAAACTGCAATTTAAAAAAAATGACAGGCAAACATTTGGTGCTGCAAAATGAAAACAGGAGGTCTTACTTAGTCAGACACCTTCTACAAATCATGTAAAACGTGCACAATTATTTTAAAGTTGATTTTAATATGACTAGTTTAGATTTCATCCTCACTATAAGAATGTAGTTTTAGCTTATAAAAAGTGTTTTAACATGTTTGCTGTGCATTGAAATTAACACAGCATTTTAAAGTGGAGAGAGCTGAAAGCAACTTTTATTTAGCTTTCTCTGAAAAGCTTCAGCTCTATCCTTCAGATAAGAAAGGTATGTTTCCCTCTCCCTGAAAGAAAGAAGCCTAGTATAATTTACAGCCTGTAACCTGTTTTATCCTATTTAGTTGCTGTATCAATTAAAGCCTCATTTATTTCCTAGCTAGCGAAAACTGGAAAGCATACATTTTCTTTTGTATTATAGGAAAATGTATTTAATGTTTCCTGCTTAAATAATAAGCTCTTTTTAGAGTTGATGTTATTCCATTTAGTTAAAATAAAATGTTTCATTAACAGAAAGTTAAGAGATGAAGTCATTTACAATAAGAATTAAATGTGTCACCAGAAGGATTTTGCTTGCTCGCCTGATGATGTGTATGCAAGCCAAGGGGTGTCCATGTCTTGCTGGAAGAATGCTGTATTTCAATTGGATGGAGGATAAAGATCATACCACATGTTTCAAAACATTCTGCAGAGCTATGTTCCTAGCTGAGGATTGTTATAGGATTTTTGGCAGGATTATGTCAGATGTTTGCAGGTTTTTTTTCAGACTAAGATGCAGACTTGAAGGACGCAAAGCAGAGGTGATTCTCAGATGCAGAGGAGGAGAGGGCAGATTAGAAGCAGGCTATGTGTCCATTCTGATGTTTATTAAAATCCCCAAGCTTCATGCTTCGAATAACTGGCTTTGCCAAAGCTTATTTGCTCTATGCTTTATTTCTCCTTGTGGGAGATTATTAATTATTGATTTAGGTTCATGCTAAACTCACTCTTGGCTTTATTCTTGAACTCCTCATGAGTTCTGACTGACATCATTTGCCCCTCACTTTCTTAGAATATGAATTTTTCCCTTTACGGAATGCGCTATATTCACAAATTATGATATGCCCTGTATTGACTTTATTTTTCTATTGTCAATTTGTGTAACCTGATTGATATCTGACTAATGAATGACAAGTCAGAGAATCTTACATTTTGACTGGAAAATAAATCCCTTTAAAACTATTCATAACTCTTATTATGGACTAAAATATGTATTTGCATTTGATTACTTGCCTGTGTTTATGAAGGAGCACTTTTGGTCATAATACGGTGGCAAAGATTTATCACTTTGAGAATAGATAAAAGCAGAAACTAGGGTAATGGTAATTAAAGGTGGTAATGGTGCCACATTTACAAATTTTTCCAAAGAGAGATTACAGTGAGATTTCTGCGCTAACATGCCCATGAAGTGAAGGAGGGCTCCTCGCGCTGCAGGGCTGTGTATCTCAGAAACATTCACACTCAATGTACGCTCAGTATGCCGTTGGGGGGTCTCAGTGCTCATGGTCACCAGGAGGGGTGCTTTGCAAGCAGTGTGGAGCACCACCCATGAAGGGTGGTGGCTGGGTCCTTGAATTCATCATGGTTAGGAGGATGTGGAACTTAAAATTCTTATTTGATCACCAAATGGATGTCATGACTTTCTGAAAAGGGGAATGGATAAGATTAATGGCCAGATGTACGATGCTTTTTTCAGCTCATAAATGCGACCTGAAAAAAGCATTTTTAAATGTACAACCCCCTATTTGCGATTTGGTAAGCTATTGCAAATCACAAATTGGGTTTGCAAATCCTTATTAGGAAGGGGTGTGCCAAGGGCGTCCCTTCCGAATAGCGTGTCACACTGGTATGTAGGAATGTTTTATGATTGGGAATGCGGTAGCAAAACATTTGCAGTTACCACCAACTTCAAGTTGGTGGTAACCCATTCGCAAATGGGAAGGGGTCCCCAAGGGACCCCTTCTCCTTTGTGAATGTGGGCGCCAACATTTTTTAAGAGCAGGCAGTGGTCCGTGCCTACTAAAGGAACTTTTCATTTTTCTTTTAAATGCATCCCGTTTTCCTTTAAGGAAAGTGGGCTGCATAAAAAAAAAAACTTCTGCATTTAATAAGCAGTCACAGACATGCTGGTCTGCTGACCACAGCAGGCCACCATCCCTGTCAGTGCTAGCTAGCCATTCCCAATGGGTCGCAAATTGAGACCCGCCTCATGAATATTAATGAGGCAGATCCCTTGTGACCCATTCAGAATCACAAACAGTATAAAACACACTGTTGTACATGGCTGTTTGTGATTTCCTAACAGCCATTCACAAAAATTTGCTATTAGGAAATCGCAAACTGAAGTCTATGTACATCTGGCCCTTATATCCATTCCTTCCTCAGATGGTGTATTGATCACAGAACCGTATTAGAGGCACCCAAATTTATAATGAGTTTGGGTCTTTTCCTGGGATGCCATTTCCTACTTTGCCATACAAAAGGAAGACACTCACAGCTGGAGGATGTGACATATTGCATTTCTTCCCTTGTTTTTTGTAGCTTTCACCATTCCTTTGATCTTTTTTTGGCCTAGATGTTTGCTTCCAGCACTGTAAGCTTTGTCAGGATTTCAGTGCCTGGGTTATTGCTTAGCACTTTTCTCCTTCCTGGTATAAGAAATCTTCAATCAAAAGTTATTTTTTGTTTCTCATGGGTTATAACTCCTCTCTTTAACTCTCTTAAGGAGTACATGACACCTCTGGATTATACTGTTCTGTGCAGTATGGCATTGTGTCCATTGGGAGGAGTCGCTCTTTCCTTAGGCATTCGAAGGGGGATCAACAGACCTTTACATTGTCCAGCTGTTGACAGATTGTGATGCCAACAAATCTGTAGGAATGTCAATGCTGTGGATTCTTCATCCTTCCTAGTGCTGGAGTTACCAGGGTTGCACCTTGAGAATTCAGTACTAAAACAGGACTTTGTTATCAAGTCTACAGATATCCCAGTAGCCCTTGACGTTTTATTAAGACACTTGTTTCAATTTGCATGGTTTATTGTACAGCAGTAATTTTCACATTCTTATTTACACACACACACACCCACACATATATGTTTATATATATGTGTGTGTGTGTGTTTATATGTGTGTGCATATATATATATATATATATTTATGCACAGTCGCTAGTAGGTAGTTATAGTTAGGAGCATGTTGCGATAGGAAAAGCGTTTTTTGACTTGCCTATATCTTTAGCACCATATGACCAATTTTCACAACATTTTCCCAAAAAAGTGCACCTGTACTTCTTGTTGGGCATGGAAAGTTTAGGGGTGCTATGTCAAATGGGGGCTGAGAAAAAGGGGGAGGTAAAAAAAAGTGCGCTTCCCATGTTAATTTCAGTAGGAGCTTTGAACACAACTGAAGTCTGAACTGTTGGACGGAATTACACCAAATTTGGCAGAAAGGTAGATTTTGGTTTGCAGATCATGCTTTTAGTTATCCAATGTATATCTGTTCAGTCCCAGAGGGACCCCAGCAGGGCAAAAAAGCATTTTTTTTTAAAGGGTTTGACGCAAATTTGCAGCAAAAATAAAAAAAACAAGAGCGGGCTCCCATGCTTGTTTTGAATAGAGCCCCTGGGTGGGCCAACTCCTGGTAGAATTAATTTTTTTAAAAGGAGGGGGTGCACGGGACCCCCCTCCTTAGGCTCTTGGAGCCCTGGGGACCACCGCCTCCCTGGGATTTCATTTCACAAAATGGAGGGGGGCACAGGTGGCTCCCCTCCTGAGCATTTATAAGCCACTGGGACCACCACCTCCATGGGGCTAAACAAACATTCCAGTGGGAGCCACATGGATCCCCAGAGCCTAGAGGACCATCACCTTCCCAGGAGTAAACAAACATTGATGGGGTGCCATGTGGACCCCCAAGCCCTGGGGGCAACCACCTCCCCAGGATTAAATATTGTTTAAAAAAATGGGAGAGGGGTTGCCCCATCCTTGGCCTAATAGTGCCCCAGGCACCACCACCTCTACGGGGCAGGCCATGAACAAGAAAAGAGGGGGGCCACATGGCCCCCTCCTGGAGTCATACATGGCCCTGGAGACGACCACCCTCCAGGACCGGCTCCTGCTGTGTCCCAGTGTACCCACCCTAGCTGTGTGCTTTTGCTTGGCAGGAGATTTGACAGCTCCAGCCAAGCAAACGCAAACACTCTGGTTCAAATGTGTGGGAGCTGTCAAAGTGTTCCCACCTCCTGGAAGTCGATGTTTCATCTCTTTCCCTGCCCGCAGACATGCAGGCAGTGAAAGAGATGAAATGATTGCTCCTGCACAGAGGGAGCTGCTTTTCCATTAGCTCTCTCCTTGCAGCAGCAATGTCGGCTCCCACAGGAGGCGGGGAGCCAGCTGGAACCGTGGGGGGCCTTGAGGATCCCGCACGGTCCCCATGCTGCACACTGGGTGCCCAGGAGACATGGCCAGGCCACAGATGATAGGGTCCATGGGGACAAAATCGGCCCAGAGAGGGGGGCCCGTCCCCCATTTGTTTATTGCCAGGCCCCAGGGTATTGTGTCCCCAGGGCCCATATCATCCAGGGGAGGGGGCCGTGCAGCCCCCCATTAAAAATATATATATTTTAAGGATGGGCCCTGGGGTATGGGGTCCCCGGGGTCGAAATTGCACTGGGCAGGGGGGCCACATGGCTCCCTCCCCTACTGTATTGTGGCTGGACCCTGGGAGATGCATCTACTTGCAGACCCACTGAGAGACTCATGCACACACTCACATACCCACTCAGAGACTCACACACCCACTCACACTCATACCCAGACACTCACGCACCCACTCACAGACGCACTCAGAGCCTCACACACCCACTCACAGACCCACTCAGACACCCACACACACTCACAGACCCACTCAGAGACTCATGCTCCCACTCACATACCCATTCAGAAACTAATGTGCCCACTCACAGATCCACTGAGATACTCCTACACCTACTCAGAGACTCACGCACCCACTCACAGACATACTCAGACATTTGTGCACTTACTCAAAGACTAATGCACCCACTCGCAGACTGACTCAGACACTCATGCACTCATGCACTCGCTCACAGACTGACTCACACACTCGTGGAGGCATTCGCAAACCCATTCAGACACTCTCACACCTACTCACAGACCCATTGAGACACTCACTCAGATACTCATGCACCCACTCAGACACTCACAAACCCACTCAGCCGCTCACACACCCACTTAAACACCCAGTGAGATACTTAAACAGCTAATTCCAGGCCCATACAGACACCCACACACCCACTCACACACATATTGAGATACTCACACACTCCCTCACACACCCACAGAAACACTCATGCACTCACTGACACACTCACTCTCAAAGGTTGAAGGATACAGTTAGGAAATAATGTAAAAAACCTTACAAATTCACTGAAAAAAACAAAGGTTACAGGGATGCTATAGGTAGGGTCAGATTTTACTCCTACAAAACCTTTGAAATTCAGCTGAGCTAACTATAACTTACTTAGCAATGCACTGCTTATGATCTTACATATTAAATCACTCATGACATGCTCAGTGACATCAGTGATGACATCTCAAATTATACCATGGATGATATCATCCACAGAAGAACTCACACATCCACTCACACCCCTATCTAACCTCTCACCCACCCACTCACACACCCACACAATCACTCACATATCTATTTATAGACCCATACAAGTACTCACACAACCACTCATTCATCCATAGAGCTGCCTCTCACAAATCACTCATTCACTCATACAGCCATCTCATGCTACTCCACTACAATGAATACCTTTGAGTTGTGTAACAATAAACATCTGTTATTCAGCACCAAGATGCCTACGGGTGAATGTGTGCTTTACAAATACATGTTATGTTACTCATACAACCAATCACTTACCCATACAGCCACTTACACTGCCACACACTAACTCATACAGCTACTCACACACCTACTTATTCACCAATACAGCCACTCACTCACCCATTACAGCCTCTCAACACAGGCATTTACTCACCCATACAAGCACTCACATATTCACTCACACACCCACACAACCATGTACATACCCATTCACACATCCATACAAGCACTCACACATCTACTCCCTCACCCATACATCCAGTCACACAGACACTTACTCTACAATACAGCCACTGACACACCAACTCACATAAACAAACACCCACTCAAATAACACCTCACTCACCCATACAACCCCTTACATACAGAGTCACTCACTCATACAGCCATTCAGACACCAACTAACTCACCCATACAGTCACTACACTCCCACTTACCCACCTATAGAGCCACTGCCACTCACTCACCCAAACAGCCACTGACACACCCACTCACTCTCCAATACTGCCACTCTCACAGCAAATCACTCGCCCACACAGATATTCACACACCCATACACAGAAGGATACATACAGTCACACAGCTACTCATTTAATATATGTTAGTAGTAGTATCTCACAGTAGTAGTGCACCTAGTATACTCAATTAACTTTTATAGTAGGTTAGTATATATGTTTAACACCCATAAACTCTTAAAACACGTACACTCACTTGATGATTTCATCAGTGATCTCATTTCAGATGTCATCAGTGATGTCATTGACCATGTCATGATTGATATTATATGTGAGGTCATAAGCAGTGCATTGTGGGGATGTAAGTGATAGATAGCTCAGGTAACTATAACTGCTGAATTTCACTGGTTTTGAATGAGTGAAATCTGAGCCTAACTATAACATCCCTGTAATCTTTGTTTTTTTCAGTTGTATATATATATACACACATATATATATTCACAAAAAATATATATATATTCACAAAAAAACAAAGGTTACAAGTAAGTGTTATAGTTAGCTGCAGATTTTACACACACAAAACCATAGAAATTCAGCAATTATAGTTATCTGAACTAACTATAACTTGTGTCCTAAGGAAACTATAACTCATATAAACATATATAGAGAGGCAACCCATAACAGAAAAACATAGTTAGGCACAATATTGTGTTCATAGCGAATGGATGACATGAGAGGTCCTTTCTTTGCTTATTATGATTATTTACTTCAACATCTTCTTATTTATGCTCGACAGTTCTGTACAGCCAGCACGTTTCACCCAGTATTTGGGCTTCCTCAGGGCTGCAGATATAACAAATATGACTGACGATTAATATTACATACACTTATATAAATTACAGACAAACATATATACAGATACAAACCTAGTAATACAAAAATCTAAGATACAGATATGCAATTGTTTCTTAAAAAACAAATTAGAAAGACTAAAAGCAACATGCTCTAGTGGTGGAAGGTTGATACGTGTACGTTGTGTATGTTTCTGGCTACTCCTTTCCCTTCATCCAGATTACAATATTAAGTCTTTGGGGTACATGTGAACTACCTAATAGTAGTGCTGAATCCATTTTGCATCCAAGACAATTGGACAGTGTCTGGAGTTCTTTTTAAAATATTTTATGCTAACACTTGTTTTCATAGTAAATACCTGTGCATAATTTAGGAAATACAGAAAAATCTTGTTTGTACAAGGTATAAGGTTGTTATTTGTGTCTAATTAAAATTGCGAGAATAGAACGTGTGATTTGATGAGGACATTGAACTGTACTTTGGAGAATATTAAATGTACAGTATGAATGACCAGCAATGAATTAATATAGATGTGTTTAAGTGTAATGTGTGTTCCACCACTAGAGCATGTTGCTTTTAGTCTTTCTAATTTGTTTTTTAAGAAACAATTGGATATCTGCATCTTAGATTTTTGTATTACTCTTTCTGGACCAAGACCCAGCTTTCTGGCAAATTTGGTGTAATTCTGTTCAGTAGTTCGAGATATAGTTGTGTCTAAAATTCCTATGGAAAATTTCATGGGGAAAATGTGTTTTGGGACCTCCCTTTTTCCTTGACCCCTGCTTGAGAAATCACCTTAAAACTTTCCAGACAGCAGCTGAAGTGACTGGTGTACTAGCTTTGAAAATGTCGTGAAGATTCGTCAAATGGCACCAAAGTCATCAGCAAAAGAAAAACACTTTTCCTATGGAAACTAGGTCCTAACTATAACTATCCACTCATATAATTCTTATATATATATATATATATATATAAAGATATATGTGTATATATATATATATATATATATATATCCACTCAATAAACATATATATATATATATATGAGAAAACCACACTCCTTAGAATGCCCACAGGACAAACAGGTACAGACCACAACGTGTTCTTGTTCCAATGCAGTACTTTATTGTGTGATAAAATTAAGTTGAGTCAGCATCACCAAAATTCAAAGACTAGTGTCCAGCATGACGCGTTTCGACCGCGCTTCCGCGGTCTTGATCACATGACGCGCTGGACCAGTAAAAACATATTTATAGAGTGCACATCCCAAAGTCACCTCACCCATGGTTAAACACAATGGAAGACAGACTTTATAATTCATGAAAATGCCCGCTAAAGTTATGCATAAATCACATAAATTAACCAATAAATGCCGACAGACATAAAATCATGGTTGTATAAAAAAATGTTATATATCATGAATAAATATGCGATTGATAAAAAAATAGTAAAAACCAATATTGCACATTTGTATAAACAAGATAAAAACTTGAATGCAATGCTAAGTGCATATTACATCAAAACCAAAATGGTTGGTTGTATCATACCTTGTATAATAGTGCAATTCTATCAGTCATAATGGATAGCTTGGGCTATCAAGAACTAACAAAGTCACAAACTTGATATACATATATATATATACACATTATCTACTGGCGGTCGCCAGTAGATAGTTATAGTTACAACCTATTATCCATAGGAAATCCGCGACATTCTATTTGAAATAACTCTCTTGCCGGTTGACGTATCTTCGCAAAATTTTTAAACTTTGTGGGGCGCTCCGGTCCGCTCCTACCCTGAAAGTCTCGGGGGGATTCGTCAAGCGGGGGCCGAGAAAAAAGGGGGGTCCCAAAACGCGTTTTCCCATGCAATTTTCCATAGGAAACTTTAGACACGGCTACAGCCTGAACTGCTGAACGGAATTACACCAAATTTGGCAAAGAGGTAGTTCTTGGTTCAGAAAGAACCCTTTTGTTAAATGGTGTAAATCCATTCAGTAGTTGCTGAGAAAATGAAAAGTAAAAAAGATAGTGATATCTAGGGCCGCGGATCCTCCCGAGCACAGCTGCATGTTAATTGGCTGTCAGCTGGCTGTCAACACTCCAAATCAGGAAGTGTTGGCAGTTATTTTGTCCCTCGGTAGAACCGAGGGACAGAAACAAGTGCGCAAAGCGCACAAAGGGGGCAGGGTAGAAACACCCTGACCCCCTAGGTCTGCTCAGGGGTCCCACAAGGACCCCCTAGGCAAAAAAAAAATTTTTTTTAAAAAAAAAAAATCGGCAGGATGCGCTCAGGGAGCACGAACCCTGCCGAAAAAAAAAAACGAAGCGCGGTCCCCGCGCTTCGATAAGTCACTGGCCCCCGGGTGAGCCAAGTCCCGGGGGCATGCTGGGGGGGTTAATTTTATGTGTGGGGGCCTCTAAGGGCCCCCCAAGCCCAGGGGACCACCACCCCCGGGGCTTTAATGTAGAATGGTGCGGGAGGGCTCTGAGCCTCCCGCAGCCCCGGGGACCACCACCTCCCCGGGGCTTCTTTTTTTAATTAAAGACCTGTGTGGGGGGCTCCAGCCCCCACACGCCCCGGGGACCACCACCTCCCCGGGGCACTAAGAAAATTACAATGGGGGTCCGTTTTGGATCCCCAGAGCCCCGGGGACCACCACCTCCCCGGGCTGTGCACTGAATGGGAGGGGGCCGCGCGGCCCCCTCCTGTAGCCCTTGATGGCCCTGGGGACCACCACCCCCCAGGGCCGGCTCCTGCAGTGTCCCGGGGTGCCTACCCCCGGGACACTGTAGTTTGCTATGGCAGGACGGGAGTCTCGCGGCTCCCGTCCTGTCATTGCAAACTGCTTTGGATATTGGAAGAGAGAGCAGGAAACCTGCTCTCTCTTCCAATATCCAAAGCTGATTGCTTTTCCACATGGGGAGCAGCATGTCAGCTGCTCCCCATGTGTAAAAGCAATGCCGGCTCCCAAGGGACGTGGGGAGCCAGCGGGACTGTGGGGGGTTTGGGGACCCCCCCACAGTCCCCAACGAGAGGCCAGGCCCCGGGGGATGGGGTCCCCGGGGCAAGTAGTGGCCTGGGAGTGGGGCCACGCGGCCCCCCTCCCCCCAAAAAAAACAAATTAAAAAAAAAAAAAACGATCGGGCCCGCAGGCCCCGCCCCTTCCTTCACCACTCTGCAAACGCGCCCCTGGCGCGTTTGCAGAGGGGAACGACTCCCCTTGAATACTGGGGTCCCTGAGCCAACTAGCCCACCAGGAACCTCCAGTATGCGTCAGGGCTGCCTTGCAGAGAGGTGTACAGAGGCCACGCCCCTTTTTACACCTCTCTGCAACGCAGCTCTATGGCGCTTTTGGAGGTATATGGTGGGCTAGTTGCACCCCAGGGACCCTCAGGATTCAAGGGGAGTTAATCCCCGACTTAAAACGCGCCACGGGGCGCGTTTGCACAGTGGTGAAGGGAGGGGCGGGGCTTCAGGTGACATGTGTGCAAACAGGCCCCGTGGCGCGTTTTAAGATGGGGAATTAAATCCTCTTCAATCCTGAGGGTCCTGAGGCCAACTAGCCCAACAGGTACGTCCAGAAAGCGCCACAGAGCTGCGTTGCAGAGAGGTGTAAAAGGGGTGTGGCCTCTGTACATGTCTCTGCAACGCAGCCCCTGGCGCATACTGGAGGTTCCTGGTGGGCTAGTTGGCCCGTAGGGACCCTCATGATTCAAGGGGACTTAATCCCCCAACTTAAAACGCACCACGGGGCGCGTTTGCACAGATGTCACCTCAGGCCCTGCCCCCTCCCTTCACCATTGTGCAAATATTCCTCTAAAATCAGCCGAAATACGAATTCCGATTTACTCACCTGTTATCAGGAGAGACCTCAGTGCTGCATCTTTCAGCCCAGTACTGATCCTCAAAAGTAATTTTAACCGTACTTACCGGTAACTTGAATTTCCTTCATAGGCTAACATTGACTGGTTTCACTTGGAAATTCTTCTAAGTGTGGAGTTTTGGAACTTTAAAATATTCCTCTAAAATCAGCCGAAATACGAATTCCGATTTACTCACCTGCTATCAGGAGAGACCTCAGTGCTGCATCTTTCAGCCCAGTACTGGTCCTGAAAAGTAATTTTAACCGTACTTACCGGTAACTTGAATTTCCTTCATAGGCTAACATTGACTGGTTTCACTTGGAAATTCTTCTAAGTGTGGAGTTTTGGAACTTTAAAATATTCCTCTAAAATCAGCCGAAATACGAATTCCGATTTACTCACCTGTTATCAGGAGAGACCTCAGTGCTGCATCTTTCAGCCCAGTACTGATCCTCAAAAGTAATTTTAACCGTACTTACCGGTAACTTGAATTTCCTTCATAGGCTAACATTGACTGGTTTCACTTGGAAATTCTTCTAAGTGTGGAGTTTTGGAACTTTAAAATATTCCTCTAAAATCAGCCGAAATACGAATTCCGATTTACTCACCTGCTATCAGGAGAGACCTCAGTGCTGCATCTTTCAGCCCAGTACTGGTCCTGAAAAGTAATTTTAACCGTACTTACCGGTAACTTGAATTTCCTTCATAGGCTAACATTGACTGGTTTCACTTGGAAATTCTTCTAAGTGTGGAGTTTTGGAACTTTAAAATATTCCTCTAAAATCAGCCGAAATACGAATTCCGATTTACTCACCTGTTATCAGGAGAGACCTCAGTGCTGCATCTTTCAGCCCAGTACTGATCCTCAAAAGTAATTTTAACCGTACTTACCAGTAACTTGAATTTCCTTCCATAGGATATCATTGACTGCTTTTTGCTGAAAAAGTTTCTAAGTGTTGATTTTTGAAACATACAAATATTCCTCTAAAATCAGCCGAAATCCGAATTCAGATTTACTCACCTGTTATCAGGAGAGACCTCAGTGCTGCATCTTTCAGCCCAGTACTGGTCCTGAAAAGTAATTTTAACCGTACTTACCAGTAACTTGAATTTCCTTACATAGGCTAACATTGACTGGTTTCACTTGGAAATTCTTCTAAGTGTGGAGTTTTGGAACTTTAAAATATTCCTCTAAAATCAGCCGAAATACGAATTCCGATTTACTCACCTGTTATCAGGAGAGACCTCAGTGCTGCATCTTTCAGCCCAGTACTGATCCTCAAAAGTAATTTTAACCGTACTTACCGGTAACTTGAATTTCCTTCATAGGCTAACATTGACTGGTTTCACTTGGAAATTCTTCTAAGTGTGGAGTTTTGGAACTTTAAAATATTCCTCTAAAATCAGCCGAAATACGAATTCCGATTTACTCACCTGCTATCAGGAGAGACCTCAGTGCTGCATCTTTCAGCCCAGTACTGGTCCTGAAAAGTAATTTTAACCGTACTTACCGGTAACTTGAATTTCCTTCATAGGCTAACATTGACTGGTTTCACTTGGAAATTCTTCTAAGTGTGGAGTTTTGGAACTTTAAAATATTCCTCTAAAATCAGCCGAAATACGAATTCCGATTTACTCACCTGTTATCAGGAGAGACCTCAGTGCTGCATCTTTCAGCCCAGTACTGATCCTCAAAAGTAATTTTAACCGTACTTACCAGTAACTTGAATTTCCTTCCATAGGATATCATTGACTGCTTTTTGCTGAAAAAGTTTCTAAGTGTTGATTTTTGAAACATACAAATATTCCTCTAAAATCAGCCGAAATCCGAATTCAGATTTACTCACCTGTTATCAGGAGAGACCTCAGTGCTGCATCTTTCAGCCCAGTACTGGTCCTGAAAAGTAATTTTAACCGTACTTACCAGTAACTTGAATTTCCTTACATAGGCTAACATTGACTGGTTTCACTTGGAAATTCTTCTAAGTGTGGAGTTTTGGAACTTTAAAATATTCCTCTAAAATCAGCCGAAATACGAATTCCGATTTACTCACCTGTTATCAGGAGAGACCTCAGTGCTGCATCTTTCAGCCCAGTACTGATCCTCAAAAGTAATTTTAACCGTACTTACCGGTAACTTGAATTTCCTTCATAGGCTAACATTGACTGGTTTCACTTGGAAATTCTTCTAAGTGTGGAGTTTTGGAACTTTAAAATATTCCTCTAAAATCAGCCGAAATACGAATTCCGATTTACTCACCTGCTATCAGGAGAGACCTCAGTGCTGCATCTTTCAGCCCAGTACTGGTCCTGAAAAGTAATTTTAACCGTACTTACCGGTAACTTGAATTTCCTTCATAGGCTAACATTGACTGGTTTCACTTGGAAATTCTTCTAAGTGTGGAGTTTTGGAACTTTAAAATATTCCTCTAAAATCAGCCGAAATACGAATTCCGATTTACTCACCTGTTATCAGGAGAGACCTCAGTGCTGCATCTTTCAGCCCAGTACTGATCCTCAAAAGTAATTTTAACCGTACTTACCAGTAACTTGAATTTCCTTCCATAGGATATCATTGACTGCTTTTTGCTGAAAAAGTTTCTAAGTGTTGATTTTTGAAACATACAAATATTCCTCTAAAATCAGCCGAAATCCGAATTCAGATTTACTCACCTGTTATCAGGAGAGACCTCAGTGCTGCATCTTTCAGCCCAGTACTGGTCCTGAAAAGTAATTTTAACCGTACTTACCAGTAACTTGAATTTCCTTACATAGGCTAACATTGACTGGTTTCACTTGGAAATTCTTCTAAGTGTGGAGTTTTGGAACTTTAAAATATTCCTCTAAAATCAGCCGAAATACGAATTCCGATTTACTCACCTGTTATCAGGAGAGACCTCAGTGCTGCATCTTTCAGCCCAGTACTGATCCTCAAAAGTAATTTTAACCGTACTTACCGGTAACTTGAATTTCCTTCATAGGCTAACATTGACTGGTTTCACTTGGAAATTCTTCTAAGTGTGGAGTTTTGGAACTTTAAAATATTCCTCTAAAATCAGCCGAAATACGAATTCCGATTTACTCACCTGCTATCAGGAGAGACCTCAGTGCTGCATCTTTCAGCCCAGTACTGGTCCTGAAAAGTAATTTTAACCGTACTTACCGGTAACTTGAATTTCCTTCATAGGCTAACATTGACTGGTTTCACTTGGAAATTCTTCTAAGTGTGGAGTTTTGGAACTTTAAAATATTCCTCTAAAATCAGCCGAAATACGAATTCCGATTTACTCACCTGTTATCAGGAGAGACCTCAGTGCTGCATCTTTCAGCCCAGTACTGATCCTCAAAAGTAATTTTAACCGTACTTACCAGTAACTTGAATTTCCTTCCATAGGATATCATTGACTGCTTTTTGCTGAAAAAGTTTCTAAGTGTTGATTTTTGAAACATACAAATATTCCTCTAAAATCAGCCGAAATCCGAATTCAGATTTACTCACCTGTTATCAGGAGAGACCTCAGTGCTGCATCTTTCAGCCCAGTACTGGTCCTGAAAAGTAATTTTAACCGTACTTACCAGTAACTTGAATTTCCTTACATAGGCTAACATTGACTGGTTTCACTTGGAAATTCTTCTAAGTGTGGAGTTTTGGAACTTTAAAATATTCCTCTAAAATCAGCCGAAATACGAATTCCGATTTACTCACCTGTTATCAGGAGAGACCTCAGTGCTGCATCTTTCAGCCCAGTACTGATCCTCAAAAGTAATTTTAACCGTACTTACCGGTAACTTGAATTTCCTTCATAGGCTAACATTGACTGGTTTCACTTGGAAATTCTTCTAAGTGTGGAGTTTTGGAACTTTAAAATATTCCTCTAAAATCAGCCGAAATACGAATTCCGATTTACTCACCTGCTATCAGGAGAGACCTCAGTGCTGCATCTTTCAGCCCAGTACTGGTCCTGAAAAGTAATTTTAACCGTACTTACCGGTAACTTGAATTTCCTTCATAGGCTAACATTGACTGGTTTCACTTGGAAATTCTTCTAAGTGTGGAGTTTTGGAACTTTAAAATATTCCTCTAAAATCAGCCGAAATACGAATTCCGATTTACTCACCTGTTATCAGGAGAGACCTCAGTGCTGCATCTTTCAGCCCAGTACTGATCCTCAAAAGTAATTTTAACCGTACTTACCGGTAACTTGAATTTCCTTCCATAGGCTAACATTGACTGGTTTCACTTGGAAATTCTTCTAAGTGTTGATTTTTGAAACATACAAATATTCCTCTAAAATCAGCCGAAATACGAATTCCGATTTACTCACCTGTTATAAGGAGAGACCTCAGTGCTGTATCTTTCAGCCCAGTACTGGTCCTGAAAAGTAATTTTAACCGTACTTACCAGTAACTTATATTTTCTTCCATAGGAATCCATTGTCTGGTTTTCAGCAGAAAAGTTTCAAAGTGTCGATTTTCACACACTACAAATATTCCTTAAAAATCGCCTGTATGACTTAAACGCATTCTTTCAACTGTTTACAGGAGATGCACCAGTGCTGGATCCAGGATCCAACACTGAGTAAGAAAAAGTAACGATAACAGTTTTTACCTGCTAAGTGAATTTCCTTCCATAGGATAACATTGGTGATTCTATGAGAAAAAGTTTCTAAGTGTCAACTTTTAAAATACAATAATATTCCTTAAAAATCACGACTGTAACCAAAACGCTTTTACTCAACTGTTTACAGGAGATGTACCAGGACTGAATCTAGGATCCAGTCCTGTGGTTAGAAAAGTAATCCATAAAGTAACTAATTGCATTTAACTAGAAATTCACATTGAGCTGAATGTTGCATTGTGTTTGAAAATGTGTTGCCCATTGCAACAACTGTAACTACTGTACTTAAAAGTCTATTGCCTATGTGCAAAGTATTTAAACTAAAGTAATTCATTCTGAGAAAGTATTTTTTGTAATGTAATGTATAATGTAATTACAATGTAATTTAAAAAATAAAATATGTAAAAGAAATTGTTTCTAAAAATGTAGTAAATCAGTATGAAAAAAATTAATATAAAAATTAATACATTTAAAAATTGTCATTTAAAAAACCTTTGAAATTCACTGAAAAAACCGTAGGTTTCAGGCACGTTATAGTTACAAATTAGCATTTTAAAAACCTTTGAAATTCACTGAAAAAACCATAGGTTTCAGACACGTTATAGTTAGAAATTAGCATTTAAAAAACCTTTGAAATTCACTGAAAAAACCAGAGGTTTTAGGGACAGTTATAGTTAGTTGGACATTGCACTCGTACAAAACCCGTGAAATTCCCCCGTTATAGTTAGTTCAGCTAACTATAACTCGCGCCCCGCAATGCACTGCTGATGACGTCACATATTACATCACTCATGACATGGTCAGTGACATCACTGATGACATCACTGATGACATCTCAAATGACATCACTGATGACATCATCCACGTGATAATCTGATGCAGCTCCTCACACCCTAATATAACCTTTGATACACCCAATCTAAATTACAGAGTGCCATTCGCAAAACCATAGACACTCCAACACCAATAACTACATACCCACTCACTGATTCTTAGGTCTACACACACACATCCACTCACTCACCCGTACAGTCACTCATACTTATGGTCACTCAGTACAGGACTATCATATGCACTCTTACTCCTATATAGACACTCAAACACCGCCACTCATCCATAGAGGTACTCACACACCTAGTCAGTCATGCAAATAATTAAACACACTGCCATTTACTCACCTATACAGTTATACACACACCAGCTCACTTAATCATACAAATACTAGCACATTGTTACGCTCTTATACAATCACTGATACAAGCACACACTCATCCATACAGCCACTATCACAATCACTCACTCTCGCTTATAGCTATTTATATACTCCAATACACATATATACTGCCTTTCACATATTTAGTTACTCACACATGTACCACTGGGACATACATTCACTCACTAACACACTCTTACACACACTTACCCACCCATACAGTCTATCACAGATGCACTCTTGAAACCATCCACCCAGTGAATCACCCACTCACACATCTATGCACAGTCGCACACACCCCATCCACACAAACACTCAGGCACCCATACAGATACTCATAGAACCAATAAATAACCCATATAGACACTCATGTAGCTATTCGCAAATCCATGCATCCACTTACACACCAACAGACGGATACAGACATTCACACAGTTTAGTCACTAACCCATGCATTCAGTAAGATACGTTTAATCACTCACTTGTAGAGTCAGTCACGCACGTACTAAATCATCCATTCAGACACTTATACACCCACTCATTCTTCAATACGCCTTTCCCTATATATATTAAACATATTTAAACTTTACAGAAACACACAGTCACTGGATGATGTCATCAGTGATGTCATTTGAGATGTCATCAGTGATGTCATCAGTGATGTCACTGACCATGTCATGAGTGATGTAATATGTGACGTCATCAGCAGTGCATTGCGGGGCGCGAGTTATAGTTAGCTGAACTAACTATAACGGGGAATTTCACGGGTTTTGTACGAGTGCAATGTCCAACTAACTATAACTGTCCCTAAAACCTCTGGTTTTTTCAGTGAATATATATATATATATATTCACTGAAAAACCACAGGTTTCAGGGACGTTATAGTTAGTTGGACATTTCACTCGTACAAAACCAGAGAAATTCATCCGTTATAGTTAGTTGAGCTAACTATAACTCGCACCCCCGCAATGCACTGCTGATGACGTCACATATTACATCATTCATGACATGGTCAGTGACATCACTGATGACATCTCAAATGACATCACTGATGACATCACTGATTGCATCATCCAGTGACTGTGTGTTTCTGTAAAGTTTAAATATGTTTTATATATATATAGGCCAAGGTGTATTGAAGAATGAGTGGGTATATAAGTATCTGAATGGATGATTTAGTAGGTGTGTGACTGACTGTATAAGTGAGTGATTAAATGTGTCTTACTGAATGCATGGGTTAGTGACTAAACTGTGTGAATGTCTGTATCAGTCTGTCAGTTGGTGTGTAAGCGGCTGCATGGGTTTGTGAGTAGCTACATGAGTGCCTATATGGGTTATTAATTGGTTGTCTGAAATGGATAGGGGGCCTGTGCGGCCCTCTATTCGGGCCATTTTCGGACCCGGGGACTCCATCCCCCAGGGCCTGGCCACTTTTTAATTTGAATACAAAAAAGGGAGGGGGGCCGGGAGGCCCCCCTCCTGGGTCATTTTTGGCCCCAGGAACCCCATCCCCCGGGGCTTGGCCGCATCGTTGGGGACCGCAAGGAGAGCCTCAAGGCCCCCGCTGTCCCTGCCAGCTCTCCGTCTCCTTCGGGAGCCAGCATTGCCAAAAAGCAATTCTGCTTCGCTAAATGGAAGCGAGAGCATTTTCAATGCTCTCACTTCCATGAAGCAAAGCAGTGTTTGCTATGGCATGCGATACCATAGCAAACTGCAATGTCCTGGGAGTGGGCACCCTGGGACATTGCTGGAGCCGGCCATGTGGGGGTGGCGATCCCCAGGGCCATTTAAGGCTCCAGGAGGGGGGCTGTGCGGCTCTCTCCAATTTCCAAAGTAGCCCCGGGGAGGTGGTGGTCCTCTCATATCACAGCATATAGCTTCTTTCTGAACCAAGAGCTACCTTTTTGGCAAATTTGGTGTAATTCCGTTCAGCAGTTCGGGCTGTAACCATGTCTAAAGTTCCTATGGAAATTAACATGGAGAAAAAGTGCTTTGGGACCTCCTTTATTGGCCTCGCTGGATGAATCACCCTGAAACTTTCAACACAGCAGCTGAAGTGAGTGGGCCATTAGGTTTGAACATTTCGACAAGATTTGTCAAAGGCGCCAAAGATATTGGCAAAAGAAAAACTCTTTTGAATAGAAACAAGGTCCTAACTATAAGTAATATATATATTACCTACTGGCGGTTGCCGGTAGGTAGTGATAGTTAAGACCTAGTTTCCATTGGAAAAGCATTTTTTGATTTGCTAATATCTTTGGCGCCGTTTGACGAATCTTCGCGAAATTTTCAAAACTAGTGGCCCGCTCCGTTCAGCTCCTGTCTTGAAAGTTTCGGGATGATTCATCAAGCAGGGGCCGAGAAAAAAGGGGGTTCCAAAATGCATTTTCTCCATGTTAATTTCCACAGGAAATTCAGACAAAGCTACAGCCCGCACTGCTGAACGGAATTACACCAAATTTGGCAAAAAGGTAGGTCTTGGTCCAGAAAGCGACCTTTTTTTTAAAAGGTGTAAATCCGTTCAGTAGTTCCTGAGAAATTAAAAAAAGAAAAATATTGACATCTGAGCCCCGAACCAGGAAGTGTTGGCAGCCAGTGTTGGCAGCCATCTTGTGACTCGGTAACCGAATCACAAGAAAAGAGTAAAAAAAGGTGAAAAACAAGAAAAGGGGGCAGGATAGAAACCCCCTGACCCCCTAGGCCTGCTCAGGGAGCCCCACAAGGACCCCCAGGGCCAAAGAAAGCATTTAAAACGGCCAAATTCGCGATGTGTGCGCGAATTCGGCTGACCCAATTTTTTTTTAAATGAAGTGCGGACTCCCGCGCATCGTTGTATTTAAGACCCCAGGTGGGCCAGGTCCCGGGGTCATGCATAATTGTGTTGCGGGGGCCCCGCAGCCCCGGGGGCCGCCACCTCCCAGGGGCATAATGAAATAAGGGTGGGGGGCCTCATGGGCCCCCCAAACCCTGGGGACCACCACCTCCCAGGGGCTTCCTTAAAATTAGGGTGGGGGCCTTGCAGGCCCCCCCAAGCACCGGGGACCACCACCTCCCCGCACTGCTGGTGGGGCAATGAGGTCCTCTTGTGTCCTGAGGACCTCAGGACACAAGTGGACTTCATCCCCCGAGCAGCAGTGCGCCAAGAGGCGCATTTGCAGAGTGGTGTAAAAAGGGGGCATGGCTTCGGACCACCTCTCTGCAATCCAGCTGTATGGCGCTTACTGGAGGTACCTGGTGGGCTAGTTGGCCCCCAGGGACCCTCAGTATTCAAGGGGACTTAATCCCCCAACTTAGAATGCACCAGGGGGTGCATTTGCAGAGTGGTGGAGAAAGGGGGCATGGCCTTTGTCCACCTCTCAGCAATCCCACTGTGTGGGGCTTACTGGATGTAAGAGGTAGGCTAGTTGGCCCCTAAAGGTCCCCCAGCAGTGAAGGGGACTTCAATCCCCATCCAAGAGCGCATCAGGGAGCGTGCTTGTAGAGTGGTGGGAAAGGGGAGTGACCTGCTCTGAGAACTTAGCAATCTCTGCTGTGTGGACTTACTGAGGTAATAGGAGGGGTAGTTGTCCCCCTAGGATGTCCTTGGGGGCCAACTACCCCTCTTGTTACCGCCAGTAAGTCCCACACAGTGGGATTGCTAAGACGTCTTCGGAGGCCATGCCCCCTTTCTCCACCACTCAGCAAACGCGCCTAATGGCAGACTACGGGTTGGGGATGAAGTCCAATTTACTCCTGAGGGACTTTGGGGGCCAAGAAGCCCTACTGGTACCTCCTGTAAGCCCTATGCAGCAGAATTCCTGAGCGCTGGTTGGAGGCCCAGCACCCTATCTCCACCACTCTGCAAACGCGACTACTAGTTAAAGAAGTGTTTGCAATGTAATAGGTTTCGCATTTGTGAGAATTAGAGCTATTGGTGTTGTAAATGCAAACGTTTTTTACTAATGTTTTTTGGAGTGGATGTACGTTGTGTGTAGTGGAATTATGTGGTATGTTGCGCAGTGAAATGATGTGGATAGAAAGTATGTGGTATTTAGTGTATAGGAATTATGTAGAGTGGGATTATGTGTTATGGAGAGTAATTATGTGGTATGGTAGTCTGTGTTGTGGAGTGGTAACCTCAGGTTTAGTCTTCCTCGTTTCCATAGAAGCTCAACTATGAACTCAGTGAGACAAAAAAAGATGGAATTACTGAGGAGCACTTGTGGACCTAGTCAGAGGTATGAGCAGGGCCACTGGAATTATGTGACTGTTTAGCTGCACCGACTTTCGCTCAATTATACATTTTCTGCATTAGCCACATAATTCATCATCTGCACCCTAATCTGCAGATTTGAACAAAAAAAGCCTTGTTTCTAGCTCAAACGGCTCAAACGTTACCAAAAATGCAGCGACAAGTGTTACTGCATGGTGGAAGGCCCTTTGCACACCTAGAATGGTCACCTGTTACTTATTGTTAAATGTGGGTGTTAAATTGGTACTAATGGTGTGCAAGCCACTCTCGCTTCCCTCTGCGCCTCTCTTGCCTCTTTCTGCATTAGTGTTACTTCTTTCTACACGTTTCTTTCTTTTTCTGCACTTTTCTTGACCTCATTCTGCAAATCTCTTGTACTTTCTGCACATCTCTTCCCTCTTTCTGCACGTCTGTTGCCTCTTTCTGTACCTCATTTGCTTCTTTCTGTACCCCTCTTATGTCTTTCTGCAGCCTTTTTGCCTTTTCTGCACCTCTATTCCTTCTTTCTGTACTTCTTTTGTTTCTTTCTGCACCTGTCTTGCTTCTTTCTGCACCCCTCTTGCCTCTCTCTCCACACCTCTTCCCTCTTTCTGCACTTCTGTTGCTTCTTTCTGCACTTATCTTGCTTCTTTCTGCACCTCACTTGCCTCTTTCTTCACCTCTATTGCCTCTTTCTGCAGTTCTCTTGCCTCCTCCTGCACTTCACTTGCCTCTTTCTGTAACTCTCTTGCCTCTTTCTGCACCTCACTTGCTTCTTTCTGCACCCCGTTTGCCTGTTTCTGCACCCCTCTTCCCTCTTTGTGCAACTCTCTTGCCTCTTTCTACACCTCTCTTCCCTCTTTCTGCACCACTCTTGCCTCTTTCTGTACCTCTGTTCCTTCTTTCTTCACCGGTGTTGTCTCTTTCTGCACCCTTCATGCCTCTTTCAGCACCTCTGTTGCTTCTTTCTGCAGTTCTCTTCCTCTTTCTGCACCCCTCCGGTCTCTTTCTGTACCCCTCTTGCCTCTTTCTGCACCTCTCCTACTCCTTTCTGCACCTGTCTTGCCTCTTTCTCCACCTCTGTTGGTTCTTTCTGCACCTCTTTTGCTTTGTTCTGCACTTCACTTGCCTCTTTCTGTACCCCTCTTGCCTCTTTCTACACATCTGTTGGTTCTTTCTGCACTGCTCTGGCTTCTTCCTGCACCTCTGTTCCAAATTTCTTCATCCCTCTTGCCTTTTTCTGCACCCCTCTTCCCTCTTTCTGCACCTCTCTTGCCTCAGTCTGCCCACCTGTTCCCTCTTTCTGTACCTCTTTTGCTTGTTTCTGAAATTCTCTTGCCTCTTTCTGCAGTTCTCTTGCCTCCTTCTGTACCTCACTTGCCTCTTTTTGCACCCCTGTTGGTTCTTTTGCACTGCTCTTGTTCATTCTGCACCTCTCTTGCAAATTTCTGCACTCCTCTTGCCTCATTCTGCACCCCTTTTACCTGCTTTTGCACCTCTCTTGCCTCTGTCTACACCTCTGTTCCCTCGGTCTGTACCTCTTTTGCCTGTTTCTGCAACTCTCTTGCCTCTTTCTGGAGTTCTCTTGCCTCCTTCTGCAATTCTGTTGCTTCTTTCTGCACTTCTCTTGCCTCTTTCTGCACCCCTGTTGCTTCATTCTGCACTTTACATGCTTCTTTCTGCACCTGTCTTGCTTCTTTCTGCACCCCTGTTGTCTCTTTCTGCAATTCTCTTGCCTCTTTCTGAAGTTCTCTTACCTGTTTCTGCACTCCTCTTGCCTCTTTCTGCACCCGTCTTCCCTCTTTGTACAACTCTCTAGCCTCTTTCTACACCTCTCTTCCCTCTTTCTGCACCACTCTTGCCTCTTTTTGTACCTCTGTTGCTTCTTTCTGCACTTCTCTTGCCTCTTTCTGCACCCTTTGTGCCTCTTTCAGCACCTCTGTTGCTTCTTTCTGCACTTCTCTTCCTTCTTTCTGTACTCCTCGTGCCTCCTTCTGTACCTCTGTTGCTTCTTTCTGCACTTCTCTTGGTTCTTTCTGCACTGCTGTTGCCTCTTTCTGTATTCCTCTTGCCTCTTAGAGCACCACTTTTGCTTCTTTCTGCACTTCTCTCTCCTTTTTCTGCACCCCTCTTGCCTCTTTGTGCACCTCTGATGCTTCTTTCTGTACTTCTATTGCCTCTTTCTGCACCTGCCTTGCTTCTTTCTGCAGCTGACTTGCCTCTTTCAGCCCCTCTGTTGCTTTGTTCTGCAGATCTCTTGCCTCTTTCTGCACCTCACTTGCCTGTTTCAGCACCTCTGTTGCTTTTTTCTGCAGATCTCTTGCCTCTTTCTGCATCCCTCTTTTCTATTTCTGCACCTCTCTTGCCTCTTTCTGCCCCCTTGTTCCCTCTTTCTGCACCTCTCTTGACTCTTTCTGTACCTCTGTTGCCTCTTTCTTCACTTCTCTTGCTATTTCTGCACCCTTTGCGCCTTTTTCAGCACCTCTGTTACTTCTTTCTGCACTTCTCTTCCTTCTTTCTGCACCCCTTGTGTCTCTTTCAGCACCTCTGTTGCTTCTTTCTGCACTCCTCTTCCTTCTTTCTGCACCCCTCGTGACTCCTTCTGCACCTCTGTTGCCTCTTTCAGCACCTCTGTTGGTTCTTTCTGCACTGCTCTTGCCTCTTTCTGCACATCACTTACCTCTTTCTGCACTTCTCTTGCTTCTTTCTAAACCTCTGTTGCTCTTTCAGCAATTCTCTTGCCTCTTTCTGCACTTCTCTTGCTTGTTTCTGAACCTCTGTTGCTTCTTTCTGCACCCTCCTGCCTCTTTCTGCACCCCTCTTCCCTATTTGTGCAACTCTCATGCCTCTTTCTATACCTCTCTTCCCTCTTTCTGCACCACTCTTGCCTCTTTCTGTACCTCTGTTGCTTTTTTCTGCACTTCTCTTGCCTCTTTCTGCACCCTTCGTGCCTCTTTCAGCACCTCTGTTGCTTCTTTATGCACTTCTCTTCCTTCTTTCTGCACCCCTCGTGCCTCTTTCAGCACCTCTGTTGCTTCTTTCTGCACTCCTCTTCCTTCTTTCTGCACCCCTCTTGCTTCCTTCTGTATCCCTCTTGCCTCTTTTTGCACCTCTGTTGGTTCTTTCTGCACTGCTCTTGCTTCTTTCTGCACCTCACTTGCCTCTTTCTGCACTTATCTTGCTTCTTTTTAAACCTCTGTTGCTTCTTTCAGCGTTTCTCTTTCTTCTTTCTGCACTTCTCTTCCTTCTTTCTGCACCCGTCCTGCCTCTTTCTGTACCTCTGTTGCCTCTTTGTGCACCCCTCCTACCTTTTTCTGCACCCCTCTTGCCTCTTTTTGTACCTCTGTTGGTTCTTTCTGCACTGCTCTTACTTCTTTCTGCACCTCACTTGCCTCTTTCTGCACCCCTGTTCCCTGTTTCTGCACCTTCCTGCCTGTTTATGACCTTCTCTTGCCTCTTTCTGCACCTCTGAGTTAGAGGTAGTTTTAATCCCCCTGCCCTATTATGTACTGTGAGGTCATGTCAATCACAGGGGTACCGCAACCAATAGAGTACCCTAGTGTATGTAGGTGTTTTCACTGTATTCTAAGTGTCTTTCAGCATAGCACTGGCTCCGGGCCTGGTTAGTCAGAGTCAGTTACCACCAGTAGCAGTCAATGAAAAGTTGGGGGCACAGGATGACTTTGCAACAAGGTCTTTTTCTGCACCTCTGTTGGTTCTTTCTGCATATCTCTTGCTCCTTCCTGTACTTTTCTTCATCTTTCTGGACTTCTGTTGCCTCTTTCTGCATTTCTCTTGCTTCTTTCGGTGCCTTTGTTCCTCTTTCTTCACATGTCCTACCTCTGTAGGCGTAGTTAGAAATTATCATTTAAAAAAACCTTAGAAATTCACTGAAAAAACCATAGGTTTCAGGGACGTTATAGTTAGAAATTAGCATTTAAAAAACCATAGAAATTCACTGAAAAAACCATAGGTTTCAGGGACGTTATAGTCAGAAATTAGCATTTAAAAAACCATAGAAATTCACTGAAAAAACCATAGGTTTCAGGGGCATTATAGTTAGTTGGACATTTCACTCATACAAAACCTGAGAAATTCGGCCGCTATAGTTAGTTGAGCTAACTATAACTCGCGCCCCCTCAATGCACTGCTGATGACGTCACATATTACATCATTCATGACATGGTCAGTGACATCACTGATGACATCATCCACGTGATAATCTGATGCACCTCCTCACACCCTAATATAACCTTTGATACACCCACTCTAAAATACAGACTACCATTTTCGAAACCATGGACTCACCAATACCAGTTACTACATACCCACTCACTGATTCCTAGGTCTACACACACGTCCACTCATTCACCCATACAGTCATTCATACATGCAGTCACTTATCAATACAGCACCATAATTTGCACTCGTACACCTATACAGACACTCACACATCGCCATTCATCCATAGAGTTACTCACACACCTAGTCAATCATGCAAAGAATCATTCACACTCACATTTAGTCACCTATACAGTTATACACACACTACCTCACTTATTCATACAGATACTAACACATACTTACTCTCTTTTGCAATCACTGATACAAGCTCACATTCATCCATACAGCCACTCTCACAATCACTCTCTCTCACATATAGTCATTTATATACTCCAACACTCACATATACTGCCTTTCACATATGTAGTTATTCACACATGTACCACTGAGACATCCATTCACTCACCAACACACCCATACACACACTCACCCACCCATACAGCCCCTCACAGACGCACTCTTGAACCCATACACCCAGTAAATTACCCACTCACATATCCATGCAGTGAGTCACACACACCCCACCCACCCACACAGACAATCAGGCACCCATACAGATACTCAGACAAGCAATCAATAACCCATATAGACACTCATGTAGCTACTCACCAACCCATGCAACCACTTACATACCAACAGACAGACTGATACAGATATTCACACAGTTTAGTCACTAACCCATGCATTCAGTAAGACACGCTTAATCACTCACTTATACAGTCAGTCACACACCTACTAAATCATCCATTCAGACAGTCATACACCCACTCATTCTTCAATATGCCTTGGCCTATATAAATATAAAACATATTTAAACTTTACAGAAACACACAGTCACTGGATGATGTCATCGGTGATATCATCAGTGATGTCATTTGAGATGTCATTAGTGATGTCATCAGTGATGTCACGGACCATGTCATGAATGATGTAATATGTGACGTCATCAGCATTTTGCACTCAACGAGCTTCCATCCAAAGCCACTTCTCAAAAGTATTCCATATGGAGAATTAGGAGGAATTGCTCTCAAGATGAAGATGCGAAAAACCAAATAGCGGCAAGTGCAAGGAGGCTGAAAAATAGGGGCTATAGACAAAGATACCTGAATACAAGTATGAAAAAGGTAGAACAATCAACATATACCGACATCCTCTTGACAAAAGCGGAAAAAGAGAAAGAAAAAGTCGAAACTGAAAGAGCTCCCAGATTAATTTTAACGTACAGTAAGGAAAGCCCTCAAGTAACCAAAATCATTCAAAAATACTGGCACTTACTGGCGCAAGACCATGACATTGGAAAAATCATTGGCAGAAGACCCCAAGTTACATATCAAAAAGCTGTTTTACTCAAAGACAAAATTGTTCAAAGTCATTTTCAAGTGAAACCGCAGGAAAATTGGCTGGTACTACAACAATTGGAATTCAAGAAATGTAACAACTGTAAGGCCTGCAAAATTGCCACAAACAAAAGTGAAATACTAGATCCAGAGGGCAAAATCATAAAAATAAATCATAAAATTACATGCACAACGCAGTTTGTAGTATACATTATACAGTGCGTCTGCGGACTGAAATACATCGGTAGCACAACCTGCATGTTAAAAAACGCATTCTGGAGTACATCAGAGCAGTGAAGAACAAAGACACCAACTATGCCACATCCAAACTTCTAGCAATATGCCAAAACAATTACTGGAGAAAAATGGAATTCTTCGGCCTGGACACAATTCCACCTAGCGAAAGATCCGGGGACAGAAAAAGGAAACTAAGACAATTAGAGTCAAAATATATCATCAGGTTGCGCACAAAGACTACCAAAGGCCTCAACAATGATGAGGAGATGTACATTCATCTGTAAAAAATAAAAGTTTACTAACATCAAAGACGCCAATGAAATCGAACTAGAGCTGAAACGTGCGACAGAAAATCTGAAACATTCAGTGTGAAAAAACAAACATAAACAATTGGATACTAATCCACCAACAACACATCAAGAGGGGACAAATGGTGAACAACAGGATTCAGTTGAAGTACTAAACATTGAACTTTGGCATTACCAAATGACTCAGGATACAATATCCTTAGTACACTAGACATACAAATGTCTGTAAATATATACATAGGTAAATACAAAGAATATGAGATGTGGGAAAGCCGAATTAATACATACAAATGTCTCTCATATATGTATAAATGTGAATAACGTTATGGTTGTCCCACTTGTTAAAATGAAAAATGGTATGAAAACACTGAATGTGCAACACACACTAAGGTAGCATAACTAAGCTTAACTATCAAACTAGCAATGTAAGTTTATGTGATAACAACATAATGAAATCATGTATAAACAATGTGTTTTCTGTCTTTGGATTACAAAGTTAGAAATACTACAACTCCCATAATGCAATGGGAGTATTTTAACAGGAAGTGCTATAAAACAGATTACAAGGGTAGTGTCTCCCAACCGTGACTGGCTCTGTTTGGAAAATAAAATCATCATAAAGAAGGATTTCTGTGTGCGATTAATAATTGCGACAAAATTGACTTTGGCCACTGGTCCGGCCCGTAGTCTGCACCCGCTGTTGAGCGCCCTGGCCTCCGACCACATTGTTTGCTGATATATATATATATATATATTATATATATATATATATATATATATATATATATATATATATATATATATATATATATATATATATATATATATATATATATATATATATTGATGAATCACCCTGAAACTTTCAACACAGCAGCTGAAGTGAGTGGGCCATTAGGTTTGAAAATTTTGCGTAGATTCGTCAAATGGCGCCAAAGATTCTGGCAAAATAGAAACAAGGTCCTAACTATACTACGTACTGGTGACCGCCAGTAGGTAATATATATAAATATATATATATGTTCACTGAAAAAACCATAGGTTTTAGGGAAAGTTATAGTTAGTTGGACATTGCACTCGTACAAAACCCGTGAAATTCCCCCGTTATAGTTAGTTCAGCTAACTATAACTCGCGCCCCCGCAATGCACTGCTGATGACGTCACATATTACATCACTCATGACATGGTCAGTGACATCACTGATGACATCACTGATGACATTTCAAATGACATCACTGATGACATCACTGATGACATCATCCAGTGACTGTGTGTTTGTGTAAAGTTTAAATATGTTTAATATATATAGGGAAAGGCATATTGAAGAATGAGTGGGTGTATAAGCGTCTGAATGGATGATTTAGTAGGTGCGTGACTGAGTCTATAAGTGAGTGATTAAACGTATCTTACTGGATGCATGGGTGAGTGACTAAACTGTGTGAATGTCTGTATCCGTCTGTCTGTTGTTGTGTAAGCAGCTGCATGGGTTTCTGACTAGCTAAATGAGTGTCTATATGGGTAATGGATTGGTTCTCTGAGTATCTGTATGGGTGCCTCAGTGTTTGTGTGGGTGGGGTGTGTGTGACTCTGTGCATAGATGTGTGAGTGGGTGATTCACTGGGTGCATGGTTTCAAGAGTGCGTCTGTGATGGACTGTATGGGTGGGTGAGTGTGTGTATCGGGTGTGTTAGTGATTGAATGTATATCTCAGTGGTACATGTGTGAGTAACTACATATGTGAAAGGCAGTATATATGTGTGTTGGAGTATATAAATGGCTATAAGTGAGAGTGTGTGATTGTGAGAGTGGCTATATGGATGAGTGTGTGCTTGCATCAGTGATTGCATAGGAGCGTAAGAATGTGCTAGTATTTTTATGAGTAAGTGAGCTGGTGTGTATAACTGTATAGGTGAGTAAATGGGAGTGTGATTAATTATTAGCATGACTGACTAGGTGTGTGAGTACCTCTATGGATGAGTTGCGTTGTGTGAGTGTTTATATAAGTGTATGAGTGCATATGATAGTCCTGTACTGAGTGACTGTACGTATGAGTGACTGTACAGGTGAGTGAGTAGATGTGTGTGTGTAGACCTAAGAATCAGTGAGTGGGTATGTACTTATTGGTATTGGAGTGTGTATGGTTTTGAGAATGGCAGTCTGTAATTTAGAGTGGGTGTATCAAAAGTTATATTAGGGTGTGAGAAGATGCATTAAATTCTCACATGGATGATGTCATCAGTGATGTCATTTGAGATGTCATCAGTGATGTCATCAGTGATGTCACTGACCATGTCATGAGTGATGTAATATGTGACATCATCAGCAGTGCATTGCGGGCGCGAGTTATAGTTAGCTGAACTAACTATAACGGGGGAATTTCACGGGTTTTGTACGAGTGCAATGTCCAACTAACTATAACTTTCCCTAAAACCTATGGTTTTTTCAGTGAATTTCAAAGGTTTTTTAAATGCTAAACCCTAACTATAACAGGCCTGAAACCTATGGTTTTTTCAGTGAATTTCAAAGGTTTTTAAAATGCTAATTCCTAACTATAACAAGCCTGAAACCTATGGTTTTTTCAGTGAATTTCAAAGGTTTTTTAAATGCTAATTCCTAACTATAACATGTCTGAAACCTATGGTTTTTTCAGTAAATTTCAAAGGTTTTGTAAATGACAATTTTTAAATGTATTAATTGTTATATTTATTTTTTTTTATACTGATTTACTACATTTTTTTAAACTATTTATTTTTAGATGTTTTATTTTTTAAATTACATTGTAATTACATTATACATTACATTACAAAATATACTTTCTCAGAATGAATTACTTTAGTTTAAATACTTTGCAAATAGGCAATAGACTTTTAAGTACAGTAGTTACAGTTGTTGCAATGGGCAACACAATTTCAAACACAATGCAACATTGAGCTCAATGTGAATTTCTACCTAAATGCAATTAGTTACTTTATGGATTACTTTTCTAACCACAGGACTGGATCCTAGATTCAGTCCTGGGACATCTCCTGTAAACAGTTGAGTAAAAGCGTTTTGTTTACAGTAGTGATTTTTAAGGAATATTATTGTATTTTAAAAGTTGTCACTTAGAAACTTTTTCACATAGAATCACCAATGTTATCCTATGGGAGGAAATTCACTTAGCAGGTAAGTAGTGTTATCGTTACTTTTTCTTACTCAGTGGTGGATCCTGGATCCAGCACTGGTGCATCTCCTGTAAACAGTTGAAAGAATGCGTTTAAGTCATACAGGCGATTTTTAAGGAATATTTGTAGTTTGTGAAAATCAACACTTTGAAACTTTTCTGCTGAAAACCAGACAAGGGATTCCTATGGAAGGAAATATAAGTTACTGGTAAGTACGGTTAAAATTACTTTTCAGGATCAGTACTGGGCTGAAAGATGCAGCACTGAGGTCTCTCCTGATAACAGGTGAGTAAATCGGAATTCGTACTTTGGCTGATTTTAGAGGAATATTTGTATGTTTCAAAATCGACACTTTGAAACTTTTTCAGCAAAAAGCAGTCAATGATATCCTATGGAAGGAAATTCAAGTTACTGGTAAGTACGGTTAAAATTACTTTTCAGGATCAGTACTGGGCTGAAAGATGCAGCACTGAGGTCTCTCCTGATAACAGGTGAGTAAATCGGAATTCGTATTTCGGCTGATTTTAGAGGAATATTATAAAGTTCCAAAACTCCACACTTAGAAGAATTTCCAAGTGAAACCAGTCAATGATATTCTATGGAAGGAAATTCAAGTTACTGGTAAGTACGGTTAAAATTACTTTTCAGGATCAGTACTGGGCTGAAAGATGCAGGACTGAGGTCTCTCCTGATAACAGGTGAGTAAATCGGAATTCGTAGTTCGGCTGATTTGAGAGGAATATTTGCACAATGGTGAAGGGAGGGGCGGGGCCTGAGGTGACATCTGTGCAAACGCGCCCCGTGGCGCGTTTTAAGTTGGGGGATTAAGTCCCCTTGAATCATGAGGGTCCCTGGGGTCCAACTAGCCCACCCTGTACCTCCAGTATGCGCCAGGGAGCTGCGTTCCAGAGAGGTGTTCAGAGGCCACGCCCCTTTTGCACCTCTCTGCAACGCAGCTCTGTGGCGCTTTCTGGACGTACCTGGTGGGCTAGTTCGCCCTCAGGACCCTCAGGATTGAAGGGAATTTCATTCCCCATCTTAAAATGCGCCACGGGGCCTGTTTGCACACATGTCACCTGAAGCCCCGCCCTCCCTTCACCACTGTGCAAACGTGCCCCGTGGCGCGTTTTTAAGTTGGGGGATTAAGTCCCCTTGAATACTGAGGGTCCCTGGAGTCCAACTAGCTCACCATGTACCTCCAAAAGCGCCACAGAGCTGCGTTGCAGAGAGGTGTAAAAGGGGCGTGGCCTCTGTACACCTCTCTGCAACGCAGCCCCTGGCGCATACCGGAGGTTCCTGGTTGGCTAGTTGGCCCTCAGGGACCCCCAGTATTCAAGGGGAATTACTTCCCTTTCTTAAAACGCGCCAGGGGCGCGCTTGCAGACTGCTGCAGGGAGTGGGCGGGCCTCGGCACGATGCCGGTCTTTTTTTTTTTTTTTTGTTGCTTTTTCTGCCCAGGGGTCCTTGTGGGACCCCCTGAGCAGACCTAGGGGGTCAGGTGTTTCTACCCTGCCCACTTTGTGCGTTTTGCGCACTTGTTCTTGTGTTTTTTTTTAAATCAGTGGGATCCGCGCACCCTAAGCGCATCCCGCTGATTTTGAAAAAAAATGCTTTTCTGCCCAGGGGGTCCTTGTGGGACCCCCTGAGCAGACCTAGGGGTCAGGGTGTTTCTACCCTGCCCCCTTTGTGCGTTTTGCGCACTTGTTGCTTGTGCTTTCTTTTTTTAATCGGCGGGATCCGCGCACCCTAAGCGCATCCTGCCGATTAAAAAAAAAGAAAAAATGCTTTTTTCTGCCCAGAGGGTCCTTCTGGGACCCCTTGAGCAGGCCTAGGGGGTCAGGGTGTTTCTACCCTGCCCCCTTTGTGCGTTTTGCGCACTTGTTTTTGTGCCTCGGTTCTACCGAGAGACAAAATGGCTGCCAACACTTCCTGGTTTGGAGTGTTGACAGCCAGCTGACAGCCAATTAGCATGCAGCTCGTGATCGGGACGGTGCGCGCAGGGTGCGCTGAGGGTACGCGGACCCTACACGGCCATAGATATATATGTGACTTTACTTTTGATTTTCTCAGGAACTACTGAACGGATTTACACCATTTAAGCCAAAGGCACCAGTCCGAACCAAGGGCTACCTCTTTGCCAAATTTGGTGTAATTCCGTTCAGCAGTTCGGGCTGTAGCTGCGACTAAAGGTTCCTATGGAAAAATGAATGGGGAAAACGCGTTTTGGGACCCCCTTTTTCTCGGCCCCCGCTTGACGAATCAACCCGAGACTTTCAGGGTAGGAGCGGAGCGGAGCGCCCCAACAAGTTGGAAACTTTCGTGAAGATTCGTCAACCGGCGCCAACGTTATTTCAAATAGAATGTCGCGGATTTCCTATGGATAATAGGTCCTAACTATAACTATCTACTGGCGACCGCCAGTAGATAATATGTGTATATATATATGTGTGTATGCCGAAAGTTTCACCACAAAGATCCCAGAAATCCCAAATCTCTTGGAAACCGGAACAGACAATAACAGACCCAGCTGTAAGTGCAAGTGAGTATTTTTATTTGAAGCTCAGCATGCCTGCCATGACGCGTTTCAGCCTGCCAGAGGCCTTGTTCACATAGCGCCTTGTGAGTAGTATGCCAACATTTAAAGTGCAGAGTAACACACAACGTGATTGGTTGCCTACACCAACAATGGACAGAAAAAAAAAACAATTTGGAAGGGGGCCACGTGGCCCCCCTCCCGAGGCCTTAATTGGCCCCGGGGACCCCATTCCCCGGGCATGGCCTTTTAAATTTTTTTTTATTGTTTTGGAGGGGGCTGCATTGCCCCCTTCTCAGGCCACTTATGGCCCCGGGACCCCATCTCCCGGGCCGGCCTTTGTTTTTTTTGTTGTTTTTTTAAATTTTGGGGAAGGGGTCCGCGTGGCCCCCCTCCTGGGCCACTACTTGCCCCGGGGACCCCATCCCCCGGGCTGGCCCTCTCCGTTGGGGGACTGTGGGGGTCCCCAATCTCCCACAGTCCCGCCTCGGCTCCCCGCATCCCTTGGGAGCGGCATTGCTTTCCACATGGGGAGCTGCTAAGATGCAGCTCCCCATGTGGAAAGCATTTGCTTTGGATATTGGGCGAGAGCAGGCTTCTCTGCTCTCGCTTCAATATCCAGCAGTTTGCTAGTGACAGGACGGGAGCCGCGAGGCTCCCGTCCTGTCATAGCAAACTACAGTGTCCCGGGTTAGGCACCCCGGGACACTGCAGGAGCCGGCCCTGGGGGTGGTGGTCCCCAGGGCCATCAAGGGCTCCAGGAGGGGTCCGCGCGGCCCCCTCCCTTGAATTGCACAGCCCCGCGGAGGTGGTGGTCCCTCGGGCTCTGGGTCCGTAACGGACCCCCAAATTAAAATATTTAGTGCCCCGGGAGGTGGCGGTCCCTGGGGCATGTGGGGGCTCAAGCACCCCAGAAAGGTTATTTAAAAAATAAAAGAAGCCCTGGGGGTGGCGGTCCCCGGGCTGCGGGAGGGCCGAGAGCCCTCCGGCATCATTTTTTTATTAAAGCCCCGGGGGTGGTGGTCCTCGGGCTTGGGGCCTTAGAGGCCCCCCACATCATAAAACTTAACCCTCCCATGCCCCCAGGACTTGGCCCACCCGGGGGCCAATTACCAAAGAAGCTCGGAACCCGTGCTTCATTTTTTTTTTTCGGCAGGATCCACGCACCGTAAGCGCATCCTGCCGATTTAAAAAAATATATATTTTTTGGGCCCTGGGGTCCTTGTAGGACCCCTGAGCAGGCCTAGGGTCAGGGTGTTTCTACCCTGCCCCCTTTTGCGTATTGCGCACTTTTTTTACTGCTTTCTTGTTCCTCGGTTCTACCGAGGAATAAGATGGCTGCCAACACTTCCTGATTTGGAGTGTTGACAGCCAATTAGCATGCAGCTCGTGGTCGGAAGAGTGCGCGGATCCTCCGTGCCTCTAAATATCGAAACTTTTATTTTGGATTTTTCAGCAACTACTGAACGATTTTACACCATTTTTAAAAAGGGTGCTTTCTGAACCAAGCACTACCTTTTGCCAAATTTGGTGTAATTCCGCTCAGCAGTTTTTGCTGTAGCCTTGCATAAAGTTTCCTATGGGAAATCGATTTTTCACTCTTATTTTTTGAATTTCTCCGCAACTACTGAACGGATTTACACCATTTAAAAAAGGTCGCTTTCTGAACCAAGCGCTACCTTTTGTAAAATTTGGTGTAATTCCGCTCAGCAGTTCGGGCTGTAGCCGTGGCTAAAATTTCCTATGGGAATTAACATGAGAAAACGGAGAAAGTGTTTTGAGACCCCCTTTTTTCGGCCCTCGCTGACGAATCAACCCGAGACTTTCAGGGTAGGAGCGGAGCGCCCCAACAAGTTGGAAGCTTTGCGAAGATTCGTCAACCGGCGCAAGAGTTATTTCAAATAGAATGTTGCGGATTTCCTATGGATAAAGGTCCTAACTATAACTATCTACTGGCGACCGCCAGTAGATAATATATATATCACCATATCAGGAGTTCCCCGTGCCTCAGCGAACTCATTTTTCAGCACGCAAGAAAGCCCCAAAGAGCCACAAACCACTACATGTAGTCAATCAAAATTTCTTTATTCCTTCCTCAATGACGCGTTTCGGGCACCACTTGTGCGTATATATATATGTGTGTATATTATCTACTGGCGGTCGCCAGTAGATAGTTATAGTTAAAACCTATTTTCCATAGGAAATCCGCGATATTCTATTTGAAATAACGTTGGCGCCGGTTGACGAATCTTCGCGAAAGTTTCCAACTTGTTGGGGCGCTCCGGTCCGCTCCTATCCTGAAAGTCTCGGGTGATACGTCAAGCGGGGGCTGAGAAAAAGGGGGTCCCAAAACGCGTTTTCCCCATTCATTTTTCCATAGGAACCTTTAGTCGCAGCTACAGCCTGAACTGCTGAACGGAATTACACCAAATTTGGCAAAGAGGTAGCCCTTGGTTCAGTGTTGTGCCTTTGCTAAAATGGTGTAAATCCATTCAGTAGTTCCTGAGAAATTAACAAGTAAAATCACATATATATCTATTGCCGCGTCGGATCCGCGCACCCTCAGCGCACTCCTGCGCGCACCGTCCCGATCACGAGCTGCATGCTAATTGCTGTCAGCTGGCTGTCAACATTCCGAATCAGGAAGTGTTGGCAGCCATTTTGTGCCTCGGTAGAACCGAGGCACAAAAACAAGTGCACAAAACACACAAAGGGGGCAGGGTAGAAACACCCTGACCCCCTAGGCCTGCTCAGGGGGTCCCACAAGGACCTCCTGGGCAGAAAAAAACATTTAAAAAAAAAAAAAAAAAAAAATCGGCAGGATGCGCTCAGGGTGCGCGGATCCTGCTGAAAAAAAAAATCGAAGCGCGGTCTCCCGCGCCTCGATGGTATTTTGCCCCCGGGTGGCCCAAGTCCCGGGGGCATGCGGGGTTATTTAGTTGAAATGTGGGGGGCTCTTTGCCCTCCCGCTGCCCCGGGGACCGCCACCCCCGGGGCTTCTTATTTTTATTTTTAACCTGTGTGGGGGCTTCACCCCCACACGCCCCAGGGACCGCCACCTCCCCGGGGCACTAAAGATTTAAATATGGGGGTCCGTTACGACCTTCAGAGCCCCGGGACCACCACCTCCCCGGGCTTTGAACAAGTTGGGAGGGGCCGCGCGGCCCCTCCTGGAGCCAGTGATGGCCCTGGGGACCACCACCCCCAGGGCCGGCTCCTGCAGTGTCCCGGGTGCCTACCCTCGGGACACTGTAGTTTGCTATGACAGGACGGAGCCTCGCGGCTCCCGTCCTGTCATAGCAACTTGGTTTGCATTTTAAAGAGAGAGCAGGAAACCTGCTCTCTCTTTCAAAATGCAAACCCAATTGCTTTTCCACACGGGGAGCAGCATGTTAGCTGCTCCCCATGTGGAAAGCAATGCCGGCTCCCGCAGGAGGCGGGGAGCCGGCTGGGACTGTGGGGGATTGGGGACCCCCACAGTCTCCAACGAGAGGCCAGGCCCCGGGGGATGGGGTCCCCGGGCTATAGTGGCCCAGGAGGGGGCCAAGCAGCCCCTCCCCAATTAAAGATTTTTTTTTAAAAAGGGCAAGGCCGGCCCCGGGGATTGGGTCCCCGGGGCCTTAATGGCCTGAGGAGGGGGCCACGCAGCCCCCTCCAAATATTTTTTTTTAATTTAAAAAGAGGGCATGCCCCGGGGATGGGGTCCCCGGGCCAATAGAGGCCCAGGGAAGGGGGCCACGCGGCCCTCTCCTCGTTTTTTTTTTTTTTGTTTTAAATAAAACAAAAAAAAATGCTCAGGCCCAGGGGGATGGGGTCCACGGGGCAAAAAGAGGCCGAGGGAAGGGGGCCACGCAGCCCCCTTCCCACAAAAAAAAAGAAAAAAAAAAAAAACGGCATCGTGCCGGAGGCCCCGCCCCACTCCCTGCAGCAGTGCAAACGCGCTCCCTGGCGCGTTTTAAGAAGGGAGTAATTCCCTTGAATACTGGGGGTCCCTGGGGCCAACTAGCCCACCAGGAACCTTCCAGTATGCGCCAGGGGCTGTGTTGCAGAGAGGTGTACAGAGGCCACGCCCTTTATAAACCTCTCTGCAACGCAGCTCTGTGGCGCTTTCTGGAGGTACATGGTGGGCTAGTTCGACTCCAGGGACCCTCAGGATTCAAGGGGACTTAATCCTCAACTTAAAACACGCCACGGGGCGCGTTTGCACAGTGGTGAAGGGAGGGGCGGGGCTTCAGGTGACATGTGTGCAAACAGGCCTCGTGGCGCATTTTAAGATGGGGAATTAAATCCCTTCAATCCTGAGGGTCCCTGGGGCCAACTAGCCCACCAGGCACGTCCAGAATGCGCCACAGAGCTGCGTTGCAGAGAGGTGTAAAAGGGGCGTGGCCTCTGAACACCTCTCTGCAGCGCAGCTCCCTGGCGCATACTGGAGGTACAGGGTGGGCTAGTTGGACCTCAGGGACCCTCGTGATTCAAGGGGACTTAATACCCCAACTTAAAACGTGCCACCGGGCGTGTTTGCAGACATGTCACCTCAGGCCCCACACCCTTCCTTCACCATTGCGCAAATAATCCTCTAAAATCATCCGAACTACGAATTCCGATTTACTCACCTGTTATCAGGAGAGACCTCAGTGCTGCATCTTTGAGCCCAGTACTGATCCTGAAAAGTAATTTTAACCGTACCTACCAGTAACTTGAATTTCCTTCCATAGTCTAACATTGACTGGTTTCACTTGGAAATTCTTCTAAGTGTGGAGTTTTGGAACTTTAAAATATTCATCTAAAATCAGCCGAACTACGAATTCCGATTTACTCACCTGTTATCAGGAGAGACCTCAGTGCTGCATCTTTGAGCCCAGTACTGATCCTGAAAAGTAATTTTAACCGTACTTACCAGTAACTTGAATTTCCGTCCATAGGCTAACATTGACTGGTTTCACTTGGAAATTCTTCTAAGTGTGGAGTTTTGGAACTTTAAAATATTCATCTAAACTCAGCCGAACTACGAATTCCGATTTACTCACCTGTTATCAGGAGAGACCTCAGTGCTGCATCTTTAGCCCAGCACTGACCCTGAAAAGTAATTCTAACAGTACTTACCAGTAACTTGTATTTACTTCCATAGGAATCCATTGTCTGGTTTTCAGCAGAAAAGTTTCAAAGTGTCGATTTTCACAAACTACAAATATTCCTTAAAAATCTCCTGTATGACTTAAATGCATTCTTTCAACTATTTACAGGAGATGCACCAGTGCTGGATCCAGGATCCACCACTGAGTAAGAAAAAGTAACAACAACACTACTTAGCTGCTAAGTGAATTTCCTCCCATAGGATAACATTGGTGATTCTATGTGAAAAAGTTTCTAAGTGTCAACTTTTAAAATACAATAATGTTTCTTAAAAATCACTACTGTAACCAAAACGCTTTTACTCAACTGTTTACAGGAGATGTCCCAGGACTGAGTCTAGGATCCAGTCCTGTGGTTAAAAAGTAATCCATAAAGTAACTAATTGCATTTAACTAGAAATTCCCATTGAGCTCAATGTTGCATTGTGTTTGAAATTGTGTTGCCCATTGCAACAACTGTAACTACTGTACTTAAAAGTCTATTGCCTATTTGCAAAGTATTTAAACTAAAGTAATTGATTGTGAGAAAGTATATTTTGTAATGTAATGTATAATGTAATTACAATGTAATTTAAAAATAAAATATCTAAAAATAAATTGTTTAAAAAATGTAGTAAATCAGTATCAAAAAAATAAATATAACAATTTATACATTTAAAAATTGTCATTTACAAAACCTTTGAAATTCACTGACAAAAACCATAGGCTTCAGACATGTTATAGTTAGGAATTAGCATTTAAAAACCTTTGAAATTCACTGAAAAACCATAGGTTTCACGCACGTTATAGTTAGAAATTTGCATTTAAAAACCTTAGAAATTCACTGAAAAATGATAGGTTTCAGACACGTTATAGTTAGAAATTAGCATTTAAAAAACCTTTGAAATTCACTGAAAACCATAGGTTTCACGCACGTTATAGTTAGAAATTAGCATTTAAAAACCTTTGAAATTCACTGAAAAACCATAGGTTTTATGGACAGTTATAGTTAGTTGGACATTGCACTCGTACAAAACCCGTGAAATTCCCCGTTATAGTTAGTTCAGCTAACTATAACTCGCGCCCCCGCAATGCACTGCTGATGACGTCACATATTACATCACTGATGACATCACTGATGACATCACTGATGACATCATCCATGTGATAATTTGATGCATCTTCTCACACCCTAATATAACTTTTGATACACCCACTGTAAATTACAGACTGCCATTGTCAAAACCATAGACACTCCAACACCAATAACTACATACACACTCACTGATTCTTAGGTCTACACACACATCCACTCACTCGCCTCTACAGTCACTGATACTTACGGTCACTCAGTACAGGACTTTCATATGCACTTATACACCTACATAGACACTCACACACCGCCACTCATCCATAGAGGTACTCACACACCTAGTCAGTCATGCAAATAATTAAACACACTGCCATTTACTCACCTATACAGTTATACACACACCAGCTCACTTACTCATACAAATGCTAGCACATTCTTACGCTCTTATACAATAACTGATACAAGCACACATGCATCCATACAGCCACTCTCACAATCACACACTCTCACTTATAGCCATTTAAATACTCTAACACACATATATACTGCCTTTTACATATGTAGTTACTCGCACATGTACCACTGAGATATACATTCACTCACTAACACACCCATACACACACTCACCCACCCAAGCAGTCCATCACAGATGCACTCTTGAAATCATGCACCCAGTGAATCACCCACTCACACATCTATGTACAGAGTCACACACACCCCACCCACACAAACACTCAGGCAGCCATACAGATACTCTGTGAACCAATCAATAACCCATATAGACACTCATACAGCTATTCGCAAATCCATGCATCCACTTACACACCAACAAACAGACGGATACGGACATTCACACAGTTTAGTCACTAACCCATGCATTCAGTAAGATACATTTAATCACTCACTTGTAGAGTCAGTCACGCACGTACTAAATCATCCATTTAGACACTTATACACCCACTCATTCTGCAATACGCCTTTCCCTATATATATTAAACATATTTAAACTTTACAGAAACACACAGTCACTGGATGATGTCATCAGTGATGTCATTTGAGATGTCATCAGTGATGTCATCAGTGATGTCACTGACCATGTCATGAGTGATGTAATATGTGACGTCATCAGCAGTGCATTGCGGGGGCGCGAGTTATAGTTAGCTGAACTAACTATAATGGGGGAATTTCACGGGTTTTGTACGAGTGCAATGTCCAA
This sequence comes from Calotriton arnoldi, assembly GCA_963921515.1. Taxonomy (NCBI): domain Eukaryota; kingdom Metazoa; phylum Chordata; class Amphibia; order Caudata; family Salamandridae; genus Calotriton; species Calotriton arnoldi. Next base: position 1,743,553 of record CAWUFW010003038.1, read on the forward strand.
CTAACTATAGCTGTCCATAAAACCTATGGTTTTTTCAGTGAATTTCAAAGGTTTTTTAAATGCTAATTTCTAACTATAACATGCGTGAAACCTATGGTTTTTTCAGTGAATATATATATGTGTATATATATATATATTTTTTTTTTTTCAGTTCCATTCTCGCAGCCTCTTTGACTTCCATAGATGGTGCAGCTCCCCACGGCATGGGCGCCGTGCCAAATATTGTCAAACAAATGCCCTTGAGCTTAGGAGCGCACTCGACAAAAAACGAACCAACCGGTTTTTTTCTTTTCAGTCATCTTGCGAGAATGGAACTGAATCCGGACTTGAAATGCAGCACGGAAAACGAGGCAAAAGACTTGAATGTTCTTAAAGAGACTACAAGTCCCAGCACACATAAAATGGAATCGCACTCAGCGCTAATATAAAGGATGCGTGCAGAACTTTCTGTTTAACATTCTTGCAAGTGACCTTTGAAGAAGAGGGAATCCTCGAAACGCGTCAGGTCCAGGTAACTGATGACCCAGGATTAATAAAGCAAGATGCCTGAAAAGAAAAAAAACGGTTGGTTCGTTTTCTGTCGAGTGCGACTAGGCAGAATTAGGCAGAGATAGTTTGGGGGGAAGACCAGTGAAACCGAAACTATCTGAAAGTCCTGAGAAGGACTCAATTAAACAAACTCCTACATCCTCTAAAAAGAAGTGGGAAACTAATAAACAAAATTCAAACGAGAAACGTTTTCAATCCCGAGGTAGGTCTCCTCAAAAGGAGCCCTCTGAAAGGAGGTATAACCTCAGGAATAGGGATAATTTGAGAAAACCTGATAGGTATCAAGATACTGATACACGTTCCTCTCGTCCCTTTCAGATCTCATCACAGACTTCGGAAAGAAGAGGACGAACAGAACATAGAGAAGAACGCGTGAAATCGAAAGACGAAAAACAAGCTTCAAAAAATAAAGCAAAACCTCAATTCTCCAAAAAGAAAGTAGCAGGTCTGAAGATCAGACATGCCGAGAATACTGAGAACACAACTCAAGAACGGAGAATGGGCTCAGACAATGCTGGACAGTGCAGCAGAAGTCACAAGGAACTTCTGGAGATAGTGGACTTGAATGAGTACATTACAGTAGAGACTGTAGACACCAGGGTTAGTACTCCACAAAAGTTATATGACATAACACTCCGGATGGAGGGAGACAAACCTAGACAGGTTAAAGCACTTTTTTGGGAAAGACTATCAAAGGGCTATGACATACTTCTAGCAGAAAAAGACTGTCCACCACAATTTGTCAGGGAGTGCCCACACGGCGAGGACATTATTATGCCTGCCTTCTCCAACCATATACCAATGCATCTAAGATATACATATGCCAGGAAATGGGCAGTGGCCCAGGCCCCAGCATGATATAAAAATCATGTAGGATGGGACGAGGACTCCCTCACCAGAAAATACATCTGAAACATGAACCAACTGCACAACGGCAGTATCCAATAAAGCAAGAAGCTAAAAACAGGTCAGGGAGATCTTAGATCAACTTGAATACCAAGGGGTGATTGAAACATGCACCTCCTCAATGAACAATCCTTTGTTTCCTGTCTCCAAACCAGACAATACATATCGTCTAGTTTTGGATTACAGACATTTAAACACTTGTTCTAAAACTTTTGCAGTGCAAAATGCACATAGCACAGCATTAATGAATAACATTGTGCGTAAAAAATACAAAACAACATTAGACATCTCCAATGGTTTCTTTTGTCAAAACATAGCACCTGAAAGCAGGTACTTAACAGCATTCTCCATAATGGAGACCCAGCGTCCTTTTTGTCGACTCCCACAAGGGTTCAAGGTTTATTCTCAGCGAGGGTAACAGAGTTACTACAAATTTATGACAACGAGGCATTGTCCTATGTCGATGACATCTATCTGACAGACGATGACCTGGAAAACACTTGAACAGGGTGAGCACCATTATACTGGGTTTCGCCTCTGAGGGCTACAAGTTCAACTTTAAAAGTCCCGAATTGCCCATCTCAATGTCCTATTTTTAGGGTATGAGCTTTCAAGTGAAGGCAAGAGCTTGGCAGCTAACTTTCTAGAGAAGTGTGCGCTGCTCCAACCTCCAAAAACGCTAAAAAACTTACAATCCATCCTGGGTTTCCTAAATTTTGGAAGAACATACATTCTAAACTACGCAGAAAGGGTTAAACCTCTCTACGCATTAATCAAACCTGATTTTTCAATCAAAAACTGGACACAGGAACACACAGAAATCTAGCGTTCACTCCAGGCTAACATGTTAGCAACAAATCACTTACAAACACTGTAAGTCAAAGAAATTTGGTGATCCGAATAATTTCGGGTCAATGTGGATTCACCTACTTAACCTTCAATGAGGGTGAGAAAATACCAATCGCATACAAATCCCATTTGTACACACAAGCGGAAATGCGCTTCAGTTCGACTGAAAAAATTCTGACAGCAGTTCAAACCGCTGTAGCAAAAGAAAGAGCCCTAGCACAAGGGAAACGCATTATTGTCGTAACCCCGGTACCAGCTTTAGAAGCGGTCACAAAAGCAAGCATTTCAAATGCTAAAGCATTACATCCAAGATGGATACAATGGGTTAATTCTCGTGCTGCAACAGATGTTGAATATGTTTTTGATCCAGATTTAAAAACACAAGCATTCCTGCAATATGAACAAGAATGTCCTCTGCCCACTGAGATTCTGCCTCTCGATCAGTACGAATTCATAATTTACACTGACGGATCCGCACAACCCGCAACAGGAGTAAGCAAGCTTACAGTGCAGCGTGTGCTATCGTTAAAGGTCGCATGCGAAATGGCATCTTCAGACCTATGGTCACAAAAACTCAGTCTCTAGGAGATTGTACAGCTCAGCGAGCTGAACTACAAGCATTCAAACTGGCACTTGAAAGTACAGATCGAGAATTCCCCACACTAATAGTGTGCGATTCCTTTTACTCTGTTCAGTCGTATAATGACTATATACGAAACTGGCTTGAAAATGGTTTCAAAGATGCGAAAGGTGGCACAATAAAGCATAAAATGCTTTGGGAACAAGTAGTTCAGTTGAAAAATGAACTACCAAAGGCTCACGTGATCCACACACTGAGTCATCAACGTGATGGCGTTCACGTTGCAGGGAATTCATTGGCTGACGAAGCCGCAAAGGGGGCTGTTCACACGGCTTCCGTAGCTGCGATCACTTGTTCAAAAACAAAAATAGACGGTGAGATAATGTTGGCTGTCAATGCTTCAAGCAAAGGCAGCAGTGCAGCGTTACCAAAAAGTTTCCACTCAAGTACTCTTATGTAATTGATGCGAACAACGTTCCTTTTGCTCGAATCCCTGGAGTGGGGGATAGGGTAATTCCAAACAAGGAACGCAGATTAGGACTAATCCTAGCAGCACACAAGGGGATAGCTTCTGCCCATGCAGGTGTTTCAGTGACAGTATCTTTACTCAAGCAAAGATATTGGTGGCCTGGCATTCGGAAACAAATTAAGAACTATGTTTTAGAATGTGATATTTGCCAACAGATGAAAGTCTCAACAGTGAAACGTCCTGCGCAGACACCCCTGTTAATTTCAGACAAACCATTAGCTTGTGTTTACCTGGACCACTGCGGTCCCTTGCAAAGGGACGGTAATTATAAATATATCATGGTTGCAGTGGATTCAGGCTCTAGGTTCCTATGGTTATGGCCTCAGCGCTCGGCTGACGCTCGAACTGTTATAAAAGATTTGCGAGTCTTTATCGGCACATACGCAATAGGCACGCTACATTCTGACCAGGGTCCTGCGTTTAGCTCTCGGGCTTACAAAGAAGCCATGGCCAGTCTGGGCGTTGCATTGCGGTACTCCTCTCCATTCCATCCTGAGGGAAATTCGGTTGTGGAAAGGAAAACCGGGACATAAAGCAGTCTATAACAGCTAGGGTATTAGGTTCGGGTGATGGGTGGGTCAAACACCTCAATGGGGTACAGCGCTCATTGAACAACCTGACAAGAAGTTCTCTAGGGGGGATCACTCCATATGAGGTCCTATTTGGGACAAGAATGTGGGTACCAGACCTTGAACATGTACGCACAGTGGTGGAAAATAAACCGTTTGATATCAAAGATCGTTTGGCTGTTTTACAGGATCTGAATGAACTAAGAACGAAACAAAGCAACGTATTCCTACACCCAGCCACCACTGGGGAAACATCGGCGGTCCCAGCAAGGCCTGTCTGGATTCCAAAAGTTGGGGATCTAGTCAGAGAAAAGATTGCGGACAAGAAGGAATTTGGACCTTCTTACAGACAACCAGTACCTGTTCTAGCAGTTCAAGGAACAAGAACAGTACTTCTGCCGCCCCTTGCTGGAAGAAAGGAGAAAAGATTTGTGTCCATCGACCTCATCAAACCACAGTATGCGGCCAATACTAAACAGTAGGCCTCGTGGACTCCGACCTAGTAGCAGACGCACTCCTCTCGCTACTATCCAAGAGGTTCAGACTGAAAGACTGATAACCATCGAGAATTCAGCTGTAACTGATGAAGGACTAAGCAACCAAGCTATGGAACTCATCCCTCTTGACAACCAAGTAACAGTTCGTCCAAATACACCTGTCTATACCAACGTGGCAAGTGATGAACTGGTTCCAGTGATTTCTACAAATCCTGATGCAATTCCAACAATTGACAGAACTGCTTCTGGCTATTTCATTAACTTTGATACATTCTCAGAAGATCCAAGTGAACCTGAAACGAAGCCACCATCATTGAAATTTAAGCAGCAAGTACAAGACTTTCTTCACTTTCTGAAAAAGACTTATCTGGTTTCTCCATGGATTGAACTCTGGATTACATATGGACTTTTTGTTTTCCTGCTCTGGCTAGCTTTGGTAACAACTGTGAGCGTGCTTAAAAGTGGCAGATACATCGATGTGAACACTAAAGGAAAAGACGTAAACGTACTTTTGAAACCTCATAAATCTTCCCATCGTGAAGCAACAGACTTGTCATCAGTGAACATCACAGCCGTTCCTATACAGGATGGTATAGTGTGGGACAAAACGGATTATGACATTTTCGGCCCGACGGAACAATTGAACATTCCACATTTGTTTAAAATTTCACTAAGTGATCTAATTACGTCCAGTTCCTATTCAGTTGATTGGGACTTTGAGACTGTTAATGACATAATGTTTGACTTAGAAAACTCTGCTGCATTTTCTAAAAATGAATTTTTAGAGGGTTCATCAGACTATGAACAAATGTATTGTTACAACCACTATGGTCATCATTATTTGCATAAATATGCATACCCAAGAAATGTGTTTATGTTTAACCAAAGGGAACATTGTCCTACACCACCAACAGGTAGTTCAAAAACATTTGCTTGTAAGTTTCCATATTTTTCAGGTTACAATACATCTGACCCAGAAACGTTTTACTATAAAAATGTAAACAAAACAGGACTGAAAATTATGTTAACTAATACGAAGCAGATTTACTCTGCAGCATTTATTGCCCAACTGTCTAGACAGGGTTTCGACTTATGGAAAGACACAATAGAGACAAAAACTGTCTGGGGTAGTAAAGATTGGCAAGTACAGGGTATAGAAGCTTTATTTAGAGCCTGTATCATCCCTGAACAAATAATGTTTTTGAATGAAACCGTCCAACAAACATCTTGTCTTGGATTAGCCAAGATCAAAGAGATGAAAACACCTTCTGTACCAACACCTGCCAGTGATAACGATACAAAGGCAGTGGTGACAGTTGACAATATACTACAACTCAACAGATCTAATCCTGATTGGAAGAAATGGTTGATCTGGCCCACAGACTCAAACAACTGTCAAGAAAGATTCCTGAATAAAACTCAGGGCTTTACTATTCATAGGCCAGACCCAAGATATGTCCAAAGACAGCATCCGGGGGTAGTAACAACGTACAGTGTAGGAAAATTATGCCTCGAGATGGCTGCATAAGTCTACACTACAGGATGTGAAACAACACTTATCCTTACTTAAAGAGGACGCAGACCTTAGGGAATTCTTGCTTGGACCAAGAAAACCGCGTCAAAAATGTTTCATATATGCCGGCATTTATGCTGCCTATAATGAAGCATGGAAAGTGTCACAGATGGAGGCCGCAGAACGAATACGTGAACTTGATCGTATTAATTTAGAGAAAACCCTCTCTGTGGTCGACAGTGGGTTAACAACTTTGTCCTCCAGGATATATTCATTGGATGGCATTGTATCCTCTGCTATCGACATTCTAGAACAAGATTTGGCGATGTTACAACAAGGTCAATCTCAATTACATTCTATAGTGTTATTGAGCTGGACGCTGCAATCTTTGTGAGCGGGCTATGTGCCTTGGCGTTTTATCAACACATCAGCTCTGTTTGCAGATTACAATCTAACTGATAAACAGATCGAACATGCACAAAGAGGAGCAAAGTATACAGTGCTGAGCATTGAAAAACTGGAAAAATTACCTTTCACAGTGGCAGAAACACCAGCTACGGAATGGCTTATTCATGGCAAAATAACATTACCTGTGCCTACTTTTCAGTTTCAGTATTGCCTCAGACAAATGCAAGCAGGCAAATATGCAAGGTTGGGTAAGGAATACATTCAGACATCTTGGGATTTACCGCATACATATAGATGTTGGAGTGGGGATCGGGAAGTGTTTTTGAGCGGTACAAACTGTAGACGTGCACTGAGCGGCTCACTTATATGTCAGGACATTTCTTTACACGGGGCTTGTAATGGTTCTGTGCCATCAGCAGGGTACACCAGCTGCTGTGATTAATCCAACGTTTGGACAACTTTCTAATGGGAGTTACCTCATGTTGAATGATCAGAGTTGCTGCGGAATGTTGCCAGGCATCCCATATCTAGTAACGGTCATCTCCAGGGTCACTTGCTGTATGCAAGTATTGTTTGCCCCAATAGACACAGTCAGGGAGTCGCCTCTATGGCCTTCGCTGAACGTCTCTTTTATAAGATTTGATACTTTGAGCAGAATGAAAGCCATGCTTCTACAGCAAACAGTGCCTTTGACCTCGGCCAAAGAAACCTATGATCTACAAGTAGCAAGGACTTCGGCTGAGATACAGACTTTAATACGTACAAACTGCCCTATACATTTCGTAGAAATGATAACGCGTATCTTTAACATGTCTGATACAACAGGAATTGTACATGTATTTAAGAGCATCTGCTCCGGTCTGTTAACACCTTTCCAGGCAATACTCGGAATCATCCCGAACTTTGCACATTCGGTGTTTGGTGGCATACCATTAATTCTAGCACTTGTTGCCGGAATTCTATTTCTCTTCCTGCTATTGCACTATGGCCAGCCTATTCGCAGACATCACTCCGAGCGAAATGGAGAAAGCTCTCCTTGAAAGAAAGTGCAGTGAGCGAATAGTTCAGCTATTGGGCATGACTCGTCTACTGGACCTGAATACCACGTGGTTCCTGTCATTCAGACCAATCTGCATCTTACCTGTTCTACGATGCCTGCTATGCGGTGAAGAATGCGTGTTGGACACCTGTCTAACGTTTCCATCATCCACGCCAATTGCTGGTCCCGATAACGGCCCATCCTCTGTGCTGTCCCCAGCGGCTACCAATCCTGATGTCAGCATTCATTGAGATCTCACTGACGCTTCCGGCTGCTGCTGAGGTACGAGAAAGATCTACAGGCACACAGGTAGCAACGGACGCGAACATTGCTGCGGCGACCTATGCTGAGAGCGATGCTTCACATCTCTGTGCAATTAATCTTCTTCACGAGGTGTTCCAACTAACACCAACTACAGTGGATGATGTTTTGTCTATAGAAATAGATGATCTCATGTTTACACCACCCGCAAACTGACTCTGATTCAGCATACAGTGTCCCAGAGATGCAGTAACAATTTGGCCTTCATTTTTCAAAAACTTGGAACTCTACCAAAATTGAACTTTTGTCCCATTTTTCGAACGAAAATGGCACTTCAATCTGCTTAAAGTAGAACTAGCCTTATAATACAGACTTCGCAGTACTTCCACGGACACTTAGTCATCTTGTGTGTCTAGAACAGTTCATTAATTTTCATGACATGAAATGACTTTGGTTTTGTACAGCTTATCGATCATTCTTGTCACTTGTAAATATTATTGCTTATTTTCATTCCAATTGCATTTGATTTTAATACTTTATGCCTGAAATGAAAAAGCATTGATTAATATGTACAGTACCTTTTGCATTTTTAATGTGTTTTTTAAATGCTTTTAAGAAATTATTTTTTAATATGCGGTACTCCATTTTAATGTTTAGCATTTTCAATGTTTAGCATTTTAGTATTATCGTACACACGAAAGTGGAGTGGGTGTTGTATTCCTCTTAGGGTGTCCATAAATGGGCTTTCCAGAATCATGTCCTTATATAGGCACAATTCGCCCTGCCCTTATATAGGCATAAAATCCCAGTCCTTATTTAGGCATTAAACCGTGCACTCCAAATACAGGCATGGTCTCCGAAATCCGTCCACCCTAACGTCACAACGAGTTCGTGAAGAACAGACCCTTAGGCTGCGGGACTTTCCCTAGCCCAGGACTATTGATTTCTTCAAGGACTCATATATTATGCATGAACCATTATTCCTTAGGGGTTCATTCATGACGTCTTCCGCTGTCCGACTCACGTCAATGCTAACATTCTGAGGTAATTCTCAGGTATAAATATACCTTCCCTATCCCCTGTAAATCAGAGGAGACCTCGACTTCAGAGGAGCCCGTTTCCCGGCTGGACGCACTGAGAAGACGCTGTCATCCCTGCACGCAGAGAGTCCAGCTTCCAGTGATCTAACTTTCCTTGCGGGGTGTTGGAGTTCGAGTCTGGCAAGAGATTCCTACCTCTCTCATTCTTCAGGTATGGAGCTGACTAGAACCTAGAGGGACTCTTGGCATACTAGGCATACTAGGCTTAACATACTCTTAGTATACTATAGTAAGGAATACTTCACCTACTTCATACCTCTCCCTATACCTAGGACAGGTTAGGTACATTCGGGTAGAACTAGGTTAGAAACGCATCGTATGAGTACTCGCATTTTTTAGTCTGTGTCATTTTATGTAAATGCATATATATGCTAAAAAGATAATGCTATCGCAGTATTATTTATTTCTACTGCTCACACTGTACATTATTTATCTCGCATACTGTCTTGTGATCGTAACAGCACATTTTACTTACACCAGAAACAAGACTGTTCAATAAATCTTTTATTGAAACGCCCGCCTGTTCTTTCTGTGTAACATTGAGGAAAACTAAGCATGCACGACTGAGCTGAGTGAAATAGTTATCTATTGTTTCTACGACTCTGGGACACGTTCTGATTCTAAAGAGAAACAAAGTGGTCATGTTTTGCGGCTGCCAGAAACTACTCCCTTCTTGTCGTCAAGAAGTTTCTAGTGGCCTCTGAGCTAGCTGGCACAAGTAATTAAGTTTAATATACTCGATAGGGACATACCGACCTCAGTCCTATGTCAAACCTATAGGATATATTATTCCAATGCGCAGAGCCTATTAGAGAAATAGGAGCTACACTACAGTATGGGTGATTGACTTGTTGTGTGACTGTCTGTATCTGTCTGTCAGTTGGTGTCTAAGTGGTTGTATAGGTGTGTGAGTGGGTACGTGAGTTTCTCTATGAATGAGGGATTGGTTGTCTGAGTACGTGCATGGGTGTCTCAATGTCTGTGTGGGTGGCTGAATGGGTGTGTAACTGTCTGTATGGATGAGTGAGTGGGTGAGTCAGTGGCTGTATGGGTTAGTGAGTGTGTATGTAGGGGGCTGTATTGGTGAGTGTGTGTGTGGCTGTGTCGGTGAGTGTATGGATTTGTCAGTGGTATATGGGTAAGTAACTGCATGTGTGATAGGCAATATAGGTGAGTGTTGGAGTATATGAGAGAGTGCATGCGTGACTGAGTGATTGCGAGAGTGGCCATATGGGTGAGTGTGTGCTTGTCTCAATGACTCAGCCTTCCTTGTAGCTGTTCTCCAAAAACTTCTTCTACATTTGTAGATACATCACCTCTTTCGCAATAGGAGTGCCATTCTTCATTTCATAAAATCATCCTCCATAATCAATAGCATGAACTAATCTATTATCCTGTAGATAGCTTTCTTCATTAAAGAAAGACTCTGTACTAGAGCTATGTATGCATTCTTTACTAAAAGCTATACAAAAGTTACTTCTATTCACTAATCATTATTTTCTGGGTTTGTCTCCTCATGCACAACACTATTTGGTCGAGAGTCTTCATTCTATTTATAATCAAAATGAAAAGCTTCCTCTTCAAAGCAAAGGTCTTATCAACTACTCTTTCAACTCATTCTTTCTGTTTCCGTGCCCCTCTCCTTCTTCTATACTTCTTCATAGTTCTCTGTATATTTATAACTACTCTACTATGAATCATCCTGGCTCTGATTTCCGTAAACTGGTTCTGTCTCCTGGTTAAGGTGTGTCCATCTTTGCTACATTATTTCCTGTTCTTGTTATCTAAATTATGTCCACTGTTATTCTTTCTGATAGTTTGAATTTTATTTTCATTATTTTGTCCTCTTTGGAAATGTTCACATATATTTTTAAGAAATGACTTTGCTCTCCTACCAGTAGCTCTTTTTTCTTTCACCATTTTTTCCTCATTTTGCCCCGTTTGTGCCTCAGTTCTGCATAGATACTGTACTTGCTTCTGTTCCTTTTTCCTCTGAGTTTTTGTAAGCATTCTGTGTCAATAATAGAAAAACAATAGTTATGTTATGTACCAGTTTTAAATCTACAAATCAACCTGCCTACATAACTACAAGCACTTACTACAATGTACCAGTTCCAAACCAAAACACAAAACTTAATTTATTACTTCCCTTTTAATATTATAGCACCCTCTCCTACAACACAGCTGCACCATATCTCAGTTCTCACATATACATGCTAAAGGACCCCTGTATCTCCTTTGTACTAATTTTTAAAATAAACATCAACCAAAGTGTAAAAGTACATACAGTGTCTCAATACTGTAAATCCAAAAACACAACATAAGACTATTTTTGTGCCTCTCTACCACTGTGTAGCTGGTACATTTAGTGTTTCAATACTTTTCTACTTACATGTGTCAGATTTAAATTTTGAGAAACACTGCATATAAAAATCTGCACATTAATCTGTATCACATCATATAGTTCACCACATGGTTCTAAAAGAGTACATATTCCTCACTAAAACTTGTACATACATGTGTTTCTGGTTGAGTACAACAATACTCCCTGGATGATTGGATGAGTGCATAGACAGTGCCTAGGTGATTCCCTCAAAATATAGGTAGTGCTGCCATGATTCCATGAGTATGTAGGAACTACATCTTTGGTTCCATATCTGCATAGTTAGTGCTTGTGTATTCACATAACTATATTGCTATTATCTGGGTGATTGGATAAACACATGGTTGTTGCCTGCATAGTTCAATGAGTACATAATTAGTGCCTGTGTGATCGGAAGAGTGCATGTGTAGTACCTGGGTGATTGAATAAGTCTAGATATCACACTTGATATATAATTCCATACATGCCTCTCTAAGAGTATACATTGCTCTGTTACTCAGTGTGCACATGCATCAGTAAGTTTCTAAAACTGAAAACAACAATTCTCACCTTTCGAAAGCACAAAACCTTTTCTTTATGGCATACCTACTCATTTCACCAATATTTTTTGTGTCTTTAAAACATATATTCAGCATTTCTCAAAGAAAAGTTACATGCCAAGTGAAGCTAGCACACAAACTCTCAAAAGACATTCTGCACTATTAAACCTCCCCAATTTTAAACAGAGGATGTTGAAAGAAATGCACCACCCTGACTATTTACATGAAAATTTCAACAGTCTTGAAGAACATAGATCACCATGTAAACATATATGTGATTTCATAATAGATATACACCTTTGGGCCATCTTTCCGAAAATATATAGTTCTCTGCATCTTTAAGTAAATTCAACAGTCTCAGTGTACATATAACTATCTAAAACATGAAAAAACATATCTCACCGTCTAAACATATGCAAACTGGTCATATAAGTTAAAAACCTCATTAACAAACACTTACTAATACATACCTAACAAATATAACTAATGTTTAATTTATATACAGGTACAGCACATTTTCTTATGTATTATTCATGAGTACACTACTCCTTTTTTTTTTTTTAATTTTTAATTTTTATTTAGACAGCCAAACATACAAAAACTTATAATAAATACAATTAATGTCCATTATTTCTCTTTTACCCTCCCCTCCTACCGATCTGCCCCCCCCACCCTCCCCACAAAACCAAAGGATACAGATTGGGTTAAGCCTTGCAGTACGCTAAGCCTTAGAATTAAATAACCATTTTTTTCCCCTTTTAAATTAAATCATATCACAACGTAGCTTCATTAATCCAATTGGCAATTGGTGACCAGATATCGAGCCCCCTTTTTTAGCTCTTAAACCCCTTCTAATGTAAATCGCTTTCTCCCAACGGTAGGTAGCTAACAGTTTCCCCAGCCAGCAGTGTACAGAAGGAGGTTCTTTATCTAGCCAGACAGTAGCCAGACTAAGCCTAAACACCGCCATAGCTACAAATAACAATGTCCGATTTGCATTAGTCAGTGTTTGATTGGTTACTCCCAGCAAAATTACTTGAGGCGTGAGATCCACCTCAAACCCCAACATGAGCTTAATATAATTACCCACCTCCCTAACCAGAGTTGCTAATCGGGGGCAAGTTGCAAACATATGCACACTGTCGGCGGCGCAGAAACCGCAACGAGAGCAGTGTATACCTGTGGCGCCACCCCATTTGGCTATCCGTGCTGGAGTGATGTACAAATTCAACCAAGTTTTAAAGCATTGAACTTGAAGATTTGCCGAGTAAAATGCAGTCTGGCTCAATACTAAGGAATCCTCACATTCCCCTACCTCTGCATGTACCGTATCCTGCCAGCGATTGGTATGTTTAATGAGGTCGTCCTCCATCAAATTACTAAGGAGTTTACAGAATTTGGAAATAGGTGATGGAACCCCTAGTGCCATTTCCAGTAAGGGAACTTTATGACCCCGGATTGTCTTCTTAGATAAATAATCCCTTATCTGTAAAAATGTAAAGAAGTGGTTATTTTCAATCCCAAATTTCTTCTTAATAACATCAAACGAATGCATCGTATTGTCCACCATAAGATCACCAATATGCCTTATACCCCTATCCATCCAAATTCTCATATAACCGTGTCGGAAAATTTCCGGCAGAAGGTCGTTATCAGCCAGAGGGGTATATCTATGAATCCTATTTATTTTGAGTTTCTTCCTAACTGCCGTCCAGACCTTAAATGCTCCCGACATAACTTTGAATTTCACTCTCTTAAAATAGGCAAAATCGATATGTCGCATGAGGCAACCATGGGCCTCCGCCCCTAATACTAACCTATATATTGAGGTGTAAGATGTTTCCTCTGTTGCCACCATCTCTTTCCCCAATAATTCGGCCATCTGTTGTAGAGCTGACGCCCAATAATAAATCTGAAGATTTGGGACAGACCACCCACCCCGATCTCTGGGTAAGGTCATGTATTTTAGCGCTCTACGGGGGCGTTTTCCGGCCCATAGAAATTTCGATATTGCCTGATTAAAAGCAGAAAACCAAGCCTTATTTATTTCAACTGGGATAGCTCTGAAAAAGTATAAAATTTTAGGCAAAAATAGCATCTTAATAACGTTGCACCTTCCTAAAAGAGTAAGGTGTAAACAATTCATTCTGTTGAAATCTGATTTAGTTTTGTGTAGTAATGGCTCCAGGTTAATTTGAACAATTTCGTCAATATTGGCAGAGATCTCAACCCCTAGATATCTGGCTTTTCCCACTACCCGTGTGTCATTTAGGCCAACTCTGGAGTTTTTCACAATCAACGTCTTATTCTCATTGAGATGATACCCTGAAATTTTACCAAAATCTATGGCCTCCCTTTCTACCTCCTTAATAGCCTCTAACGGGTTAGCTGTTATTATCGCAAGATCATCAGCATATGCTAGGATCTTGGTATCTCCGCCAATAGACTGAACCACCTGTAGCTTATTATTCTCTGTGATTTTCCTAATTAAAGGATCTATATACAACGCAAATAATAACGGTGAGCAGGGGCACCCTTGCCGTGTACCACGGGTAATTTTAATTACGTCAGATATAGAGCCCATCATGGCTATTCTAGCCACAGGTTCCTGATACATACACCTGATAGCTCCAATGAAACCTTTGCCCAAACCTCTCCTTTCCATGATTGCCCATAAAAGGGCCAGGAGACCCTATCGAACGCTTTCTCGGCATCGAGTAGTATTGCGGCCATAGGGTCTCCTGTAACCCTTGTATAGTCAAAAAGTGTAATTATACGTCGAATATGTTCAATCGTACCTCTACCCGGGACGAACCCATGCTGAAAGGGGGAAACTAACTTCTTGATGACTTCGGCTAGCCTTTTTGCCAAGATTTTAGAATAGATTTTCACATCACTATTAACCAACGTAATTGGTCGGTACGAGCCCAGTTCCTCACAAGGTTTTCCTTTTTGAGAAAAACTATAATATTGGCACATTTCCATGAGTCGGGGGCTACCATATCTAATTGTGCTCTACAAAATACATCCCACAAAAATGCAGAGATCTGAGTTTTAAATTTTTTGTAAAATTCCCCGGGATTAAATCGGTTCCCGCTGCTTTGCCGGATGGAAGGGAATCTATAGCTTCAGTTACTTCCTCAATTGTGATTGGCTTGTCTAAGCTAGCTCTTTCTTCCTGAGAGAGCTGATCCAAAGCTTGCCCTCTTAGGTAGTCTTCTATTTCTTTGTCCCCAACCCGGACATCATCAGTATATAATTTTTGATAAATTTTTTTAAATGAAGTGAGAATAGCATCGGACTCAGTTACCATGCCTACAATAGGATCTCTGATTTCCCTGACCCGTGTTTGTACAGTTTTTCCCTCGTTCGTAAAGCTAGTAAGTGACCCACCCTCTCGCTATTCTCATAAACCCTACTCCTCCAGGCCATATACTTGCCGGCCGATTTTTTAAGGAGATTTCCGTAATGGCCGATCTTGCAAGAGTAATCTTAAGTTGGGCTGCCTCTGATTCTACCCCTCTAGACAATATCTCTATCAGTTCAGTTTCTGCCTTATCCAAATCCTCATACAAGATCTGTAGCACTGCTTTATCTTTCCTTTGCGCCTCCCAGCCATACCTAGATGTTTCTCCTCTGATCCCCGCCTTAAATGTGTCCCATACTATACCTATATTGGCGCTCCCAAGATTTTCGTCCAGAAACCTAGGGATCCATTCCTCCAATTGCTGTATATACCCTTCATCACTTAACAGAGCCCTGTTGAATGTCCATTGTGTCTGAGCAGATCGGCGTCCAATATCTATTTCAATCACCAAAGGGTTATGATCTGACATAACTTTGGGGTACTTGCTTATAGAACAACCTTGTAAAAACTCATGTGACACAAGAAAATAATCCAATCTCGCATGCACTTGATGAGGTGCAGAAAAATATGTAAAGCCTGGATCAGGTTCCTTTTTGCCGCCCATACATCTGCTAACCCATGCAATGACTTAAGTTGAGAGAGTGATTTAAAAACTTTAGGTTTACGACCCTGGTACGTCGTTCCTCTATGATTAGCAACCTGACAGCTCAGGTTAATATTCAGATCCCCACATAATATCAGAGGAAGAGGCCACCCGACAAGTTCCACCTTCAACCAATCAAAAATTACCGGGTCATCCAGTACTGATCCATATACAGAGCAAAGAGTGAACATTTTATCTTCAAGGCTGACTTGCAAAATTAC
Organism: Calotriton arnoldi; assembly: GCA_963921515.1. Classification (NCBI taxonomy): domain Eukaryota; kingdom Metazoa; phylum Chordata; class Amphibia; order Caudata; family Salamandridae; genus Calotriton; species Calotriton arnoldi. The sequence goes on from CAWUFW010003038.1 coordinate 1,759,506, forward strand.
CCATCTCCCCATTCTATCTACGGATGATCGCGGAAAGCTACCCAATCCTCTTTTAGCCAGTATTGCCACCCCTCTTGTCCGAGTCTCTTGTGTTGTGCAAGCAATAAGTTGATAGCCTGCCATCTCTAAAACTCCTTTCCTGCAGCCTTCAATATGTGTCTCTTGAAGACATAAAATATCTGCCTTCAAAAATTGAACATCATGACTACTTCTCCTTCTTTTTTGGGGATCGTTCAGCCCACATATATTAATGGATGCAATTCTAAGTTTCCTCATTATGACATAAGCTACGATTCCAAAACAAATGACAGTGCAGTACGAACAATACCCATCTAAAAGACCAAGTGCTTATCCCCGTGCAAAAATTCCACCCTAACACCCTTTGGTTTATATCAAGCCCACCCTCTCCCCCTTCCCCATTCCCTTCAAAAGGCAAAAAGGTCCCAGGACCCTTGTGATGCCTCCTGCATGTGTTGTGCCCCCTGGCCGCTCCCTGCCAACAAACAAAAAAAACCCGAAAAAAAAAAAAAAGACAAAACATAAAAAGAAAAACATAACAGATAAATATTCAATCACATTTTGCTAACATGCTACCATCGCTTATTTTTTAGAAAGTTCTTTCAAGAACTCCTGAGCCTGAATCTCAGACGAGAATACTCTTGTTGTACCGTTACATATAACTTTAAGTCTGGCTGGGTTTTGTAAAAAGACTTCACAGCCTAATTTTTGAAATGGTGTAATAAGCAAGCGGAGTCTCCATCTCCTCTCCACCGTTGCATGACAAAAATCAGGTCGGACAAAAAAGGAATGCCCTTCCCCCACCCTCTGTGCGTTGGGCCTAGCTTTCTCGAAAATAGCTTGTCTGAGGAGGAAATTGCCAAAAATATAAGAATGGCCCTTGGTTTCTCAGCTTGCCCAGTCCTCTTTTTCAACATCAGAGGAAAACGATGCACCCTCTGCACTTCAAGCTCCCAATTCCAGTGAGCCAGTTCGGGAAAGGCCTCCTTAAGTACTCTCAATATGAAGCCACGAATATCGTCCCCTTCCGCATTTTCTCAAATTCCAAGTAGCCGGAGGTTGTTCCGGCGTTGTCTATTTTCGAAGTCCTCCAACTTCCAAAGAACATCGGTCATCCTGCCTTCGTTAACAGATGTCTGTTGCCCCGTTATCTCTGTGCTGGCCTCAAGTTGCACAATTCTTTCTTCTAACGCCGTAGTGCGTTCTGATATTTCCGAGCAGGCCTTATTGACTTTTCGTACTGCTCCTTGAAGTTTTTTGGTAGCCAAATGAGCCCTCTTATGTTCATAACGTGCCTCAGTTTGCATTTGCTTTAACGTTGAATAAATTAGCTCCATAGATGGGGGTGGTATTTGAGATTCCGCGCTGTCTTTTATCTCTGCTAGGAGTTCAGGAGCTAACGCTGGGTCCCTACCCCCATCCGCGAGTTCCCTTTCAAAGTGGGTGGCGGAGTAATCCCATTTCAGTTGACTTGATTGACTATAGTCCGAGGTGAAGCCCTTGTCTTTGTCTAACCCTCTTGAGCTCCTCTTCTTAGTGCGGACAGGTGCACGCTTTAATGTGTCAAATTTCGTGGGTGAACTGCCACTATCCACCACAGCCAAATCATCTCCTGTTTCATCCTTCTCACTGTTAGATAGCTCAGATTCATCTGTCAATGAGTAAAATTTATCAAGGTCTGGGGTCGCTGGGATTTTACCATCCTCCTGAGCGTTAGCCTCATGGTGTGACTTTAAGGCCTGTGCAAGGGGAATTCACCTAAAACGTGCGTGGTAATAGCCTTATCCAAGCCTTCTTGTTGTGCTGTGCCCTCAGTTCTTGGCGTCCCCTCCTCAGAGTCTGATACATTTTTTCCAGACATTTCAATGGATGACTGGGCAGATCTGATAGCAAATTTATCCAGCTTTAAAGCCTCTAGAGTCTCTAATGCAATCTCTCCTATGCTCTGATTGCTATTATTGGGCTGCCCCCTTAGGGCCTTCCTAGAGCTGTCTGTATTTGTTTTTGCCAGAAGGCAGCCTTTTCCTTTGCCGTTTTTTTTTCCCGGGTATTTGCAGATCCCCGGCCGGCAAACATCTTGGGCACAGTTGGTTGTTTTGGTCTGGTGACTGATTCACTCAGTCGTTGTGCCCCTGCGTCCCTCACGTTATTTCCCCCATCTTTGGGTGATTCCACCCATTGCATGTCCCCTTTGTTTGGGTTAGGGTTAAAAATCAAACCTTTCTCCTCCGTAGTCGTTCGCCGAGTCGTAGATGTCCCTTTGGCTCCAGCGGGAGCGCCGATATCCTTCAACGCGGGCCTCACTTTCGCCGGCATAATGCAGTATTCAGAGCCCGTCAGCCTGATCACCGTGGTAACAATGTTGCAGCCAGTTTCCACCGCTCTGATCTCTGGCAGCCTTCCCGTAGCAACAAAGTATCGATGCACCTCCCTGAGCCTCCAGAGCACTTTCCTTCTGACACCGGACACCGCAGAGGAGAACGTCTTCAGAGCGCGAGCCGTCAGTGCACCGATTAACTGTACCCTCATCAGCTCCTCGTCCAGTGATAATTCAAAGCCGCAAGTCCATCAGAGTAGCAGTAAGTAGCTAAATAACGTTTTAGCACATTTGATTGATGTCTTTTTCTCGCTCCGTCAAACTAACGTCCGCGTGGCAGGGAGAGCAGCTTTCCACAACGCTCACACAGCCGCCATCTTGCCTCTGACAAAAAACATGAGTACACTACTCCTATTGAACAATGTGACTAAAAGTACTACAGTTCCCAGAATGCAAATAACATAGATCTGTCTGTTCTGCATCTGATGCTTAGACATTTAAAACATTGTCATTTTTAAAGGCATTACTCATGGTCACTTTCAACAGTACTAATATCTTAAACACATACCCTCTGCCAGATACAGTTTATCTGATATATTTTTTTTCATATCACTGTGCTACTGTTTTTTGTCAAACTCCCATATACATCTTCATTTCTAATCTACATTTTTAAAATAATTAAAAAGTTATATACATACGAGTGAATTCAGTTTGTAGATTATATTGTTGTTTTAGCTCTTTCTGAATAGTTTTGACACTGTTAAGATTTGTAAAAACTAAGCACAAGAATTGTACACCACTCTCATACAAAGCAACAATAAAATGTCATCCTCTTCAGCTTTCCACTTTATGATCATGAGGAAGGCAGCAAATGAAATCATGTCTTTCATTTTAGGCTACTCTAGGTCCACTTGTGAATGATTAGCATCTATTACCCCTTTCCCTCTCTTTCAAAACGAAGTTCCTGTCTCTGCGTGTTCACGATGTTTTCGCGATCATCACAGAATAATTGGCCAAAAAAGGGGAGTCCAAACCGATATCTCGCTTCAGTTTTTAAAATTTTAAATACTGCACAACAGTTCATTACATATTCCTGAGTTGGAAATTAAAGTCTGCCATTACTTAAATTGTGTCATAACTCCTCAGCTTTTTAAAAACATATTCTGTCTCTTTTACTCCCCCATCCCTCCAATACACTCTTTGCTCAGTGTACCTAGCAACCCAGTAGAACCAGTAGGTCACACGTTCACAGCACATTGTAGAAGGAACATGAAATTTCCAAATAAGATACAGCAGGTGTGGTTAACTCCACAGATTCAAAAGCATATCCATGTCTGTATTACAATTCTTTTTTAAACAACAGCCAATAATAGGACTTGTTACTTCGGCATCCAACACTCTACTAATTGTATCCACTTTAATGCTGACAGCATCCAATGAATATATCTTTTTTTTTTTAAACACCTCTATGTTAACTGCTTTTCATTTGGAAAACGTCCTCATTCAGCTCCAGCCTTCTCCTGACTGCTATTGCTCCTTCATTTCAAAATGCTTAGAGTATGGATTTTGTGCCACAACTATGTCTATTGGGCTAAAGAGACTGCAAAAAAGGAGAGGTACTTACAGAGACTTGGGTTTGCCAAATGTGCAGATTACTTGGGGCCTCATTTATAAAAAGTGTTGCATCCATGCGGTAAAACAGCGATGCGTCACTTTTCACTGCGCCCTCCTTACAACACCATGGATGTGGCGTATTTACTGTATGGGCTCCATGTCGCAAGGATTGACAGATGCGTCAGGAATCCTGATGTATCTGTCGGCGCAAAACTCATGCATTGCTGGAGTTGTGTTGTAAGCATGACGCAACTCCAGCAATGCATAGGGTAGGCCTATACCTATTGCACTGTCACCCTTATGCCTGCTATGAGGCAGGCGTAAGGTTTTGACACAGTGGCGTCCTAGAAGTGGTGCAGTGAAATCTGATACATTTCATTGCGCCACTTCTACGAGGCTTTCTTGTGTGGGGATGCCCACCCTGCATACGTTATACCTGACACAGGTATAATGTGGTGCAGGGGGTTTCAAAGTGACACATCTGCCTAGATGTCACTTTGTAAATATGGTGCAACGTGGCACATTATTTACGCCGCCGCTGCATCACAAAAAGTGACGCAACGGTGGCGCAAAACTGTTGCAAGGGGCTCATAAATAAGCCCCCTGATTTGGCCAGAGAGGGTTAAAGTTTCATCAGTTGTGGGCTTTGGTTAAATCCATTGTGTATTCCCAAGTTCCTCACCTCATGATTCTGCACTTTAGTGGCTTTGACCTAGGCACATTGACTGGGGAAGGGCTGGAAATCCTAATGAAAGAATCCTTTGCAGAACTAATGTCGCTTTTCCCTCACACTGTCTTGGTGTACTTTAATATATGCCAAAGACAGAAAGGGAAGTGGTCAAATGAATTCTGTCCACAGATTGACAAAGCCAGGAAACATGTTAATAAAACTGTTTCTGCTTTCCTCAGAAACCATCGCATGGGCTGTATCTATAACAACAATCTGCATTTTGACATGCATGAAATTCATAGAAATGATGGAGTGCACTTTACAGACGAAGGCAACAGGGTGTTTCTAAGTAACCTGAAACTCTGCATCTGGTCTTATGTGTAGCTGTCATATACACACAATCAACACAAAGGCTCTTTTGTCAGAGCCACTCTATTACCTGAAATATTGTTATTTTTTTATAGAGATCCTTTTTTTTAGTTTTCAGGAATCTTCGTGGCGACGTTGCAATGATTGCGAATATGTTGCGAGAATGGAAAACAAAAGCAGACATTCAGTGGCCACCAGCACATCCAAACATAATAAGTAAAATAATCCATTCTAAACATTGCGCTACACATATTATTATATTCATGCTTCTTTAAAAACATGTTGAAACTCATGTTTTGGTACTAAGTTTCTATAAAATCAAACTTTAAGACCTATTTTCCCTTTTCATGGTTATTATGGATGTTGCGATGTACCTGTTAACCGCGAAGATCGAGCCTTTTCCATAAATTAAAAAACACATATATGCTCACATATTACAGTACCTTACAGACTAGGGGCTTGTTACTGTACACGTCAAACTCATGTTTTTCTAGGTATTTCTCGAACAACCATCTCTAAAACCTATTTTCAGTGTTCACCGGTGAGGGCGGACATCGCGATCACCGCAAATATGTCGCGAAATCGGAAAGCAAAAGCAGGAATTCAAAAGCACAACCACATTAAAAATTATAACTATATAATTATTTCTAACCATCACACTAGATAAATCACTATCTAATTAACTCTGTAAAACGTTTATCAGAATTTCAATATCTCTATAACCATGCGTATTAATGATTCACTGATTTAAAAAATATATATTTTCACCAGTATTCACGAGGACGTCGCAATACTGGCAATATCCCCACAATGGTACATGGGAGGGTCGCAATGGTGATCGTAATGTCTTCGCGAATATCGCGCGTGATTAAAAAAATTAATTTTGGACACATAACCTGTGTCACGCTCGCACCCATTTCTCAAACATAGGGTCAGAGTACCTCCACCCTGACCCCTTATGGCTTTCCCACAAATTTTCAGCCCTGGGAACCAATCCCAGATGATAAAATGGCGGCTGCAACTTTCTATTCAGGTTGTATCCAGCCAATCACAGCATTCCTTTCAGCGCATGCGTTCGCGACTCATTGCGAAACCGCTGCGAAATATACACAGCAAGCGATATATCTATAATTTTCAGCTTAAATTTCTCAAAAACTGCTGGAGGGAATAGCACCAAATAACAAAAAGCTCTTTCTGCCACATTTGGTGTAATTCCGTCCAGCAGTTCGGACTGTAGGTTCGACAATGCACTCCTAAAAGAATTAACATTATAAATGCACCCTTTTTTTCACAACCCCTATCTCTTAGTCGCCTGGCACAAGTTCCTAAAAACAAAAGAGGAGGAGATATAGAAATCCTATTGCCACAGTTAGAATCAAGATTTATATTAGACGTGGACAGTAAAGAGCTGTATGGCCTTTACAGTGATGAGGATTTATATGCATTTTTGAGATAGACCAGAGCTATGACAGTAGCCCTCATGCGCATTCAGTTCCATGATGGATTTTAACACAAATTGATTATCATAAATAAACGTGTATTATTGTTTTACGCACAGATTTAGAGCACAAACAGTTATTATACAGTTTGGCACATGTAGTTATCCTAACATATTTTATATGAGCAGTTTTTGAGGCTAAAACAATTAGAATTTTGATGTATCATCCTGTGTAACACTATGTAAACAAGACACCAAGGGATTGTTGGTTATATAATTAGCCCGCATGGGCAAAATGATGACAGGTTTATATCGGGAGCTGTAAGTTACAATACTACTTAAACCCACTGGAGTAAGATAACAGAACTGATGTATTTGCATGCCAATGTGCATAGGTTGTTTACAGCAGGGTCACATTCAGTTGAATTTGGAAAAAAACGATTTCTTAATGAAGACAGGGACATTAATTCCATTTATAGTATGTATTTCAACTATGAAAAATGACCACAGTGTAACTTATTTGTATTTGTATGGTGTAACACAATGTGGCTGAATTAACAATGAGATTAATTTAAAAGTTTTCTTAAAGTCTCACTATTGTTTTTCTTTATATGTATGACCATTCCAATATAGCCACCAATTGCAATGCTTTGAACAGGAAGCTTTACAATGACATACGTCCGTTGTTTATGTTTGTACACAAAAATGAAATGTATAAATAAACAAGGAATCCAAAATGGCACTTTATTGTGAGCAAGGATGCAGTGCAACCGAAATGCGTTGGTGTTTCGTGTACGCCAAATAAATTGAAAATATTGCCAAAACTGCTGGGAGTGATGAGTCCTTGAAGTTAAGAGAATGCAGGATGCAGGTAGTGCGAAGTCAGATGCGCTGTGGTGACAGCACCCCTGATGGTCGGGCTGCACACCTGCATTCGCCATAGCAGGAGGATATATATATATATATATATCACTTTCATTCCGTTTAACGTCAGATACAATCAGGTTCCTTCAGAAACGGACACGGACCCAAGATAAGTGCATAGAGTTTTATTCTTCTCTTGTCGCCATATATATATATATATATATTACCTACTGGCGGTCGCCAGTAGGTAGTTATAGTTAGGACCTATTTTCCATAGGAAAAGCATTTTTTGTTTTCCTAATAACTTTGGCGCCGCTTGATCGAATCCTTGCAAAATTTTCAAAACTAGTGGGGCGCTTCGGTCAGCTCCTGTCTTGAAAGTTTCGGGGTGATTTGTGAAGTGGGGGCCGAGAAAAAAGGGGGGTCCCAAAACATGTTTTCCCCATGTTATTTTCCATAGGAAACTTTAAACACAGCTACAGCCCGAACTACTGAACGGAATTACACCAAATTTGGCAAAAAGGTAGCTTTTGGTTCAGAAAGAGACTTTTTTTTAAATGGTGTAAATCCGTTCAGTAGTTTTTGAGATATTAAAGGAAAAAAATCTTTATATATCTGGGCGGGACATAACTACACAAGCACGAGCTTGGCTCTAATTGGCTGCCAACACTTCAATTCAGGAAGTGTTGGCAGCCATCTTGGTGCAATGCTTTTAGGTCTCGCCTAGCGACGCAGCGCATGCGCTGCACGCTTAGCGAGATCTATTGTTGTCGATCTACCCAAACACCACTGCACTACCCTAAACCCTAAAACACTACACCCAGCACGACCCCTACACTACCCAAACACCACTGCACTACCCTAAACCCTAAAACACTAGCCCCAGCATGACCCCCTACACTACCCAAACACCACTGCACTACCCTAAAACATGACCCCCTACACTACACAAACACCACTGCACTACCCTAAACCCTAAAACACTACCCCCAGCATGACTCCCTGCACTACACAAACACCACTGCACTACCCTAAACCCTAAAACACTACCCCCAGCACGAGCCCCTACACTACACAAACACCACTGCACTACCCTAAACCCTAAAACACTACCCCAAGCATGACCCCCTACAATACCCAAACACCACTGCACTACCCTAAACCCTAAAACACTACCCCCAGCACAACCCCCTACACTACCCAAACACTACTGCACTACCCTAAACCCTAAAACACTACCCCCAGCATGACCCCCTATACTACCCAAACACCACTGCACTACCCTAAAACACGACCCCTACACTACACAAACACCACTGCACTACCCTAAACCCTAAAACACTACCCCCAGCACAACCCCCTACACTACACAAACACGACTGCACTACTCCTAAACCCTAAAACACTACCCCCAGCACGACCCCCTACACTACTCAAACACCACTGCACTACCCTAAACCCTAAAACACTACCCCAAGCATGACCCCCTACACTACCTAAACACCACTGCACTACCCTAAAACACGACCCCTACACTATACAAACCCCACTGCACTACCCTAAACCCTAAAACACTACCCCCAGCACGAGCCCCTACACTACACAAACACCACTGCACTACCCTAAACCCTAAATCTATCCCCAGCACGACCCCTACACTACACAAAACACCACTGCAGTACCCTAAAACACGCCCCTATCCCTAAGACTTCTACCCTTTCTGTAGGTTATGCGTGGTCTTTCAGGGATGGATCAAAGTCCCAATGACAGGATCCTTTCTTAAGATCTCCCAATTTTTGGCAAGAATTTTCTGGATCTCGTTCGAGTTGCCATTGTAAGTTAGTATGACTCGAGTGGTGTCGTCTCCTTCATTAGATATCTCAGTTGTGTCATTATTCTCTAGGGTCCTGGCTCTGTTGACCAGTTCCACCTTTTCAACTGCCTTCCGTAGCACCCACCTAGGGTACCCTCTCTCTAGAAATCCGGTGAGCATGATATTCTGTTCATGTAGGAAAGCGTCTTCTGTACTGCAATTCCGTTTAGCCCTAAGGAGTTCCCCGTAGGGGATACTCCATTTAAGGTTATCCGGATGGCTGCTCATAGCATGGAGAAGGCTATTGCCTACTGTGGCTTCTCTAAACAGGCTTGTTTGGATGGAATTATTGGTAATCTCAACTTTTACATCTAAGAACTCAACCGTTCTGTTACTGATGTTGCTGGTAAGTTCAAGATTACGATTGTTGTGATTCAATCGATGTATGAAGTCCTCAGCTTCACTGGTAGTGCCCTTCCAGATCACAAACAGGTCGTCAATATACCTGAGCCATAGAATCACTTTTTCGAAGTCATCACTAAACCTGGTGTCATTCCTGATTTCATCCTCCCATGCTCCAAGGAACAAGTTTGCAAATCTGGGCGCGAAGCATGTCCCCATCGCAGTACTGAGGATCTGTTTAAAAATATCACCATCAAATAAAAAAAAGACGTTATTTTTAAGACAATACCCGATCATTTCAATGATCATACTGGTATGTTCCAGATGTCGCATGGGTCTCCTGGATAAGTATTTGGCACATGCTGAAATATCCTGCTCATGTTCTATAATCGTATAGAGCACACTGACATCCATGGTGATAAATAGATAATCATCTTGCCAGTCTACCCCTTGTGTTTTGATGAGGAAGTCCTTGGTGTCTTTTATATATGACATCTGACTGTATTTTTTCTATTATTTTTTTCTATCTTTCAACAGGAGGGAAAGGAAGGGCCTACTGGATTGGACCGGTAATTGGATTTTATATTTGACCAGTTTGCAGGCACTGGCAACGGCACACCCTCTTGGTCAGGAGCAATGCGCCAGCCCGCAATTGTGGGAATGGTATCAAAATACAACGCGTCGCCCTCCCAGTGGAGAGAAACCATTTGGTGATAATTGCTGCATGGGGAAAGAGGAAGCAGCATTAGCCGCGATGGGTATGGACAGATGGACTTACCAGCATTGGAGAACTTCCTTCCTACTTAAACTTTTCAGAAACACACAGTCACTGGATGATGGCATCAGTGATGTCATTTGAGATGTCATCAGTGATGTCATCAGTGATGTCACTGACTATGTCATGAGTAATGTAATATGTGACGTCATCAGCAGTGCATTGCGGGGTGCAAGTTATAGTTAGCTCAACTAACAATAGCGGCCGAATTTCTCTGGTTTTGTATGAGTGAAATGTCCAACTAACTATAACGTCCCTGAAACCTGTGGTTTTTTCAGTGAATTTCTAAGGTTTTTTAAATGCTAATTTCTAACTATAAGGTCACTGAAACCTATGTTTTTTTCAGTGAATTCCAAAGGTTTTTTAACTGCTAATTCCTAACTATAACGTCCCTGAAGCCTCTGTTTTTTTTCAGTGAATTTCTAAGGTTTTTTTAAATGCTAATTTCTAAATATGCCTACATAGGTAGGACATGTGCAGAAAGAGGAAGAAAGGCGCAGAAAGAAGCAAGAGAAGTGCAGAAAGAGCCAACAGAAGTCCAGAAAGAGGAAGAAAGGTAGAAAAAGAAGCAAGAGAAGTGCAGAAAGAAGCAACAGAGGTGCAGAAAGAGGCCTACTTCGACAGTACCTTTCCACAGACTCATACAAAGTAGATTAATCCTTCTCCCAAGATGTCTTAAACCTCACTTTTCTCTTGAAGGTCCACTATTCATCGACTGTTCAGAATGTTAGGCCTACCAAATGTAAAACAGCAATCCCAAAAATATTACTGTCGTAAGTCTGACCAAGTTTGTGAAGGTATGCATGCGTGTGTCTCTGCTTTTACCTGGTGACATGTTACATAAAAATAAACTTACAAAAATGTGAATATCTGTGTTTCAAACAGCATACTCTTTAAATTTGTGTACAAGAGGGTGCATGTATTTCTTTCTGCTCCTAATACAGGACACATGCATATTCAATAGTACATTTGAGGGGCTCTATAAATCCTATATGCATAACACATGTCTGCCTGTGCAACCGAATGACAGAGCAGAACTAACAAGATTTGACTACCTCTTAGAGAAGCTACCCGCTTTTTAAGCTACCATCTTCAGATCCATAACACATGTGAGAATATATGTACAACTAGACATATACCTCAGTCACGAGAGCACGCAGACCTTTAAACTTAACAGCTTGCACCTCCCATTTCAATATAGAAACAGACGAGAGAAGTACAGAAAGAATCAAGAGAAGTGTAGAAAAAAACAAGAGAGATGCAGAAAGAGAAAGAAATGTGCAGAAAGAGACAAGAGAAGTGCAGAAAGAGGCAGGAGAAGTGTAGAAAGAGACAAGAGAAGTGCAGAAAGAGGCAAGAGAGGAGCAGAAACAGGCAAAAGACGTGCAGAAAGAGGAAACAGGGGTGAAGAAAGAGGCGAGAGGTGCAGAAACAGGCAAGAGAGATGAAGAAAGAAGGAACAGGGGTGCAGAAAGAGGCAAGAGAAGTGCTGAAAGAAGTAACAGAGGTGCAGAAAGAGGCAAGAGAAGTGCTGAAAGAAGTAGCAGAAATGCATAAAGAGGGAAGAGAAGTGCAGAAAGAAGCAACAGAGGTGCAGAATGAGGCAAAATAAGTGCATAAAGAGGCAAAGAGGTATTAGAAAGAGACAACAGAGGTGCACAAAGAGACAAGAGAGGTGCAGAAAGAGGGAAGATGAGTGCAGAAAGAAGCAACAGGGGTGCAGAAAGAAGCAACAGAGCAGCAGATAGAGGCAAGATGGTTGCAGAAAGAGGCAAGAGAAGTCCAGAAAGAAGCAAGAGAAATGTAGAAAGAGGCAAGAGAAGTGCAGAAAAAGGCAAGAGAAGTGCAGAAAGAAGCAAGAGAAGTGCAGAAAGAGGCAAGAGATGTGCAGAAAGAGGCATAATAAGTGCAGAAAGAGGCAAGATATGCGCAGAAAAAGGCAAGACAGGTGCAGAAAGAGGCAAGAGTACAGCAGAAAGAACCAACACAGGTGCAGACAGAGGTTAGAGGGGTGCTGAAAGAGGCAAGAGTAGTGCAGAAAGAAGTAACAGAGGTACAGAAAGAGGCAAGGGAACTGTAGAGAGAGGGAAGAGAGGTGCAGAAGGAGGCAAGAGAGGTGCAGAAAGAGGGAAGGAGGTGCAGAAAGACACAAACGGGGTGCAGAAAGAAGCACGAGAGGTGCAGAAACAAGCAAGAGAAGTGCAGAAAGAAGCAACAGAGGTGCAGAAAGAGACAATAGGGGTGCAGAAAGAGACAAGAGGGGTGCAGAAAGAAGCAAGAGAAGCGCAGAAAGAGGCAAGAGAAGAGCAGAAAGAGGCAAGAGATGCACAGAAAAAGGCAAGAGAGGTGCAGAAAGAGGCAAGAGAACTGCAGAAATAACCAACATTGGTGCAGACAGAGGCAAGAGGGGTGGAGAAAGAGGCAAGAGAACTATAGAAAGAGGCAAGAGAGGTGCAGAAGGAGGCAAGAGAGATACAGAAAGAGGGAAGAGGGGTGCAGAAAGACACAAGAGGGGTGCAGAAAGAAGCAAGAGAGGTGTAGACAGAGGCAAGAGAACTATAAAAAGAGGCAAGAGAGGTGCAGAAGGAGGCAAGAGAGGCGCAGAAAGAGGGAAGAGGGATGCAGAAAGACGCAAGAGGGATGCAGAAAGAAGCAAGAGAGGTGCAGACAGAGGCAAGAGAAGTCCAGAAACAAGCAACTGAAATGTGTCAAGAGGCAAGAGAAGTGCAGAAAGAGGCAAGAGAGGTGCAGAAAGTGGAAGGAGGGGTGCAGAAAGTAGCAAGAGAAGTGCAGAAAGAAGCAAAATGGGTGCAGAAAGAGGCAAGAGGGGTGCAGAAAGAGGCAAGAGAAGTGCACAAAGAAGCAACAGATGTGCAGAAGGTGGCAAGAGAACTGCAGAAAGAGGCAAGAAAGTTGCACAAGTAGGCAAACAAGGTGCAGCAAGATGGAACACGGGTGCACACAGAGGCAAGAGAGGTGTAGAAATAGGGAACAGGGGTGCAGAAAGAGGCAAGAGGGGTGCAGAAATTTGCAAGAGAGGTGCCGAAAGAAGCAAGAGGAGTGCAGAAAGAACCAAAGGGTTGCAGAAAAAGGCAAGAGGAGTTCAGAAAAGGCAAGCGAAGTGCAGAAAGAAGCAACAGAGGTGCAGAAAGAGGCAAGAGAACTGCAGAAATAGGGAACAGGGGTGCAGAAAGAGGAAAGAGAGGTGCAGAAACAGTGAAGAGAGGTACAGAAACAGGCAAGAGAGATGCAGAAAGAGGGAACAGGGGTGCAGAAAGAGGCAAGAGAGGTGCGGAAAGAGCACAGAGGGGTGTAGAAAGACATAAGAGAGGTGCAGAAAGAAGCAAGAGAAGTGATGAAAGAGACAAGAGAGTTGCAGAAACAGGCAAAAGAAGTACAGAAAGAGGCAAGAGAAGTGCTGAAAGAAGCAACAGAGGTGCAGAAAGAAGCAAGAGAAGTGATGAAACAGACAAGAGAGTTGCAGAAAGAAACAAGAAAGGTGCAGAAAAAAAGGAAGAGAAGTGCAGAAAGAGGAAAGACAGGTGCAGACAGAGGCAGGAGAGGTGCAGAAAGAGGCAAGTGAGGTGCAGACAGAGGCAAGAGGGGTGCAGAAAGAGGGAAGAGAAGTGCAGACAGAGGGAAGAGAAGTGCAGACAGAGGGAAGAGAGGTGCAGAAAGAGGGAAGAGACATGCAGAAAGAGGGAAGGGGGTACAGAAAGAGACAAGAGGGGTGCAGAAAGGAGCAACAAAGGAGCAGCAAAGAGGCAAGAGAAATGCAGAAAGAAACAACAGTGGTGCAGAAAGAGGCAAGAGAAGTGCAGAAAGAGGTTGGGAGATGCAGAATGGGGGAAGAGGGGTACAGAAAGAGAGAAGAGGGGTGCAGAAAGAGGCAAGGGGGTTCAGAACGAAGCAATAGAGGTACAGAAAGAAGCAGGAGAGGTACAGAAAGAAGCAAGAGAAGTGAGAAAGAAACAAAATGGATGCAGAAAGAGGCAAGAGGGGTGCAGAAAGAGGCAAGAGAAGTGCACAAAGAAGCAACAGAGGTGCAGAAGGAGGCAAGAGTACTGCAGAAAGAGGCAAGAAAGTTGCACAAACAGGCAAACAAGGTGCAGAAAAATAGAACAGGGGTACAGACAGAGGCATGAGAGGTGCAGAAATAGGGAAGAGGGGTGCAGAAAGAGACAAAAGGGGTGCAGAACTTTGCAAGAGAGATGCCGAAAGAAGCAAGAGGAGTGCAGAAATAACCAACAAAGGTGAAGAAAGAGGCAAGCGGAGTGCAGAAAGAGGCAAGAGAACTGTAGAAAGAGGGTACAGGGGTGCAGAAAGAGGCAAGAGAGGTGCAGAAAGAGGCAAGAGAACTGCAGAAATAACCAACATTGGTGCAGACAGAGGCAAGAGGGGTGCTGAAAGAGGCAAGAGAAGTGCAGAAAGAAGCAACAGATGTGGAGAAAGAGGCAAGAGAACTATAGAAAGAGGCAAGAGAGGTGCAGAAGGAGGCAAGAGAGGTGCAGAAAGAGGGAAGAGGGGTGCAGGAAGACACAAGAGGGGTACAGAAAGAAGGAAGAGAGGTGCAGACAGAGGCAAGAGAACTATAGAAAGAGGCAAGAGAGGTGCAGAAGGAGGCAAGAGAGGTGCAGAAAGAGGGAAGAGGGATGCAGAAAGACGCAAGAGGGGAGCAGAAAGAAGCAAGACAGGTACAGACAGAGGCAAGAGAAGTCCAGAAACAAGCAACAGAAATGTAGAAAGAGGCAAGAGAAGTGCAGAAAGAGGCAAGGGAGGTGCAGAAAGTGGAAGAGGGGTGCAGAAAGAGGGAAGAGGTGTGCAGAAAGAGGCAACGGGGTGCAGAAAGAAGCAAGAGAGGTACAGAAAGAAGCAAGAGAAGTGCAGAAAGAAGCAAAATGGGTGCAGAAAGAGGCAAGAGGGGTGCAGAAAGAGGCAACAGATGTGCAGAAGGAGGCAAGAGAACTGCAGAAAGAGGCAAGAAAGTTGCACAAATAGGCAAACAAGGTACAGCAAGATGGAACACGGGTGCACACAGAGGCAAGAGAGATATAGAAATAGGGAACAGGGGTGCAGAAAGAGGCAAGAGTGGTGCAGAAATTTGCAAGAGAGGTGCCGAAAGAAGCAAGAGGAGTGCAGAAAGAACCAAAGGGTTGCAGAAAGAGGCTAGATGAGTTCAGAAAAGGCAAGACAAGTGCAGAAAGAAGCAACAGAGGTGCAGAAAGAGGCAAGAGAACTGCAGAAAGTGGAAACAGGGGTGCAGAAAGAGGAAAGAGAGGTGCAGAAAGAGTGAAGAGAGGTACAGAAACAGGCAGGAGAGGTGCAGAAAGAGGGAACAGGGGTGCAGAACGAGGCAAGAGAGGTGCAGAAAGAGCAAAGAGGGGTGTAGAAAGACATAAGAGAGGGTGCAGAAAGAAGCAACAGAGGTGCAGAAAGAAGCAAGATAAGTGATGAAAGAGACAAGAGAGTTGCAGAAACAGGCAAAAGAAGTACAGAAAGAGGCAAGAGAAGCGCTGAAAGAAGCAATAGAGGTGCAGAAAGAGGCAAGAGAAGTGATGAAACAGACAAGAGAGTTGCAGAAAGAAACAAGAAAGGTCCAGTAAAAAGGAAGAGAAGTGCAGAAAGAGGCAAAACAGGTGCAGACAGAGGCAGGAGAGGTGCAGAAAGAGGCAAGTGAGGTGCAGACAGAGGCAAGAGGGGTGAAGAAAGAGGAAAGAGAAGTGCAGAAAGAGGGAAGTTTAGTGCAGAAAGAGGGAAGAGATGTGCAGAATGAGGGAAGGGAGTGCAGAAAGAGGCAAGATGGGTGCAGAAAGAAGCAACAGAGGTGTGGAAAGAGGCAAGATAAATGCAGAAAAAAACAACAGTGGTGCAGAAAGAGGCAAGAGAAGTGCAGAAAGAGGCAAGAGAGGTGCAGAAAGAGGGAAGAGGGGTGCAGAAAGAGGCACGAGAGGTGCAGGAAGAGGGGTGCAGAAAGAGGCAAGAGAGGTGCAGAAAGAGGCAAGAGAAGTACAGAAAGAACCAACAGATGTGCAGAAAGAGACAAGAGAGGTGCAGAAAGAGGCAAGAGAGGTGCAGACAGAGGGAACAGGAGTGCAGAAAGAGGCAAGAGAGGTGCAGAAAGAGGGAAGAGGGGAGCAGAAAGAGGCAAGAGGGGTGTAGAAAGAACCACCAGAGGTGTAGAAAGAGGCAAGAGGGGTACAGAAAGAGGCAAGAGAAGTACAGAAAAAACCAACAGAGGTGCAGAAAGAGGCAAGAGAGGTGCAGAATGAGGCAAGAGAGGTGCAGAAACAGGCAAGAGAGGTGCAGACAGAGGGAACAGGGGTGCAGAGAGAGGCAAGAGAGGTACAGAAAGAGGGAAGAGGGGAGCAGAAAGAAGCAAGAGGGGTGCAGAAAGAACCAACAGAGGTGCACAACGAGGCAAGAGAACTTCAGAAAGAGGCAAGAAAGTTCACAAACAGGCAAACAAGGTGCAGAAAGATGGAACAGGGGTTCAGACAGAGGCATGAGAGGTGCAGAAATAGGGAAGAGGGGTGCAGAAAGAGGCAAGAGGGGTGCAGAAAGAGGCAAGAGTGGGGCCAAAAGAAGCAACAGGAGTGCAGAAAGAACCAACAGAGGTGAAGAAAGAGGCAAGCGGATTGCAGAAAGAGGCAAGAGAACTGCAGAAAGAGGGAACAGGGGTGCAGAAAGAGGCAAGAGAGGTGCAGGGATAGGGGTGCAGAAAGAGGCAAGAGAGGTGTAGAAAGAAGCAAGAGAAGTGCAGAAAAAACAACAGTGGTGCAGAAAGAGGCAAGAGAAGTGCAGAAAGATGCAAGAGATGTGCAAAAAGAGGAAAGAGGGGTGCAGAAAGAGGCACAAGGGGTGCAGAAAGAGGTACGAGGGGTACAGAAAGAAGCAAGAGAAGTGCAGAAAGAAGCAACAGAGGTGTAGAAAGAGGGAAGGAGGGTAGAGAACGAGGCAAGAGAAGTGTAGAAAGAAGCAACAGAGGTGCAGAAAGAGGGAACAGGGGTGGAGAAAGAGACAAGAGAAGTGGAGAAACAAGCAACAGAGATGCAGAAAGGGGTAAGAGGGGTGGAGAAAGAGGCAAGAGGGATGCAGAAAGAAGCAAGAGATGTGCAGAAAGAAACAAAAGAAGTGCTGAAAGAAGGAACAGAGGTGCAGAGAGAGGCACGAAAGGTGCAGATAGAGGAAAAAGAGGTGCAGAAAGAGGGATGAGGGTTGGAGAAACAGGGAAGGGGGTGTAGAAAGAAGCAAGAGATGTGCAGAAAGAAACAAAAGAAGTGCAGAAAGAAGGAACAGAGGTGCAGAAAGAGGCAACAGGGGTGCAGAAAGAGGGAAGAGGGGTGGAGAAAGAGGCAAGGGGGTGTAAAAAGAAGCAAGAGAGATGTAGAAAGAAACAAAAGAAGTGCAGAAAGAAGGAACAGATGTGCAGAAAGAGGCAACAGGGGTGCAGAAAGAAGCAACAGAGCTGCAGAAAGAATTTTTTTTTTTTTTTAGAATTTAGAATTTGTTTATTGTACAGTTAATAAAAACTCACAATGTTATAAACTTACATTTATGAGAAAAACCTTATTTACATTTGTAGTATAAAAAAAAAAAAAAAAAAAAAGAAAAGAGAAGATGGTCACATTCTATAAAATCATAGAATTCATGATTACGTTTTGGTAAAAACCGTTAAAAAATAGAAAAAGTTGTAGGGACACTCTACTCCGAAAGTTTTTGCATAGTGGTAGCTTGGCAAATAACTAGGCAGGCTGTACTATTAAAGTGCAAGTGCTTTAAGTAAGCCATGTGGCTATCTCTTGAGTCTTCTAGCCACTATATCGAAGAATTTTGTTAATCTGCAATTTAACTGAGTCTCTTCGGGTTAAAACACAGCATCACAGCCTGCCTGCAGCTAGTTATGCCCTTTTGGTTCCATAAAACTCGAAGTAGGGAGCGCCTTATGTCCATAAGGTTTGGGCAAATACAGATAATGTGAATTAGGTCCTCTTTTCCTGCTCTGCAGAGTCGACAACAGTTTTCCGCGCCTTCCCTTTTCCAAGGTGCCAGATGAGGTAATATTGGTATAATGCCGAGGCGCAGATTTAAAAATTTGTTTTTTGTCGTCTGCGTTAGGCCCGTTTTTAAATATTCTTGCGGCTTCAGAGCATTGTAGTCTTTCAATACTGTCCACCCGTGAGCTCTCTTGGCCAAGATTTCTTTATCCTCTATTGATGATATCATTTTGGTTACTTTTGTAACCACGGTTTTAAAACTTTTGATGTCTGTGGCTGACTCCCAGAGGTTTGTTAGTCCCATGGTCTCCAATGATTCTTTTAGGTACTTCCTTGCGGGTGAGTTCTCTCGAGTAGAGAGTTCAGTCCAAAGTTGGGCGTTTAAAGATCCTTGGTCGGCGTCTCTGATTTTTCGCCAGCTTTTTATGTAAGCGCCTCTTCTCTCCACTGTTTGTCTCTGTAGACCGAATTCAAGGCGAATTTGGGCAGGCGAGACATAAGTAGGTAGGTGGAAAATTGCCCTATATGCTCGACTAATGGCTTTGTCTAGTATCGTAGCGTCTTTTCCTTGCATGGGTTCGCTGCCATATGTGAGCATAGGCTGTAAGCGTGCTCTGATCACCTGCAGGAGAGGGTCCAGTGACCGATCAGGGAGAGCTTTCTTCAAGGGCTTTATTGAAAGGTAGAATGTTATGCTCTTCCGACGGATAGCCTCTAGTTGATGTTTAAACGAACCTCTACTATCCAAAAGTACGCCTAAATATTTGTAGGTGGCTGACCTGGTCTAACCTCTGTCCGTCCAGAAGCCATACAAGTTTCTTTGATTTATTATAGTTTATTAACATGACTTTTGATTTATTTAAATTGATCTTTAATGCATTATTTATGGAAAATGTGTTGGTGGTGTCCAGAAGATGTTGAAGTCCGACAGGGGACCGACTAATTAGGACCAGGTCGTCTGCGTATAAAAGATTTGAAAGTGAAATATCGCCCAGCCGCGGAGCATGTGAGTTGGTTTTCTCCAATTCTCCAGGGAGATCTGCGAGAAAGAGGTTAAACAGCATGGGGGCTAGGACGCAACCTTGCCTCAGACCTTTGGTGGTTTTGATTTGCCTTGAGAGGTGCGTTCCGGAGTCCAATTTAATCTTAACCCAAGTATTGGTGTGTAATAGTATCAGCTGCTGTAGAAGTGGCCCAGGGATCCCCCATTTTTCCAGCTTCTGCCAGAGTTTGCTCCAGTCTACATGGTCAAACGCGGCGCTGTAATCTATGAAACATAGAAATAGCGAGCTCTTGATATTTTTTGCTGCGTCTGTCAGAAGAGTTAGCGCCATGATGTTGGTCGTTGTGCCCTGGCCTTTGCAAAATCCGGTTTGATTAACTGGGATGATGTGCTTTAGGGTTGCCCAAGATGTTAGTTCCTCCAGAATTAGGCCCGAGTAATACTTTGCCTCTATATCAATTAGGGCAATAAGACGATAGCTACTTGGGTTACTCCTTTCTCCCTGTTTGTAAATCGGACTTATTATAGAGCCTCTCCAGGATGTTGGACTTGTTGTTGTTTCCCTAATTTCATGAAAGACCGGAGCCAGTATTGCACTCCAAAAATTGGCATCTTGCTTGTACATTGTTGGCGGGATTCCATTGGGGCCGGGGGCACCCTCGGGTTTGCCTTTCAAAATTTGTGACCTGATCCTAGCTGTTGTTGCTGCATATGTTTTTTCATCTATTTTTGCAATTGGTATGGGGCTTGTTGTTACTTCCTCGTCCAAATTTGCGGTATTATGCAGGGATAATTTTTTTATATAGTCATCGTTTGCTTCATGTTTGTGTTTTCCAGTTTTGTTGGTGCTTGGATACGGTCCAATTGACTGGGTTCCGCCACTGGGCGGATTCCCCACTGAGTTTTTAACATTAAAGTGATTTGATAAGTGGTGTGCCCATTCAGATTCAGATATATTTGAGTTGATGCCTTTGTGGTCTGATCGTTGAAGGCTATGGATTAATTTCCAAAATCTAGCGCTGTTCTTCTGTTTCGAGTCGTACAAAAATTTTACCCAGGGTTCGTCGTTCAGTTGCCTTTTCCTTTCCCAGGTCTTCTTCTTTAGCTGTGCCTTTTGGATTCGCAGATCCTTTTGCAGAACTTCGTTATTTGATTGGTTACGGAACTGCCTAAGGGTCTGTTTTATTTTCTGATTTAGGCTTTTTATCTCTGATGTTATTACCTTGCCAAGTAAATTACTCGGCATGTTCCCTTTTTGGGTTTTTTGCTCTGTGGCATGTGTAGCTCCGAATTCCATTACAAATTCTTCCCAGGCCTCTAATGGGTTCTTTATCAAGCTAGTTATCCGGTGCAAGATTGTTTTTGCACTGATTGTTAGTTCTGCAATCTTATCAGTCTTGCACCTTATTCGCCTGTAGTTAGTGGTGTACTCTGTTCCAATATTTCTTCCTACTTCCGCTTCAGTCGCGCTGGACATGCCTAGCTTCACTTCTAGTGGTAAATGATCACTTTGGCCACTCTCTCCTACCTGGAACGAGCTTATTATTTCAAACAGTGGTAGTGTTGCAAGGCTAAAATCGAGATGAGAAGAGGTGGTTGAGGAGAAATATGTTGGTGCCGGCGGTGTGTCCTCTATAAATCGTCCGTTTAGTACTCTCAAATTTAGCTGCTCAAGATCTTTCAATAGTTGGTTTGAGCATCTTGTTTGCTTATTTGGAGAGGCTTTAAATTGGGTTGGTATTCCCCACGCAATGTCCATTTCCAGTGACATTTCTTCGTCTGATTTCTCTCCAAAGAGATGAAGGTTAAAGTCACCTGCCAGGAATATGTTCTCCATTTCCCTTTCCTCCGTGAGTCTTACAAGTTCGCTAACAAGTTCTCTTGCCCCTGTTCGTCTATGCTTTGGGTGTATGTATATGTTTATAATGTATAGTTGTTGAATAACCTGATTGTTTCTGATTGTTATTACTAGTGCCTGTATCGCATTGGGGAAGTAATTTTTGCATTGATTTCTTCCATTGTTCCAATGGTTGTAATTGAGGCAAGTGAAGCCAGGCCGCCTGAGCTGTGACCATAGGAAGAGCCTCTGATTGCTGGGTGGGTTAGAGTTGTATATCCTTGTAGGGATATTTCATTCTCTTCCCAGGTTTCCTGGAATAAGATGAGATCAAATGTTTTTATGTAGTTTAGTGTTTCTGGGTCCTCCAATTTGTCAGAGAGACCGTTAATGTTCCAAATGCAAATTTTAATTTTGGGTGTATCAGCTATCAGGAGGGTCTGGCCTGATGCTCTTTGTCACTTTGTATCTTCTATGGTTATTGTCCGCCGTATAGTTGTCATGTTTATATCACGTTGCTGAGTTGTTAAATGTTTTGGGTATGATAGGGTGCTATCAGATCCTGGGGAGTAGCTACGTGTCTCCTTTCAGTATTGTTTTAACAGTTTGAGAGCATTCTTTTTTCTTTCTTCTAGGAGCGGGGTAGGATAGGCTGGTCTTTTTCCTACTTCGAGCTTTATTCCCCATTGGGAAAATCTGGGTGTTTCCCCAGGATTAGGGCTGCTAAATCGTTTGTTTTCCATATAGTCTTAGTCGTTTCCTGACCTTGTAAGTCGAGGGAAGGATGAAATTCAATTGCGAGCAAATCTGTTGTGTTGATGTTTTTTAATTTTTCAATTGAGTGGATGAGCCGTAATATATTGCCTCTGTTTAAGGTGTCCACTCTTCCTCTAGATTTGAATTCCGGAATAAAGAGAATTATGTCTGACTCTTTTTTCCCAGGGGTCAGTATTTGCTGATGTCTGTTTGACTCGTATTGTTTGTTCCCATGTATGGGTTGGGTTTTGATTGTTATATCGCTGCTTTCTGTGCTGTCTCCATAAAGATTCTCTTTTACTTGTGCACTGGCTGGGTTGGTCATGCTTTGTTTACTTGCCTTCGTCATTAGTTCCTGAACAGTAGTTTCCTTACTGTTGCTAACGCTGTTTTTAGGGTGGCCGGTGTTTCTGACCTCCGTGTTGATTTTGGCGGACTCTACAGAGGCCTGCACTGCGACCTCCGTGACCGGTTGTGTTATTACTTCTGGCATATTACCTGCGAATGACCAATTTGTACTTTGTAATTCGTTCGCCAGTTCAGATATGTTACTAGGTAGATTATTTTCAACTTGGCTGAAGAACGTCTGCTCTGTCTGTATGCTTGTTTTCTTTTTGAAAGGTGTCAGTGTGGCAATCTCTACTGCGTTTGAAATCTTTGCATCCGAAGTGCTTTTATGTAGAGGTGATGACTTTGTGCCGACCATGTAATTCTTAATTGCTCCTGAGTGCTCCTTACCCCGGGGTATGATTTTTTGCTGGTTCTCATCATTGCATTCTGCTTCTGCTAGCTTTCTGTTCCTACCCTTTCTTTTTTGTTTACGGCGTGCTCGCGCATTCATTAGGCTCACTGAGTCAGCCCTTTCTTTATTTAAGATGTTCTGAGGGGACTCTTCTGATGAAGTTTTGGGTTTTGATGGCTTTTCCCTTGCTTAACGATTGCGTGGTTATCGCTGGTGATTCCTGGTAGTTTTTTGCAGGGGGTTGGTCTTCTGGGCCTGGCCTCCGTTATGGGGTGCGTTGTTATGTTTAATTTTAAATCCCCCAGGAGGTTACCCAACATCGTGGGTAGTGTAGATAGTTTGTTGATTATTGGAGTACAGACGCAATCTATTCTTTCTATTTGAGATAATTTTGCTGCCTCTTGACCTCTTTTAATGAGGCCATTGAGGTCTGCAAGTTTTCTTTTTATCCCGGTGGTGGCAGAAAGGGGGAAGAGGGGCGGAGAAAGAGGCAAGAGGGAAGCAGAGAGAAGAAAGAGAGGTACAGAAAGAAGCAACAGAGGTGCATAGAAAGGCAAGATAGGTGCAGAAACAGGGAAAAGGGGTGTAGAAAGAAGCAAGAGAGCTGTAGAAAGAAACAAAAGAAGTGCAGAAAGAAGGAACAGATGTGCAGAAAGAGGCAACAGGGGTGCATAAAGAGAGACGAGGGTAGAGAAAGAAGCAAGGGGTGCAGAGAGAAACAAGAGAGCTGCAGAAAGAAGCAAAAGAAGTACAGAAAGAAGGAACGGAGGTGCAGAAAGAGGCAAGAGGGGTGTAGAAAGAGACAAAAGGGGTGCAGAAAGAAGCGAGAGGTACAGAAAAAAACAAAATAAGTGCAGAAAGAAGGAACAGAGGTGCAGAAAGAGGGAAGAGGGGTGCAGAAAGAGGGAAGAGGGGTGCAGAAAGAAGCAAGAGAGGTGCAGAAAGAAACAAAAGAAGTGCAGAAAGAAGGAACAGAGGTGCAGAAACAGCCAGGAGGGGTGCAGAAAGAGGGAAGAGAGGTACAGAAAGAAGCAACAGAGGTGCAGAAAGAGGGAACAGGGGTGGAGAAAGAGACAAGAATAGTGCAGAAACAAGCAACAGAGATGCAGAAAGGGATAAGAGGGGTGGAGAAAGAGGCAAGAGGGGTGCAGAAAGAAGGAAGAGAGGTGCAGAAAGAAACAAAAGAAGTGCAGAAAGAGGGAAGAGGGGTGCAGAAAGAGGCAAGAGAATTGCAGAAAGAAGCAACAGAGCTGCAGAAATGGGGAAGAGGGGCAGAGAAAGAGGCAAGAGGGAAGCAGAGAGAAGCAAGAGAGGTACAGAAAGAAGCAACAGAGGTGCACAGAAAGGCAAGAAAGGTGCAGAAAGAGGGAAAAGGGGTGCAGAAAGAGACACGAGGGGTGCTGAAAGAAGCAAGAGTAGTGCAGAAAGAAGCAACAGAGGTACAGAAAGAGGGAAAATGGGTACAGAAAGAAGCAAGAGAAGTACAGAAAGAAGCAACAGAGATGCAGAAAGGGGGAAGAGGGGTGGAGAAAGAGGGAAGCAGAAAGAGGGAAGAGGGGTAAAGAAAAAGGCACAAGGGTTGCAGAAAGAATGGACAGAGGTGCAGAAAGAAGCAAGAGAAGTGCAGAAAGAAGCAACACAGGTGCAGAACGAGGGAAGGGGTGGAGAAAGAGGCAACAGAAATACAGAGAGAAGCAACAGAGTTGCAGAAAGGGGGAAGAGGGGTGGTGAAAGAGGCAAGAGGGGTGCAGAAAGAAGCAAGAGAGTTGCATAAAGAAGGAACAGAGGTGCAGAAAGAGGCAAGAGGGGTGCAGAAAGAGGGAAGAGGGGTGCAGAAAGAGGCACAAGGGTTGCAGAAAGAATGGAAAGAGGTGAAGAAAGAAGCAAGAGAAGTGTAGAAAGAAGCAACAGAGGTGCAGAAAGAGGGATGAGGGGTGGAGAAAGAGGCAAGAGAAGTGCAGAAAAAAGCAACAGAGATGCCAAAAGGGGGAACAGGAGTGGAGAAAGTAGCGAGTGGGGTGCAGAAAGAAGCAAAAGAGGTGCAGAAAGAAACAAAAGAAGAACAGAAAGAAGGAACAGAGGTGCAGAAATAGGCAAGAGGGGTGAAGAAGGGTGCAGAAAGAAGCAAGAGTAGTGCAGAAAGAGGCAACAGAGGTGCAGAAAGAGGGATGAGGGGTGGAGAAAGAGGCAAGAGAAGTGCAGAAAAAAGCAACAGAGATGCCAAAAGGGGGAACAGGAGTGGAGAAAGTAGCGAGTGGGGTGCAGAAAGAAGCAAAAGAGGTGCAGAAAGAAACAAAAGAAGAACAGAAAGAAGGAACAGAGGTGCAGAAATAGGCAAGAGGGGTGAAGAAGGGTGCAGAAAGAAGCAAGAGTAGTGCAGAAAGAGGCAACAGAGGTGCAGAAAGAGGCAAGAGGGGTACAAAAAGAGGGAAGAGAGGTGCAGAAAGAGGCACGAGGGGTGCAGAAAGAAGCAAGAGACATGCAGAAAGAAAAAAAAGAAGTGCAGAAAGAAGGAACAGAGGTGCAGAAAGAGGCAACAGGGGTGAAGAAAGAGGTAAGAGACTGGAGAAAGAGGCAAGGGGGTGCAGAAAGAAGCAAGAGAGCTGCATAAAGAAACAAAAGAAGTACAGAAAGAAAGAACAGATGTGCAGAAAGAGGCAACAGGGGTGCATAAAGAGAGACGAGGGTAGAGAAAGAAGCAAGGGGGTGCAGAGAGAAACAAGAGAGCTGCAGAAAGAAGCAAACAAGTACAGAAAGAAGGAACGGAGGTGCAGAAAGAGGCAAGAGGGGTGTAGAAAGAGACAAAAGGGGTGCAGAAAGAAGCGAGAGGTACAGAAAGAAACAAAATAAGTGCAGAAAGAAGGAACGGAGGTGCAGAAAGAGGCAAGAGGGGTGCAGAAAGAGGTAAGAGGGGTGCAGAAAGAAGCAAGAGAGGTGCAGAAAGAAACAAAAGAAGTGCAGAAAGAAGGAACAGAGGTGCAGAAACAGCCAGGAGGGGTGCAGAAAGAGGGAAGAGAGGTACAGAAAGAAGCAACAGAGGTGCAGAAAGAGGGAACAGGGGTGGAGAAAGAGACAAGAATAGTGCAGAAACAAGCAACAGAGATGCAGAAAGGGATAAGAGGGGTGGAGAAAGAGGCAAGAGGGTGCAGAAAGAAGGAAGAGAGGTGCAGAAAGAAACAAAAGAAGTGCAGAAAGAGGGAAGAGGGTGCAGAAAGAGGCAAGAGAATTGCAGAAAGAAGCAACAGAGCTGCAGAAAGGGGGAAGAGGGGCAGAGAAAGAGGCAAGAGGGAAGCAGAGAGAAGCAAGAGAGGTACAGAAAGAAGCAACAGAGGTGCACAGAAAGGCAAGAAAGGTGCAGAAAGAGGGAAAAGGGGCGCAGAAAGAGACACAAGGGGTGCTGAAAGAAGCAAGAGTAGTGCAGAAAGAAGCAACAGAGGTACAGAAAGAGGGAAAATGGGTACAGAAAGAAGCAAGAGAAGTACAGAAAGAAGCAACAGAGATGCAGAAAGGGGGAAGAGGGTGGAGAAAGAGGGAAGCAGAAAGAGGGAAGAGGGGTACAGAAAAAGGCACAAGGGTTGCAGAAAGAATGGACAGAGGTGCAGAAAGAAGCAAGAGAAGTGCAGAAAGAAGCAACAGAGGTGCAGAACGAGGGAAGGGGTGGAGAAAGAGGCAACAGAAGTAGCAGAGAGAAGCAACAGAGTTGCAGAAAGGGGAAGAGGGGTGGTGAAAGAGGCAAGAGGGGTGCAGAAAGAAGCAAGAGAGTTGCATAAAGAAGGAACAGAGGTGCAGAAAGAGGCAAGAGGGGTGCAGAAAGAGGGAAGAGGGGTGCAGCAAGAGGCACAAGGGTTGCAGAAAAAATGGAAAGAGGTGTAGAAAGAAGCAAGAGAAGTGTAGAAAGAAGCAACAGAGGTGCAGAAAGAGGGATGAGAGGGTGGAGAAAGAGGCAAGAGAAGTGCAGAAAAAGCAACAGAGATGCCAAAAGGGGGAACAGGAGTGGAGAAAGTAGCTAGTGGGGTGCAGAAAGAAGCAAAGAGAGTGCAGAAAGAAACAAAAGAAGAACAGAAAGAAGGAACAGAGGTGCAGAAATAGGCAAGAGGGGTGAAGAAGGGTGCAGAAAGAAGCAAGAGTAGTGCAGAAAGAGGCAACAGAGGTGCAGAAAGAGGCAAGAGGGTACAAAGAGGGAAGCGAGGTGCAGAAAGAGGCACGAGGGTGAAGAAAGAAGCAAGAGACATGCAGAAAGAAAAAAGAAGTGCAGAAAGAAGGAACAGAGGTGCAGAAAGAGGCAACAGGGGTGAAGAAAGAGGTAAGAGACTGGAGAAGGAGGCAAGGGGGTGCAGAAAGAAGCAAGAGAGCTGCATAAAGAAACAAAAGAAGTACAGAAAGAAAGAACAGATGTACAGAAAGAGACAAGAGGGGTGCAGAAAGAGGTAAAAGGGGTGCAGAAAGAAGCAAGAGGTGCAGAAAGAAACAAAAGAAGTGCAGAAAGAAGGGACAGAGGTGCAGAAAGAGGCAAGAGGGGTGCAGAAAGAAACAAAAGAAGTGCAGAAAGAAGCAAAAGAGGTGCAGAAAGAAGCAACAGAAATGCATAAAGAAGCAACAGAGATGCAGAAAGGGGGTAGTGGGGTGGAGAAGGAGCCAAGAGGGATAGAGAAAGAAACAAGAGAGGTGCAGAAAGAAAGAAAAGAAGTGCAGAAAGAAGGAATAGAGGTGCAGAAAGAGCCAAGAGGGGTGCAGAAAGAGGGAAGAGGGGTGTGAAAGAGGCATGAGGGGTGCAAAAAGAAGCAAGAGGCGTACAGAAAGAAGCAAGGGAGTTGCAGAAAGAAACAAAAGAAGTGCAGAAAGAAGGAACAGGGGTGCAGAAAGAGGCAAGAGCGGTGCAGAAGAGGCACAAGGGTTGCAGAAAGAAGGGACAGAGGTGCAGAAAGAAGCAAGAGATGTGTAGAAAGAAGCAAGAGATGTGCATAAAGAAGCAACAGAGGTGCAGAAAGAGGGATGAGGGATGGAGAAAGAGGCAAGAGAAGTGCAGAAAGAAGCAACAGAGATGCAAAAAGGGGGAACAGGGTTGGAGAAAGTGGCAAGAGGGGTGCAGAAAGAAGCAAGAGAGGTGCAGAAAGGAAGAAAAGAAGTTCAGAAAGAAGAAACAGAGGTGTAGAAAGAGGCAAGAGGGGTGCAGAAAGAGGCAAGAGGGGGACAGAAAGAGGGATGAGGGGTGCAGGAAGAAGCACGAGAGGTGCAGAAAGAAACAAAAGAAGAACAGAAAGATGGAACAGAGGTGCAGAAAGAGTGTGTAGAAAGAAAGAGGGTGTAGAAAGAAGCACGAGTGGTGCAGAAAGAAGCAAAGAGGTGCAGAAAGATTCAAGAGTAGTGCAGAAAGAAGCAACAGAGGTGCAGAAAGCGGCAAGTGGGGTGCAAAAAGAGGGAAGAGGGGTACAGAAAGAGGTACGAGGGGTGCAGAAAGAAGCAAGAGATGTGCAGAAAGAAACAAAAGAAGTGCAGAAAGAAGGACCAGAGGTGCAGAAAGAGGCAACAGGGGTAAAGAAAGAGGGAAGAAGGGTGCAGAAAATAGCACGAGTGGTGCAGAAAAAAGCAAAGAGGTGCAGAAAGAAGCAAGAGTAGTGCAGAAAGAAGCAACAGAGGGGTGGAAAGAGGCAAGAGGGGTTCAAAAAGAGGCACGAGGGGTGCAGAAAGAAAGAAGAGAGGTGCAGAAAGAAACAAAAGAAGAACAGAAAGAAGGAACAGAGGTGCAGAAAGAGGCAAGAGGGGTGCAGAAAGAGGGAAGAAGGGTGCAGAAAGAAGCAAAGAGGTGCAGAAAGAAGCAAGAGTAGTGCAGAAAGAAGCAACAGAGGCACAGAAAGAAGCAAGAGGGGTGCATAAAGAGGGAAAAGGTGTGCAGGAAGAGGCACAAGGGGTACAGAAAGAAGCAAGAGATGTGCAGAAAGAGACAAAAGAAGTACAGAAAGAAGGAACAGAGGTGCAGAAAGAGGCAACAGGGGTGAAGAAAGAGAGAAAAGACTGGAGAATGAGGCAAGGGGGTGCAGAAAGAAGCAAGAGAGCTGCATAAAGAAACACAAGAAGTACAGAAAGAAGGAACAGAGGTGCAGAAAGAGACAAGAGGGGTGCAGAAAGACACAAAAGGGGTGCAGAAAGAAGCGAGTGGTGCAGAAAGAAACAAAAGAAGTGCAGAAAGAAGGAACAGAGGTGTAGAAAGAGGCAAGAGGGGTTTCGGAAAGAAACAAAAGAAGTGCAGAAAGAAGCAGCAGAGGTGCAGAAAGAGGCAAGAGGAGTGCAGAAAGAGGGATGAGGGGTGCAGAAAGAGGCACGAGGGGTGCAGAAAGATGCAAGAGAGATGCAGAAAGAAGCAAGAGAAATGCATAAAGAAGCAACAGACATGCAGAAATGGGGTACTGGGGTGGAGAAAGAGGGAAGAGGGATACAGAAAGAAACAAGAGAGGTGCAGAAAGAAACAAAAGAAGTGCAGAAAGAAGGAATAGAGGTGCAGAAAGAGGCAAGAGGGGTACAGAAAGAGGGAAGAGGGGTGTGAAAAAGGCACGAGGGGTACAGAAAGAAGCAAGAGGCGTGCAGAAAGAAGCAAGGGAGTTGCAGAAAGAAACAAAAGAAGTGCAGAAAGAAGGAACAGAGGTGCAGAAAGAGGCAAGAGGGGTGCAGAAAGAGGCACAAGGGTTGCAGAAAGAAGGGACAGAGGTGCAGAAAGAAGCAAGAGATGTGTAGAAAGAAGCAGGAGATGTGCAGAAAACAGCAACAGAGGTGCAGAAAGAGGGATGAGGGATGGAAATAGAGGCAAGAGAAGTGCAGAAAGAAGCAACAGAGATGCAAAAAGGGGGAACGGGGTGGAGAAAGTGGCAAGAGGGGTGCAGAAAGAACAAGAGAGGTGCAGAAAGGAAGAAAAGAAGTACAGAAAGATGAAACAGAGGTGTAGAAAGAGGCAAGAGGGGTGCAGAAAGAGGCAAGTGGGGTACAGAAAGAGGGATGAGGGGTGCAGGAAGAAGCACGAGTGGTGCAGAAAGAAACAAAAGAAGAACAGAAAGAAGGAACAGAGGTGCAGAAAGAGGCAAGAGGGGTGCAGAAAGAGGGAAGAAGGGTGTAGAAAGAAGCACGAGTGGTGCAGAAAGAAGCAAAGAGGTGCAGAAAGATGCAAAAGTAGTGCAGAAAGAAGCAACAGAGGTGCAGAAAGAGGCAAGTGGGGTACAAAAAGAGGGAAGAGGGGTACAGAAAGAGGCACGAGGGGTGCAGAAAGAAGCAAGAGATGTGCAGAAAGAAACAAAAGAAGTGCAGAAAGAAGGACCAGAGGTGCAGAAAGAGGCAGCAAGGGTGAAGAAAGAGGGAGAAGGGTGCAGAAAATAGCACTAGTGGTGCAGACAGAAGCAAAAAGGTGCAGAAAGAAGCAAGAGTAGTGCAGAAAGAAGCAACAGAGGTGCAGAAAGAGGCAAGAGGGGTGCAAAAAGAGGCACGAGGGGTGCAGAAAGAAGGAAGAGAGGGACAGAAAGAAACAAAAGAAGAACAGAAAGAAGGAACAGAGGTGCACAAAGAGGCAAGAGGGGTGCAGAAAGAAGCAGCAGAGGTGCAGAAAGAGGCAAGAGGGGTACAAAAAGAGGGAAGAGAGGTGCAGAAAGAGGCATGAGGGTGCAGAAAGAAGCAAGAGACGTTCAGAAAGAAACAAAAGAAGTGCAGAAAGAAGACACAGAGGTGCAGAAAGAGGAAACAGGGGTGAAGGAAGAGGGAAGAGACTGAAGAAAGAGGCAAGGGGGTGCAGAAAGAAGCAAGAGAGCTGCATAAAGAAACAAAAGAAGTACAGAAAGAAAGAACAGATGTGCAGAAAGAGACAAGAGTGGTGCATAAAGAGGCAAAAGCGGTGCAGAAAGAAGCAAGAAGTGCAGAAAGAAACAAAAGAAGTGCAGAAAGAAGGAACAGAGGTGTATAAAGAGAAAAGAGGGGTGCAGAAAGAAACAAAAGAAGTGCAGAAAGAAGCAACAGAGGTGCAAAAAGAAGCAAGAGAAATGCATAAAGAAGCAACAGAGATGCAGAAAGGGGGTAGTGGGGTGGAGAAAGAGCCAAGAGGGATAGAGAAAGAAACAAGACAGGTGCAGAAAGAAACAAAAGAAGGAATAGAGGTGCAGAAAGAGGGAAGAGGGGTTTGAAAGAGGCACGAGGGGTGCAAAAAGAAGCAAGAGGCGTACAGAAAGAAACAAGAGAGTTGCAGAAAGAAACAAAAAGAAGTGCAGAAAGAAGGAACAGAGGTGCAGAAAGAGGCAAGAGCGGTGCAGAAGAGGCACAGGGTTGCAGAAAGAAGGGACAGAGGTGCAGAAAGAAGCAAGAGATGGTAGAAAGAAGCAAGAGATGTGCATAAAGAAGCAACAGAGGTGCAGAAAGAGGGATTAGGGATGGAGAAAGAGGCAAGAGAAGTGCAGAAAGAAGCAACAGAGATGCAAAAGGGGAAACAGGGTTGGAGAAAGTAGCAAGAGGGGTGCAGAAAGAAGCAAGAGAGGTGCAGAAAGGAAGAAAAGAAGTGCAGAAAGCAGAAACAGAGGTGTAGAAAGAGGTAAGAGGGGTGCAGAAAGAGGCAAGAGGGGTACAGAAAGAGGGATGAGGGGTGCAGGAAGAAGCATGAGTGGTGCAGAAAGAAACAAAAGAAGAACAGAAAGAAGGAACAGAGGTGTAGAAAGAGGCAAGAGGGGTGCAGAAAGAGGGAAGAAGGGTGTAGAAAGAAGTACGAGTGGTGCAGAAAAGAAGCAAGAGAGGTGCAGAAAGATGCAAGAGTAGTGCAGAAAGAAGCAACAGAGGTGCAGAAAGAGGCAAGTGGGGTGTAAAAAGAGGGAAGAGGGGTACAGAAAGAAGCACGAGGGGTGCAGAAAGAAGCAAGAGATGTGCAGAAAGAAGCAACAGAGGTGCAGAAAGAGGCAAGAGGGGTGAAGAAAGAGGGAAAAGGGAGCAGAAAATAGCACTAGTGGTGCAGACGGAAGCAAAAAGGTGCAGAAAGAAGCAAGAGTAGTGCAGAAAGAAGCAACAGAGGTGCAGAAAGAGGCAAGAGGGGTGCAAAAAGAGGCACGAGGGGTGCAGAAAGAAGGAAGAGAGGGACAGAAAGAAACAAAAGAAGAACAGAAAGAAGGAACAGAGGTGCACAAAGAGGCAAGAGGGGTGCAGAAAGAAGCAGCAGAGGTGCAGAAAGAGGCAAGTGGGGTACAAAAAGAGGGAAGAGGGGTACAGAAAGAGGCACGAGGGGTGCAGAAAGAAGCAAGAGATGTGCAGAAAGAAACAAAAGAAGTGCAGAAAGAAGGACCAGAGGTGCAGAAAGAGGCAACATGGGTAAAGAAAGAGGGAAGAAGGGTGCAGAAAATAGCACGAGTGGTGCAGAAAAAAGCAAAGAGGTGCAGAAAGAAGCAAGAGTAGTGCAGAAAGAAGCAACAGAGGGGTGGAAAGAGGCAAGAGGGGTGCAAAAAGAGGCACGAGGGGTGCAGAAAGAAAGAAGAGAGGTACAGAAAGAAACAAAAGAAGAACAGAAAGAAGGAACAGAGGTACAGAAAGAGGCAAGAGGGGTGCAGAAAGAGGGAAGAAGGGTGCAGAAAGAAGCAGGAGTGGTGCAGAAAGAAGCAAAGAGGTGCAGAAAGAAGCAAGAGTAGTGCAGAAAGAAGCAACAGAGGTACAGAAAGAGGCAAGAGGGATGCAAAAAGAGGGAAGAGGGGTTCAGAAAGAGGCACGAGGGGTGCAGAAAGAAGCAAGAGATGTGCAGAAAGAGACAAAAGAAGTACAGAAAGAAGGAACAGAGGTGCAGAAAGAGGCAACAGGGGTGAACAAAGAGAGAAAAGACTGGAGAAAGAGGCAAGGGGGTGCAGAAAGAAGCAAGAGAGCTGCATAAAGAAACACAAGAAGTACAGAAAGAAGGAACAGAGGTGCAGAAAGAGACAAGAGGGGTGCAGAAAGACACAAAAGGGGTGCAGAAAGAAGCGAGTGGTGCAGAAAGAAACAAAAGAAGTGCAGAAAGAAGGAACAGAGGTGTAGAAAGAGGCAAGAGGGGTTTCGGAAAGAAACAAAAGAAGTGCAGAAAGAAGCAGCAGAGGTGCAGAAAGAGGCAAGAGGAGTGCAGAAAGAGGGATGAGTGGTGCATAAAGAGGCACGAGGGGTGCAGAAAGATGCAAGAGAGATGCAGAAAGAAGCACGAGAAATGCATAAAGAAGCAACAGAGATGCAGAAACGGGGTAGTGGGGTGGAGAATGAGGCAAGAGGGATACAGAAAGAAACAAGAGAGGTGCAGAAAGAACAAAAGAAGTGCAGAAAGAAGGAATAGAGGTGCAGAAAGAGGCAAGAGGGGTACAGAAAGAGGGAAGAGGGGTGTGAAAAAGGCACGAGGGGTACAGAAAGAAGCAAGAGGCGTGCAGAAAGAAGCAAGGGAGTTGCAGAAAGAAACAAAAGAAGTGCAGAAAGAAGGAACAGAGATTCAAAAAGGGGGAACAGGAGTGGAGAAAGTGGCAAGAGGGGTGCAGAAAGAAACAAGAGAGGTGCAGAAAGAAACAAAAGAAGAGAAGAAAGAAGGAACTGAGGTGCAGAAAGAGGCAAGAGGGGTGCAGAAAGAGGGTAGATGGGTGGAGAAAGAGGCAAGGAGGTGCAGAAAGAAGGAAGAGAGCTGCAGAAAGAAACAGAAGAAGTGCAGAAAGAAGGAACAGAGGTGCAGAAAGAGGCAAGAGGGTGCAGAAAGTGGGAAGAGGGTGGAGAATGAGGCAAAAGGGGTGCAGAAAGAAGTGAGAGAGGTGCAGAAAGAAACAAAAGAAGTACAGAAAGAAGGAACAGAGGTGCAGAAAGAGGCAAGAGGGGTGCAGGAAGAGAGAGGTGTGAAAGAGGCTTAAGGGGTGCAGAAAGAAGCAAGAGAGGTGCAGAAAGAGGGAAGAGGTGCTGAGAAAGAGACAAGAGAAGTACAGAAAGAGGCAACAGAGCTGCACACAGGGAGACGAGGGTGGAGAAAGAGGCAAGAGGGTGCAGAAAGAAGCAAGAGAGGTGCAGAAAGAAACAAAAGAAGTGCAGAAAGAAGGAACAGAGGTGCAGAAAGAGTCAGGAGGGTGCAGAAAGAGAGAAGAGGGGTGCAGAAAGAAGCATGAGGCGTGCAGAAAGAAGCAAGGGAGTTGCAGAAAGAAACAAAAGAAGTGCAGAAAGAAGGAACAGAGGTGCAGAAAGAGGCAAGAGGGGTGCAGAAAGAGGCACAAGGGTTGCAGAAAGAAGGGACAGAGGTGCAGAAAGAAGCAAGAGATGTGTAGAAAGAAGCAAGGGAAGTTCAGAAAGAAGCAACAGAGGTGCAGAACGAGGGAAGAGGCATGGAGAAAGAGGCAAAAGAAGCATAGAAATAAGCAACAGAGATGCAGAAAGGGGGACGAGGGATGGAGAAAGAGGCAAGAGGGGTGCAGAAAGAAGCAAGAGAGTTGGCGAAAGAAAGAAAAGAAGTGCAGAAAGAAGGGACAGAGGTGCAGAAAGAAGCAAGAGAAGTGCAGAAAGAAGTAACACAGGTGCAGAAAGAGGGATGAGGGGTGGAGAAAGAGACAAGAGAAGTGCAGAAAGAAGCAACAGAGGTGCAGAACGAGGGAAGAGGCATGGAGAAAGATGCAAAAGAAGCATAGAAAGAAGCAACAGAGATTCAAAAAGGGGGAACAGGAGTAGAGAAAGTGGCAAGAGGGGTGCAGAAAGAAACAAGAGAGGTGCAGAAAGAAACAAAAGAAGAGAAGAAAGAAGGAACTGAGGTGCAGAAAGAGGCAAGAGGGGTGCAGAAAGAGGGAAGAAGAATGCAGAAATCAGCACAAGTGGCAGAGGAAGCAAAGAGGTGCAGAAAGAAGCAAGAGTATTGCAGAAAGAAGCAACAGAGGTGCAGAAAGAGGCAAGAGGGGTGCAAAAAGAGGGAAGAGGGGTGCAGAAAGAGGCACGAGGGGTGCAGAAAGAAGCAAGAGATGTGCAGAAAGAAACAAAAGAAGTGCAGAAAGAAGGAACAGAGGTGCAGAAAGAGGCAACAGGGGTGAAGAAAGAGGGAAGAGGCTGGAGAAAGAGGCAAGGGGTGCAGAAAGAAGCAAGAGAGCTGCAGAAAGAAACAAAAGAGGTGCAGAAAGAGGCAAGAGAGGTGCAGAAAGAGGGAAAAGGCAGAAAGAAGCAAGAGAGTGCAGAAAGAAACATAAGAACTAAGCAGAAAGAACGAACATAGGTGCAGAAAGAGGCAAGAAGGGTGCAGAAGTAAACAAAAGAAGTGCAGAAAGAAGCAACAGAGGTGCAGAAAGAGGCAAGAGGAGTGCAGAAAGAGGGATGAGGGGTGCAGAAAGAGGCACGAGGGGTGCATAAAGAAGCAAGAGAAATGCATATAGAAGCAACAGAGATGCAGAAAGGGGGAAGTGGTGGAGAAAGAGGCAAGAGGGATACAGATAGAGGGAAGTGAGGTACAGCAAGAGGGAAGAGGGGTGCAGAAAGAAGCACGCAGTGGTGCAGAAAGAAGCAAGAGAGGTGCAGAAAGAAGCAACAGAGGTGCAGAAAGAGGCACGAGGGTGCAGAAAGAAGCAAGAGAGGTGCAGAAAGAAGCAAAAGAAGTTCAGAAAGAAGGAACAGAGGTACAGAAAGGGGCAACAGGGGTGTAGGAAGAGGGATGCAGAAAGTGGCAACAGGGGTGCAGAAAGAGGGAATAGGGGTGGTGAAAGAGGCAACGGGGTACAGAAAGAAGCATGAGAGCTGCAGAAAGAAACAAAAGAAGTGCAGAAAGAAGGAACAGAGGTGCAGAAAGAGACAAGAGGGGGTGCAGAAAGAGGCAAGAGATGTGCAGAAAGAAGCAACAGAGGTGCCGAAAGAGGGATGAGGGATGGAGAAAGAGGCAAGAGAAGTGCAGAACGAAGCAGCAGAGATGCAAAAGGGGAACAGGGTGGAGAAAGTGGCAAGAGGGGTACAGAAAGAAGCAAGAGAGGTGCAGAAAGAAACAAAAGAAATACAGAAAGAAGGAACAGAGGTGGACAAAGAGGCAATAGGCTGCACAGCGAGGGAAGAGGGTGTGAATGAGGCATGAGGAGTGCAGAAAGAAGCAAGAGGAGTGCAGAAAGAAGCAACAGAGGTGCAGAAAGAGGCAAGAGGGGTGCAGAAAGAGGGAAGAATGGTGCAGA
This sequence comes from Calotriton arnoldi, assembly GCA_963921515.1. NCBI lineage: Eukaryota > Metazoa > Chordata > Amphibia > Caudata > Salamandridae > Calotriton > Calotriton arnoldi. Next base: position 1,795,245 of record CAWUFW010003038.1, read on the forward strand.
AAGAGGCACGAGAGTTGCAGAAAGAAGCAAGAGATGTGCAGAAAGAAACAAAAGAAGTGCAGAAAGAAAGAACAGAGGTGCAGAAAGAGGCAACAGGGGTGCAGAAAGAGTGTGGATGGGTGGAGAAAGAGGCAAGGAGGTGCAGAAAGAAGCAAGAGAGCTGCAGAAAGAAACAGAAGAAGTGCAGAAAGAAGGAACAGAGGTGCAGAAAGAGGCAAGAGGGGTGCAGAAAGAGGGAAGAGGGGTGGAGAATGAGGCAAAAGGGGTGCAGAAAGAAGTGAGAGAGGTGCAGAAAGAAACAAAAGAAGTACAGAAAGAAGGAACAGAGGTGCAGAAAGAGGCAAGAGGGGTGAGGAAGAGAGGTGGAAAGAGGCATGAGGGGTGCAGAAAGAAGCAAGAGAGGTGCAGAAAGAGGGAAGAGGTGTGCAGAAAGAGACAAGAGAGTACAGAAAGAGGCAACAGAGATGCACACAGAGGAGACGAGGTGGAGAAAGAGGCAAGAGGGGTGCAGAAAGAAGCAAGAGAGATGCAGAAAGAAACAAAAGAAGTGCAGAAAGAAGGAACAGAGGTGCAGAAAGAGTCAGGAGGGTGCAGAAAGAGGGAAGAGGGGTGCAGAAAGAAGCAAGAGGCATGCAGAAAGAAACAAAAGAAGTGCAGAAAGAAGGAACAGAGGTGCAGAAAGAGGCAAGAGGGGTGCAGAAAGAGGCACAAAGGTTGCAGAAAGAAGGGACAGAAGTGCAGAAAGAAGCAAGAGATGTGTAGAAAGAAGCAAGGGAAGTGCAGAAAGAAGCAACAGAGGTGCAGAAAGAGGAAGAGGCATGGAGAAAGAGGCAAGAGAAGTACAGAAAGAAGCAACAGAGATGCAGAAAAGGGGGACGAGGGATGGAGAAAGAGGCAAGAGGGTGCAGAAAGAAGCAAGAGAGGTGGCGAAAGAAAGAAAAGAAGTGCAGAAAGAAGGAACAGAGGTGCAGAAAGAAGCAAGAGAAGTGCAGAAAGAAGTAAGACAGGTGCAGAAAGAGGGATGAGGGGTGGAGAAAGAGACAAGAGAAGTGCAGAAAGAAGCAAACAGAGATTCAGAAAGGGGAACAGGAGTGGAGAAAGTGGCAAGAGGGGTGCAGAAAGAAACAAGAGAGGTGCAGAAAGAAACAAAAGAAGTGAAGAAAGAAGGAACTGAGGTGCAGCAAGAGGGGTGCAGAAAGAGGGAAGAAGGATGCAGAAAGCAGCACAAGAGGTGCAGAAGGAAGCAAAGAGGTGCAGAAAGAAGCAAGAGTAGTGCAGAAAGAAGCAACAGAGGTGCAGAAAGAGGCAAGAGAGGTGCAGAAAGAGGGAAGAGGGTGCAGAAAGAGGCACGAGGGTGCAGAAAGAAGGCAAGAGAGGGAGCAGAAAGAAACAAAAGAAGTACAGAAAGAAGCAACAGAGGTGCACAAAGAGGCAAGAGGGGTGCAGAAAGAAGCAGCAGAGGTGCAGAAAGAGGCAAGTGGGGTACAAAAAGAGGGAAGAGGGGTACAGAAAGAGTTACGAGGGGTGCAGAAAGAAGCAAGAGAGGTGCAGAAAGAAACAAAAGAAGTGCAGAAAGAAGGAACAGAGGTGCAGAAAGAGGCAACAGGGTGCAGAAAGAGGGAAGAAGGGTGCAGAAAGATAGCACGAGTGGTGCAGAAAAAGCAACAGAGGTGCAGAAAGAAGCAAGAGAAGTGCAGAAAGAAGCAACAGAGGTGTGGAAAGAGGCAAGAGGGGTTCAAAAAGAGGCACGAGGGGTGCAGAAAGAAAGAAGAGAGGTACAGAAAGAAACAAAAGAAGAACAGAAAGAAGGAACAGAGGTACAGAAAGAGGCAAGAGGGGTGCAGAAAGAGGGAAGGAGGGTGCAGAAAGAAGCAGGAGTGGTGCAGAAAGAAGCAAAGAGGTGCAGAAAGAAGCAAGAGAGTGCAGAAAGAAGCAAACAGAGGTGCAGAAAGAGGCAAGAGGGGTGCAAAAAGAGGGAATAGGGTGCAGAAAGAGGCACGAGAGGTGCAGAAAGAAGCAAGAGATGTGCAGAAAGAGGCAAAAGAAGTACAGAAAGAAGGCAACAGAGGTGCAGAAAGAGGCAACAGGGGTGAAGAAAGAGAGAAAGAGGCTGAGAAAGAGGCAAGGGGGTGCAGAAAGAAGCAAGAGAGGTGCATAAAGAAACAAAAGAAGTACAGAAAGAAGGAACAGAGGTGCAGAAAGAGGCAAGAGGGGTGCAGAAAGACAGCAAGAGGGGTGCAGAAAGAAGCAGAGTGGTGCAGAAAGAAACAAAAGAAGTGCAGAAAGAAGGAACAGAGGTGCAGAAAGAGGCAAGAGGGTTGCAGAAAGAAACAAGAGAAGTGCAGAAAGAAGCAGCAGAGGTGCAGAAAGAGGCAAGAGGAGTGCAGAAAGAGGGAAGAGTGGTGCATAAAGAGGCACAAGAGGTGCAGAAAGATGCAAGAGAGATGCAGAAAGAAGCAAGAGAAGTGCAGAAAGAAGCAACAGAGATGCAGAAACGGGGTAATGGGGTGGAGAAAGAGGCAAGAGGGATACAGAAAGAAACAAGAGAGGTGCAGAAAGAACAAAAGAAGTGCAGAAAGAAGGAATAGAGGTGCAGAAAGAGGCAAGAGGGTACAGAAAGAGGGAAGAGGGGTGTGAAAGAGGCAACAGAGGTACAGAAAGAAGCAAGAGGCGTGCAGAAAGAAGCAAGAGAGTTGCAGAAAGAAACAAAAGAAGTGCAGAAAGAAGGAACAGAGGTGCAGAAAGAGGCAAGAGGGTGCAGAAAGAGGCACAGAGAGGTGCAGAAAGAAGCGACAGAGGTGCAGAAAGAAGCAAGAGAGGTGCAGAAAGAAGCAAGAGAAGTGCAGAAAGAAGCAACAGAGGGTGCAGAACAGAGGCAAGAGGGATGGAGAAAGAGGCAAGAGAAGGCATAGAAATAAGCAACAGAGATGCAGAAAGGGGGACGAGGGATGGAGAAAGAGGCAAGAGGGGTGCAGAAAGAAGCAAGAGAGTGCAGAAAGAAAGCAAAAGAAGTGCAGAAAGAAGGAACAGAGTGTGCAGAAAGAAGCAAGAAAAGTGCAGAAAGAAGCAACACAGGTGCAGAAAGAGGCATGAGGGGTGCAGAAAGAGACAAGAGAAGTGCAGAAAGAAGCAACATAGATGTCAAAAAGAGGAACAGGAGTGCAGAAAGTGGCAAGAGGGGTGCAGAAAGAAGCAAGAGAGGTGCAGAAAGAAAGCAAAAGAAGAGAAGAAAGAAGGAACTGAGGTACAGAAAGAGGCAAGAGGGGTGCAGAAAGAAGCAAGAGAGGTGCAGAAAGAAACAAAAGAAATGCAGAAAGAAGGAACAGAGGTGGAGAAAGAGGCAATAGGGGTGCAGAGAGAGGGAAGAGGGGTGCAGAAAGAGGCATGAGAGGTGCAGAAAGAAGCAAGAGAAGTGCAGAAAGAAGCAACAGAGGTGCAGAAAGAGGCAAGAGGGGTGCAGAAAGAAGGCAAGAGTGGTGCAGAAAGAGGCACAGGGGTGCAGAAAGAAGCAAGAGAGTGCAGAAAGAAACAAGAGAAGTGCAGAAAGAAGGAACAGAGGTGCAGAAAGAGGCAACAGAGGTGCAGAAAGAGGCAAGATGGGTGGAGAAAGAGGCAAGGAGGTGCAGAAAGAAGGAAGAGAGCTGCAGAAAGAAACAGAAGAAGTGCAGAAAGAAGCGAACAGAGGTGCAGAAAGAGGCAAGAGGTGCAGAAAGAGGGAAGAGGGGTGGAGAAAGAGGCAAAGAGGTGCAGAAAGAAGCAAGAGAGGTGCAGAAAGAAGCAAAAGAAGTACAGAAAGAAGGAACAGAGGTGCAGAAAGAGGCAAGAGGGTGCAGAAAGAGGAAGAGAGGTGCAGAAAGAGGCAAGAGAGGTGCAGAAAGAAGCAAGAGAGGTGCAGAAAGAGGAAGAGGGTGGAGAAAGAGGCAAGAGAAGTGCAGAAAGAGGCAACAGAGGTGCAGAAGAGGCAAGAGGGTGCAGAAAGAGGCAAGAGGGGTGCAGAAAGAAGCAAGAGAGGTGCAGAAAGAAACAAAAGAAGTGCAGAAAGAAGGAACAGAGGTGCAGAAAGAGGCAAGAGGGGTGCAGAAAGAGGGAAGAGGGTGCAGAAAGAAGCAAGAGAGGTGCAGAAAGAAACAAAGAAGTGCAGAAAGTAGCAAGAGAGGTGCAGAAAGAAGCAAGAGAAGTGCAGAAACAAGCAACAGAGGTGCAGAAAGAGGCAAGAGGGGTGCAGAAAGTGGCATAAGAAGTGCAGAAAGAAGCAACAGAGATGCAGAAAGAGGGAACAGGGGTGCAGACAGAGGCAAGAGAAGTGCAGAAAGAAGCAAGAGAGGTGGCAGAAAGAAAGCAAAGAAGTGCAGAAAGAAGGCACAGAGGTGCAGAAAGAAGCAAGAGAAGTGCAGAAAGAAGCAACAGAGGTGCAGAAAGAGGGAAGAGGGGTGGAGAAAGAGACAAGAGAAGTGCAGAAAGAAGCAAACAGAGATGCAGAAAGGAGGAACAGGAGGTGCAGAAAGAGGCAAGAGGGGTGCAGAAAGAAGCAAGAGAGGTGCAGAAAGAAGCAAAAGAAGAGACAGAAAGAAGGAACAGAGGTGCAGAAAGAGGCAAGAGGGGTGCAGAAAGAGGGAAGAGAGGTGCAGAAAGAAGCACAAGTGGTGCAGAGGGAAGCAAGAGAGGTGCAGAAAGAAGCAAGAGAAGTGCAGAAAGAAGCAACAGAGGTGCAGAAAGAGGCAAGGGGGTGCAGAAAGAGGGAAGAGGGGTGTGAAAG